>OX411742.1:5857061-7107061 GCA_948252205.1 Orthosia incerta | reverse complement strand
GTTCGATCAGATCCAACGCAGCCCTAGGTTGAGTCAAAAGCTAATTTCTAACAGATAAGCTATTCGGTAAGATCGGATTTTCTCTATAGTGTTCCAAGATATATTCAGGTTTTATTAAAGACAAACACTGTTCAATCATTATGTCTTATAATTCATCCTAATGGGTCTTAGAGTGCGCGCAAGATAAGTTTGCGCGCGGCCAAAATCGGAACTAATCGTTTGTCATTTATGGTGTCAAGAGAGTGTGTTGTATTCCGTGTTTTTATATCGTTTCCGAAGTAAATACGAGTAATCGCCATCATTATGCCAAAAGTAATTTAAAGTGCTGACAAGGATGTTTTCTTGATGTGAACAAGACAGTAACGGGTCTACGGATCCGTTTTACAAAGTTAGAGCCCGCATTGCTTATTTGACAGGCAACTTTTAGGGATACCATTATACTAAAATTTTCGTACTACCGGTGCCTGACAGTATAGGTTTTTGGGTGGTACATCTTTGCCAGCGGAACAGGACCGGCATCATGTAATATAATGCATCATTGTTATTTAGTTATAGGCGTTTCTGAACGCACCGTCACCCAAATAACTCAAGAGGGTTATGTGGCAGAAGCTTCTTCAAAAATTGTTGAAGAAGATATTAAAAAAGATTCCGACGATTTAACAGTAGGTACTACTAAGTATTCAATAAAAGATTTACAATAATTTCATGAAGCTTTTTTCATCATATTCTATGCAAGAAAAAGCTAGTAATTAATTATGCTTAACTTAAATTAGTTTAGGTTTCGAGTAATGAAAAATGACTATTGATTAAATGGAGGAAATAAGATCAGTTATTCTAGCAACATTAAGCTAGCCACCCGTCGCGCGCAGACTTATCTTGCGCGCACTCTACCTAATAATTGAAAAAGAAAATTAATGACTGATTAAGATTTATCATCGCCAATAGCGACACTATTTGAAAATTAGGTCTACTCGTATTAATTGAAACAGAAATGCGCAACACTGGATGAAGTTTGTCATATCTGAGGGGTCTGTCAGACTCCTACTGACTAAAACCACATGGGGTTCTCTAGGCCGTAATTCCTCTTGAGAGGCGAACGTGGAACACACACGTCGCCTTCTCGGGCCTCTCTCAGGTGACAGATCCCCAAATCTATCACCCGCAGGCATCATCTTCTTGTCCTTGCTCCATGCCATCTCATGGTCACCTCGTGTTGCACCATACGTCGTCTTAGTCCACTCCATCCTGGCAATCGCCCATCATACAAGGGATGTTTTTCTGAAACACAAAATTTCCAAACAGTATTCGCTCGTCCAATCCTGACTCAAACTCTAGTATGAGGAAACATTTTTAAACAATCAAACATGATCATTTAAATCTCTCTGTTCACTATTGCAAGGAACGAGTAATTCTTTTTCCAATTTAAAGAAAATAGCGACCTAATCATCGATTTGGTACCTAAAAGCACCTAATCTTCGTGATTACAAAGTCCAAGTACCACTAATAGTCATTACTCTCACCTTAAATCAAACAGAAGAAACAATACACCAGGTTTCTTATCCACGATCTTTAGCCATCACATAGCTCTACTAGCTATCTCATAGCTCTCTTAACTATCTCAAATTGCTCTACTCGCACATCTCCACGATGCCGATTCAACTCTACTCTCTGAACTCAGAACTTGTTCACACAGAGATTTAGTACATACTACTTTATCTACAATCTCAATTGGTACTTGAGCTTTGCGTGTCTTACTAACACGATCTACGCATAGTAATCAAAATTAGAAAACCAAAATAATTTTAATTTTCGTAATGAGGGCTTGACGATTCGAACGTCATCAACATTAACATGATCTCTCCACACGCGTGATTGAGAGTTTACTTTCCTTTAACCTCATGACTCAATAGGAACTTTCTGTAAGGTTCCTAACACAAACATGAATTTTCTCACCGGCCATAGTGTCAGATAGACTTACAGGTGCCATACAGGCCTACCGTTGCCATAAAAGCCAACAGTTGCCACACAGGCCAACGGTTGCCACACAGGCCAACAGTTGCCACACAGGCCAACGGTTGCCACACAGGTCAACAGTTGCCACACAGGCCAACAGTTGCCACTCAGGCCATCAGTTGCCACTCAGGCCATCAGTTGCCACTCAGGGGCTCTCAGTTGCCACACAACGCTTGGCAACTCCTGACCAAACTAGATTATTGGGTTCGTGAAAATAGGGAAATTTGAGAACTACTCTTTAACTAAATCATTACCCTGGGCCATGTACCACTAGTCGCTCCAAACAAACTTTAAAACTCTACTACAGCAACAACTGCCAAGCTTATAGAAACCCTCGAGTAAAACCTCCAACGCCATGGCTCTCTAGCCGACCAGCAATTATATTGCTCTCACAACGGTCTCTCGGTCTCTCTCTTGACCCCGACCTCCACCAGAATCCACTGGTACGGTCAAACGTAATACGTTCGATAGACTGAATTACTCGCTTGGCTTGCTCATTATTATCAAATCCTTCTGACATCAACATCGACTGGTACATGACCCGCTGGCATCTGCCCTAACCTACCTTGTGCATACTTGTAGGTTCTAAGCGTACCTATTTAAAGCTTTCGGTGTATAACGATCACCGTCCTGTCATAATCACCTATCGTGTACCTAATACAGGGCCTATTTAGTTTTCGTACTAAAGTTTCCCACAAAACACTAATAATTGGAAAAAGGTTCGACGATCAACAAGTTCAACAACTAAACAAAGCAATTGAAACAATTCTGTTACTCTTTACCATAATTCAAAGGCAATGCACACTCAACTCATGAAACTTCTTCGTTGACCCATCGCCACATGTTACTCATGAGGTGCAGTCCAAAGTTATGAGTATAACAAGTGTACAAGCCATCAGATTTGGTCTCACTACCATTGTCATCAACTATGACGTCTAATTCTCAAGGAACTCGGTGATCGGGGATCCTTCTCACAAGATTCTCACTACATACAGACTGTTAATATGAGGGGAACAATTAAGCCTGATAATATTTGCGTCTCAATAGCTCTTCTGAAGGAGCTTTACGAATTAATTCGGATCAATATTCTTAAAATCTCATCATTAACAGTAACCCTTTACTATCGTTCTCTAACTCGGTCTTTATGTAAGGAAAACGATCGCGAGATCTAATATTACTTTGAAAGTAAGCAAGTGAATTCAGATCTCAAGGTGGTGGTTGTAAATTGTTACGCAACATAAGATCTGTTCCGAATACACGTAAATGATCAGTACCGTTACTAACTCGTTACAATTTCCTTTGCCCAACGACTTTACTAACTCGCTTTGCCACTGAAGATGACTAGTTGTTAAGTCACTTTGGATAGATCATCTTCTTCATCATCTGCCTAGCCTTTTCCCAACTATATTGGGGTCGGCTTCCAGTCTCACCGGATTCAGCTAAGTGCCAGTTTTTTACATGGAGCGACTGCCTATCTGACCTCCACAACACAGTAACTGGGTAACACGGTACCCCTTGGCAAGACTGCTGTCAGATCTCAAGCTTCTGACTACCCGTAATGACTGTCAAAGATCTTCAAATGACAGCCGGAACCAACGGCTTAACGTGCTTTCCGAGGCACGGAGGAAACTCGGTATGTTGAAATGGTCACCCATCCACGGACCGACCTCGTCAAGCATTGCTTAACCTTGATCGACCCGTGCGGCTGTTATTATTTAGCCACGAGCTCATCTTCTTATGGGATATTAAATCCTAAAGTTCGTACTGAACCAAATGTTGAAACTACCGCCAATAGGAAACTCATTAACTACTTGCTTACAAGTGTGTCTTAATTACCTAGTGATAGTGCTGGATGTAACCACGACTAACTCAGTGGACAAACATGAACACTCTTAAATTTTGAAATAGCATCTCTTCACTAGAGAACATTCGACCTCACTATCGAAATAAAATAGAAGCGACTCACCGAGTATTCCATTCCAAACTTGCGCGCGTTCGTAACGTTCGGCTACCAACTGCCAACTGCTAGCCTGCCGTCGGTCTCGACCCTCTCAGACTGATGTTGACACGTCAACCTTCGCATTCAGCATTTGAACCGCTAGCCTGCAGCAGAGGCTCCACTCCGACGCAATATGGTATCTGAAACGTGAAAAACATTACGAGAGTATATGTTCACACTTATCTTAACTATACACAGCTTTGATGGAAATTAAACAGTGCAGCGGTGTAGTAAACTAAACCGGCACGGCAAAATGGGTTATTGTGGACACCAAATGTGAGTGCAGAATCCCTTTCCAGAACATGAAACACACATAACAGGGTCCCAAGTGCCCAGGTAGGTATATGGGCTTTAGAGAATCCAATGAATGCCAAAGCATTTTAAGTCGCAATTGACGAGGTCTGGTAGGGTTTACCACTGTCCAGCAAGCTTACGAGCGCCCAGCGTCCGTCGCCGAATCTCTGGATGTACTTTATTGAGGATATTATCAGGTTCTAATTGTGGCATTGGTGGTATGGTAATATTCAGTATTGGGTTAAATAAAACACGTCCTTTTAGATCGAGTCGTTTTGCCTCTAGTACTTTTTATTAAGTCAAACTTGACACTGACAGCTTTGATTTGACAGTTAACGTTTCGTTTGGATACAAACTACAAGAAACCTCAACATCCTCCGAACACAGAAAAGGAAAATAATTTACTTAAACCGAAACGTTATACTATTTAACTACTTCAACTAGTGTCTAGAAAATTATTACAATAAAATTATACATATCAAATTTAAAACAAAGAATTCTTTACTCATCAAGCAAACATATGAATTTTCTAAGGAAAATTGTTGTTGTTGAGACAGACATTCCAAATAATTAAACTTAATAATTAAATTCAATAATTACTGAAATAGAATTAACTTAATCAGTCTCACTTCTGTGACACAATCTTCTATTATATGCTAATGATCATACATCTTTGTTACAATATTACAAATATGTTTAGTCAGTAGTCATACATTCTAAATAACAATAACTCAATTTGAGTGTGTCCCTTCCCTCCCAACACAGAAAGAGAAGAAAAAAAAGTAGTTTTTACAGAATTACACCTCACAATGTGATAAAAAATGGATGGCAGACTTCAACATTAATAAAGTAAATATAACTGAAATTAAAAAACTATTAGCATTCATTTATAGCATGTAATTGTCAATATCTTATAATTTGTACTTACTAGGTATCACTACTCTCCTGCCATGTCGTGTTACTTTCTCAGGCTCACTGGGAACATGTGTGGTACACCCATCCTTCTTCTGGACTGGATTTTGCACAGTGCTAGGTATAGAAGTATGTGCTACCTTACCTTTCGCATTTTCGTCTTGGAACTGTTTTGGAACAGGCAGATCTGTCAACTCACTTGATGAGATTTCTAGAGAATATAAACGTTGTAGGGGTCTCACCTTATAGCCTAGAGCTGTTTTAATTGAGGCTGTCCTATTTATCCCATCCTTTCCAGTATATATTTTGGTAACAACACCTAGGGGCCATTTGATTCTTTTCTCCTCAGTTTCTATTAATACCACCTGACCTTCTCTAAGTTCATCATACTTACCTCTCTCTCTACCTCTTTGTACTAATTCAGTTAAATACTCTGTCCTAAACCTATGACGAAAATCGTCGCGTAGCTTTTGTAGGTACTTTAGTCGGACATTCAAGCTTTTTGAGTCAAGGTAATCTATGTCAATTGTGTCTGAACTAGGTAATGGTTGCAAGAAGCAAGATGGAGTTAGGGGCTCCAAGGAATTGGCACTATCATCCTGAACGTAAGTAAGTGGTCGGTTATTCATGATTGACTCACATTCACACAGTAAAGTATAAAGCTCATCATAAGTTACACTAACCCTACCTAGAACTTTGCGTAACAGATTTTTCATTATTCCTATAAGCCGTTCGAAAAAACCTCCCCACCAAGCACCAGTGGGTGCATTGAGTTTCCATTTGATTTTCTCAGAACATGTTTCCTGCTGAATTTTATCCCAATCTATACTATCCAATAGGTTCTTAGTACTAGCCAGGTTAGTACCATTGTCTGAATATATTACTTTTATTCGGCCTCGCCTGGCAATGAACCTTCTTAGTGTCATAAGGAACGCAGGACATGATAGGGATAGCGTTAGTTCTAAATGTACTGCACGGTATACAGCACAGGTATAAAGGACAATCCAACATTTTTCATCATTTTTCAAGAAAAGAGGGCCTGCCAGGTCTACTCCTGACACTTCAAATGGTAAGGAGCTCTGCATTCGATCCACAGGCAAGGGCGCAACAGGCGCCTGCATCTGTTTCACTCTGTATTTTCTACATAACATGCAGTTAGTTAGCACTGACCTAACTAATCGACGAATACCAAAAATCCAATATGATTTCCTGATGTCGGCAATTAAAGTGTTTGAACCTGCATGTTGTAGGTGAATATGTTTCTGTTCTATTAACCTGCATACTATTAAATTTTTCGCTGGTAATAAAATAGGATATTTGGTGTTTTCAGGCATGTCGGATAATAATAATAGCCTAGTCTTAATTCTTAACAACTGTTCCTGGTCTTGAAATGTATGTATGTTCTTACATTTTGACTCTAGGATATCATAAGTTTCGCGTTGTAGTAATAGGAATATTTTTATTTCAGCTTTCTCATATTCCTCTCTTGTAATTTGATTATTATTTAATGTCCTAACTTTCTTTTTCAGGCATTTATCTGCAAATCTGGTTATCCAGGCGACTACACGTACGATGTTACTATACCTACTGAAATATAAGAGCCTATCTGAGAAGTTCTCATCTGCTGAGACATTTATAACACAGGTTAACTTATCTGTCTTTCTTAGTTCCTTTTTAGCTTCCACTTCATCTGCTGTCACCAGGGAACTCGGCCATTCTGCAGGACTGTGTAGCAAAAAATCTGGGCCTTCAACCCACCGGCTTTCTAGCAACTGCTTTGCATCGCAGCTTCGCGACGGCAGATCAGCCCAGTTGAGAGATCCTGGAATATGAAACCATTTTCCTGTCTTAGTACCTTCTCTTATCTCTTTAACGCGATTGCCTACAAATACATTCCATGATAAATTATTGCATATCCAATATAAAATAACGCTAGAATCAGTCCAATAATATTCATCACAGGCTAGGTTCAAGCTTTTCTTAATTTCTGTCAGTAGTCTTACACCAATCACTGCAGACATAAGCTCAAGTCTAGGAATAGAAATTATTTTTGGTGGTGTTAACCTGGACTTTGCTGCAACTAACTGAACAGTGACGTCATCGCCTTTTTCAGCCCGCAAGAATATACAGCAGGCTATTGCATATTTGCTAGCATCACAAAACATATGTAAGCTCAGTTTGCAGTCAGTCAATTTATTACCTGCTAATCTCCTAGGTATTTTACAACATTTTAAATATTCCAAATTGTTATACCATTTTAGGAATTTATGTGCTAAGTCCTGAGGTAAAGGCTCATCCCAGGTCAACTCCCGGATCCATATTTCTCGCAGCAGCAGCCGCGGAGCCAAGGTGACAGGGCAAGTAAATCCTATGGGGTCAAATACCTTCTGAGTCAATGAAAGTACCACTCTTTTAGTTGCTTACCTAACATCTCTGGAAGAGGCAGATTACCAATGTTACACGAAAGCTCATCACAGACTGTGTTCCAGCTCAAACCTAGTACTGATATAATATCCTTACCAGCTTCGTTGATCTGGAGTGGTGATGTTGTCCACATTCTCAGGTCGAACTGTGCTGATTTCATGACTTCTATTGCTTCCTCTATAAACCTGCGTACCTCTTCTTCAGATTCTAAGCTTGTAATACAATTATCAACATAAAATGAGTTTTTAAGAAGCTGAGCTGTCTGTTCATACTTATCTGGTACATTGTCTAAGTGGTGCATTATCGTGGCTGAGAGTAAAAATGGACTACATGTTAGTCCGAACATCACTCTACAGTGTCTATATTCCACCACTTTTTCCAGTGACTCATCCTCCCACCAAATGAACTTTAAATATTCTCTATCCTCAGGCTTTACACTAATTTGAAGGAAGGCCTTAGCAATATCAGAAGTTACACCTATAGCGCCTTTCCTAAATCCAATTATTAGTTTAGGTATGTGTTCAATATAATTAATACCTTTCTCTAAGCACATGTTTAGACTCAGCCCATTTTATCCAAACAGGAAGCATCAAAGACTGGCCTTATCTTACTTGTGAAACTAGATTCTTTAAATACAGCTTTATGCGGCAAATAATGACCAAAATCATGACCATGATGTATATCAGAAGGCTCAATAATACCTAATCTTAGCCAATCCTGCAAAATCGCATCATAGTCTTGGTACTTGCCACTTGAAATCAGCTTTTTAGTATTTAAATCTAATCTTTTCTTTACAACATTATAGTTACATAACAAATCATCAAACCCTACCTTAAATGGAAGCTCCACTTCATATCTGCCATCTGATAGTCTCACCACCGTCTCCTTGAAACAGCTCACTGCCTCAGCCTCACCTTGCGCTCTAGACTTCGTCTCTGCTGGATCATGTATGCCAAGGGTTTCAAAAGTCCAAAAATCTGTCAAATTATTGTTAGTAGACATTGACATACATAACATAGAAGAAACAATATTATCAGATGAAGTGCTAATTTGCCTGCCCTGAATTGTCCAACCCAATTTAGTTTTAATTGCCACCAAACCATTTTCCATCACAATAATACTACTAGTCAACATGAACCCTGCAAAATCAGCTCCTATTAAAATACCTATTTCTGATACATCAGATTTTATATCAGGTAAGGAGATCTGATGTCTTTTTAAAATTTTACATGTCTAATTATTTAAATTTAATTTTGGTATATTTCCACAAATTGAAGTTTGGCTGAGGGCCTCAATATTCATTGTAAAATTTGAATTAAGATTTTCTATTGTTACATTATAAACATTGTGAAGTTCTATTTTAGTTTTTATGTTACCAAATAAACAATGATTCAACTTTTCCTGTCGTGTGGGAATCAGCTCTAGCTCTTTTGCAACATTCTCTCGAATATAGCTCCTTTGGGAACCGCTATCAAATAGAGCTCGAACAGGTAGAACTCATTTTCCATTTCTCACGTTGATTATAACTGTTTGAAGTAAGGTTTCAGTGTTGTAGTTCTGCGTAGATAGATTTGTTGTAGTGGTGTTAGGTTTCTCTGGACATCTCATCTCCTTTTTCTCAGTGCAGGGTGCAGTAGAGTGCCTCTTCTGGCATATAAAACATTTCACATATGCTCTGCATGCTTTAGGATGATGTCCAAGCTTCAGACATATGGTACAGGCTTTTTTCTTCTTTACAATTTCAAGTCTTTCTTCCACGGTGAGGTTGTGCAGCTTGAAACAATCAGCGCTTGAGTGACTACTTTTATCGCACCATAGGCAGTTGTTCTTGGGTTGCATTTCCTTTTTGGTGTTACTATTATGTGCTACAAAGCAGCTAGCGGTGGCCTCTTGGACCTTAAAATCGGTTTGAGCCATATTTCTTGTTATCTCAACCCGTTGTAAACTCTCAATTTCCGCTTTTAAAAAACTCATAAGGCTGACAAGGACTTCCACTGGGTTCTTGGTCTGTATATGTCCCTTCTGACGCTCCCAAATCTTTAAAATATCAAGGGGCAGGGCAGACTCTATAAGAGGTAGGATAAACGCCTGGTATTTACTGATGCCGAGACTTTCCAAGGCTCTTAAGTTCGCATTCAGTCTATCGTAAAGCTCTACAAGGTTGGATTTTTCTTTTAATACTAATGCAAGTAATTCCCGAACATAAACCTCTATTAGTAATTCTTTTCGAGCATACCTCTGTTTGAGCTCCTCTATACATTTTGTGTATGTATTCCCCGTTGGAGGGTAGCTCATTACTAATGAGTAGACCTCGGTTCCACTTTCGATACTCTGCTTTAAATAATACATTTTGTCATCATCATCCAACCCTGAGTCCCTGTCTATTTTTGAAAACTGACCCCAGAAACATAACCAATTATGAATATCACCATCGAATTTTTGAAATTTTATCTCCGGCAGCTTAAAATAACTATTTAGTGTGCGTTCTCCGCTTGTGCTGGCGACGGCAGATTTATTTATAATTATTTAGTTTTTATAGTAATAAATCTGTTGCTATAATCCGCCGCCGACAAGATTTCTTTCTCAATTTGAGCATCAGCACTTTCAGTATCCAATATGGCGTCTTTTATTTTTGAGTCTAAATGTGAAATTCGTATGTTTAAATCATTTAGTTTGTTAAACTCACATTTTAATTCCGCCACCCTCGCATCACCGCTTTTGAAATCGTCTTCGATGGTGTTGGCCGCGATCGTGAAAAGTCTTCGAAGAATGCTTCTTTCTTTATTGTATTTTACCACGGCGTCCATCTTGTACCGGTGCGGCGTGACCGGAGTGCCACAAGAATAATTTCACGGTCGCCAGATGTCCAGCAAGCTCACGAGCGCCCAGCGTCCGTCGCCGAATCTCTGGATGTACTTTATTGAGGATATTATCAGGTTCTAATTGTGTCATTGGTGGTATGGTAATATTCAGTATTGGGTTAAATAAAACACGTCCTTTTAGATCGAGTCGTTTTGCCTCTAGTACTTTTTATTAAGTCAACTTGACACTGACAGCTTTGATTTGACAGTTAACGTTTCGTTTGGATACAAACTACAAGAAACCTCAACAACCACCTTTTAAATAGTTTCCGATCACAAAAGAAGAATACTATGCTTCTTCTCAAACTTAGTTAACTCTCACTACATGAAACTATCACACTACAAAACTAAACAAAATATTTCATTTAGAATTGTCACAATTTCCAGACTGAAATGTAAGGTAGGTACGTTACTGTCACCATATCGTTCTAACTTCCAAACAATAAAAGTCAGCCAAGGCCAGTCAAGGGTTATTGCCTATTGCCAGTGATAGTAGAATAATAACTCTTCAATAAAACCAAAACTTGACCATCGATTGTAACTAAAGTGAAATTATGACCCGACAGGGGCCACCCCAACGATCCACTGACCGCCATACCGTACACAAAACCAGAATTTTGAATAATGAACACTCTTGGCCATAGTCATAACAAAATGAAAACGAATCACCAGATTGGCATAAAGATCAGTGTGTATGGATCTTTCCACACGTCCACACGCTCCTCCTTGACCTGTCCAGCACCTTGGTTGTTACTAGCCTCCTTATTGCTCCGTTCCGGACTGGACACTGATTCTACGACGTCTTAGCTCTACGGCTGTCAATACTCAACTGCCCTATTCTGCACCACGCTAGTGCTTATAAAAGCGCGCCAATGCGCAGTTGCTCTTGATTGCCGCTAGGGGCGTGCTTGTGATTTGACTTTACGTCCATACTATTGACTAAACCCGACATATATATCTTTGATGATCTTACTCACCTCAGAATCATCTAGCTGAGCAGATCGCAGATCAGCTGGACTCTTGCGTGGTACATCTATGATCACCGAACAGACCCCGCAGCTTTCTTGTGAAGACTCATTGCAGTTAGGTCGGCAATGACATTTTACCTTTTTTTTTTTTTTATTCCAAATAATAATAAGTAATAAAAAGTGTAATAATAACTTATTATTTTAAAATTTAATTCGCGAATGCACTTCTGCTTTTTTGTAAAGGAAAAATTTCCGCTCCGTTAGAGCCGTCACAATTTCTTTAACATTAGTACAATTACAAGTTGTTGTTGTAGGGTCCATCACCCTGTCTAGAATATAAAGTTAAAATTTTAAAGACTGAGATAGAACTACATTTAAATTTTGAATAGATATATAGAGAATGGGAAGAAAAGACAAAAACTACTACTATAAGTTAAGCTAAGACCAGCCCCCAGCCACTCCGCGCCCTATCTCCTCGACTTTCCGGTCGGGCGACAATGGCCGGGGGTAACAATTATGAATTACTTAAACCTATTACTTAAACTATACTTATACTAGGGTTTTTTATTTATTTTATTAGTCGTTCTTAACACTACCTCCCGGTTTAACGATGCTCATGGCGTCGCCAGTGTTCGAGCTCCAGTACCGGGGAACATACCCAATTTTTTTTTTTTTTTTTTTTTGTTTTCTAGTCTTAACTTAACCTAAACATGCAATAAATTATGTGACTATATTACTACTGGCTATGGGAGATGGGTGGGAGTGGTGTGGTAAGGGTTTTACGGAGAGTCGACAACGCCTCCACGATCGCCATATTACGGTGCAGCATAGCCGTCTGCAGGTTGTAGTCGACGCTACTCTTGTCGGTGCACACATGGCCTTTTTGGCAAATCGTCCGATGGCGTCACCTGCGTCATCCGTGTAATAGACCCAGCTGGTTGTGTGTCTCGACACTGCCACCACCGCATGGGGGACGCTGTCATGAACGCAGATTCTGTCTTGGCGGGAGTTGACTATGATCACGCGCTCATACGTGAGGCCCTGTGACTCGTGTATGGTCAGAATGCGGGAACCCTCGCCAGATCCGTATTCCTGCTCACCCAGGGTGGATTTCTCCTCCCGTGTGTGAACTAGGAACAACGTGTTCTGGGATTTTTACGGATGTCCGCACCCGTGAAACCACACACCCTCAGTGAGTGGATCTTACTCGTACAGGACAACAAGAACACAGTAGTTCCTGCGTGATTGTGGCCACCATACCTGGACGGGTATACCTAAGAGGAAATAGGTTCTCTCTGTCCAGATATGCTAGCTGATTAACATCCCCGATGAGGACAACTTCGTCTGCACCCGACAACTTAGCAGCCATAACTATGGCCCCAAAATGGTTCATGAGGGCCTCATCCACCAGAAGTCGGTGGCATCTGTCTCCCCTCCTGAAACCATTTGCCAAGACGGAGGCCATAGTTCGCTTCTTGGTTTCGGCTTTCTCGCCAATGCGGTGCGAGAGCTTTTCTCTCAGGTCTTTGGCTGCTTCAGTTGTCGTGGTCGTTACTACGTCGTTCTTCCCATCGAAGTTGCTAACCACCCACGTCGTCTTTCCGCACCCCGGAACCCCATTTACCCACTTTATGTTTTTGATTGTCCAGTCCGTTGCAGTATCCGTTCCTGAGATGGTTTGAGCCATCTCAAGAATATTGTCGTCCAGCATTATTTCCGTGCATCTCGCGACCACCACTATTGGGTCCTCGTCAGGTGTAATAAAGACCGGCTTACCTTTCTTCGCCGTTTCTGCTTCGTCTGTTGTAACGAAGCCGACATTTGCGCTGTAAGCCGCCATATACGACTTAGTCATGTGGCCCGTGATGACTCGGGACTCGCGGTTGTCGTATACAGCAGCCTCGGCCTCCTCGAGCAGGACCCTCAGCAGTCCCTCGGATTGTCGGTTGAACGATTGCAAGATCTTTTGACAGGTTAAGGTGTTGGCCTGTTTTGTCGCTCTCACAATCGCCAAGAACTCGAGGAACGCATTTTGTATGTGGTCGGAGGGTCCCGACACCGAGATGTAGTTCGGAGGCCTGACCTGTCCCTTGTCAGCTCTTGCTGGGGTCTTTTTCGGGGACGGCTCTCTCGTCTCCCTAGGAGATTTTCTTAGAAAGCTGGCGAGAGCCTCACCCTGTGAAGGTCCGGCAGTGTCTGAGTGGGTTGCCCCACTGCCTCGGCCTGTGAGGATTGTTTGAAGAAAGGTTTTGATGCCGGTCTTTATCCCGGCAAGTCGGCTTGACTCCTGTTCCCGTCGCGTTGGAGTGCTTCTGCTCAGTGTATCCCTTTCCCTATCTTCGGCGATTTTCTGTTGCATCCGCGCTGAGCCGCTGAGCGTGGCTGAGGGCGAAACCGTGTGCGATTTCTTTGGGGACTTAAGGTAATTCAAAGTCTCCCCTCTGTCCTCGTACACGATTACCTCATGCGCCTCCGCGGCCTTGATGCATCCGAGGCGGTCTGCAATTTCGCCCCTTTCGCCATCGATGACCATGGCGTCTACACTGATGGTCCGAGCCGAGTGTCCAACGGCCAGTCCCAATCTTTGGAGTAACGAGCATGCTTGAGCAAATGGGGTCTCCTCTCTCCACTCGAGCAGTGCAATTCTTTTGTCTTTGAACTGCACCACTCGGCATCGGATACTAAGGATCTCCATTGTGGGCAAATCGGTGTATCTTTTGCCCGAGATACTCGTCTTGGCGGTACTTCCATTGATTAGGGCTGCCAGGCCAGGTGGTATGGCTACTTTGGACTTACTCGGTCGAACCCTGCAGAAACTAACTCCCAAGGTCTCCTGCGGCCGGTTCATGAACAGGGCTACTCCTCGTAGTCTTATGCCGGGATCTCCTGCTACTCCCCATGCCAAGAAGCACGGTATGGAGCCTAGTTCGGGATCCGTGTCATGTGATGCTTGGTCAATGCTGGTCTCTGGTTGCGACTGGTTTGTCATGTCTGGACTGGATGTGGTCGGTGTTTTTGGTTGTGGTTGTGTCAATATTGTGACGTGTGATTGTTGTGTCAGTAGTGGTGTTAAGGTTAAAGTAGATGTTAGTGTTGTGTAGACATTTTACCTTACCAGGAGTATACTCGTATTTGATGTCAAAAGCTTGCAATTATTTAGCCCAGCGCATCAACCTGCTACTGGGAGACTTTAAGGTGACCATACGAAGTGACCATCAACCTCCTCAGTGGTTGATGGTCACTTCGTAAGATTACTCGTACTGGGTGACCCTCAATGTATGGGCGATACTTTTCTACGGTCCAGACTACGGCGAGGGCTTCTCGCTCTGTAGTTGAGTACTTACGTTCAGCAGATGATAGCAAACGACTAGAGTACTCGATGGCTTGCGCGTCGTTACCCTCACCTTGCAGGAGGACGGCACCCAGAGCGTAATTACTGGCATCTGTATGAATAATAAAAGGTTTACTGTGGTCCGCCTGTACGAGGAATGGTGCTGTAAATCTTCTTCAGCTCATTGAAGGCTCGCTGCTGGTCTTCGGTCCAAGCCCATGGTTGATTTTATTTCGGAAAACCCTGGCACAAACTTCCTAAACCACGAACAGTTTTATAGGAAGGATTTCAGGTGTCTGAGGTTGGTTGGCTAATAATATAATTTTAGGAATGACATGAAATAACCATCTGAAGTTTGACAAAAGTAATCTAATAAAATACTAACAAAAATTAACATATTTAGTATTTACGTTACAAAATCAAGTGAACAGAATCAAGGGGAACAATTAATAAAGTGTGCGCCGCCGGATGCGGGAATTAGCCCTTGGCCCTCCTTTAGAAGTCGCTTCGAGGCGAGCGGTCAAGGAGCCTTGCTCTCTGGCCGCGGGTGCGTCACCGGGGCCCACAAATATGAGCCCTTCCCTATGTCGTCCTCTGGACCTAGCATGTGGCTAGCGCGGTCGTTAACCTATGCGAGTCAACGACCCACGCTAGCTATGTCATTGTTGTATGTGTGACTGTGGGCGCGCCGCCGCGCCCGTTATGAACGGTACGCCGCTTCTTCACGGCACCCTGGCGGTCCTCCTCAGCCGGGTGAGACCCAGGGCGAACCCTGGGAGGCCCAGCGAAGGTAACCAGCGGCAGGACTGCCGACTTTGGACGAACCCACAGTTTGAAAATGTAAGCGACTGAGCCCTTGGCCACGGTACGCGTTGGCTTATATAGGCTCGATCACATGCTCCGGGCTTTCTGGAGGGGTGTACGTTGGAGACGCAGCTAATAATAATAAATAATGCTGTTCCGTAAAATCTGGCTACTTTGCCACTTTAGGGTGGCTAAAAAAGTTTGAAAAGTTGTTTCTTAAAAAAAACTCTATGGTGATCTACAAAGCAACCAATCACTTATATAGTAAATTTTGTGCGTCATTGAAAAAAAATGTAATATCCATTATTTTCTCATTCATTAATGATATTTCAGTCATAAATAATTTTATGGCAAATTCTCTCGTCTTCTATAGATGGGTTTAAGCGATATGTCATTATTCTGTTTTTAAATGCTGTAGCTATTATATCAATATGCTCAAACTTTAACAGCCTTGCAAATAAACGTGGTATAAAGTTATACTCGAGTATTAACTAAGAATAAGCAAAATCTCTACAAATAAACAAAGAATAGCTTATACCAAGTATAACTTTGACATTACTATTCGTACAATCCTTATACCGAAGTTATACGCGCTCTCACCCTTGTTTAAAGCTAGTATAACTTAAAAATACATCGGTTTGTGATTGCTTACGCGTATTTAAGTATTTTACGTTCATTTTTGAATATGGAATTAAATGCAATAGAAGAAGTAGAACAAGTAAATAATGTTCTAAATCCAATGCAGGCTCAAAGAAAAGTTAAAATATTTAAAAAAAGAGAAAACCCTTTTGATTAATATGGCGATGAGCAGTTCCGGTTAAAATATCGATTTTCTAAAGGTGGTGTAATGTTTTTAGACCAATTAATTGGCAGATCTCTCAATATGGACACGCGCGGAGGTGGATTATCTTCTGTTTTGCAAATAATGATTGCTTTGAGATACTGGGGACGTAATCAGGTAAGAACTATCACTTAGTCATACAAGTTATTTTCTATTTCCTTAGATACAACATAGGTTTTATCTATGTTGTATCAGTTCTGCTCTGTTAAACTCGTTTCTTATCTATCCCTTTCAGATGCAAGATGATGCTGCAGACATTCACGGTTTGACTCTGCAGTCTATTACGACGGTATGTCGTCGTATAGCCAGGGCAATTTTGGAGAGAAAAGCAGATTACATTAATATGCTAATCTCTTTAAATGAACAGCTTCGTGTTATGGAAGATTTTGAAGCTATAGTGAGATTGATTATATTTGATATATTTTAACATCTCTTCTTATCAAAATAATTTAATATCTATGTAATAACAAATGAATATAAACTACACCTAAACAATACTTTGAATGCCTAACTTTTTAACATAATAGTAATGTTTCAAACTACTCAATCCTTTCGTTAACAAGTCAGCAGGCATTTCAGTAGTTGGCAGATGTACAATCTTTACTAAGTTATTAGTAACAGTTTCCCTAACAAAGTGGTGGCGTACATCTATGTGTTTAGATCTCTTATGGTATAATGGGTTTTCAGATAATTTCTGAGCCCCTTGGTTATCATTGTATATAACAATAAGAGACTTATAATATTTCAGAAGGGAAATTTATAATATTTTATAGGAAATTTTTATACTGGAACCTAATAACCAGTTGATACACTCATAAGGAGTATATCTTAATAAAATACGTAAATAGACTTACCGGTGCCAGAAGGGACCCGGTCTAATTGAAAGAATCATTCTACCCCAGCGGGCCAGTCTGCTTTTCAGCGAACGGTAGCCCAATCCGCGACTATGAAAAAGAGAGGGTTCAAAGTAACACTCATAACCAACTCCCCCTATGTCGTTGATATACTCATAGGGCAGATAGACGTAGGAATCCTCAAAACGATGATCGCTGGGCACGTCTAACCAACCGGGATGATCTTCGAACAATGATGGTTCAAAGTTGACTTCAGCACCTTCCCCCCCCATATAATCGATAAAATTCGACGGTATGGTTGTGTACGGTTGGGCTGACGTATGACCAGTCGGTACGGCGAACCAATCAGGTAAACCGTTATAAAAGATAGAATTATACGGATATATAATGCAGTTAAAATCGGGTCGCAAAAGAGTCTCGTCAGGCGGGATAGCCAATAGTGGAAATTCCACCTCACGATCCTCCTCAAACACAACCCCGATTCCCACTACTTCCGAAATTACGTTAATACACATGATAATATATTAATATATATTATAATATAATATATTAATAATAGATAATCATTTAACCTTCAACTTTAACCTTAATTGTTGTATATAACAATAGTGTAATTACAGTTTATAATTTCAGATAACATTTTTTTTAAATATATAGCCTGCTTACAAGCTTCACTTATTGCCATGTACTCGGCCTCGGTACTGGACAATGCCACTGTCGGTTGTTTTCTGCATTCATATGATATTACAGTACCAGACAATTTAAAGCAGAAACTTGTATAAGATCTCCTGTCAATAGTATTTGATGCCCAATATGAGTCTTCAAATCCTTCTAAGTTTTTATCATTATTTGTTATTAAAACTCTCTTTGCATGTTTCCAGTGAACTAACTGCAGTAAAACAATTGTTAAATTGACTTAAATAGTGACACTGTAACTGTTATCTGGGCGTGTAAATATGGACAAATACATAAGACTTCGCCTATCAGTTGCTGTTAAGGATATTGTTTACAAACATTCTCTCACTTATCCGATTTACGGATTGTTCGTTTATGATATCTGTATTCATGTTTCGTTATCTCAATTTTACAAATATCACAATAAATATAACTTGATGGTGAACGAGTAGAGGGTGATTTAACTTAAAAATAAATAAATGATGCATGGTATAAAATATATATATAATTAAATAAATATATACATTTAAAATACACATTTATCTTAGGCTAATTAATAGACATAGTTTTATGATTATACAATAATGAATAGCAATATACAATGATTAATAGCAAGTTATTAGATTAAATACGATTAATAAGTTTTACAAAAACCGCTTTATTCTACTGGTATGAGCTTATGAAAGGGGTGTACGATTTTTAAATTATTTCCTCGTCTCCTTTATAAAAATTCATTTAAATGCTTCCAGGGCTCGGTGTCCAAATTGGTTTTATTTTTAATAGTTATTACGGAGTGCCGCCATCGAATGACTGGCGGTACCTGGTCGATTTCCTCACTATTATAAATTTTTAACTCAACATAAAAACTCCCAGTTTTCTCTTCATTAATCTGACGTAAGAAACCATTGGCTAATCTACGCGTCACGTAGGATTAGATAGGTGTTGTTTTTTACTCTCTGGAATCCAAGCGATGTTAATGTATTTGTTTTTCCACTGGATCCAGGTTTGTTGCCCAGATGTTTCTTGGAAGAAGCATGAGTTTTTAAATTGGATATTTCAGCTACCATTGATGTTCCCGGGCAATATGCATTTTTTAAAATTATTAATGGCTGGCAAAAGCCAGTCATTAAAAGTCGGATCCTTTAACCATTGCTGTCTAAAATTTTGCACACGATGCTGCGATAAAGTGTTACCTTCCTTTGTTCTTGTTGTGTATTTTTGGGTAATTTTCTAGGCGGAGTCAAATTAGGCGAACGGTTACTGTTTTCGTCGTTATCACTCATAACGATACTTTTATTACACCACTAAGCAATGGACTAAACAACGAAAAGACTAGGAGGTATTTAACAAAATCAAAACTTCTTTTTTTACAAAAACTTCAATTCTTCAAAGCTACACACACGTACTAACGTAGTACAACTAAAGACGGCCGGCCGGCATGCAACGAATGGAACAAGTAAGGAACAGAGAAAGTAGAAATTTGCGCTATGTGTGACAGAGACCACTAATGCGCAGAACGAAAACATGCTGGTCCTGCTCCATAGGGCAATCCTTAGTGTAGACAAAATCAAACTGGTTAATTTGTATTATATTCATAATTATAGTAACGCTTTATTTTTATTATTTTTGTCTAAAAAATTTTGACTCGCACACTGTTCGGTTGTTGTTGAATTAGGTAATTTACCTATTTATGCAATATTTGCAAGTATGTGAGAACCATGTTCCTATTTATTAAGTGAAGGGTTTACCTATTAGTGCTTTTAATACTTTATACCTATATGTAGTATAATAGTGCTAGGTGCATCGTCCTCCCGTACATGAATTTATTAATGTTTGTACTTTAATATTGTAAAACATTTTTCTTTTTTAAAAGAGTAAGTATGGAGTTTCTTGTGCATCCTTCTCCATAACAAGTGTTACTGTCCTCCGACCTTGGATATACCAGCTTGACTTAATTCTACAATACGTGTAGTTCATCTTTTATTTTAAATGTTAATCTTCTAATATATTCATAATTAAGTATTCCGAATGATTAAAACTTCTTAGGACAACATCCGCTTGTCATCTTTCTGTGTATCAAATAAGTAATAAACTTAATTATTACGCATGATTGTTTGATAAATATTACTGGTAGTAATTGTTATTTAATATTAGTTATTTTATTAAGTAATTCAATTTGATTATTACATGAATAGAAGTTTATTGGAAAAATATAAAAAGCGAATGTGTTAGGCAGTTTGATTTGTTGGCAGTGACCGCCATTGTTGACACTACGAATTGTAAGACAAACGCTTGTCAGATTGTATTTTTGAAAATAATAATAATAAATAATAAAATTTATTGTGTCAAATAAATTGGTTTACAATTGTTGTGTTCGGAATCTTCTTTTAGACAAAGAATGTCTGTAGTAGAAGAATCCGCCCCTCCTTATTTTGTACAACGTGATAATTAACACAATAATCATTGAAAAATTAAAAGTTTTAGAATACTTAGTCTAAGAAAATACACATTTAAAAAGAAAGTATAATTAAAGACCATGAGTGTGCGTGTGTGTGTGTTTGTGTGTTTGTTTGTGAGTGTATGTGTGTGTGTGTGTTTGGGTGTATGTGTCTGTGTGTATATGAATAACTGCGTATTATAACAATGCTTCTGTGTCCTCATACGTAAGTGGTTTTATCCACTTAACTAGTGTTTCTTTACAATCATATTTATTTTTCGGGTGTATATTTATCTCTTTATTTGTTTTATTATACAATTGGGCTGATCGTTTACTGTATTGATTACTTGCAAATTTGGTCTTAGTTGAAGGTTAACCGCAATGCTAAACTTCCTTCTTTTCGGGGTAATACCCACATTAAAGGGCAAAGACTTATGCTTTTTTAATATTGTTTGGACTATGTACAGCTTTCTGACAGAGAGAACATCACTGATTTGATAAAGGTCTATGGTAGGAAATCTAAGCCTTTTAAAATGCATAATCTTTAAGAGTGCGCGTTGTGCTCGTTCTAGATGTATCAATTTGGTCTTCGCTGTACCTCCCCAAACCGGAATACAGTATGCGAGCACAGATTGTACAAGTGCAAGGTAAACTTGTGTGAGTAAATTTTTTGACGGGCATTTGTTGTTCGCTTTAACTATTGGTGCAACATGTCTTAGGTTTTTGAACAACCAACATAACTTTCGAATTCTGGCCGTAACTTGTTCTACATGAGGATACCAAGATAGCCTATTATCCACTACTACACCCAAGTAAGTATGTATAACGATACCAAACTCATTAGTTGGTTCATTACGCTTAGAAATGCTAAAACAAATGAATTTAGTTTTGGTGGTATTTAGCGTTAGCCAAGCCAATCAGCGATACGAGAAATGCCTGCCTCAGCATGTAGCTTGACATCGTGCCAAGAGCTACCATAGAAGACAACGGCTGTATCGTCGGCGTAGGAGAAAATTTTAGCATTAGGTATTATCATACTACAGAGGTCATTTATATATATCAAAAAAAGGGTTGGGCCCAATACACTTTCCTGTGGGACTCCGTACAATACAGCCGCGTCGCCACTGATATGCTGGCCAATCTTTACTCTTTGTGTCCTGTTTGAGAGGTAGTCCCTTAAAAGGTCAAGAGCTATTCCCCGAACTCCAATCTTTTCTAGTTTGTTTGCAAGGATAGAGATAGAGACAGTATCAAACGCCTTTTTGAGGTCTAAGAAGACGGTGAGGCACTTTTGTCCATTATCTAGATATTGGGTTATTAGAGAAGAAAGAGCACCAACAGCATCTTCCGTAGACACATTTCTTCTAAAGCCGTATTGTGAGTCGGATAGTATATTAAATTTGGTCAAGTAATTTAGTAGTCTAGTATTTATTAGTTTTTCAATAATTTTTGATAAAGCGGTCAAAACTGAAATTGGTCTATAATTATTGATATCGTCTCTATCTCCACCCTTGTGCACAGGCGTGATTATGGCTTCTTTTAACGGGGCCGGGAAAATTCCTTTAGTAAAGCACATATTTGCAAGGTGTGTGATGATGGGGACCACTACCACGCTGGTGTGTTTTAAAAACTTTGTGGAAATGTTATCCCAGCCCGAAGCGCTGTTAGACCTAAGACTCATTAAAGTTCTATATACCTCATCACAGTCGGTTTCGCGAATAACAAAAGAGTTAGCTTGTGTGACTACATTACTGAGTGGAGTAGGGTATTCCGTAGTTTCAGAAGGAATTTGCTGAGCTAGCTCACTACCTATATTAGCAAAATAACTATTGATGAAATTTACAGATTCGGAGGGGGATGACTTTAAGTTTAGCAATTCTGTATTTTGATTATCTGTTTTATTAGTGTATGTAATAGATTTGATATTTTTCCATAGTTGTTTTGAATTTGTAATTGAATTTGAAAGAAGCTCTTTTTCATATTTTCTTTTTAACCTTTTTATTAAATTGTTACAATAATTCCTATATCGTGTGTAAATTATTTTTAGTATTAAATTATCGGGGTCAAGCCGAAGCTTCCTTTGAAGTTTATTACGATTATTTATGCAGCGCAAGATTCCTTTAGTGATCCATGGTTTGATAATGCGTTTGCTGCTAGGAATATTGATTGTAGTGGTGTTAGAGTTAATAGTATCGCTAAGAGACTGCAGCAGAAGTCTACATAAATAATCCGGATCATTACAAAAAAGCAAATCGCTTATGTTCTTTTCTTGCAGATGTGTTAGAGCCTGTTCATAGTTAATTATAGTAGTAGTTTTTGGTATAGCCTGTTTATATTTTTGCTTAGACAAGACTAGAAGCGTTGTGAAATGATCTGTGATAGTAGTGTGTAGGATAGCAATGGTAGCGGAGATCTTTTTCTTATTTATTTTTAACATAAAGTGATCTAGGCATGTTTTATCTCTAGTCGGTAACAAATGTCCAGGCAGAATACCATGAAGAGATAGCATATTCAGGTAGTTTGTTCTATTTTTTTGTTCGTGAGACTGCTCGGTCGGCTTTGTTAAGATATTAATATTTATGTCACCCGCGATTACAATACTTTTTTGTGATGTTACGGAGTCTAGATGAGTACTGAGTGAGTCTATGAAACTGTCGGTATTTGTATTTGATGGAGATCGATAGATACATAGAATATTGTTGTTTAATACGTCCAGCTGTAGGCAAGAGGCTTGTGATAGTGGTATTTCCTTAACTCTGTGTTTTAGTGTACTTTTAATATAAACTACGACTACATCGTTTTGGTTCAGCTGTCGTGTGGTCATGTACGACTGGTAGTTTAATTGTGGAATAGGTTTATCTCGGCTTAGCCTACACTCCGTTAAAATAACGATATCCACTTCAAATTTAATTGTAGATAATGTCAATATGAAATCATCAAAATTACAATATATGCTTCTTATGTTTTGTGATAAAATGGTTAAGTCATTTTTGTTTACATAAATGTGTTTATTGAGCTCTACGCAGTGACATTCAATAGCTCGTGCAATCTCTATTTTATCTATCTCAGTAATATTTTGTAGTAAATCACTCATTTAAGGGCATACTAGAATACAACGTCAATTCAGAGCGCATGTGTCCATTGTTATCCAACATGGTGTTCTTGGTATTAGAAACATATATTATATTATCTGAGAACTCTTGACCTTTTCTTTCTTTTATATATTTAGTGTACAATAGGGTATTTAGGGTACAGAAGTAAGCGTGATTTGTGTAACATTGTGTGAGAGTTGAAAGTGTGTCGTATGAATGTATATTGTGAGTATATGTATGCATATATGAATCATATGTGTGAGAGAGAGATACGGAGAGATTAGTTAACAACACACTAAACACATTTTTAACTAGATCAGCTACTAAAGCAAATAGCGCAAATACAATATAGAAATACAGGCATCTTATATAAAATGAACATGTATGCACTTTAACTATACAAGATAATGCTAGTATGCTTTCATTATATAGTACAGAAAACAAAAAGTAACAATACCCGTCATTTACATACAGTCATTTAGCTAGAGTTAGTTTGTGGACTTGCTCCTCGCTTTTTATGATGATTGTTGGAGCTTGATCCTCTTTTTTTACATACACCTTGCCATATGACGTCCAGCAGTACTTGTAAGATCCAGATTTAACTAAATCTCGTGCCAGAAAGTGCAGACGGGAACCCTTGGAAGTCAGATGCTCTGATAAGAATATAGGGTCATCTTCTTGTGTTTTAAAGCCAAGATGCTTGCAGCATAGTTTGGATTTGTTTTTTATATTAAAAACCTTAGCTGTTTTCATTATTTCAGCTTTCAGAAGGGTGGAACCCGTTTCCACAACTATAGGGGATCTTTGCTGTTCCAAGTTTTTACCGCGCACTCTGTAAATGTCCTTGATGTCATATCTGTTGACGTTACAGCCAATCGTTTGGGATAAAAATAAGGTCATTGCTATGAGATCTTCTTTTGTTTCATTAATAGTCTTCGGAACGTTTTTTATGATTGTTAGTAATATTGAATGCAACCCTATTTAGTGAGTTCTGTGCCACTACTCTAGTGCGCTGATGGCGCCCTCTGCTCCTCTCTCTTTTGTGCCGACTGCTAATGGATATAGTTTATAACCGCTGTAATCTAATTGTAAGCATTATACGAATATTAATAAATAATCTCTATTATTTATCAAAATCCTACATGGTAGCAGAGCGTGGTTTATTGATAAATAACAACAGAGATCCGGATGGTAAATATTCTGAACGTTTACCGGCGAAACAATTACCGAGTACATTTGGAGGTTAGGAAAAAACGTGTTCGTAACTTTGCATTCTACTATTTAGAATTTTCAAGATGAGTTCCAATGGTCAAGTATTCAATTTGGAAAAACTAACTGGTCGTGATAATTTTGCCACGTGGAAATTCGCAGCCAAAACCTATTTAGAGCATGAAGATTTGTGGCAGTGTGTCGAACCGGCTCCTGGTAAGACAGTTGATCCCAGCAAAGACGTCAAAGCAAAAGCTAAATTGATACTTTTATTAAACCCACAGATATATGTCCACGTACAAGACTGTAAAACAGCCAAACAAGTTTGGGATAACTTGCAGAAAGCCTTTGATGATCGAGGGTTGACCAGAAAAGTTGGCCTCTTAAAGGATCTGGTCAACATATCACTGGAATCAAGTAATGGTGTTGAAGACTACGTAAGCAGAATCATCACTACATCACATAAACTGAGAAACATTGGCTTTGAGGTGAATGAGCAGTGGCTCGGCACGTTGGCAGGTTTACCCGATATGTACATGCCCATGATCATGGGGCTTGAGAGTTCGGGTATTGAGATAAGCGCTGATCTTGTGAAAACAAAACTCCTACAGGAAGTAAACACAACTAGTGACAGCACTGCTTTCTTTATAAACTCTAAAAAGGGTAAACATAGTCAACAATCAAGGGGCCCAAGGTGTTTCAGCTGTAATAAATATGGGCACTATGCAAAGTTTTGTAAACACGCTAAGAAACCACAGGACAAAGAGGACGAGGAGAGCTCAAGTTTTGTCGCAGCATTCTCAGCTTCAGTGGCAGAAGAAACAGAGAGGTGGTTTATTGACTCCGGTGCATCCATGCACATGTCCAGCAGGAAGGACTGGATGTACAACGTCACCGCACCTTCAGTGACTAGCATCACAGTGGCCAACAGAGAGCCACTGCCGGTAAAGGGAGTTGGTTGTGTAGATATTCATCTAGCAGAGGGCAACAAGATTCAGGTAAAAAATGTCTTATTTGTTCCGGGATTGGCAACCAATCTTCTTTCTGTGAGCACCATTGTTAAATGTGGGCATAAGGTGATATTCAATGACACGGGCTGTGATATTTATGATATAAATGGGAAATGTGTATGTTCTGCTTCACTAAAAAAGAAGTTGTATGTACTGGAAACTAAATTTAACTGTGAAACTGCTCATTTAATTTCAAATCATGAAACTAGTATAAATAGCATTGATTTATGGCACCTCAGAATGGCTCATTTACATGTTTCAGCATTAAATAAATTACCAGACTGTGCGGATGGAGTAGCACTGACACAAACGGAGAATAATGTCATCAGATGCATCCACTGTTGTGAAGGTAAACAAGCCAGGCTACCCTTCAGCAATGTCGGTTCTAGGGCTACTAAATCATTGGAAATTATACATTCAGATTTATGTGGGCCCATGGAAAATACATCATATTCAGGTATGAGATATTTTATAACATTCATTGATGATTATACCAGAATGGTCCATGTTTATTTTATGAAAGATAAACTCAATGTTTTGGAAATATTTAAAGATTATAAGTTGAAAGTAGAAAACAAATTGGGTCATAAAATTAAATATATTAGAACTGACAATGGAAAGGAATATTGTAATGTACACTTTGAGAAATACTTATCTAATTCTGGGATAACTCATCAGACTTCTACCCCTTACACACCTCAGCATAATGGCATGGCGGAAAGAATGAATCGCACCCTAGTTGAGCGGGCAAGATGTATGCTGTTCTATGCAAGCATGGAAAAACGTTTGTGGGCTGAAGCTATAGCTACTGCAGCTTACATTGTTAATCGGTCCCCTACTAAGTCCTTAGGTTATAAAACGCCATATGAAATGTGGCATGGCAAGAAACCCAATTTATCCCACCTTAGGATATTTGGGTCAGCAGCAATGGTACATATTCCAAAGGAAAAGCGTCGTAAATGGGATAAGAAATCAAATAAAACAATATTAGTGGGATATTGTGAGAATTCAAAAGGGTATCGTTTGTTGAATCAAAAGACAAATAAGATAATTATAAGCAGAGATGTGATCTTCTTTGAAAATTTTCAGAGCAGCTTTTTAGGGGATACCAGTACCGGTTTGTCACTGGAAAATCACTCTGAAGAGTCAGGTGTGTCTCCGCAAGCGCTTTGCAAGTCCAGTACGTATTTTAACACTGACGAAGCTGCTGAAGACAACTCAAGTGAATATGAAACCGATACTGGTGACCTTGATGACAGTTATCATCCACCAAGCAACATACGTGTGTCAACTACTGGCAGACAAATAGCACTGAGAAGTCGTGACAAGAGAATTGAACAAGTAAGTGAAAATAGCATGTATTGTATGTACACTGATATGTCGGACCCACAGTCAGTCAAGGAAGCGCTGTCATCACCATGTGCTTCCCAATGGAAAGAGGCTATGGATGAAGAGTATAATTCGCTAATGAGAAATAAAACCTGGACCTTGACTGATCTTCCAGGTGACAAGAGGGCTTTACCTTCAAAGTGGGTATTCAAAATTAAGTCCGATAAAGATGGCAACATTGTCCGATACAAGGCTAGACTTGTTATTAAAGGTTATGCCCAGCGAGCAGGCACAGATTATGAAGAAGTTTATTCGCCAGTAGCAAGGTACATTTCTCTCCGCTATTTGTTTGCTCTAGCTGCTAGGTTTAACTGTGACATTGATCAGATGGATGCTGTCTCAGCATTTTTACAAGGTGAAATTGATAAGGAGATATATATGCTACAGCCAGAATTGTATGAACAGGACTCTCAAGTATGTCATTTGCACAAATCCATTTATGGCCTTAAACAAGCGAGCAGACTTTGGAACACAAAACTCAATAAAGTCTTACTTGAAATTGGAATGTTGCAATCTAAAACAGACCCGTGTATTTATTATAACATGGAGAAGAATGCATACATTGCTGTATGGGTTGATGACCTAATTATATTTACTTGCCAACAGAACATAAAGAATATGATTAAGGATAAATTAAAACTCAGTTTTGAAATGAAAGACCTTGGAAAAGCCAGCCAGTGTGTAGGATTAAATATAATCAGAAAAAATGATGTAGTTATGCTTAACCAGAGTAAGTACATTGATGAAATATTAGCTAAATTTGGAATGTCAGACTGTAAACCTGCTAAAACACCAATTGAAGTTGGGTTAAAGTTCTCTGAAGAAGACACTATTTGTGACTGTCCGTATCAACAGGCTATAGGATCGCTTTTATATATTGCACAAGGCACAAGACCAGACATATCATTTGCGGTGAATATGCTAAGCAGATACAATAAAGAACCCAAGACTGAGCACTGGATTGCAGTCAAGAGAGTATTAAGATATTTAAAGGGTACCAAAGACTTGATGCTAGTTTATACCAGAGATGGAGATGGAACAATTACAGGATACTGTGATGCCGACTGGGCAAGTGACATGCATGATCGTAAGTCGTGCACTGGTAACATTTTTATGTTTCAGAATGGTGCTATTTCCTGGTGTTCACGTAAACAACAAACTGTGGCCCTGTCGACAGCTGAGGCGGAGTACATGTCCATGTCCTCTGCTACCCAGGAGGCTCTTTGGCTACAGCAGCTGCACATCGAGCTCGGACAACAACAGACCAGCCCCATCATCATCAACAGTGACAACCAAAGCGCTATAAGACTCTCCAATAATGATTATTATTCACCAAGAACTAAGCACATTGATATTAGGTATCATTTTCTCAGGGATCAAGTAAATAAGTTTAAAGTAAAGTTTTGTTTTTGTAAGGGAAATGTTATGATTGCAGATATCTTAACGAAGGGTACAACACTAGACAAACACTTGTTTTGTGTCAGTAAAATGGGGTTGCGTTCAGAAGGGGAATGTTAGTAATATTGAATGCAACCCTATTTAGTGAGTTCTGTGCCACTACTCTAGTGCGCTGATGGCGCCCTCTGCTCCTCTCTCTTTTGTGCCGACTGCTAATGGATATAGTTTATAACCGCTGTAATCTAATTGTAAGCATTATACGAATATTAATAAATAATCTCTATTATTTATCAAAATCCTACAATGATAAAGTTAGTTTTTCTACTTCCAATCATTATCTCCTCTATTTTATCCTCTAACATCACTATATTTTTTTTATCTTCCCTGGCTTGGTTCTCCAACTGAATAATTTTCTGTTTGTATTCCTCATTTTGTGCAGTAAGAGATGCGATCGAGCTTTCTATACTACAACTTGATTGTTGAATTTCCTTTAGAGTTGAAGTTATTTTCATCATTTCAGTACCATGGTTAGCTGAGAAAAATGTCATAATCTTCCTCATTTCCTCTTTAAATTCATTTAATTTATCAGCAAAACTATCATCGTCCATAGCCTCTCTGCCTCTCTTCATTCTTCTAAACCACTGACCTCTATTATACAAGTACGCTGGACTTCATATTATCGATGACAAAATGAAGACATTTGATTTTCGTCATTTTGGCGCTGATAGCTACGTGACTTAACGTGAGATTCCATGGAACTAATATTAGAGATGGGACACAGGCTTCGATAAAAAAATACGTGAGAATAATTTAATAAATAAGAGAAAAAAAATACCTAGTTATTTTTATTGTAATTAATTTTTAAGTAATAGAAAGATTGCTTTAAAGGTATTGCAAGCTATAAACTAGTGGATAGCGTGCTACTAAAGTTATAGCGTATTACTGTCAGATTAGTGAGATTTAAATATGGGGATAGGCTAACAACTTATCCTTAAAACTAGTATACTTGAGCGAGTATCTCCTTGCTCAAGTACACAAGTTAGTTAATAGTTCGGATTCACTCTGTTGGCGCCCATCGGATTCGTAAAGGGAACATCATTCATACAAATATTTGCGTACGTATTTCTCGCTCTCATCGCGGAGATCCTGTCTCTGTAGAGTTAAGGAGCAAATAAGAGTGACATCGCATTCCAGCGAGGTGAAGTCTTAGTTTCAACTCTGTTTCAGATGCAGATATAAATTGTTTGACTTCAAAACATCATCAATCATCATCAATACATATAATAAAACTGTAGAAAAGTAATTTTTGTACATCGAAAATATGCTGGAAAAAGGATAACCAACAGAACTTTTTGGAATTTTTGTCTGTTTGTCTGTTTATTTGTGCACGCATCACGTGAAATGTACGAAACCAATGTAGATAACTTTTACACATAAAAATTGTGCGTAACTTGAAAAATTACTTAGTTTTTGCTTCATCGCAATCGGTTTACTCTAATAAAAGTTACATGCATTTAAAGACTTCAAGAAGTAAAATTATCACAACACACGCAATTCAGATACTCGGACAGTTGAACTCGATATTCGATAGATGGCGTTGTGCATTTGAAGTCTAATGACTATAGAAAAAAAATTGGTAGGTAAGTAAGTAGGGTAGGTAGGAGGGTAAGTAGGGTAGGGTTAGTAGACAGATGACGGGAGCGAAGCCGCGGGCAAAGCTAGTTTGTTAATAAAATTATAATTATAGTAATATTAATCCAGAATTAATTCCAGGCACAGGAACGAGGTGATTGATACAAGAAGAGAGGGCCTGTGCTCAGCAATTGTGGATGATCATGATGATCATGATGATGATTCCAGAATTTACACATTGCTTTTGAACACATTATTACTGATTATTAGGCATTCATATAAAATTCATGACTAATACCATTATGAGATATTTAGTTATAACATACTACGCGGAGTCAATACAGTAGATGAGTAATACGCCTTGCCAAGTCTACTATTTTGATATTAGTGTAATTTAAAAATATTACTAATACTCATATACTCGTATTAGTTAAAATAATATAATATTTCCAGGCGAATATATTAGTATTACCTAATCTTGAGAAATATCGGTATTAACCTATCTCTAAATGTGTCAATTTTAGTTCCTGAGAACCTCGAGTGGGGCGCTGTGATTCGGCACAAAAATCAACTGTCATTTCATCTAATATATGTAGTCCAGCGTACTTGTATGATAGAGGTCAGTGTTCTAAACACAAAGCTGTTAGTCGGTGTTATATTTCCACTGCCTACCAGATTAATATCCGTGTCCGACGTAGACCTGTTTAGTTGCGAATCCATAGTGCTAGGAGCACAGTTGTACGTATAGATAGAGGAACAGTGGTGGATATTCGTTTCTTATGGGCGAGCGCTATGAGTCACGCAGCTAGTAGCGATGACAAGCACCAGTCAGTATAATTATGTATGCGCGTAGGAGGTAATAAGCAAGTTAATACTTTTTGTTTTGCAGGTTGACAGAAGTTTTGCGTAAGTGAGGTAGGACCATCTAAAACAATCCTCAAAGAATTGTTAAATATCCCAAAAAGCGATTGTAGGCAGCGGGGCTCGAACTCACGACTTCACGCGTGGTCGTCGGGAGGTAGCGGCTTACGCCTCTAGACCACCGATGCTATGTAAATTGTGTCGAATTTGGTCTTCTGTTGATGATAATTTTTAGAGTCGAAGCGTGTGTCATTGACCCTAATTAAAGGTCACACACTTTGACGTGTTTCGACACAGTGATTTGCACATTCACTTTTAAAACTTAACAATGATTTTGCAAAATATCTCCGGTGTTAGACGATATACAGGCGTAGTTTTTTCACAGTTTGTTTACAGATTTGTTGCACACGTATTGAAGTAATTATTATAGTGAAAACTGCACTTTTGACAACTTTACTGAATAAAATGTTTGCGAGCACAAAAAACACGTCTACTCAACACAGAGTCCGGGCGGGGGGGGGGAAATAACTGAGAATAAACACTTTGTAAACTGTATGAGTGCCCTTTCTGTTCAGTGACCAGCCTATCCTGACCACTGGTTCTCATTCAGAAGTGGGATAATAAAATCTGGCCCATATATTGGTGGCGTTCGCGCCAAAAGAAAAGACTCAAAAAAAAAAAAAAAAATTTTTTCTTCTACATCTGAATCATCTGATCTCGATGAAACAAACAGAAGATACCATCAACACAAAAGGCACCGTGTTACCCAAATCGATGCTGAAGTCATTCCGAATCGAGGCGATCTAGCCGTATGAAAAATCAAGCAACGTCAATGGCATTGAGTTATTAATCTACATGGTCAATGATCGCCAGTTCATCATGCAAATTCGTCTTCGTGGATCCGCTCGAGATTGCAAGTGGAAGCTAGCAACTTGAAGGAAGTAAAAGCGTGCAACCCCAGGCGGCCTACTTAAACATGGAAGAGAAGGCGGAATATTTCTCTCATTTTAAAGTAAAACGAAATACTGTTAAAGAAACGCTACAACTGCAGAAATCAAGGGCACGAGGCAAAAGACTGCAGGGTTCCATGCTGCGAGGTGTGTCATCGTCCAGGGATATATTCTTTTTATATATATTTTATCTCTATTTATCCTTTAATTTAGTTGCACCTGCCTTTTTTTTTATCTCTGCACCACCCTAAGGTCGACTGGCAGAAAATGCCTAAGGCATTAAGTCCGCCTTTGTACTTGTGCATAAAGTTTTAATAAATAAATAAATACCGCAGGATGCTGGTTGGCAGCCAGCTCTTCACAGTAGCAACCACAAAAGGTTAGTTACGTACTATTGATTTGTTCATGACACTACCATATTGCATCAGCCAAGGCTTTAAAAATTAACTAGTATGTAGGATTTAATGTGGCCTTTTTGTAAAGATAAAGAAATGAGTAAAAAAAAAAACAATAACAATTGAGGAATCAATCTTTAATCATTAATTTTAATTATGGCAGATACATACACAATTATTGTTCAAACTTATTGAAATCTAGGCTTGCCCTTAAGAAATTAGTTAAATCCTTAATTAATAAAATACAATAAATACTTAATTGTACACTGAAATTACAAAACGGCAATTTAAAAAAGATATCTGATTTTATGGGTACAATGGCACAATGTTATCGATCTTCGACCTTCAACTTGTAAGTTGCAGCCGTTACAACTAAGACACCACTGCTCTCTGGAATAAATCAATATGTCTAACTAATAGCAATGTTTTCTAGACAATGAGACAACCTAATTATGAACCGAACTAACTCCAAACTTGGAAAATTTGCACATATTGTTACATGTTATCTTATTACAGTCTAGGCTTGTTTATAAGGAATTTAATCAAGATATTAACTATTAAATATCTGCCAAGAGATAGACACAATGGTGGGTTATTTCACATCAAAACTTAGATGGAATCATAGTCTTATCGCTGATCACCCAGAAAACCTCAGGACTTTATATGAACTGCACTAACTTATAACCACTTTTCTTTTCCTCTATTATTCTGACACTAAACACTGACAAAAATTAGAAAAGATCTTCCACTTGTTTGGCTGATTGAAAAGCCCGTACGTCTTGAGGTTCACAAGTTTATGAGCTTCTGCATTCAGTTACTGTATTAGGTATAGTAGTTTAGATTCAAATCCCAATGGAATACACCATTGTTTTCTTTTCTCGTTGTTTCCATTGAGCTGATACATTGCGTTGCATTGTAATTCATGGTTTCCTTCTTAACTAATGAGCCTTCCAGTTATTTGTACATTATCTTGGACCTAAAACAAAGAATTTTGCATTTTAAATATTATCTATATACATTGTATATTGGATTGAATAACATTTTCAAAAAGATAAAGCTTGATAGTTGATACTCACTATGTTTTGTAGCACAGTCATTTTGTCTATTCGTGTATTTTTCTAGATTCATTGATTATCAAAACAGAACAACAAAAATAATTTTAATTAAAGGTTATGAATAGGAATGACAATTGACAACGAATAAAATTTCTACAAAAATGAAAATGACATTGACTGGACATTGACATCGTTGTCGCGTTCCAGGCCCAATTTACGGATTTACTGATAATATGTCAAACATAAGCTAGCGAAAGGGACAGCAATTATCGTGGTAAACGTGCGCGGAACAGAAACAAAAACCACTGTATAACTCGGTATAGTATAACGCTTAAGATTACAGTCATTTCGCTGTTTTTGAGAATGAACAGAATGCATTAATTCAACTAGGGTAGCCAAAAGTAATAAATGTAAGCCATTTATTAATTATTGTGGCAAGTGAATAATTTATCAATGATCTTCTATCAAGAAATCCAAAAAGAACACTGATGTTACATGGGTTTCTGAAACCGGGCATAAGATTATGCCATACCGGTCCGTATGTGCAATAAATCTGAAATCCGGCTGTATTTTTTTATACATCATTTCATTGTCAATATTCAAATCAAAACAAGGTATAATTGCGCAACTAAGCAAACAATTAAATTTGTATTGTAACCCATTTTGGTTAAATGAAACTGGAAAAACATGGAAAAACAAAACAAAGTAATAAAACAAATCTGTCCAAAGAAAAAAAAAAACATTTACGAATGGAATTTAAACCCCTTTACTTACCAGTCACTGTACTAGTGATGGGTCGTTAACGTTAAAGTTGATTTGACTTCATCAACTAGTTAATTTATAAACGGTAAGCGTTAATATTTTTGACAGGCGATCAAAGGTTTATTCAAGTAGTTCGTTGTTTCAACGCCCATCGCTACAATGGCACTGTACCTACCATTTATCACTTGGGACGGACCCGTTCGACCCGTTCGATGTGCGTTTAGTAAAATAGACCCGTAGACCGACGAAAAACTAGTTACGGCGGAACCGATTCTGTCTATGAGATGAGGCAGCTATATTCTAGTATTATATTATCTGTGACCACAACGGAGTTCTTCTTCTGCTTTTGTACAAGTTGATATTGATGATAATTTAAACCACATTTTTATTGTGCATTTTGCGTAATTCGAGATAAGAAGTATGTCTTATGTCATTATAGACGGACTTATAAGATCGACAGAATGTTTTTTTAAAAGTAATTAAGATCGGCGATGATTCTATTGAGTGACAGCGGAATAGACTGCAGTTATCAGATTTAGATGTAGTTAGGCGTTAAAGAAATTAGTAAATGCAATCGATTGCTATAGTTATTAAGGGCCTACATACGCTTTAGTGCCGTAAAACGGTAACTTTCTAAAGCATACTCCTTAGTAACGGCTAGGTTAAAAGGTTTGAAAAAAATAATTATTTATTATTGATTCATGTACATAATTTTGAACACAGGGTTTTTACGTCTATCTAATAGTTTTGCTTTTAAAAAAAAATAACAACACGATATTTTTTTGCAACTTTTGGAAACTCCTCCAAAACGACTTGGATGTTTAAAAATATTTTTACTCAGAAAAATTGATGGTTGGTATTTCTTCATAACTAACATAGCATATGTAAATCAAATAATATTTTGCAAACAAAACTGTTCAAAAGGAGGTTCAATATTGATATTTTGGCATCGAGCGGGCGCACGGCCAGTACTGCGTTGTCATTGGGGTGTATATATCGCCTTAAATAAATTCAGACACGTGTTTGCAGAAAATAATAAAGTATTAGTATGTACGGACATGTTGGAGAATGTAGATGCATATTCCGACAACAACCGAGCAACCTGTTTACTGCAAACTTTATCGAATTTCCTACCTAGCTTTATGACATTATGTTTCCAAACATTTCAGTAGACTCAGATTGTTGGGCAACGTCCTACAACTTTTCTCAGAAGCTAATTTGAAACATAATTAAAATATATATCAGTTTTTATTGATTTGACATCGTATTTTAGGAAATTTATCCGTAGATTTGCAGAAATGCTAAGACCACTAACACAGTTGAAAAAAGGATGGACTTGGTGTTCTAAACAAGAAACTGCTTTCAGACTCTCAAAGAACGTCTTATTGAATGATGGGTTTGAGGTATTTACGACAGAAATGCACGTACCGAGTTCCAAACTGATACTAGTAAAGCATGCAATACCAAATTGATAATGTCTTAAAACAGATTGCTTATTTTAGTAGATAAAGAAGAACAATTTTATCATAGCTATGAACTGGAGACATTGGCAGTCGTAGACTCTCTGCAACAGTTCAGAATTCATCTCGTAGGTATGCCAGGACTGTACGCCATAGTGTAGTTGTGCGCCATAGTGCATTTATCCCAGACTATTATTTTTGTTTTGCGTAATAATTCGGCAAGATGCTTTGCTTCGAAATGTTGCACATTGGCCTCTCTACATTATACAAATTAAGGGGCTATTTCAAAGCAGAGTGTGCAGTTCGACCTCCGTCTAATAATGTCGCAGCGATCCCAGAAGACGCGACAGCTAAGGCGATGCCGCAAGTACTTCTAATTTTTGCCAAGAGTAAATTGATAAGGTAAGTTTTACCAGTCCCACCTGGCGCACCCAAAAATGAAATTTTTGCCTCGTTTGAATGTATACTCGAAATATATTTCATAGTAAACTAACTTTTGTTCATCTATTTGTGAATTCTCATTGTCATATACAAATCTTTCTAAGGCACTCACATCGTAGTTCATTTCACTGATATATACTCCTAATTCATTTCCTAACACTTCTGACCTACTCGGTTTTGGTAAACCATATGTTTCTAATCCACATCCACCAAGTGCTAGACATGCTCTTTCTATTTCCAGTAGATACTAATAGAAACACGATAGCTGTTTCCATAGACTAACTTTATTACGAAGTTAAATTACATAGATAAAATACATAGACAACTAACATAGAACAAACTGCATTGAGATACTGGCGCTAGTATTAAGAATAGGATTATATTTGATATATTTTAACATCTCTTCTTATCAAAATAATTTAATATCTATGTTATATATAATAACAAATGAATATAAACTACACCTAAACAATACTTTGAATGCCTAACTTTTTAACATAATAGTAATGTTTCAAACTACTCAATCCTTTCGTTAACAAGTCAGCAGGCATTTCAGTAGTTGGCAGATGTACAATCTTTACTAAGTTATTAGTAACAGTTTCCCTAACAAAGTGGTGGCGTACATCTATGTGTTTAGATCTCTTATGGTATAATGGGTTTTCAGATAATTTCTGAGCCCCTTGGTTATCATTGTATATAACAATAAGAGACTTATAATATTCCAGAAGGGAAATTTATAATATTTTATAGGAAATTTTTATACTGGAACCTAATAACCAGTTGATACACTCATAAGGAGTATATCTTAATAAAATACGTAAATAGACTTACCGGTGCCAGAAGGGACCCGGTCTAATTGAAAGAATCATTCTACCCCAGCGGGCCAGTCTGCTTTTCAGCGAACGGTAGCCCAATCCGCGACTATGAAAAAGAGAGGGTTCAAAGTAACACTCATAACCAACTCCCCCTATGTCGTTGATATACTCATAGGGCAGATAGACGTAGGAATCCTCAAAACGATGATCGCTGGGCACGTCTAACCAACCGGGATGATCTTCGAACAATGATGGTTCAAAGTTGACTTCAGCACCTTCCCCCCCCATATAATCGATAAAATTCGACGGTATGGTTGTGTACGGTTGGGCTGACGTATGACCAGTCGGTACGGCGAACCAATCAGGTAAACCGTTATAAAAGATAGAATTATACGGATATATAATGCAGTTAAAATCGGGTCGCAAAAGAGTCTCGTCAGGCGGGATAGCCAATAGTGGAAATTCCACCTCACGATCCTCCTCAAACACAACCCCGATTCCCACTACTTCCGAAATTACGTTAATACACATGATAATATATTAATATATATTATAATATAATATATTAATAATAGATAATCATTTAACCTTCAACTTTAACCTTAATTGTTGTATATAACAATAGTGTAATTACAGTTTATAATTTCAGATAACATTTTTTTTAAATATATAGCCTGCTTACAAGCTTCACTTATTGCCATGTACTCGGCCTCGGTACTGGACAATGCCACTGTCGGTTGTTTTCTGCATTCATATGATATTACAGTACCAGACAATTTAAAGCAGAAACTTGTATAATATCTCCTGTCAATAGTATTTGATGCCCAATATGAGTCTTCAAATCCTTCTAAGTTTTTATCATTATTTGTTATTAAAACTCTCTTTGCATGTTTCCAGTGAACTAACTGCAGTAAAACAATTGTTAAATTGACTTAAATAGTGACACTGTAACTGTTATCTGGGCGTGTAAATATGGACAAATACATAAGACTCTATCAGTTGCTGTTAAGGATATTGTTTACAAACATTCTCTCACTTATCCAACTTAAATTGCACGTTTTAATTTGAGTATACTGTTACTCTGAAATTCTAAATTAGGTGGTACTTGCATATATATATTAAAAAATGCAGTGTTTACATCAAGATGAGTAATTTAGAAATTTATATTACATACAATAGGAGTATCAACAACATTACAGTTTGACATCTTAAACTTATTTAAAATATGTTCAACAAAATGCTCCTGATCTAATGATATACAACCATTTTTATATAGTTTTACTCTCATACCTAAGCATTTTTTCACTTGCCCTAAATCTTTAGTTTTGAAATTTGACATTAAACTACGTTTCAGTTCATCTGTCAATGCCTTGCTACTGGAAATAATGAAACTATCCTATTGTATTTGTATGTTTTGTGTACAATAAAGGTTAAGAATAAGAATATTCCTTATTTACCCTTTTACTATATAAACATGGTTCCAATTTAGACTTAATATAGCCCTGGCTTAACAAACAATCATCTACTCTCTTATTCCACTGCCTTGCAGATTGTTTAAGACCATAAATTGCCCGATTTAATTTGAGTACACTGTTACTCGGACATTCTAAATTAGGTGGTACTTGCATATATACTGTTTCTTCAAGGTAGCCATTTAAAAATGCATTGTTTACATCAAGATGAGTAATTTCGAAATTTAACTTTACACTTAAAGAAAATAACATTCACAAAGTTGAGTGTCTTAACACAGGTGAGTACGTTTCTTTATAGTACACACCTTCTACTTGGGTAAAGCCCTTAGCGACTAAACGAGCCCTATATCTCACTTTATTATCACTTTCAAACTTTCTTTTAAAAAACCCACTTGCATTGAACCACTCTATCTGCTTCCTTGTCAGTTACCACTTCCCAGGCTTGGTTTTCTTCGGAAGCTTTTAACTCTTCTTTCATAGCCTGTCTCCACATCTCACTTTCAGCACCGTTTATCGCCTCCTCATAAGTGATTTCTTCGTCGCAAGTGCCCAAGTCGTCTACAACACAGAGGTTTGTAATACCATACCCCTCAACTGGTTTTCTGACACGCTTGCTGCTTACCATGGGTACTTCATCTGCGCCTGAATCATTTTCTTCTCCACATAGCGTATGGTAGGAGTCATCTGATGTTAAGCTAGAACTTGATGTGTCACATATGTAAGTAGGGTCATTCTTATCCAAGACAGTATCAACTGTTTTTTTTTGTAATTTTAACTATTTCTTCTTGACCTGATAGTTGATCCTGCTCTTTATTTCCTTCTTGTACTACAACCTTAGCCATTTCAGTATCTTTATCTTTCTTTTCCATTATAGTTACATCTCGGCTAGTAGTAACTTTTCTTTTTTCATGATTGTATAACCTATAACCTTTTGTATTTTCTGGACAGCCAATCAAAATAGATTTAACGGCTTTCTTATCCCATTTTTGTCTCTTGGGCACATGCACCATTACAGGACTACCGAACACTCTTACATGACTGAGATCGGGTTTGTTCCCTGTCCATTTCTCAAATGGTGTCACGTCTCCTAGACCTGAAGCCTGCGACCTATTTTTTAAGTATACTGCCGTATTCACTGCCTCAGCCCAGAAATTATTATTTAAATCAGCCTCAAAGAGCAAACATTTTGCACATTTAACCACAGTCCTATTGAACCTCTCGCAAAGACCATTTTATTCTGGAGTATGGATGGATGTGCCCAAGAGACAAAAATGTTTGGATGTTTCCAGTTTGTTTTTCAACCATACTCAGAAATTCTTTGAATAATAATAACACTTGGTTTTTCTCTTTCAAAAAATAAACAAATGCCATTCGGCTAGCATCATCCACAAAAAGAAGGAAATACTTTGCTCCACCAATGGATTTTGTCTCCATAGGACCACATAAATCTGAGTGCACAATTTCTAACAATGTTTCACTTCTGTGGTTTGAAGACGGGAATGGTAAATGAACTTGTTTTGCTTCACAACACACCTCACAGTTGGCTATTGTTATATCAGCCTTTTCTTTGTAGGTGACGCCCTCTACAGCTGTTGATATGTGCCATTCTTCTATGCCATTGCCTTGCATCTGTGTTGTCAACTGCTGTTTATTTATTTATATACACTTTATTGTATACCATAATAAACAAGAAAAAAGAAACTTAATACTAAAAACATACAATAGGCGGCCTTATCGCATTCCGCGATCTCTTCCAGGCAACCTGGAATGGACAGAGATTACCTGGACATGACATGGGGTTGTCAGTGGTGCGACAATACCAACAATGAACATAATATAGATATAATAATACTTACTAGAAACAAAAATACATACATATGCTAAATAATAGATACATAAATACATACATACTTAATATATAAACAATGAAAATAAATGATGTACAACAATCATAGCACATTATGTGAAAAAACCAAGAGCACAATCACAGCGACTGCTGCTGCTACAAGCAACTTCTCTGACTTCACTGTGTTTAATTTGTACACTCCATTATGTAGATTTGCTATTCCTATTAGCACATTCTGTTGGTTACGAATATAACAAGCTTTTTTATTAAATGATACATTGTTTCCGTTTGCAATCAACTGGCTAACTGATAATAGTTTTTTTTTTATCTTTATTTAAGGGGACTTGGTCAATTATGACGATGTCGCCCCGTAATTCTAATTATAAATATAACTTTTATAGCTAGTTACATCTTAACTCCCTATGATCTTATCTATATTAAACTATGGAGTGGAAGCAGAGCCCAGCTGTTGCTGGGTGGTGTTTCCACTCCGTAAATGGTACATGTATATGCATACAACTTCCCGGCCCCTTCCGAAAAAGGAAACGCTAAGAAGCTGCTACATAACCCTATATTATACTGAGTATCTTCATATGCCTGTCGCCGCTGAGCCTCATTCCGGACACATTCGACCAAAACATGTTGAACATCCTCGATCACGTTACACTCCGTGCAATTAGGTGAGTCCGTTTCACCCATTAAATGAGCAAATTTATTTGATGGAATGTGCCCGGACCGAAGTCTCAGCAGTGTCACAATATATTGTCTGGGCCTCCATCTCCTGGAACCATGGGCAACGAAAAGGTCCTGCCTGTATAGTCCTGTACCATATGCCTTTAGTGAGCGACCTCTCATCAAAATATTCCTGCCACAAGTCTTTACAAATCTTTTTGAGTGTCTGAACCTGATCGGTGTGTAATGGTAAACAAGTGTATATGATCCCTTCCGATAAAGCTAACTTTGCTGCCTGATCTGCTTTTTCATTGCCCATGATGCCAATATGGGATGGAATCCACTGTAGAATTATATTTTTATTAGTCCTACGCAACTCTAAAATGGTTTGGAGGATAACAAAGGCTATCGGGGAACCTCGAGAATTCGAGGGTACTCGAGCCATATGCAATAAAGCACTCTTAGAGTCAGTTAAAACCAGAATATGCTGAGTATCAAGAGTTAACGCGTAAGATACTTGTCCAACGCTCGTACTACCGGGCCTCAGGTCCAGTCTCTCCGGGAGGCCATGGTGGAGCGCTTGAACCTGTCCTTGCAGGCAGTCTCCGAATGGGGCGATGCCAATCTGTTCAGGTTTAATCCTGCTAAAACCCAGGCGTGTCTTTTTTCCGCTAAGAAGAGTCAATTTCACCCGGCTCCAACTTTCCGAAGTGTGACCGTGCCAATAACTGACCATCTTGAGCTGCTTGGCGTTTCGTTGACATCGACTCTCAATTTTGGCCCATACATGGACGCAAAGGCTCAGCTGGCTGCCAAGAAGCTGGGGATCCTTGCAAAGGTGAGAAGGTACTTCACGCCAGAACAGCTGCTTAGCTTGTATCAAGCGCAAGTTCGATCATGCATGGAGTACTGTTCTCATCTCTGGGACGGCTCTGCCAAATACCAACTTGATGCACTAGAGTCGATCGAAAAGCCGGCCAAGAGGCTCATCGACGATGAGGCATTGGTTAATTCAAAGCTCCAGAGCCTTGAACATCGTCGCCGAGTTGCCAGCTTGTCGGTTTTTTATCGATTACATTTCGGGGAATGTGCGATGGAATTGCATAATCTAATTCCACCCAGCCCGTTTCATCATCGGACTACCAGACGTACGGCGATGCGCCACCGGTACATGGTGGACATCCCACCCATACGCACTAAACGTTTTGAGAATACTTTTATTATGCGTACAGCTAAGGAGTGGAATTCCCTGCCGGAGTCTGTGTTTCCCGATAGCTACAACCTAGGGGTCTTTAAGTCAAGAGTGAATAGGTTACTTCTAGGCAAGCGTGCTCCATCATCGACCACATCATCGCTTACCATCAGGTGAGATGGTGGTTAAGCGCGAGCCTATATAAGATAAAAAAAAAAAAAGATTGGGCTTCGGAAATCGCTATCAGCTCGCAGTACATTACAGCTATATTAGCCTTAATTTTAAATCTAAACGTATTATTTAATTGTAGGTCGAATACAGCCGCTCCCGCAAACTGTGCATCTTTAGCTCCATCTGTATAAAGTTGATAGAACGAACCGTAGTTATCATTCAAGTATCTGACACACTTTTGTCTTAAATCTAATATATTCATTGATCTCTTTGGAATGCGTACACAAGGGATATCACAAGAGATGTTTTTTGAAAAGTCAATACTGGACAGCCATGTATTCAACGAGAATACATCCAATATGGAACTGGAATAAATAGGTAAATTTTGGGTTTGTCTATGCGTGTCTACCAATAATGGAATCACTTTTATAAATTTGTGAATAAATAGAGCTTCTTTGCATGCATCTGAGAGCGACATATATTCTGCTTCAGTGCTTGAAAGAGCTACAGTGCGCTGTTGTCTACTTTCCCATGATACAATTGATGTACCAACCTTAAAAACAAATCCCGTGTAGGAGCGTCGATCGCCTTCGTTTCTTCCCCAGTCAGCATCGGCGTAGGCTGTAATTTCCATACCACCTGCTTGGAAAGTTAAATGGTAATCTTTTGTGCCTTTAAGATATCGAAGAACTCGTTTGGCAGTCTTCCAATGGATTTCGCTGTAACAGTTGTTAAATTGGCTTAGGTAGCTAACTGCATGAGATATATCAGGCCGAGATCCTACAGCAATATACATGAGTGATTCTATCAATCCCCTGTAATCATATTTGACACAGTCTTCCTGAGACACAGAAGACTTCGTAAGTTTCAGCCCTGTTTCCATAGGAGTTGCTGAAGGCTTACACTCTTCCATATTAAATTTCTTTAATACCTTTTCAATGTAGTTTGTTTGATCAAGTGTGATCTTATGTTTAAGTTTACAAATTCTCATTCCTAAAATATGCCTTGCTGGCCCTAAATCTGTAATATCAAATTCTCCTTTAAGTTTTTCTTTGATTTTATCTTTTTCTTGAGAGTTTGGTGTACTGAACAACAATATGTCATCTACATATAAAGCTATTATAATAAGTGAATCATGACATGATTTATAATAGACACATGGTTCAGAATATGTTCTCTGGAATTTTAATTTGTCACATAGAGTACTGTTAATCTTTTCATACCAGGCGTTTGAGGCTAGTTTTAAGCCATAGACAGCCTTATTAAGTTTATATACTTTATCTTCATTTCCTTTTGAGATAAATCCTTCAGGCTGTTCCATAAAAACAGTCTCTTTCAGTTCACCATTTAGGAATGCCGTCTTAACATCAAGATGTTCAATATCTAAGTGGTGTTCAGCAGCAATTGCTAGTAGTGTTCTAATACTTGAGTACCTTACGACAGGAGAGAACGTTTCCTCATAATCTATGCCTGCCTTTTGGATATAGCCTTTAGCTACAAGTCTGGCTTTGTACTTCAATAGTTCACCATTTAAACCATACATTCTTTTGAACACCCACTTACATTTGACCGGTTTTTGGCCTTGAATGCGGTCAGTAAGAGTCCAGCATTTATTTAAGTTAAAAGATTCATACTCATCTTGCATTGCTTGACGCCAGTTGTTGGCCTCGGGACCATGCAGTGCTTCGTCAACTTTCTGTGGTTCATCCATGTTGCCCACTTCTGTAAGCATGCATGCTAACATTCCCATTTCAGAGTCTTCATATTCGAAATCCTGACTTGATTCTTCTTCATCCAAAATCTCGTCTGGAATATATGTTTCATCGGCTGAATCATCAGCAATATAACTTTTTTTTTTTTTTTTTTTTATTTGTAATGGGTTTGCTCTTGACTCTAGTCTAGGTCATAGGTGACAGAGACAGAGTCTACGATGGAGTGAGCTTACCCAGAAGTAGCCTGTTCACTCTAACTTTGAAGAGATTCGGGTTGAATGCGTTCGGAAACACAGACGCAGGCAGTGAGTTCCACTCATTCGCTGTGCGCATTATAAAGGATGTTTGGAAGCGCTTGGTTCGAATTGGTGGAATGGCAACAAGGTAAGGATGATAACTTGCAGTGCGTCTAGATGTCCGATGGTAGAAGGGGGCTGGTGGGATGAGGTCGTAGAGTTCCTGAGCACACTCACCGAAGTACAGTCTGTAGAAGACCGACAAGCAGGCAACTTTGCGGCGATGAGCCAAGCTGTGAAGCTTGGCGTCCACCAGTTCCACGTTGCCAATGAGCCTCTTGGCTCTGCGTTCCACTGAGTCAAGCGCGGCAAGCTGATACTTAGCTGAACCATCCCAAAGGTGGCTGCAATACTCCATGCAGGATCGGACTTGTGCTTTGTATAGGGTTAAAAGCTGTCCAGGCGTAAAGTATCGCTTCACTTTATTTAGGATGCCCAGTTTTTTGGCCGCGATTTGGGCTTTGTTCTCAATGGAGGAGCCGAAGTTGAGACTGGATGTCAACTCCATGCCTAGGAGCTCGAGCCGATCAGTCACAGGAACAGACGCACCCCGAAAAGTAGGTGTTTGATCGAACAGACTCCTTTTGGCGGTAAAAAGACACGCCTGTGTTTTGGTGGCGTTAAAAGAGACTGTAACTGTGTGTAACTGTCCCCACTATCAGAATCATTTACCGTGATCGTACTCAATCTCTGGCTTTCCACAGACTGTGGTTGGATCTGTTCATCCCTATTTGTGTCATCAGAGGTCCACAGTAAATGTTTCCGAAGTTGAAGGTATCTGACCATCAGTATCACTACTATAAACAGTATTAGAACTAGGTGTGACATTTTTCATATCCTCATCATCATCATGTGACACAACATATTTGTTTTCTAAAAATGTTATATCACGAGCCTTTATACAGTCCTTAGGATTTTCAGGGTCGATCAATCTGTAGCCCTTTGTCTCCTCACATTACCCTACAAATATATATTGCTTGGCTCGTGCATCTAATTTATTATGAATATGTTTTCGAGCATAGGCAATGCAACCAAATATACGTAGATGTGAAACTTTTACCTTTTTATTGGTCCATTTTTCCTCAGGGGTACTGCCTTTAACAGCAATGGTAGGTGATCTATTTTTGAGGTAGACCGCTGTGTTGACCGCTTCTGCCCAATACATGTTTCCCAAGCCAGCCTCTTGCAGCATGCAGCGAGACTTTTCCATTATACTCCGATTAGCACGTTCAGCAACCCCATTCTGCTGTGGTGAGTGGGGCACTGTAGTCTCATGCCTAATGCCATGCTCTGTAAGGTAGCTCTGAAACTTAGGCTTTATATATTCACCACCATTGTCACTACGAAGTGTCTTGAGTCTTTTATTAGACTGATTTTCCACTAATGCCTTCCATTCTGTAAATTTCCACTAAATGATGCACAAGGCATAGGTCCACACAAGTCTGTATGAACAAGTTCCAAACGTTCTGTAGCCCTATTAAAGGACTTCTTCGGGAAGGGTAACCGAGTTTGTTTACCCTTTATACAAGACACACATTTCTGAAAAACATTAGTATCATATTTAATGCCTAAAGCCATACCTTTCATTAATAAGACCATACTTCGATGGTTTAGGTGTCCCAAACGACGATGCCAAACCTCTTGTGAAGCCACATCCTTCATCACACTGTGTGCCTTAGCAGTTTCTGTATCACCTGTAGCTAAGTCACATTGATGAACTTATAACTCATTCATTATAGGGGTCCGCTCTGAAATAAATACTACACTTATTTTCCACAAAGTTACAATGCACTAATGGAGATTCAGTGGTATCTAGCTGGTAAACACCATCACGGAGTGTGGCTGTGGCCACTATTTCTCCGTTGTCATGTATCTTACAACCACCAGAACCAAACACAACTTTGAACCCTTTTTGCACCATGGCACTTACAGACAACAAGTTAGCAGTTAAATTAGGTACATAATGAACATTGCTTATAGTCTTTAAATCACCATTTTTCATTTGAACACGGACTGTACCTTGCCCGCTAGTGTGCAAGATATCACCATTTGCAATTTTTACCTCTAATGACTTTTTAAACACTAAATCACTCATTATGTTTTTATCACCACACATGTGTCCCGTTGCACCACTATCAATGTACCATAATTCCTTTTTAATGTTGGCCGACAACGCAGTAAGGAGTGCTTTTGAAACGCCTGTATTGTTCTTTGTTGTCTTCTTTGATGTTTGTGCTGCCTTAGGACAATCTTTTATAAAATGTCCTGTTCTTTTACACCTGAAACATTTTGGTTGTTGTTTCCGTGTTATTTATTTATTATATACTTTATTGTACACCACTTAAATAATTACAGGACAAAAAACATCTCAATCTCTACGTAGATTTTCTTGTAATAGCTTTCCTTTTACAAGTTCACTGGATAACTTTATGTTGCTATTCTCAATCGCCATGATGAAAGGATCATAGTCGTTTGTTAGACCACTTAACATTATGACGGCTACAAAGTCATCCTCCAATGCCGATCCTATCTCACACAATTGTTGGGAAATTTCAGTTAATTTATTTAAATACACTTCCATGTTTTCGCATTCATTGAGTTTTGTTGCGAACAAAGTTCTCAGAAGCCCTAGTCTTCGACTCAGACCTTTGTGTTCGTATGCTTTAACTAAATTGTTCCAAGCTTCATATGCTCTCTTCGCACATCTTATATGTGGATTTGCCGCGGGGCTCACTGATAAAGCAATCTTGGCAAGAGCTTTCTGATCCTTTTTCTGATCAACGGCCTTTTCGTCTTTCTCCTGCGCGACGTCCCATAGATCTTCATGGATCAAGGTCATGCGCATCATGAATTTCCAGGAATTATAATTGTCAATTCCTTTAAGCTTCTTAAAGCTAAATAAATTATGCGTACCTGATGACATACTTCTTGATTCTTCGACGAAAAAAACCTTCTTGAAATTTTGGTTATCGTCACGTTGTTCCAATTATGCCGGCGCGGTGGATATTTATTTTCTTTAGAAATACGTAGAAAAAAACTTCGATTTATAGTTTCTAATATCCCTGGGCCCATAACCTGAAGGATTATGGGTATAAAAGAAACAAACCAACGGGATGAACAGAGATTTATTTAACTCGACAAGAAAAAGCACTCGTACAGTGAGCAGCCATAAGCGAGAGAGTTAGAACTGTCAAAATCAAATGACATCTGTCTTACGTTTGAAAGTGACATGAGTCATGACAGATTGGTTGTGTTTACCTTTTCAACAGCAGAGCCATAATAAGCGAGTCCGTGGTGAGAGAAGATACGAGTTCTACATGCACAGCGCGACTGTTAGGCATGTGAACAAAGCACCATACCTTTTTTCTCTGCGACGTAACTTCCCGCCGTAACTTCCACGGGACCTAATAGGTCGAGACCGTAAAAGGACAAGGGGCGCTGATGATGCGCCATGCGAGCCTGAGGTAAGTCGCCCATTCTTGGTACTCGAGGTGTAGCTTTGCGTATTCTGCAAAGCATGCATTTTGAAACCACTTACTTAACTGTAGGCCTAAGCCTAATTAACCAATATTTTAGTTTCAGCTCGTTGACTACAGTCTCCTGATTGCCATGAGCTGCCTTGACATGAAAATGTCGGACGATCAGGTGAGCTATAGGGTACCGTCGAGGATGACCGGGCTCTTCACTTCTAGGTTCACGTCGGATGCAGCGTCGATGCGGCCGCTTGCGCGGAGAACATCGTGTTCGTCGAGGAACGGATACAAGGTTAGTAGCTTGCTCGGTTTTTGTATTGATTTACCGTTTTTATTGCAGCTATTTCCTCGGCGAAAGTCTCGGCCTGGGCTTGGCGTAGAAGAAGATGCTCCGCCCTCTCCAGTGTGTGGCAGTCTAAAGCGCAAGTGCGGCACTTGCACCTATCAATGAACATGATAACTGTCGCCATACACCGCAGCAGCCTCAGCCACGAAGAAAATCGGTGGGGATCCGGAATCGGTAAGTTACACGGGACAGGTAAGTTATTGGTAACCATAACGTTCTCGACGTTCGATTTATTTGTTTCAGATTGGCAGACATCAGCGGGCCACGAAGTCTCATCTAGGTGTAAAAATGAAGGTCCAGAAAACCACTCACCTTTAAAAATCTCATGGTCAAAATCGTCTCGTGTAGCCAAATCCGCAACATTCAATTTCGTGGGTACATACCTCCACTCATCAATACGCGTCAGATCGTCGATCTCACATAATCGGTTCGCTTCGAATACTTGATACTTACGCGTATTGTTTCTGATCCACTGCAAGACCGTAGTGGAGTCGCACCAAAATACCCGTCGCTTGACTGGTAATTTATGCTCCTTCATAATAGTATCTGCCAATCTAGCAGCGCAGCCTGTAGTTCCGCACGAGGTATCGTCAGTGGTTTAACAGGTACCACTCGGCACTTACTAGCTATAAATGCAACATGAATAACATTCTTTTCTGTCCAGCGCCAATACGCTACGGCTCTCATAGCTTTCAACGAGGCATCGCTATAAACATGTAACTGTAGGTAGCTATAACAGGGAGGTGTACTCAAAGCTGCTGTCGTGCCCGCAACTGATAACGCGCTGGGAGCGGGCAGCGGTGAGGGCAGGCGCGCGTGTTGTGTGACCGCCAGGCCTGGCACTCGTGTCTCAGCCTTGCTTCCGTGCGCAGTCGCACGGTAGCACCTAGGTATACGTATACGATCGACAACCTTTAGCAAGTCGATCTACTTACACCATTTTTCGTAGATATCCGTAGTTATGATATCGTCTCAACCGATAAGTAGCCGCCACGTATCTTGCAGCATTATGCGATCCTGAATGGTAAATGGCGCTAAAAACCCTAAAACATCAAATATAGACATTACAACTTGAAGCATAATTCGCTTCGTAGGTATTTTCTTACCTTGTATAACTGTTATCTGGGATTTTCTTCATGGATACGTCGAATCCTAATTCGTCTGTACCGGGAAACCATATTAGGCCAAGTGTGCGCTTACCTTCGAAATGATGATCTATTTTGAACTTGACCGCGGCAGTACCTAAGGTTTCTTTAGGTACAGAGTTCAATACTTGAACACTGTTGCTGGTCCAATTACGGACCCGGAATCCACCTTGCTGGTGGATATAAGAAATATTTCTTACCATCTCGATGGCATCTATATAGTGAGACTTACGCATGTACAGCTAGGGACAAAGATGACTCATAGCGCTCAGCGTTCTTATTTTTTATGAACTGGCTAACAAAAGGAGAACATTTTGCACTGAATAAGAGAGATGTCATAATGTAGGTGTTTACCTTTTCTGTGGGGCTGTCTCTCCGCAGAAGCCTGAATGCGTGCTGGTCGTCCGGCTGAATTTTGACTCTGAGGAAAAAATATTGAATGTCACCTGTTACTGCAATAGAATTTTCCCTAAAGCGCAGCATTGTACGACGCATTTAACAACAAAAACATTCACGCTATCCTGATCTCCAAAACTTGGCTCAAACCGCATCTTCTGTCCACCACTTACCCGCTCACAGGTTTCGTTCTTATACGGAATAATCGGATTGGAGCGGGGTGGTGTGGCAATATATCTTCGCAGTGAGTTTCCTTATAAAATACTAGCTACTTCCTCTTCAAACTACTCTGCTTTTGCGGAGTTTAATTTCCTTGAAGTTTGTGTCAAAGGAGCCAAAACAATTATCGGTGTATTCTATTGTCCCCCCTCTGTCGATTATTTCACTGAATCCGAAACAGTTCTTGAATCTTTGGGTTCTGAGTATGCACACAACATTATCATGGGTGATTTCAATACAAACCTTCTTTCCCAAAACTCGTGATTTTTACGTCGACGTCGCTGCAGGCTACTCATCATAATAAAAGTGGCGATGACACCTGGCTCGACCTTATCCTTACCTCGAATCCCTCCCTTGTCTCTTCCCATGGTCAACATGACGCTCCTGGCTTCTCTCATCACGACATGATTTTCCTTTGCTATATCCTCAAACCTCCTAAACCTAAACCCAAGGTTCTGTACAGGCGTTGTTTTGCCTGGATGGACGTTGAGAAACTTAAGGAGGATGCATCTATGATCGATTGGGAAATCATGATGGAGGCCGCTTCGGTTAACGAAAAGTTGGCGATCTTTAATGATGTTGTGGTCAAACTTTATGACATCCATGCTCCCGTCAAAAAGTTAAATTGAAACGTCCTCCTGCGCCTTGGTTGACCAGAGGAATACAGATGGCCATGCGACGCAGGGACCGCGCGTTCCGAAAATATAAAAGGGATCGTATGAGAACTGGGCGCTTTTTAAGACTTCGAGGAATAGATGTAACCAGATGAATCGCAATGCTAAACGCCGCCACATTCTAGATAATATTTCTTCTTGTTCTTCTGCCGATATTTGGCAATTTCTTGGAACACTTGGTATCGGCAAACCGCGTTATTTAGACCTTCCATTTATCCACTGTGCCTACCATGGGTCGTCTAACCAAGCAACAAACTCTGTCTCTAATCTCTGGTCTAACGCGTCCACTCATAAATCCTTTTCGTTTCGTTCCAGTTGAGCCGGGCGAGATCAGAAAAATCATACTCTCTAACAAATCCAAAGCGGTGGGCTGTGATAATATCACTCGTGATATGATCATAGCTATTCTGCATCACCTTCTACCTCCTATCACCCATATTGTAAATTTTCTTTGTTTTCCGGAGTATTCCTCTCCCTGTGGCGTAGAGCCTATGTTTGTCCACTACCTAAAGTTTCCAATCCCACCCTTCCAACCCACTTCGGTCCAATTTCTATTCTACCCTTCCTATCCAAAGTGCTTGAGGCTTGTGTCCACAAACAACTTGCGAACTTTGTGCAGTGTAATTCACTCATTAGCCCTCTGCAGTCTGGGTTCAGGCCTGGGCACAGCACTGTGTCCGCCCTCCTTAAAGTGACTGGCGATATCAGGGTAGGTTTGGAAGACACCCAAGTCACTGTACTAGTGTTGGTCGATTTCTCGAACGCCTTCATACTGTCAGTCACGACATCCTATTAGCCATTCTGTCCTATTTGGTGGTCTCTCCCGATGCACTGGAATGGTTTACCTCTTACCTTCGGGAACGTCAGCAGTCGGTTCACGTTGGGGATTCATCATCTCACTGGTGTAATATGGAAACTGGCGTTCCTCAAGGTGGCATTCTTTCTCTTCTTCTTTTTTCTATTTTCATAAATCTCATTACTTTCGAACTTCAGTGTGCGTATCATCTGTTTGCAGATGACCTGCAGTTGTACTGTCAGGGGAGTATTGATGAAATACCTGACGTTATCAATAAATTAAACAGGGACTTATCGGCTATAAAAACTTAGTCCGATAGATTCAGTGTGGCAGTAAACCCCAATAAATGTCAGGCGATTATCATTGGGAGTCACCGAAGCATCGCTAAAGTGGATGGTACAACTTTGCCACCTGTTTTATTTGACGGTAAAATTGTTCCTTTTAGCACTGATGTAAAGGACTTGGGCTTGTACATCGATAATACCCTTAACTGGCGCACTGGAACGTTGCGGGCTCTGTATTCTATGAAAAACTTTTTACCATCGAACACGAAGGCAATGCTTGTGCAGGCCCAAATTTTTCCTATCATCGATTATAGTGATGTGTGCTACTATGACCTGAATGCAGATCTTCTCAACAAACTTGACCGTCTTCTAAATTACTGCATATGCATATTTGTTTTCAATTTACGTAAATATGATCATATCTCTGCGCATCGATCGCTTCTAAAGTGGTTGCCTATACGCCAGCGCAGAGAGCAAAGGACACTAACCACCTTGTTCTCATTTTTCGCCTCTTCTAATTCCCCTAGTTATCTGGCCCTCACTTTCAATACATCTGCGACAACCACGATAAAAATCTGCGGTCATCCCATAATGTCCCACTCACCGCACTGACTACATTCACTGTTCTTTCTTCGTTCAGTCTGTTTCTCTGTGGAATTCGCTCCCCCAGGAAATCAGGATGGCAACCAACCGGTTAACCTTTAAAGTTAAAGTTCGCGAGCACATTCGCAAGAAGTTGGCAGCAGTATCGTCACAACGCTAATGTTTTTCAATTATTAATCTAATATTACTAATGTTTAAGTATGTCTATATATTTAGTTTATTCTTTTGAGTATATATGTTATAATTATATAGTATTTATAGTTTATATATATTTTTGCATAATCCTTATTCGTTTAACTGTCAATATTGCACCTACCACTAGTTGTCTCTGCATCACCCAAACTCGACTTTTTCTACCAGTCGACAACGTCGACTGGTAGAAAATGTCTAAGGCATTAAGTCCGACTCTGTACATTTGTATGCTTGAAGTATTAAATAAATAAATTATACCGAGCAGTGATGAGAGCAAGTCCGGACCTGTATTTAGGTAGTCATTGAGGCATTAACCATTTACCTTCGCAGCCGAGTCGAACACCAGCCGCAATTTCTTTATGTTGGGATTGTCGATCCCAAAATGAGGTAAGTACCACGTCTTTGTAGTAGCACCAGTATCTGTCAGTTCCCTAGCAAAATTATTTTCTAACAAATGTTTAATCCTTTCCGAGAAACCTTTGTCCTTTTCCATTTTCCTCTCTATACTTTTCAGCGCTGTCGAATAGGAATCCGGCATTCGGCAGTCCTCGTCCTTCCACGGTAACCCCACCCACCAGAGACCATCGACGAGTACGGCGGTCTTCTCCAGCTTGGCTACAGCAAGTAAGTCATTTTTATTCTGACGTGGCTTACCGAATACACCCATCGAGTCCAAGGTGAAGGATCGCCTCACCTCATCATGGAAATCCTGCAGCTGTTGGTCTGGCTGGCACGCTGTGAGCGGCGAGGGAGCTGACGGCGCTGACTCGTGTGCCGCGTCCGACACTAGCAGCGTCGCGTGGGCGGCGCCGGCGGCCGCGCACCTGGATGCGTTCCGCGGCACGTGCCACTTACCATGGACACACCAACTTAGGGGGGTAAGTGAAGCGAACGGCTCTATTGAACTACCTATATTGATTTCCTTTGGCATAATTAAGTGATAGTTATACTGACCAATTAATATTTCAGGTTTCAAATCGGTGGTACGAGTACATAACAAATGTTTTATATCTGACAAACTTTTATACCTATTACAATCAACTATAGACATACTATGCACCGGTAAATTTAAATTCTTTACAGCTCGAGCTCTAATAGAATAAACCTTATTGTCCATACCAGAAAGGTACACGTTCGTGACGATCGATTCACAAGATAGTTCATCATTCCAGGCTCCGCGTAAGCATATCATCTCGGGCCGGCCGCAACAAAATAGTCGACCCGTCGTCGAGTAACGCGCTAGAGTTTATAATACCGTTTGCACTATGTTTAAGTATAGGCACCACTTTCAATAACACTTTGCACTCACTATCACTATTGTTAATATACGACACGATTTCTGTACCGGAACCGGCGGTGACGGCCGATGTCGGCGGCGCGAAAGTAGGCATTTGAAACATAGGCCGCTGCGTTTTACGAATTGCCAGCGAACATTGCGAAGGGCCTTCTTGAATTTATGGCAGGCTGTTATCTTGCTATGCGTACTCGTCTAACAGAATAGGCATTTATTATGATCATATTCGTCTGCATGCATTACAGTTTGTAAACGAGGTTGAGTATACTCACTGTTTTTATGTTTGTGTTGATCGCTGCGCGTAGGCACAAGGTAGGTATAAGACGTAGTGGAAACTTTCACAGCTTCTTCACTCAAGAAATCTGACAATAATACTAAACGTGACTTCTTGCCTTCTGTTATCGGTATGAAACTATAATCTGATCATCTGGAAAATAGAACCGTAGGCAGTTTCGATAAAACAACCGACACAATACTCATACCTTGTAGGTATTCTTCTCGGCCGACGGCACGCATAGCTTCTGTGAAGTTCTGTATTTTAACCGAGAAAGACACAATTTATTTGTGGTAATCTTGAGACATTGGTTGCAACTTTTTGATGTCTTGTACTAGCTTCGATAGGATGTACTCAGGATTACCGAATCTCAACTTTAATGTTGACGTTATAGTTTCAGGAGATGATGCACTCACGAGCAAAGCTGAAACGGCTTCTTTAGCAGCTCCGCGAAGACACTTCCTCAATCTCCACATATTTTCCTTAGGTGTGAAACGACATAGTTTCCGTAAACTCTTCGTACGCGTATCTGAACTGCAACCATTCCAACGGGTCGCCGGAGAACTCTGGGAGCTCCCGGGGCGTGCAAATGCGGCTGAGTAGGTTCGCGCCCGGCGCGTGACTGGTGGAGGCAGCGGCGAGATCTCTCAACGCACTGGCTAGCATCTGGACTGTACCATCTGTGCTGGCGGCGGCGGCCAGCGCCGGGGTCGGCGCAGGCGGGCCTGCCGGGTTCGGCGCGGTAGGCACGCGTGGCGCCTGCGCTCTCGATGCTGGCGGTATTAACGGTCCAGCTTCGTGACACTGACGCTTACCCGTGTAAATACCATCATCGGGGGCAGGCAGGTCCATGTTCAGCTCCTGATAGCTACGTTCCATCCATTCTTCAACACGGCTACGGCTTTGACTACCATTGTGTGAACTATATTCTTCGTCTAGGCTAGCTAGATCGGCATCTAGCTTTTTGTTTATAAGTTCCATACGAATCTGCGCCTTTTGCCTTTCAACCTCCAAAATAAGCTGCCAGTGTTGCCACCTCAAATAATTTCTTGTCACTAGATCCAATGTAAAATGTCGCCAAATTTTGGCAATTTGGATTGAAAAAAAGCCACCAGTTCTCGCTAATGTTTTTTTTATTAAAATTAAGTACTTATATGTATGAAATAAAAAATTTTGTAACAATCAAAAGTGAAAAAAAAACAGATCTGATTAAAATTCAAGATTTTGAAACAATATATTTTTCAATATATCTGCATCATCCACAGTCGACGCTTGCGCTGAAGATGTTGTTGGTTGTGGTAAATCTTTAAAGGAGTACTTTGTGTTTTTGCCGATAGCTTCAATTACATCGCTAGGCAATTCGTAATTGAAGCATTTCATTTTCAAAACTTTTAATCTATTTCTAATCAAAATTATGGCGTTAAGTAGTGGGCTGGCCATTCTGTTTCGTAATTTGTTTTTCACTATGCTCATAACACTGAAAACTCTTTCTATTTCTGCATTAGAATGAGGTAATGATAACGCGGATATGGCAAGATGAGCTATTTCTCCAAAGTCATTTATTCCTGCAGCATTGCTATGCGCATTCACCTCAACCCAAAATTGTATAACATCTTTCGTATTCTTCAACTGGATAAAACAGATGTTGTGCCACTGCTGCAATATTTTGTCAATGTCACTGGCATTGTAGCCAAGTTCTAGCTTTGGCTAGTTCCGATATCGAATTATCCTTACCCTGGCGTAGAACCGTCTCTGGACCCAATTTAGACAATACAGTATAATTCATCGGCAGTCTTTGTTGGATTTCCTTGGCTAACTTTACATTGAATTCAATGAAGCGGCGTTTTATTGCTGATAAAATATTTGATGATAATGATGTTTTTGCGCTCTCTGATTCAAAGAGGTATCCCATATAAGGGACTGGATTAAGGTTTCTGTCAAGATCAATGTTCAAAAAGTCCTTATCTGTGATTGCTGCATTTGGCAACAGTATCCTGTTGCAAGTTGAACGCAAGAGTGTAATCAACACGTTTAATAATTGAAGTGGATTTGCAGTTTCATTCGGATTTTCAGTTTTATATATTGTGCCAAAATTCTTTGAACTGCTGGTTCAACAGACAACCAGCGTGTGTCACATACCTTCACAATCTGTAATGGTGCTTCACCACAATATATCGTTTCGTAAATTTCTTTATATTTATCTTTACGGTTTGTGGAATGGGCGAACCATTTGTATGTTGATCTGATTATGAACTCAATATAAAAAATAAAAAAAATAAAAAGGGAGGATCTTCCGACCAGACGGGTGTTGTGTCTGTTCCGGGCAACTGCCCAACGGTAATTGTCGGAATCTTGTATGTGTTCAAATCGCGCCGAAAACTTTACTTGCGCGATGCAGGATTTGTGTGACGTCATGTCATTGGTTCGTAAGTGGCGGTGTTGGTGACGCTACAAAGGCCATATTTTTGTAAACAACGAAGTAGGGCTTCGACAATACCAATGGCATTGCCGCTTTTGATTGGTTCTAAAGCTAGAAAACATGAAACAACTTTTTTAAGTTTTGGACTGAAATATCTGATTACAATACCCAGTTGCTTACTTGTACTGGGGAGTAGCGGTATCAATTTGAGATCGAATAAGGGACAGATGTATCTGACTTGTATACATCTGTCACTTACTCGATATCAAATTGATACCGCTCTAAGAGCTTATGTCACGAATCAACTGACATCAGGGGGGTGCCCCTGATGTCAGTTGATTCGTCAATGATAAGACCGTATCTCTGATGTCCTATTTGTTTTACCAGTTCTTCGATGAAATGTGGAGCTAAGACATTTTTAATAACTTCCGTACACTTGGTACGATGCATTTTTAAACCATCTGTGGCTTGGGAATCGGAAAAAGCACATTTAACTAACTCAGATAAATGATCAATGTTCGAAACTGAACTATGTTCTGTGATATAAAGAGTTAGCATACCTTCAGCTTTACGGGGTTTTGAATTAGAAGACTTTTCGGCAGTTGCGAATGTTATTGTTTGATTTCCGGATATTATTTGTAATTTTTGCTTATGCTTTTTTGTTTCGGCATGTTTTTTTAAGTCTGCTAATTTTGCTAGTAATTCTGATTTACAAAGTGAGTAAAACGCTTTCAGTTCGTCAACAGGTAAAGGTTTAAGCCAGCTTTTGAATTCATCATGCTCCTCCCACTCTTTTCTATACCTTTGTGTATATTTTTTTTTCTTCGGCGGCAGTTCCATTCTTAATCGAATTTAATATTCTCACCTATTCTCACTCCCACGATGCATTTTCTAAAGTATCCTTTATGTAACTAATTTGAAAAGAATTTAATAATTTATTATTTTGTATGTTGAATTTGTGTGTTTATTGAATTAAATGATTTCACACAAATAAGATATATTTTATTGATACGTTTATCAATGCCATACATATGTCAGCGCCATCTAGTACCTAAATGACCAAACAATCAAGTAATGACACAACTAATCGAACTTGTTTGGCAAAAGGGCACCAGGGGGTGACCATAAGCTCTTAGAGCGGTATCAATTTGATATCGAGTAAGTGACAGATGTATACAAGTCAGATACATCTGTCCCTTATTCGATCTCAAATTGATACCGCTCTAAGAGCTTATGGTCACCCCCCTGATGTCACTAACATACATAGTAACATATTTATAATTGTTACGGTACCTCCTTTCCCGATTAAAAAAACTGTGAAACAATTTTTAATTTAATTAACATCAATGCACATTGTGAAACTAACTAACGTGTTCCTTGACAGGTATTGAGGTAGTCAAAAAATATTTTATATTAGAACTACCTACATTAAGTTTTATAAAAATCAAGTTCAAACTTATTCATCAAATTTAAAAGTTTTAAAGTACAAAATGTACTAAACATTAAGACAAAGGACATAGTCCATTAAACTAACAGAGAGAAAACCTTAATTGTTCTCATCCAAAGTTAATTTGACATACTCAGTAATTGTCACAAAACAGATAGCAATAAATAACATACATCTATCTCAACACAATTGCCAAGCAGTCTTAGTCTAAGTTTACTAAAATCAATGTATGATTCCTAGAGCAATTAAGTTTATTAAATGTTTAAGAGTCGGGTTATAATCTAAAAGATTAACCCATATTTTATTTAAAAGTAGACAAATGTCTAATCAAGTAAAATTTTTACAACAACAGTGAACACTGCCATTATAACAAAGCAAGTGCTATTTTAAGTACCAAGTTGTTAATCAAATGTAAGCAAACAAATGTAGGCAAGCACCACATCAAGTTAAGATTCATGTAATATGTTGATGAGGAGCTCTCGAAGAGAAGAGAAACTCAACGTGGAGTGTTGAATATGTTTATATTTAGGTAGTCTCCATAGTAAAAGTGACAAGTAAACACATTACACTGTCTTTTATATTGTAGCAAATGACCCCAATTCGTACGTCAATATGTTACGGTAATTACTATAAATGTAGCAGTGCAACAGTGAATTATGACATATACTACATCTCCCCCGAAAAGACACCCTTTACACCACCGGATTTAAAAAAAAATGTATGACGTACGCACTTGAGTCTTACATTTTTATATGTTAAACTTAGACTAGGTAAAAATAACATTGGCATATTAGTAACTATACAATTTCTTTTGTTTTAATTAATGAAGTTATATAATAATAATTAATTAATAAAGTAAATAACACATTTACTAAGGTCATGGTTCACAAAACAATTTAGTATTATCTTTGTGGACAATATAGGATTTATTATTTTTCAATATTTCAACATTAGGTGATAAATCCTTAAGAACTTTGTATGGTCCTAAATAAATGTTGTCTAATTTATGTCCAGTTTGATTTTTCAAAAGTACAAAATCACCTGGCTTATAAGTTATCGAATTTAACTTCTTATCATATAATGATTTTCTCTTAAGTTTACTGATTATCAGATTATTCCTAGCATCTAATAATGCGCGCTGTAGCCTATATTTTAATTCCAAGGGGTAACTGTCAAAATTATAGAGTGGATCTACTCTGTCTAAAGTATAGTTGAGGTTACTAGGCAAGTTACATAATTTACCAAATACAAGCTCATGCGGTGTATATTTTGTCTCCGAGTGAACAGTGGTATTAAAAGAAAAACACCAATAACTTAACCAGCTACTCCAATCTGTTTTATTTTGGCTACATTGAATTCTAAGATATGCACCTAAACTCTTATGAGTGTTTTCTAATCCACCTATAGTCTGGTGGTGGTATGCAGTAGAATGTAATTTGGTTATTCCTAATAAGCTACATACATCTGACATAACACTTGACAAAAATTCTGTTCCCTGATCCGTTATGATCTCTTTGGGGATGCCATATCTTAAAATAAATTTATTTACAAATGTTCTACTTATGGATTCAGAGTCCTTATTAGTTAGAGGGTAAGCCTCTACAAATTTTGTCAAATGACATTGTAGGGTTAAAATGTATTTGTAGTTATAATTGTCTACATCTAGAGGTCCAACTATATCTAAGCTAACTCTCTCAAATCCTGTATTAGGGGTCGTGGTTACAGACATTGGTTGTTTAGTTTGTTTATTTGAGTGTTTTTTAATTTGACACTCTTTGCATTTATGCACATATTCAATCACATCATTACTTATGCCTGGCCAGAAGTAATATTTTTTAATATTATTCAACATCCTGTTTACTCCTGCATGTCCGCTAGTAGGTAGCAGGTGGAAATCATTTAAGATAACTGTCTTTTCGTCTTTGTTACTTATTCTTATTAGATCTTTAATTACTAATATTCTTGGTAAATCAGATTGCAAACTTTTCATGCATCTTAAGAACTCGTTTATTATGTGTGAATTTTCTTTATTCTTGATCACAACAATTTCGTTAGTATTAAGTCTTTTACAAAATGACTCCAAGTCCCTCGCTAACACACTTACGGTAGGAAACGATCGGGATCGTAGGTATATTGTTGACTCGTTTTCATTGAACTCAAAGTGACCACTGTCGCTAAGTAGGTGTGGTCTATTTGAACTGTTCTTTACTACTTTTCTTGAAGTTAGAATTAGTTCTATACTATTAATAGGTTTTTTAAGAATTTCTACAACTTTTGGGCTAGAGGTTCCAGAAGTTAAAGGGATTTCAGATGTCAAATCGGCAGTATCGGAGCCGCTTGCTTGTTTACGAGATTGGGCCCTTGTCATAACTGATATTACATTTTTGTTAATTCTTTTTAAATCTGTTATATTCAAAGGAAGACGACTTAAGGCATCTGCGGGTCCATTGTGTCGACCTGGAAGATATTCGACAGTAAAATCGTATTCTTCCAAAAATAATCTAAATTTTGTTAGTCTACTTGAGGGATCCGTAATTCCGAATAAATACACTAATGGTCTATGATCTGTCACAACTTTGAATTGTTTACCGTATAAATAAGGTTTAAAATGCCTAATCGCCCACACAATAGCTAGCAATTCTAACTCTATAACTGGGTATCGTGTTTCGGCGGGTTTCAAATTGCGACTCGCGTAACCTACTACTTGTCCGTTACTGTTAGACAATACGGCGCCCAGACCTATTTTTGAAGCATCTGTGTTTAAAATAAATTTATTTTTATCTGTTAAATCTGGATAGCCTAACACTGGTGGATTGCAGAGTGCACGTTTTAAAGTATTAAATGCTGATTCGCATTCATGTGACCATTCAAAAGATGCGTTTTTCTTGCTTAATTGATTGAGAGGATATGCAATGTCAGCAAATTTATTAATAAAACGCCTGTAATAATTTGCAAAGGCAACGAATCTTTTTACTTCGTCGACATTTGTAGGTCTTGGATAATTTTCTAACACGATAGCTTTAGATGGATCGGGATAAATACCTTCTGGAGTAATTTTATGGCCTAGATAAATAATTTCTCTGCGTAAAAATTCGCACTTAAGAGGATTTAATTTTAAATTAACTTTTCTAAGACGTTCTAAAATACAAGTGAGATTTTTGTTGTGGTTAATTAAGGATTTACCCAGAACGATACAGTCATCTAAATAAATAAAACATTTATCGTAGTTCAATCCCGCCATCGCAATAGTCATAAGTCTGGAGAATACACTTGGACTCGTTTTTAGTCCCATCGGGCACCGTTTCATTTGGTACATCTTATCAGTAGTGAATGCTGTATACTTCCGTGAGTCTTTGTCTAAAGATAATTGATACATGCGGTCAAGATTAAAAGCCGTGTATTTTCTAGAGTTTTCTGTAAGATTAATTTGGTAATAACTTTGAGATAAATCAAGTTTAGAAAAATATATATTACCGGAAAGTGAATCTAGAATTTCTGTGATATTTGGCAAAGGGAATTTGTCATCTACAATTCGATTGTTTAACTGACGATAGTCAATTACTAGCCTCCATTTCTTCTCGCCAGATTTATCTGATTTTTTTGGCACAAGAAGAACGGGACTTGACCACTCTGACGTAGTTTCTTCTATAATATCATTATCGAGCATTTCTTGTATTTGTTTTTGTACCTCATTACGCAAAGCGTACGGGATCCTGCTGAAGGCTTGCTATACGCAGGGCTCACGTCATTTTTCAGTGTTATACTATGTTCTAATAAGTTGGTCGTACTTAATTTATCGCCTGGTAATTGGAAGACATCTGAGTATTTTGCACTAATCTTTTCAATGCTTATTTGCTCTTCTGTATTTAAGTATGTGTTCAATTTAAGTAGGCCAAATAGAGCTTTTACTCTATCAGAGTTTGATATCGTATTCTCAAAGTTCAACACTTCGAAGCTGTTTGTGGAATTTATTTCTAACCCTGACAAGTCTAGTTCCACCTTGCTATTAGTTGTATTTAGAATTCGAATTGGGATTTCCCCATTTTTAGATTTCGAAATCAGTCCAGCAATGAAAACACCATCGCGTATTTCTTGTGCTAATGTAATACAATCCCCACGTATGGTGGTAGGTATGTACCGGATAACCTCGCATCGCGGCGGTATTGTAAACAAATTTTTATTATAATTAGTCCTTAAAATTGGTATACTAATATGATCTCCATTATTTTCTAACGTTAAGGATTTTTTTTTATAACTTATGACAGCATTATATTTTATAAAGAAATTGTGCCCTAAAATGGCGTTAGCTGCACAAGATAAGGTTTGAAAAACGTAAAATTTTTCCTTGAATATCAGTTTGTTAAAATATAAATCTAAATAAATATATCCTAGAGAGGTTAGATTTCCACTTACACCCTTTATTGTTACCTTCTCCGGAACTATATTATTAATTAATTGGGTCTTAGATCTTAACCACTCGTGCTTTAAAACGCATAGGCTAGCTCCACTATCCACTAAAAGATCTAAGGCATAAGTAGAATCTACAGTGCATTCAATTATGCTAGTATTATTATAATTCAAAATAGAGCATTCTAATTTAGGAACGAAAAAACTGATTATCCGTAATATTAGTGTCATGGATATTATTGGTCTCCGTGTCGACACTATTGTCTACACAGTCAGTGTCATTTTGCTGAGTGTGCTCGGTGTGTTGTACGTAAGGAGTACGTCTCGCATTCCATGCACCAGTTGCCTGAGTTCGTTTACCTCTTTGACCTGTATTTACAAACGTACGAGTTCGTGAATAATTATTATTTGATTTGTCGAACTGATTATTTTTATTATTACGACTGTTCGAGTTTTTGTAACCGATAGATGTATTATTCGGTCTGTACGCGTCTGAACGTCTAAAATTTAAAACTTCGTTATGCCTTGGTGATGAAGAATCTTCGTCTAAAGCGCTCCTAATCGCTTCTGGAAGTGATGAGAATTGCCTGGCAGCAATAATTGTGCTCAACCTCGCATCAGACAAACCATCCGCAAAACGTTTGATGGCAGTTTTTTCATTTATAGGACGTAATATTTCGTATTTGGTCGGATCATCGTCTGACTGAGAAATCGTCAGGTTAACAAAAAGTTCCTCTATCTCATTACCAAAAGACTCTATAGACCGACGTCCTTGAGAAGAATGATATAATTGAGATTGAATAGCTTCAGCCGACCTTTTAGGCAACAAATGCTTTCGCATATCATCAACTAATACTTTTACGCTATCATAAGATAACTTCATGCGAAGTTTAGCACTAGGAGTTAATCTAGTTTTGAGAATAAAATTCAATAAAAGTTTCTGAGAAGTGTTGTCTATCATGCTACTGTATAGTGAAATGGCATCAATGAGCTGTTTCGTAACTTGCTCTTGTCCTGTCATTACAGGTAACAAGGCTATCGCAGTCTTTAAATCAAACTGAGACATCTTGGTATCTGGTTCGTCTTGTGTTTGAGACACTGAATCTACGCTTGTTAGTAAACTTTGTATTTTCTGATAAACGGTCTTAATTTGTTCCACTAAGTTATTGATCAAATCAATGTCTTTGCTACTAAATTTTGACTGTTCAATCTGAGACAAAATATTTTGCGCTTGACTGTATATCGCTTTAGCTTCTTCCAATTTCTTATAAGCGATCTCTTTTTGCCTACGTTCTGGTCCTATTTTTACCAAATATTCCCTAATTTGATGTAATTGATCTCGACATGTTACTAGATTATCAGTCATACTAATTAATAATATACTGTTTAAGTGAAGTCCTATTAGACTTTAAAAAAATGTACTTAGCTAGGAAAGTGGGTCAATTGACTGCTGTTCATTTCTGCTGACGGTGCGGAGCTGCGAACGTTGACCGGGTAACTCGATGTCGAAGTCACGAGGCGCTCTGCGTCGTTGCCGTGCGACTCGTTGTTCGATGACTGGACCGGGCTATACCCTGGATTCAATGGGCCGGGATTTCCCTGGACACCGCTCGTTCTGGCCGGGCTATACCCTGGACTCGTCTCCGTCTTCTTTCAGGAACTGGCAATGCATCTTCTATAAGTTTACAGAAAGTCTTCTATAGGGTTACAGGAACTCTTCTATAGGGTTACAGGAACTCTTCTATAAGGTTACAGGAACTCTTCTTTGATGATAGAACAAGTATTGATTCTTCTGGATGTGGTTTCTTAACGCCATTCCGTATCGACGTGGCAGGGTCGCCATGTAATATGTTGATGAGGAGCTCTCGAAGAGAAGAGAAACTCAACGTGGAGTGTTGAATATGTTTATATTTAGGTAGTCTCCATAGTAAAAGTGACAAGTAAACACATTACACTGTCTTTTATATTGTAGCAAATGACCCCAATTCGTACGTCAATATGTTACGGTAATTACTATAAATGTAGCAGTGCAACAGTGAATTATGACATATACTACATTCATAACGAAGAGCAACGTTGCTTTTTAAATATAGCAAACGTCACATTAAGTACCCATCCGTTGTATAGATATAGGCTAATACCCAATCAAGTTAAGATTCGCAACAGAAAGTAATAAACCCCATAACAATATGGAAAGCAATACATTGAGCACCCATTAATTGTATAGATGCGGGTAAATGTCTACTTAAGCTGAATTTTATAAAAGAAAACTACTAAGTTTTTGATCATATGTGACAAATACCTAATCAAGTTAAGATTCATAGCAAAAAGTAACATTGCTTTTTAAAATAGCAAACATCACATTAAGTACCCATCCGTTGTATAGATATAGGCCAATACCCAATCAAGTTAAGATTCGCAACAGAAAGTAATAACCCCATAACAATATGGAAAGCATTACATTGAGCACCTATTCGCTGTATAGATTTCAGTAAATGTCTATTTAAGTTAAGATTATAATGAGAATACTACTAACCTTTCATCCTTCCATATACATACATAACCTATAAATGATTGTAAACGCATTAATTTAGAAAAAAAAAGACGTGTGGCACTCGGGGACTGCCGCGGTAAAGCTATTGCATAGCATTTTGTATCAACTTATGCAATTATATTTTTTTTTTATTTTTTTTTTTATTCATGCAGTATTGCTTTTACTTTGATATTAATTCAAGTTACACTTTTTGAGCGTGGTGACCGATAAGAAAACAATTTTTCTATTATTAAATAAATAAAATACACTTTTTGAGCGTGGTGACCGATAAGAAAACAATTTTTTCTATTATTAAATAAATAAAAAAAGTTAAGATTGTTTATTTAAAATATTCTTAGTATTTTACAATACATGTGGGTTTTATTATTTTACAGTAGCTGTTGGTTATTCAGGAATATTTATCTTTGAAACTATAGGTTTATAATAACTGAAATAAGAAACATAAGTTTGCGACTTAATATCCTCTAAATACCTAGAAAATACCGCGTCAATGGTGGTTCCATATTTTGTTGTGGACTCTTGTTGATCTGCATTTGTGATAATAATAAAATGTATGTATATAGAGTACTCACTCATTTTCTTTCACTATTTTTTCGTGACTTTCTTCATTAATAATAAATGCACTTTGTTCATTCATATTCAAAACACTTTATACACAAATTTTACAAGTACAGCTATTCACTGTTGTACATAAATACCTATACACCTATATACTTTCTCATAAACAGCTGCTTATGTATTCGTCCGATTTCGGAGCAGCTCGTCTCGATTCGTGCGAGTTTCGTAGAGTCGTACAATACATCTAATCGCACACAACGCCGTGTCGAAGACTGCCGAACTGAAACGACGTTAGACGATGCACGGCCTTCAAGCCACACCTCCTTGCCCGTCGGGGTGGGGAGCGTGAGGTTTTTTCGTTACGGAATTTCTGGATTCGGTCCCCGCGCTCAAGGCCCGCGATAAAAGCTATGCAATAGCTTAAAAAATATCCTTATACCCTACCAGCATTCATTCATCCCTTTCTTTATTAAATATTTACACCTCCATTATTGAATTGGTGCAAATATTGAACCATTAACACAATGACGATTATAAGTAGAAGTCTCCATACTTTAAATTAATGTATGTAAATCAATTGAGGACCATTGTTGACATGGACAGCTTCAAACATTCCGTGTACAAGAAACACTAATATTTCATTATAGCATTGTTTGTTGCATTCCGTATAGGAAACAACATAACATATCCACCATAATGATCTGAGTATAATACCACATTGTGCTTCTTTTAGTTGACACCGGAAAAAAAAACGTAATAATCTTATGCATTGTTCACATGTACAAATTTAGGTATTCTGTGTATAAGAAACACTAGTATTTTAACCATAGGAGTGCTTGTTGCATTCCGTATAGGAAGAAATCAACATAATAATAGAATAAATAGCTACTATGATAATCAGAATTTACTATTTAATTGTGTTTCTTTTAATTGACACAGTAAAAACATCCTAATAAGTGACTACACATCACACATCATCAGCCTATAAATGTTCCCACTGCTGGGACACAGGCCTCTTCCCTGTGAGAGGGAATGGGCCGTAATCCACCACGCGGGTCCAGTGCGGTCACTACAAATTGTTTGAATATTTTATTTTATTTATTTTAAGATAGGGCGCCAGTGAGATCATCATTAAATAGATATATAGATGTCCCACAACTTCTCTTAGCATCAATATCTTCCAAGAGAATTTAGAAATTTAGTTATATTTATTTTTTGTATAAATAATTTAGTTTGAAAATTATCATGTGAGAAATTCTCATAAAGTAATTTTAAAAGCGAGCTACGATACGTATAATTGTAACAGTACCTCCTGAATTTAATTCTTTATTTAAATACAACAGCTCAGCAACAGGTTTCCGAACACATGTGTACCTCATCCGACAACGTATGTGCGGTTTAATCCATTAGCTTGATGCTTCAAATCCGACACAGACTATACAGGAGACGACACTGCTTGCAATCCATGTCTCCAGTTGCTTTAAGATCTGTTGACATATATAAAAACATTTTAGTACATGTTTATTAAGTTCTTCTTTATGAAGATAGTCAAACAAAGTTGCTTTATGCATGTTGAACAAAAAACACTTTTTGTTCTAAATATTCAAAACTAATTATCAGTTAAACAAAACATTAATTGGTGAAAAGGTATATAGTTTTAAATAAAAACATGTGACTATAACCCCACTTTTAAATTTGTATATAATGTTGGTGTTTTGTTTTTTAGTTTAAAGAAATGCTTTATGCATGTTGAACAAAACAATTGTTTGTTCCATATATATATATGTATATCTAATGAACAGTTATAATAACTATGTTAAATTAGAGTAATTTATATTAAGTTTAACAAAACGTTTATTAGTGAAAAGGTTTATAGTTTTAAGTAAAAAAATGTGACTATAACCGCACTTTAAAATTTTATATAAAGTTAATGTTTACTTATTTTAAGATTTAAATTAAGCAATATTGAAGTTAACCTATAGTTTGGTTAAGTTCTTAAGTATTAAAGTTATTCTAGAGACAAAACAAGTAGTTAAGTACTTCAATCAAACCTCATGCCCCACGTTGGGCGCCATTTGTAAGGTAGAATTTTCACCCTTACTCACCAGCGTGCTCAGGGGTAGGTATTCTGCATGACACTATAGCAGGGATGATTTCACATGAAGTTGATTGAAGTAAAACTCACACAGTTTGGTCAACTAATTTAATTCTCCGAGCACAGTCCGTCATCACAATCTCTCGATGTTCAAAATATAGGTATAAAAACAACTCACTTCCAGAAGGAATACATTTTACCATCAATTCCCAATACTGGAGATATGATTTCTCAAACAGTACCGTTATCCTGTGTAGCTGTCTTCAAACTTTGGTAAATTATATCATCAGGAGTGTTCCAAACCTGCTCTATATGTAAAATACTCCTTTTTTTTTTTTTGGGTGGGCAATCATCCAATGACTTCTCCCGCCCTGGGTGAAGCGGGAGGGCGTGTCAGACTTTTACTGACTAAAACCCACCCGTGTTCCTTCAGTTGCTTGTGCCAGGGCCACGGTAACTCTGTTTCAAATTTATCCGCGACCCAGACAGGCATCGGCCCTAGCGGACCCCTTCAACGTTTGCTGACATCTCTTTGAGGCGCGCGTGGAACACTACGCGCCGTCGACTCGGGCCTGGTCCTTATCGGACGGCGAGCTACCCATTACTCGCCGTCCGCAAGCCCGCGCCTACGGTGGCCGAGAATCGGCTTGCGACTCCCGACGCCCGGGGCGTCTCCTGCGGTGGCTAGGGGCTTGAGGGCGTCTCTGTCGTGTCTCCCTCACGCGTTCCGCCTCCTCCTTCGCGAGCATTACTGCTTCGCTGAAGGAGGTGACAGCTTCCCATGCCCTCTCGCTCCGTACCATGGCGTGAACCAGGGCCGGACGCGAGAGGTCGCCACCGCTGATCGCCTCTACGAGGACACGGCGGTGCTCCGCCCAAGCGGGGCAGACCTCCACCGTATGTTCCACCGTGTCCTCCGGGCGATCCACACAATGGTGACACCCGGGCGTTTCCTCCCGCCTAATTCGGAACAGGAACCTCCCGAAGCAGCCGTGTCCGGTGAGGACCTGCGTCAGGCGGAAGGTGAGGACGCCGTGGCGCCTCTCGAGCCACTCCTCAAAGAGGGGCCTTATCGCCGCAATTGTGGCGTGCCCAGCGCTGGGTTGCGACAGTCGCTCTCTCCATGTCGCCATGAGATCCTGCCGGAGCTCTGTCCGCCGAGCCACGATTTGTCGCGGCAACGGAATTTCGCCCCGATGTAAAATACTCCTAAGGAGACATTTGGAGCCCTGCCAAGGAAAAGAAAATAGCATGATAAAATCAAACGCACGTGTGTCACGAATATGGAAATTCAGACAAATTCAAACTAATACTCACAGCGCCTACTTAACCATTGGTTCTTTCATTTTGACGCTAGCCAGCTTTGTCCTTCCCAACATCACGGATATTTATTTATTTTAGGTTAAAAAGTTCACAGGTGCCAGTTATAATAATAATAATATTTTTTTATTTATTTATTCATCAATAAGAGACAACCATACAGAGTAACTTAATAATAAACACATAACAGACAAAAATCGTTTAAAGTAATTTTGACAATAAAATTTAGCCAGGTCGACAGTTGGAGAATGTGAAAAGGTAGATTGTAAAACTGGTTTGGTTGTCTTTGGAGTGATTCGCCCTATCCTCTCGTACTAGTATAAAACTGTATCACGAGCGGATAGTCTTCCTCAACCATAGAACAACAGATTCACACAAGGTTCCAGTTACAGTTACACATAATTAGGCAGATTGATTACTTAATGTATAGATAATAAATTTTAGTACAGTTATATTAATCAAGCTACATTATTGGAATTGTCTGTGTTGTTTTGTGTTTGGATATGGGTGTAGGGATATGTATATATGTATTATGTATGTTTCTGTAGTGTACAGTTATGATTGTGTGCTTTATTAGTTATGTGCCTTGTTATACCAAATTATTTAGTAGATTTTCAGTGCTGTTGTAGTCTTGTGTTTTCAAATATTTATCCATAGCTTTTTTGCATGTTTGGCTGTCATGATTCTGCAATCTTAGATATTTACTGACTTTGTTGTAAAGGCTAGGTCCGAGATAATTGTGAAATTTGTGTGCAAAAGATGTTCTATATTTGGGTATGTGATAAACTATATCTAATCGTCGCCTTTTTCCAAAGTGCGGTTTTACTTTATGTTGTGCCATGATCTCTTGTTTAATGAATAATTTTCGTACCGTCAGGACTCCCAGTTCTGAGTAAAGTAAGTCTGTCGGATATGTGTACTTTTTGCGGAAAATAACTTTAAGTACCATGCGTTGGGACTTCAAGTGCACCCTTGAAAAGAATTGACAGTCATGTCAACCACAGACCTTGATCGTTTTATTTTAAACCATAGACGCATTTTCTAAAGTATCCTTTATGTAACTAATTTGAAAAGAATTTAATAATTTATTATTCTGTATGTTGAATTTGTGTGTTTATTGAATTAAATGATTTCACACAAATAGGATATATTTTATTGATACGTTTATCAATGCCATACATATGTCAGCGCCATCTAGTACCTAAATAACCAAACAATCAAGTAATGACAGAACTAATCGAACTTGTTTGGCATTAGGGCACCAGATGTCGCTAACATACATAGTAACATATTTATAATTGTTACAACTGGCCTAGGAACTGCTCAGTGTTTCCTTTTAAGACCAGATTAGTAGTTAGTACCATAGTGATAGTAATTGACTCTTTAACGAATTAAAACTGTGTAGAAGTTACAGGAGACATTTCTCTAGTTTACCCATATCCCAAATTCTGCGCCCACGACTAGAATCTAACACAGGTATGTCACTAAGTAGGTTAAACCAAGATCCTATATACCTGGATTTGACATCAGAAGTGAGATACGAGCGGGCTGAGAAATCTTCTGATGAATGAAAACAGTGAGAATTGTTATTAGTGTGGACTCTTTAATAACAGAGCTGCTACATTGTTGTGGTACCTATTTGCGTGTTTATTACTTGGTCAGAGCTACTGAGAAGCTCAATCAATCTGATTGGGTTCGATTCCCATTTTGAGAGTATGATACCATGGGGATAGCTACCCGCCATCTTGTCCTTTGTTGACAGACTGACAAAGATGTGAAATAGTGTGTTTGAGTGAGAACGAGGAATGGTGACATCCCCGGTGAGTCGTTACCTTTGGTTGTATTTCTTTGATGAAACGCAATTCTCGGTTTCGTGAAGTGCTGTTATGCATTTTGAAGTCTATGCTATGTGACTTTATTATTTTGAAGTTTTATTGCGATATTACCAGTTAAGGTTAATTACCGGTTTAATCGAATTTATTGGCTTTGATACAAAGATGCAGAAATCACAGGTATTGACATTCGCGTTTTGTTTGTCATTTACATTGTTTGTCTTTTATAATAACACTATTAAATTTGTTTCACTACATTTGAGATTGATTAAATTGAATTACATCTGAATTTGCTAAATCATCTTAGAGACATTGAACACAAGAGTCAGTATTGCTCTGTTGTTATCACGCTTGGTGAGAAACTGAGAATCTATTTACTGTAAGAATCAGTCGATTTATAAAAAATTGCCACTTACAAGGTTTGGTGACATGTTTTGTACTGTCTGTGTTCTGCTTGAGTAACACTGCTTTCCCCTACGGACATCGCAGGCGTGATATTTTGTTATTATTTGACGAGCTTTTACGTATTGAAACAAAAAGGTGTGTACCTAGAGTGTAATGGCGACGTCGGTGTCAGCAAAGCAATTTAAGTTGTCCAAAACATCGATGTGGAAGTGTACGATAATTATCGATCGGTGCTAGGGGGTTAAACTTTCAGTCAAGTTGACTGCCTGGTTCGAGAGGACTAAGTCAAGTATTTAACCGTATCTGTTAGTCACGCCATTATATTGACCCAAATCAAGAGTACATAAATAACTCATCTCCAAGTAGCACTTCATCGCCTACTCTTAAGATTAATTGGAACGTACGATATACGAGGAGGGATCAAAAAGTAGTGAGAATGAGATAGAATATTATGACTATTGATAACTTAATAATTTATTTTTCTACATAGTTTCCGAGTCTCTCTACACACCGAGTCCAGCGCTTTTCCATGGCTTCAATCCCTTTCACAAAAAAAGTTTTGTCTTGTTTCTGCAAAAAACTCTCTACGGCATCCATCACCTCGTTATCGTCTTCGTACCTGTTTCCCCTTAAGTATTTTTTCAATTTAGGGAACGGATAAAAATTGCTAGCCGCCAGATCTGGTGAATATGGTCAACAAATTCCAAGTCAGCTTGCTGAATAGCAGCCATCGCAACTGCCGACCTGTGCGAGGGTGCGTTGTCGTGATGAAACAGCACGCCCCTTCGAAGTTTCTCTCTCCTTTTCTCTTTGATGGCATTCCTCAACTTGGGAATTAAAGCTGCATAATATTGGCCTGTAATAGTTGTCCCACGCTCCAGGTAATCAGTCAACAATATCACTTCTGAGTCCCAAAATATTGAGGCCATAACCTTGCCAGCCGATGCCACGACCAGAGGCGGCTCGTGACATTTATTTGTGGGGGTTCACTAAAAAAAAAACGTAAAACTAGAGCTTGCCATTTATTTTATATATACAGAAAATCCATTCGCCGGTCTTTTTGGCGAGCGAAGACATGTATCACTTTCTTGTGAAAATCAGCGATGGAATTAATTAAGCGTTTTTCAATGCTTATCATACATAATGCATTGAGACGGTCTTGCGCCATAGTATTTCGCTTAAACGTTTTGACTTTATTTAACGTCGAAAAACAACGCTCACATTCTACTGAGGTCATAGGAATGGTGCATACAATATTTAAAAGCTTTATGGTTTCAGAAAATACAGATTCTAATGAAAATTCTATAAAATGTTGAAGTAAAGCAACGGCGCCGTCAGCATTGTGAAAATCTTCTCTGCTATACATTACTAATAACTCATTTTTTAGTTTGTTTTTTTCCAGGAAATTGTAAGTGTTTACCACTTTTTTAAAATTAGACGCCAATAAATGGTCCGTATGTACGAATCTGTCTTTAATCTGCACTCTTAATACGTCACATACTTCTTTTCTCATAACTGAATGGTTTAAGTTATTAGGCCGACGTTTTTTCTGCGGCGAAGGTGGTGGAACAGCGTCACGTAACTAGTTTACGACTTTTTCGAATTTATTGACTTCATTTGTGATTTTAATCGAGTCAAGTGAACGAGACTGTAAAAATTTGAACAGCATTTCACAGTGCGGCATAAGCGTCGCAAAACAAGTCCAGCCAATACAAAAAATTGTTATCATTTAAATATGAAAGGAGCGATTGAGCTTGATTGTAGGTATTAGGGTCACTGTTTTAATTGTCCATTATAGCTTGCATACACTTTTTAAGGGGCTCTAAGTTATCGTGTATAACTTTCACTGTACGTGTATTATAATTCCATCTCGTCACTGGAGCGGCAGGTATTCTTTTATGCACGATTTCTTTTAACATTTCAGATCGTTTCGGCGAACGCGTGAAAAACGATGGAAATGCATGCAAATTGCAAGAAAAGCTTCTTATCGTGTTAATCACACGATAAGAAGCTTTTTTCGATGCACATTTTTCTAAAATTAAATTAATTTGATGCGCGTAACAGTGTACATAATATCCATATGGGTAGCTATTTCTGATAATCTTTTGGACACCATTGGTACTTCCACTCATCACGGCAGCTCCGTCGTAGCTCTGACCAATTAACTTATTTTTATCAATACTTAAAGAATCAAGATCCTTCATGATTTCAGCCGCTATTACTTGTGCTGTATAGCCGCTATTACTTGTGCTGTATAGGTTGCATAAACTTCAAAAATCTTTCATATATTTTACCATCATGTGATTATTAGGTATTCTAATAATCAATACTAGCTGCTGAATAGTAGAACAATCAGTTGATTCGTCTGCCTGGATTGCAACAAACTCTGCATTTTTAATTTGTATCTGTATTTCTGTTCTACAAACTTCATAAATAGCATCTAAAATGTCATTCTGAATGGTTTTAGACGTACCTTTAAAAACGGAACTGCTGGATAAATGCTGTTTCATAGCCAAATCGATCTCTGACACGAAATCAACCAAACCTCTATAGATTCCGGGATTCAGGGATTCCGTAGATTCATCATACCCCCGTAAAGCAACTTGAAATGCACCACAAAATACCACACAATCTATTAAACGCCGTAAAATATATCGATTTTGAAAGAAAGAAAGAAAGAAAGAAAAATATTTATTTGTGACCCGCACAGGAGACACGAGATAAGAAAAACACAAACAATAATAAAAAATAAAAATAAATTACCCCGTGCGAGACCAAAAAGGCTCCTATGTCAGCATGAGCAACGATATCAAAATGAAAATAACGCTGCGCTGATATTCTGATAGGGCCCAATGTTGATGCCACGGACACATTTACGGAAACGGATCATATTATCATATTTAAGAAATAAAAATAGAACAAGATATATAATATCAAAATATTATAAATAAACACAGTAGGTGAGTCGCTGTATGTAAGTGTATACGTATAAAATAAATATCTAAATAAAACACAATAAATATACGACCAAAATCTCGACGGCTCTATGATCATTTGTCAAAACCGTAGACAAACGACAGAGCGCGTGTCAATCTGTGGTCGGCGTCGCGTCGGTTGTCAAAATGAAAATATCAAAATAATAATAATGGAAAATTATGTAAGAAATTGCTGTTAATAAACAAGGTGAAAAGATTGCTAGTATTCGATAAAACAGAATTGTGTGAATATTACTGTGTGTGGTGTGTAGTGTTCGGTGAAGTGTTCGCCAGAAAGTTTAAAAACTAAGAACAAGGAACATGATAGAAGATAATATAACTGCGTGCAAACCCCGGCCGGGTAAGTTTATCCGCTGGCTTCCTTTTGCTTGCGTAATAAGTACTGCTTGAAATTAGTACTAAATGTTCCAATCGTCTTTATAGCGCGAAACGGCGGAGGAAGATCATTCCAGATACGAGAGGCAGCGAATTTGAAACTGCCACGGAATGCAGCAGTTTTGTGAGACGTCAATAAAAGGTAGGCAGAAGCTCTCGTTCTGACTTTGTTCACATCGCGGGACCAGGTCAGTTTACTGAATAGATAGTCTGGTTTTTTTGTGAGAATAGTGCCAAAGAGCAGGGTAGCCAAATGTAGCTTTCTACGATCTGACATTCTCATCAAATTACCCTTATTTAGAAAAGGAGTTACATGAGATCTAGGAGGTATGGAAAAACAAAATCTTGCACAAGCATTCTGTACTCGCTGAATCAACCTTTCGCTCCTGCCCAGAATGCACGCCCCATACACAGTGTCAGCGTAGTTCAGCTTGGATAGAACTAGTGACTCACAGAGCAAGATACGCATCTCCACACTTATGTAGGGACGCACACGGTACAGGAGCTTAAGCCTGTAAAAGCAGTTGCGCACAGCCTCCATGATATGGGTCTCAAAGTGCAGGCACTCATCAAACACTACCCCAAGATCACGGGCTTCCCGGACCCTTTCAATGGAACAGCCGTCAATCTTCAAGTCCAAATTCACATTAGCCATTTTATTCAAAAAATCTCTAGATCCCAGTAATATAAATTTAGACTTAGCTGGGTTCAAAACTAATGAGTTTCTCATCGACCAGGCTGAGACCCTATCCAAATCCTCATTCAGTCCATTTACTGTGTCCACAGACTGCTTCATCAACGCGTTAATTGAACACTCTAATAGATTTTCGATAAGCGGAATCAAGCGCTTTACGAATATCTTGTCGGCCGATAGATGCCAATTGCACTTCACATAACGAAACCGAGATTGCGAATGTTTTTTCACTTTTATTGAAAGATGCGCTAAATCGTCAACACCCGTTTCCGTCCATGCAGATTCACCACCACCGCCGGCGCCAGCTCCAAACACCAGACACGGGAAACAAAATAATTTGTTGGTTTCTTCACATCCACACAACCAAGGTGTTTTGAAATATTGTTCAGATTTAAAAACACGCGTAAAAGATTTAGTTTTCGTACTACATTTTTGAGTAAGAGCAATTTCTGGACGTGGTGGACCCTTAGCTTTAAGTTCGAGACGCATTTCAAGAGTTTTTCCACAATTTAAAAAAAAAGAGTATTGTTGTAAGTATTGTATAGTAAGTATTGTTCCATTTTTAACAGAAATGTTGCGCAACTGACTCCGAGGGTTTGTTTACATATCAACAACAGCGCACAGGCATACGTCTCCCGCGCGCGGCAACCCCCGTCAACCCCGCCCGCGCCGCCTAGCGCGATTTGGCAACGTCGCGCGTGAGCGGCGCTCCAGAAGGCTTATTTCCTATACAAAATCTTCTGTTTCACGCATCGGACTGTGTCGATGTTTCTCTTTCGCACTCATTGAATACAGTACTAGAAATCGTACTGAATTTTGTTTCATAGGAGCGCAATCGCTGGCGCTCTACTCCACACGTTACGTTAGGCACATACATCTTGACGACAGATATGCGCGTAGGTAATAGTTAGTTTCTACTACGTTTCTAGTAAACTGCTATTATGATTGTATTGTATAGGTATAGTAGAAATAATGTATGTGTAGGATTTTATGGAAATATAGATTATGCAATTTTTGTGGGAGTGCACTGCACCAGCGCTCTTTAGGACGAGCCGCCTCTGGCCACGACACGAAACTTCTTCGGGGTCGGTGATGATGGCCGTTTCCATTGCGAAGATTGCTGTTTTGTCTCGGGATCAAAATGATGGACCCATGTTTCGTCCATTGTTTCGAAACGATACAAAAAGTTTTTAGAATCTTCTTGAAACTTGTCAAACAATATCTTCAAAATGTCAAGTCGATTTTGTTTCTGACTGTCGGTTAACATTCTCGGCACCCATCTTGCGGAGACTTTTTTCATATTCAAAGATTGTTTCAATATGGATTGAATACTTCCATATGAAATGCCCGTTTCTTGAATTAAGTATCGGATGGTAACTCTTCGATCGCTCAATACAATTTTCTCGACTTTCGCAACATTTTCATGGGTTACTGACGTCGATGGACGGCCGCAACGATGTTCGTCTTCCGGGCTCGTTCTCCCTACTCGAAATTGAGAAGCCCACCTTGCGACAGTGGAATACGGCGGAGCAGACTCTCCTAATGATGCCTCCAAATCGCAATGAATCTCTTGCGTCGTTAACTTTTTTAAACAGAGGTATTTAATAATTTTAAACAGAGGTATTTAATAACGGCTCGCACTTCGTTTTTCTCCATTTTCGAGAACACGTTCCGACACGAAGCAAACAAATGACAACATTCAGAAAAAAAACAAAAGAGAATGGATTTTTTTTTCTTTATTAATATTACAAATATGTGTCTGAGCTATGCCTACCAGTATTTTGTTTTCTTACCAAGGAGTATGTCGTTCTTACTACTTTTTGATCCCTCCTAGTATTGTCAGATGGGACCCAGCTTATTCCGCTCATATTGAAATCACCTATAATAAGAAATTTATCAGAACCATTACCAATCACAGATCGATTCACAGTCGAAAGAAAATTCGCCAACTGTGAAGAAAAGGCAAGACCAAGATTTTGCTTACATAAATAAATCCCACAGAGATGTAAGTTGAATCCCACAGAGATGTAAGTTGAGTTGTTATCCAGAGATCTTCAGCTGTAGAATGAAAATTTTGTTGACATGTTACTGATAATTCACGACGAGCAGCTATTAGAACTCCTCCACCACGTAATTGTTCAGTCAGAGCGTAATCCCGATCCCAACGCCACACGATATACCTCTCATCAAAAAATTCCGAATTCAAAATACCATCCAATAACCAAGTCTCAGTGAGAACAATAACGTCATATGAGCTGGTAACCATTTGACGATAAAAGTATCAGTTTTAGTTCGTAGACCACGAACGTTCTGATAAAATTTATTTAAACCAGGTAAATAAATATAGACCGTACATAGTATAGGTGGCCTATCAAGCGATTTTGGTTAAATCAGATTCTTTTCTCACTATGAGAACTTTGGAGTTAGTGTTTTTGAGTACGTGAATTTTTCCGTGTTTTACCCAAATAAACTCATAATTCTTATGCTTTGCGATGGTTTTAACTTTACTCAGCAGCTTCTTATATTCTACACTTAGGTGGTCATTGACAAACACAGGCTGAGAAGTGCCTTGGAACCCGATATCAGAGGTGGATAAGTTCTTTTCAGCTCGCGCTACCGCTATAAAATCTTCCTTGACATATCTGTTCAGGAAACTTACTATAATAAGCTTATCATTGGAGTTGAAGATGGGCACCCTCGAAACGTAGTTGATCAGTGTTTTGGGGCAGCTATAGTTAGTTTACTTTACGACCAATGGCTTCAATAATCGTAAATAAATTCTCATCTTTCCGTATAGGAACTCCCTTGATTTCAATATTATTTATTCGGGACCGTTGATCATTTGATGAGAGTTCGAACTTCACCTTAGATAAATCAATCATCTTCTCAAGTTCAGATACTTTAGTATCAACCTCAGCAATCCTTGCATCAAATTCATCGAGTTTGCCACTGGTACCTTGGCATGTCGACTTTAGCTCAGATAACTCATCCTCAATCATCTTGATGTCATCACTTAGTGTCGTTAAATTAAGTAACTGATGCTTCAAGTCCCGAATTTCACTCAGGATGGTTTCAAGGGACACTTGATCAGTCGCTTGAGAAGTGGGTACAACCAGAGAAGAGATTCTGCAAGCTGAGCACTTCCACTGCGCCATTCTAGCAGCACCCAGCTTTCTCCATCTAGCTTCAAAATACTTCTTGCAGCTGCCACTGAACGCCATCGTTGAACCGCACGTTACACAATGCGCACGTTTTCATAGTTTAAACACAAAATGTAAACAACGATAAATACTTAAGAGAAATGTGAAAAAGGTTGACGATCTATTTAATTGACCGGCGCGTACAGTACGACAGAGTGTCCACAGCAAAGTGACTTGTTGTACCATATCGCCTTCATACATAATATCTAAGGCTTATTGTTTTGTATTATAGGAGTTAATTTCTATTAATTTTGTCTTGTTAACATTTAAGCCTTTTTTTTAAATTATGGCAACGTAATCTCCTATGCACTGACAAACTGGCTCATCCTTCTCATTCAGGGATCAGTCACCGTTGTTCAAACAATACTCATGGCAAGCGTTAAATATAGAACCTGAGTTGCAGAGTAGTAGTAACAAATATTTGTTGAGAGTAGTGGTAACACATATTTGTTGCTCACGCGTTGTGTTGCAGTAAACTTCATACGAATGATTAATTGCAATAATATCTAGTAAGTCGAAAAATTATCTTAGGTAGAAGCTATTTTATTTATGCCGTTCTATCTACTTCGTAACATACTTTTTTTCTGATCCATGAGGTCGACCCCTCCCTTTTTTACCCGACTACCGAAGGAGGGTAATGTTTTATTGTACTTTACAATAACTTCAGGACAAGTAACATTGATCTTGTCTCCACTACCTTTTACACACATCTTGACTGTCGTTGGCGGTATGGGTGACGAGAATGTACGGAATTGTCCGTGACCTAACAACCGCTGCGTTACAACTACCGCATACAATTGTCTGACCAGACGGATTTTGTGGGTGAGTATACCACGCAGTCGCAAGATTGCAAGTGGTTTGGTTCACTGTAGGGATGACGAGCCGCTTGCGCATTGTAACCCGCCATCGCATAAAATTGTATCATGGCAACGAACTCCATGTAATTATGATGCGCCATTACTTTCACGCGACAAGGGTCGTAAACAAAGATACACCGATGAGGATTGTTTACATGAAATTACATGACATTGTAAAAGGTAACAGTGTAAATAACAACACTTTAAGTCATGACTTACGTAAATGCGCAGATAATTATGCTTGGTGAGATAATTTATTGGTAAGATGTAGTCTTTTTCCTTTTATAAAGACGGCTTAAGTTTCTGATTGGCATTCTTGATTATGTTTTACTCATGTGTTGCGCATTAGTTTAATTATGATACATGCATCTAGAATTTCTAGTACTTTCTAGTTGCCTAAAGAATTTTATTTCTTTAAAATGGGTTTTCATGTATTACGTGTACCGCTATCATCATTTAATGTATGGCGTCCTTGAGATTTCTAAAATGTCTAGGTCTTACTAAATCTCTAACCTGCTCTTAGATTCGAAGAGTTGCGCAAATGTGTAGCTTATCTATATTTTTTTTTAATCAGGGCAACATAATCTCCTATGTACTGACAAAGTCTCATTCAGGGCTCATCCTTCTCATTCAGGGAACAGACACCGTTGTTCAAACAATACTCATGGCACACGTTCTATATAGAACTTGAGTTGTGGAGTAGTGGTAACACATATTTGTTGCTCACGCGTTGTGTTGCAGTAAACACGAATTATTCATTGCAATATCTAGTAAGTCGAAAAATAATAATAGGTAGTAGCTATTTTATTTTTGCCGTCCTATCCACTTCGTAACATACTATTTTCGGATCCATGAGGTCGATCCCTACCTTTTTTTATTGTACTTTACAATTACTTCAGGACAAGTAACATTGATCTTGTCTCTACTACCTTGTATACGTCTCTTGACTGTCGTTGGCGGTATGGGTGACAAGAAATTTGGTTATTCATCCACTTTATGAGAGATATTCCATTGCTGTTGGTTGTGAAAATGTCCCCACGATTAATATTTTTATCACTTGGTAGATTCTTCCTATTGGAGCGTACTGTTCCGCAAGCATTTATATTTATATTCGCCAATGTATACTGAAAATTAGGGAAATTGAACAAATTGTCAAAGTATAGTTCATAACCTTCAGACAATTGCAACATAACCGATTCACCCACTCTTTTCTTCCCTGTGGAAAAATCCAACTTAAAGAGATAGCCAGTAGAAGAGACTGCCCTGTACCACATTTTGAACCCCCATTTGATTGTTATATTTTTTACATATGAGTATGAGATGTACAGGAGAAAAATGATGGGTGTAAATTAAGCTCTAACCTACTCTTAGAATCAAAGAGTTGCGCAAATTAATGTGAAGCGAATTTTTTATTTATTTATTTAGGGCTACATAATGTCCTATGCACTGACAAACTGGCTCATCCTTCTCATTCAGGGAACAGACACCGTTGTTCGAACAATACTCATGGCACCCGTTAAATATAGATCTTGACTTGCAGGGTAACAAATATTTGTTGAGAGTAGTAGTAGTAGTAGTGACACATATTTGTTGATCACGCGTTTTAGTTTTTTACTGCCATACACCCGGATACTGGGCTGAAAATTGCTAAAAACGTAAGAATATTTGAATTTCGCGGGCAACCCTGGCATTTTTATCTTTAGTAGTTTACCAGTTTAAACAAATAAAAACCTACCTTCTTTGTGACCGCTCATTACAACTATATGCAAAAGTTTTTAAAAACAATAGTTGGTGTAATGCTTTACAAAATAACGATCTACTGTCGGAGGTAGATTTAAATACAAAACTTTTGAAATGGCCTAAAAAACAAAAAAAAAATTGTTTTTAAAACACCTATCTATAGATACTCGGGTTTTGATAAAAATCGAATGATACATCATCAGCCTATTAAGGTTTTTTGAAATTTGACCGGACTATAGGTCCGGTCAATTTAGACATCCGAGGGTACAAAAGTTCGCACCCAGCTGAAAATTGGTAGGATTGTTCAAAACACCATCACAAATGAAATCTAAACAGTCCTTATCGAACCGACACCCGGAAAAAAAATATATCGGGGTCAAAGGCCACAAAAACGGGTTTTTCGCGATTTTCAACAAAACGAAGTTTTATCATAAAAATTAGCCCAGACAAAAATTGTAGATCAGATAATTATCTATAAAAAATGTCTTAAATACTTTTTTTCCTACGAGCCACCGTTTTTGAGATATAACGATTCAAAAAGTTTAGAGTTGTAATCTTCATAATATGCACACGCCACCTTTGAGGTAGTGTACGAGTAGTCCTAATAGTCCGTCCGCAGCTTAGCTCAGAGAATCTAAGTACTAGAAAGCTATAATTTGGCATGGATATACATGTCGAAAATAAGAGGGCTATCTTGGATAAACCCTCGGTCTTGTGGGCTTTCATGGGTATGCATGCAACAAAGCAGGTAACTTATTCCGTCTTGGAGATAGTCCTTGTTCCAATTTTATCAAAGCAGCGAATTCGGCCACCTATCGTTTCGCTTTCTCTCAACAAAACACACTTTTTCAAGTTTATACACGCCACTTTAGGCCACCTCTCCACTGTTTTCCTCACAACAACTCTTTTTCAACTTCGCTAACGCGCGCCCGCGCGTTCCTTTTTTCTAACTTCACGACAAAACATGGCGGGAGAACCTCGCTCAGGGTGTCTGAATAGGCACCCCTGCTTTTTATTCGGTAGTATTTAAACGCAAATCAAAAAATATCCTTTTTCTATGCAATAAAATTCCGAATTCTCAACAAAATTACTGATTGCGCAGCAAAACATTCAACGCAAAATATCACTAAACACACTACAATTTATTTTCGCAGCGTACAGCGATTTTTCCTAAAGCAAAGGCTTTTTTATTAATGCACAGCTAATAATCTTAATGCACATCATAAATGTTAACTCTTTTTTTCTTTTAAATATAGCTTCTATTTTTATATTATTTACAGCAGTTTTTCTAAATAAAACAGCATTTTATTAGTCAGTCTCCCCCCCTGGGAGGGGCGGCAACCCCCCTGTACCATCCCCACAACTCGGAGCCCCATGGTTATGGAGATATCCATGGTTAAAGTTTTTACAATTACTATTTAACGACAATGTCGACGGAGCCCCGCTGCGCGGGGCTCCTATTTCTGTCTAAAGGGTCTAAAGTAACCTAACACGAAGAAGATGACGGGAGCTGAGTTCGCTCGCTTTGCTCGCTCACTACAGCTGCCGTCATCTTTTCGAACCTAACCTGTCCGTGTCGGGGTGTCCTAAATTTCCGAGCTCGCTTCGCTCGCTCTTGGACTAATTCAAAAATTTGCTGTGCAGTTAGTATTTCTGCTATGTATGTAGTATTTTTGTACAAAAATAAATTTAACTGTATTGCATTATGAGGAAAAAAGTAATGTCATATTGACGTATAATTTCGAATTATCTGCAGTTTGAGTTTTGCTAAACATTTAGTTTATTTGTAGTGAAGTAAGTTATTTGATGTAAAAAAGAATATAAATGATGAGTATGTATTGATAGACGATTATTTTATTTGATATGCAATTTATAATATCCCCTTTTTATTGGCTCAAGAACTCATCCGGCATCCAAATCGAGTGTTTTGACATAAGCAAAATAAAGTGTTGTCAATCGAATAAAATCGAACTGAGATTGAATCGTAGGCTAAATGTTGCCAATTAAACAAAACTGAATTAATAATTTTACAAGAGATATTTCTTTGTTCCTGATTATTAATCATATACCTTCCTCCGATATACATATTAATAATTCGGACAAAGTGGTAAAACAAAAACATGAAAAAAATCTTTTTTTTGGGTTCCTCCTATAGACGAAAAGTGGGGATGGTTTTTTTTCTCGTCTATCCCATGGCGTGGGGTACCATTTTTCGATTCAGAGATCCTTTTGCGTAAAATTAAGCTTTCAATTGCAAATTTATGTTAGAGTCAAGTGGCACCCCCCCCCCCCCCCCCGCCAGTGAAATGGTTGCTCTTGGCTATGTAAATCACGGCAGTAGTAAATATAACGAAATTAAAAGGAAAACTATCACAGATAAGTGGGTTTTACAAGTTTACGAGTAATAGTCGACCAACTTATAAAATGTACTTGGAACAGTTAAAAAATTGTACAAATGTCATTGTTTGTGAAATGTAATCCTCATCTATTTAAAAACTCAATACATCAATCAGATATGTCAAGTAAAATGTAACCGCACTTATGAAAAAAAGTTTTTTTGGTATTGCTCCACTTATATATAATAGATTACCTAATATTATAAAAAATATGACTGTATTAGAATTTAAAATGGCGCTTAAAGAACTTTTAATTATGAAAACTTATTACTCGATTGACGATTTTCTTAATGATTATACACTAACTGATTGACATACTATTACTCTGATTGACATAATTATTATTGCGATCCTATCATTGACTTATTTTATTTTATTTTTTATTGCTGTGACCACGCTGACATTTTTTAAATTAATATTATATTGTAATTCTAATGATCTGCCACTTAATTTTGATATACTAATTATTTGGAATTGTAAACCTTTGCATGCCTATGTGACGGTAAAATATGGAGAACTTTATTGTAAAAACACCTATATACTCTACCCAAGTTTGCAAAGAAATAAATGATTTTGATTTTTTTGAAAAATTACTTAAATAACGTTGTTAGCTATGTAAAACAGAGTAAATATATGCTTATGAACCATGTAAAAATATTAAAAATAAAATCATAACTTGTTACCGCCATATACATCACTAATGTCCAAAACTACCTACTGCAAGTCTTTTCAACTTTTAGTTATATCTGAATGTGGCGGTAGTAGCATCAGCATTACATTTCCCATCAGTGACCTTCCTTTCTATTCATTCCTGCAGCGTCTACCATAGGTCAGAGCGAGACAGCCATACAGGGCTAGAAGAAGATTGACCGTAACGGACGCCATATTGAAAGAAAAAAAGTTCGTTCTAATACGCCGCCGTAAAAGCATCTCACCAGAGCTTTTACCGCTAATATATCTGGATGCCGTGATAAATCGAGGTTTTCGGGTCTATATATTAAGCTAGACCTACTAACTTATCAAGTTACATTGATTTGAAATGCTGTGTAAGTAATAGGAATCATCAGTGAAACCACTCTGGCTTGCCGAGTGGTTAACCTACACATCGAGGACATACAAGGTGCTAGCAGCAGGAAGGCGACTCCGGACCTCAATAAAGGTAAGACGCTGCATCCTGTGTCCTTCTCTTATTCCTGTTTCCCCATACCAAAGAATAGCCTCATTTACAATCAATGTATGCTGCCACATAAAGTTTATTACATTCCACAAACCGCCGATTCTCATAGCAATGCTTTGAATCACCGCTCCAGTCTTTTAGAAGTCTGGAAAGAGCTGTTTAGACAGTTCTATCCATTTTCATGGTAAATTCCCCGCACCCCCTCATGTTAGCGTTTAAGAACCACCCAAAAGGCTCGCGGCGCTAACATAACTGTTGGATTTAGTAAATTGAACCCTAGTTTACCGACTTATATTGTAACTTAGTACATCTCTAGTTTATAAGTATATTATCTGTGATCGGTTACTGGCCCTCTCTAATTTTCCTTTTTGTAAATGGATATAAAAATCTCTCTTAAAATAAAACTACGTTTTGTAAAATAAATCACTACATTTTTCATTTAATTCAACAGTTTATGGACCCAGGCCACCTGTTTTAGCTTAAAAGTAAAGTAACAAAAGTGAAAAGTGCAAAATTGCTAAAATCAGTACAAAACAAAGTAGTTCAGTATAACCTCAAAACTTGGCACGCGTTTTTTACATTCTTCATCAGCAAAAATGTCGTCAAATAATACGATGGCACAGATTGAAAAGCTGACAGGAAGAGAAAACTATCCTACGTGGAGATTTGCAGTTCAAACCTACCTCGAACATGAGGAGTTATGGAGTTGTGTCACTGCGAAAGACAATAAAACAATTAATTCCAAACTTGATACAAAAGCGAAGTTGAAAATTATCTTATTAGTACATCCCATCAATTATGTACAAATACAAGAAGCCAAAATAGCTAAAGAAGTTTGGAATAATTTATCTAAAGCCTTCGATGACAAAGGTTTGACACGCCGAGTTGGTCTGTTGAGAGATCTGATCAATATTGAGCTTGAAAATTGTCTGAACATTGAAGATTATGATAACAAGATCATGAACACTGCTCATAAGTTAAGAAACATTCAAAAAGTCAAAGTCAAAGCACTTTATTTCAAGTAGGCCAGTTACAGGCACTTTTGAATTGTCAAAAGACAAAATAAAATATTACAAAATTATGGTGCTACAGTCCCAGTCACAAGACATAATAACTGTGAAAGTACCGTAGATGCCCGTTCCAAGGCGTAGATCTCTATGGAGAAGAACGGGCAAGAAACTCCATGGACACTCTTTTTCAATTAGGTAATTATTACAAATCATTTGTTACATCATTCATGTTGAGATTACACATTATGTGAGAACGATGTAGAAAGTTAAAAGTGTCCATAGTAAATATAAAAAGACAATTCAGAAATAAAATTAGAATCAATTAAAATAAACCATGGCAGCTAAGAGATGACCAGTCCCAACCGACAGCGCCCGTTCACGAACATGACACATGTATCAGCACCATTCAGCTCAACCATTTTGAAGGGAGCTAAATGATCCGACACACGCGCCACCATCGGCGAGACATTTGAGTGAGCATGACATACTCTCAACCACCGGAGTCATTCAAGTCAATAGAAGACGTAGGTATCTAGACAATGATAGCTCTGAAGTACATAGTACTCACACAATGCTGGCTATGCTGCTATATAATACTAGAAAGATTGACTCTATATAATGCAAAGATAGTAGCAATCGTCATCAGCTCCGACAATAACAGTAAACGATACCTACGACAGTCTTACCAAAAAATAAAATTTAAAAAATACACATAAAAACGAAATTAAAAAATAATAATATTTAACCTGACAGCAAGCTAATTTTGGTAAAAGAACACGAACATTGTCTTGAGTTCAACACAGCGACCAACTATGCTTATCATCCAAATAATCATTAATAGAATAGTATGCCTTAGAACAGAGATTAGCTTTTACTTTTGCTTTAAATGCGTTAAATGGCAAATCTAGAAAAGAAGACGGTAACTTGTTGTAAAAAGTTATACCAACCCCAACGAATGAACTATGCACCTTATGAAGTCGATGAAAGGGAGCTCGTAATTTGTCCTTATTTCTGGTGTTAAAGTTGTGAATATCACTATTGTTACTGTACAAATGAATGTTCTGACTAATATATAACGGAATGTAGATTAAATACAAATAAACCTTTACCTCAACTTACTAATTATCGCTCCTATGCAACAACACGGCAGATGAACCAAAATGATGGGGTTGTAATTTATATAAAAAACACGCTAGAATCACAAGTTCAAGAAATAAATCTGCATGAGGCGTCTTGTCTCCAACTTGACATATTAAATAATATTGTCTTGTGTATTTATCGATCCCCGTCAAACACTAACCCTGATAAGTTTTTGGATTCACTTAGTTTACACTTGAATTCACTAGCTTCACAGAAAAATATGGTAATAGCGGGGGACATAAATATTAATATTAGGCCCAAAGTTGTAGAACTGCCTCATGAACGGAAAAACCGAAATAATTACCTTAACATGTTATCGGCCTATGGCATATTACCTGGTCATATCCTACCCACCAGAGAATTAAACTGCCTGGACCATTTCATGTTACGAATTCATAAAAAGAAGACTTCTGCCTCAATTGCTATCTTACAAACAACAATTACTGACCACTTCACTACGTTTTTATCACTTTCTAAAATAAAAAACAAAGCGGTTACAAATAAAACTTCTACAAATATAAATTTTGAACAAGCATTAAAATACCTACAGGAAAATAATCTTGCCGAGTTGTTGTTTTGTAATGATCCTAGTCTACTGACTGACCTACTCATACAGAAACTGACTGACACTATTAATAATAATACTACAACAACGAGTATTCCAAATAGTAAACGTATAATCAAACCTTGGATCACCCCGGGAATACTACGCTGTATTAAAAATCGCAATAAATTGCAAAAAAACTCTCGATCCGAACCTTATAATTCAATTTTGAAAATAACCTACTGTCGATACAGGAATTATTGTAATAATCTCATCAAAAAAATAAAAAGGAAATATGAAAGAGAATTACTCACTAAATCAGTTACAAACACTAAGTTACTCTGGAAAAACATAAAATCAATCACCTACTCAAATAAAGTAAACAGCCAAAACACAGAATTATTAAGTATTAGATCGTCTCCAACTGAATCAGTTAACTTTGTAAACAATTACTTTGTGAATATTGGAAAAGAATTGGCTCAGCAAATTCAACCCAGGACTAATCAAATCCCTTCTGCACAACCTAACATTTTTTGTTCGCATACTAATTCCTTTGTGCTCTTGGACACGGACCCAATTGAAGTTGAGGGAATTCTGATGAGCTTGAAATCGTCCAGTGCTCCGGGATGGGATAGTATCTCTACTAGTTTCTTAAAATATGTTTACAAAGAAGTAGTTCCCATCATTTCCCACCTGGCCAACCTTTGTTTCAAAGATGGTACTTTCCCAGCCCCTCTGAAAAAATCCATTATTACACCGGTACACAAGGGAGGGAACAGAGATGATGTCAATAATTATAGACCTATCTCGGTACTGCCAGCCCTGTCTAAGATTATTGAAAAATTAATTAATATTAGACTAATTAACTATTTAAACAAATTTAAATTAATATCATCTGCACAATTTGGTTTTAGACAGGGAGTATCTACTGAAGACGCCGTTACTGCCCTCAGCTCTCTAGTTACCGATCATCTCGATACAGGAAGGAAATGCCTAACGGTATTTGTAGATCTAAAAAAGGCTTTTGACACCGTTTCTGTTCCAACCCTTGTGTCCAAGTTGGAAAGAGTAGGAATAAGAGGAGCCCCTCTAAATCTTTTCAAGGATTACCTATCAAATAGAAAGCAGAGGGTTAAGATGGGAACCTATATAAGTGATGATGCGGATGTGTCATTCGGCGTACCGCAAGGAAGCGTGTTAGGCCCTACATTATTTCTAACGTACATTAACGATCTCTGTAACTTAAAAGTCGATAGCGCAAAAATATTTTCATACGCTGATGATACAGCTGTTGTCTTTTCTGGGAACAACTGGTCCGAGGTTAGGCTCAAAGCGGAGAGGGGCATGGTCCAAATAACAAACTGGCTCAAGGACAACCTACTCACACTAAACACAGTAAAAACGAACTACATTTGTTTTACCATCTCGAATCGTTCACTACCTAATGAAGCCTTCAGCATCAAAGTACACTCATGTGATAACGTTTCCAATAAAAATTGTAAGTGTCCTGCAATTAATAGAGTCTCACAAACTAAATATTTGGGCATCATAATTGACCAAAAATTATCATGGTATGCTCACCTAGACCATGTTACAGGAAGAGTTAGGAAACTAGGATGGATATTTAAAACATTACGGCATGTCATCCCCACAAATATGAATAAAAAAGTAGGCTTTCATAGAAATCTCCTTAATGAAGTTTATGTGGCACTTGTGCAATCTGTTATAGTTTACTGTATACCCATATGGGGCGGTGCAGCGAAAACGAGATTTATAGATGTAGAACGAGCACAACGAGCACTAATAAAAATAATGTATTTTAAAAAGATCAGATTCCCTACTGACAGTCTATATCAGATTAGTGGCCTGCTTTCTGTTAGAAAACTGTTCATCACATATACAATCCTAAAAAAACATAAGACTCTGCCTTATAATGCAAATATTACATCAAAAAGACGGAAAGACATGATCGCTCAAATCCCTCAAACTAGAACAAAATTCGCTGCTGTACAATACAACAAACGTTCTGCTCAGCTATATAATAGGGTAAACAAAGAGGTATACATATACACCAAACAACTACATGAATGTAAAAAAATACTAACAAATTGGATAAAACCATTTTCTTATGACGATACTGAGGCGCTCTTGCAACATATGGTTTAACTCACCCATTTTTCTCTAGACACACACTTGTCCACACACATTCACTCATCCACACACACACACACACACACAAAACACTCAAACCATCCCCATACAGGAATACACAATCACGTGAATAATGTTATTCTTTTTTGTTATTCTTTTCTGTTCTGTTTTTGTAAAAATAGTTATCTTGCTATGGAAGAGCGGAGTCTCTTAATACAGGCATTCTTTTGCCTAAAAAGAGGCTCCAATCATAACTTGTTGTTCACATTTGGTTAAGAAATAAACTATTTTGATTTTTGATTTTTTGATTTTTGATATATAAAATGTTGGCGAATATGTACTGTGAAGCCGCTGTGAGAATACCAATCTCTTTAAAAAAATCTCTTAGAGCTTTTTTTTGATTGTCAAATTTGATTTTGAAGTCGATGACGAATGGCTCGGGACTTTATTACTTGCCGGTTTACCAGAAATGTATCAACCAATGATCATGGCACTTGAAAGCTCCGGTGTGACAATAACAGCTGATTCTGAAGAATAAGTTTCTGCAAGATGTGAGAAACTCTGAGTCAAGTGCATTATACGTTAAAAGCCAGGGGAAGCAGTTTGTCAAACAAGCTCAAGATAAAAATAAAACTGGTAAAGGTCCAAGGTGCTATGTGTGCAATAAATATGGGCACATAAGCATAAATTGCAGAAATAAGAAGAAAATGAAAAAAATGGAATAGAAGTCTAATGAAAGCACAGATTCTGGTTATGTCGCTGTGTTATCTGCAACAATAAACAATGACAATAATTGGTACATTGATTCTGGAGCGTCAATGCATATGACAATGAACCGTAACTGGCTCTACGATGAAATTACACCTCCGATTTCCACAATAAGAGTAGCTAGTTGTGAAGGCCTGTGGAAAAGTAAATCTAAATGTTGTCAACATGCAAGGCCAGTTGGAAACTATCAAGGTACAGAATGTTCTTTATGTTCCTGAGTTGGCTACCAACCTTCTCTCTGTCAGTCAAATAATAAATAGTGGCTGTCAAGTACAATTTGACAAACAAGGCTGTAAAATCATGAATAAAACAAACAAGCTAGTTGCAGCTGCTAAAATGATAAATAATATGTACAGGCTACTTACACATAGTATTCCAGCATACATATCTGCCTCAACAGAGAATGATTTTTATTTCTGGCACCAGAGAATGGCACATTTAAATTTGGAAGACTTGAATAAACTGTCAGAAAGTGCAAGCGTCAAACTAGAAAATACAGACAAAGTGATATGTATCTCATGTTTGGAAGGGAAGCAAACACGATTTCCATTCCCTTCAGAAGGTTCCAGAGCACAACTTATTAACTAACTAACACAAAGCTAGAACTTATTCACTCCGATGTCTGTGGTCCAATGGAAATACCATCTCTTGGAGGAACTCGCTACTTCATTACTTTCATTGACGATTTTACCAGGAAAGTATTTGTATACTTAATAAAAAGAAAATCTGAAGTATTCCAAAAATTTCAAGAACTTAAAGTATTAGTTGAAAATCAAATTGATTTAACTATTAAAACTCTCCGCACAGATAATGGGACTGAGTATTTAAGCAATGAATTTCAAGCTTTTCTCAAGAAATTTGGAACTGTACATCAAACCTCCACTCCGTACACGCTACAACAAAATGGCTTAGCGGAAAGGATGAACCGCACATTGTTAGAAAGAGCCAGATGTATGCTCTTAAATGCAAAACTACAGAAGCATTATTGGGCAGAAGCTGTGACAACTGCAGCTACGAATAGATGTCCAACAAGGGCTTTTTAACACCCGAAGAGAGGTGGAGTGGTAAAAAGCCAGATATCACACATATGTACATGTTCCAAAAGAAAAGCTAAGAAGTGGGACTCAAAGACAAATAAAATGATATTCATTGGATACAGTGAACAAACCAAAGGATACAGACTTTTAGATCCCAAAACAAGAAAAACCACTATAAGCAGAGACGTGATTTTTCTAGAAAGCTCAGTAAAAAGAAATGATGCTGTGGTACCATTATCAGGGACAGCCCCAAATATCTGTGAAGATAGTTCTGTAACTAAAAGTACTTCTGATAGTGACACAACCTTACAGAATCTATATGAAAGCATTGAAGATACTAAAAATTAATCCAGTGAAGATTTTTACTCAGATGAAGGATCTTTGTATGAACCAGAGATAAATATAGATCACCAGGAATTAAAGTCAAATGTAATTACAAGATCTAAAGCAAGATTGAGTAAAATGCAAGGAAATACCTATATGTGTACAGAAGAAATTGTAGGACAGGAAAATGTCCCACAAACATATGATGAAGCAATATCTGTTAAAAAATTTAAAGCTGCCAAATGGAAGCAATCAATTGAGGAAGAACTACAGGCACATGCAAAGAATAAAACTTGGCAATTGATTGAAAAACCTGAAGGAGTGCGAATGATTGGCTGTACATGGGTCTTCAGAATAAAAGATGAGCCATCTGGTCCGCTTTATAAATCAAAATTATGTGCTTAAGGATGTAGCCAGAAACAAGGCATTGATTATAAAGAGATATACTCTCCTACAGTGAGATATGACACAGTTCGAGTTTTACTTTCAGAAGCAGCACAAAATAATTTGAATATTGTTCAGTTTGATGTCAAAAACTGCTTTCTTATATGGTGACATCAAAGAAGACATATATATGTCACCACCTGAAGGTTTGGATGCTAACTCAAATATGTAGACCCACACACCACACTAAAGAAGACTACTGCATCTGTGGACAAGAATATTCCATACCGAGAGGCAGTTGGATCACTTATGCATCTGGCTGTGGTAAGCAGACCTGACATCATGTATGGAGTTAGTCTGGTGAGTAGATATCTCAATTTTTTTGATCACGCTCACTGGAATGTAGTCAAGAGAATAATGAAATATTTAAAAGAAACCAAAGACTATGGCCTGTGTTATACATCATCTCAGCAAAATAAAATTGAAGCTTATAGTGATGCAGATTTTGCTAAAGACACTGCCACTCGAAAGTCATTAACTGGGTATGTGTTTATTAAAAATGGAGCTGCCATAACATGGGCAACACAACGTCAGCAAAGTGTTGCATTATCCACCACAGAGGCAGAATTTATGGCTGCTTGTTCTGCGACAAAGGAAGCTTTGTGGTTAAAGAGAATGTTACTAGATATTGGTGAATTTAATCAGAATTCTATATGCTTAAATATTGACCATCAAAGTGCAACCTGTTTAATTAAAAATGTGGACTATCACAAACGTTGTAAGCACATTAATGTTAAGTATAATTTTATTAAAGAAAAGTATAATGAAAAATAAATAAATTTAAATTATGTTTGTACCTAAGAACAATATGCTGATATATTTACTAAAGCTCTACCTAGAGATAAGTTTCAGTATCTTAGGAGTAAAATTGGTATCAAGAAACCAGAATAATTTTGTAATACTGTTTAAAACTTACTATTCATTTTGGTCAGAGTTTTCTAACTTGGTTGTGTTTTAAGTTTAGATTTTTGAGTTCAGACTATTGTTTATGTCCTAAAAATATGTATGTATATGTCACGTCGAAGTACCTTTGAATTATAGGACCACCATCATCAATTCTAGAGGCAATTCCTTCATTCTTCATAGGAACGGGTAAACTTCAATAACACACAGCACTGGATTGAAACTCGAAAGTATTTATTTGACTTAGTTACAGGTACTTTGAGTTTTCATTCGAACTTGAAGTTAAAACCACATGGTGGCTCGCTAGGTCGCAATCCCTCGTCGATCTCTAGAGAAGACCTAGCAAGAAACTCTAGGATACTCTTTTAAATCTTTTTATAGTTTACACAATCACTTTAAGACAATTGGTGTTACATGTTTATTAGGTTTTCAAACATCTAATCAATCAGATTTATTAAACAGTTATTATTTTACACACGGCATACGCGCGATGCGCGTTGCGAGTGGGCGGGACTTCCATATTGTTTTTGTTTAGACACTAATTACTTGGATAGTTGTATAAAGCTAACAAACAATACTTAAATGCTGCTCAGTTAATTATTTTAACATTAAACTATCCCAATACTCACAAATACAAAGTTGTACGTAGATTATTACTAAAATAATCACCTCAACTCAAAACTATCCAAGTTTCCGGTGATCTGACTATCTTACTAACCAGAAGGTTTCTCATTATTACATAGCTGTGTAAAATAGTCTTATTACTTTATAGTATTTAATCAATTACTCAAATTTGTTTAGTTCTCGTATTAAATTATTAAATCTAGTTATTGGTCATTAAAATTATAACATCCGCCATTGTTGACAACTTTTCGTAGGGCCATAATAAAACATATTTACTTAGTCAAATGTGCAATAGTTAAAATGAGAACAAATCTAAAAGTCCTACAATAAATGTTCCCGTTTTATTTAAACATCTCGTATTAATTAAACATTGAAAATTAACTTATCAAATGATCTTCACTCAAACGAATCAATAACTAATTCCACAATAAGCCAATAGATGGCGCTGAACCATAAACCAACATAAACAGACATTTAATAGTTCTAGCGAAATCTCAGAGATGACAGGATTATAGAGTTTGTGTTAATTGACAATTGAAATTATTAATTTGGATAACGAATTAGCAAATCCACGCCTCCGCGGCGACACGGCCGTTCTGAACATCAGACGCGTGCTCTGCGTCTTCCTATGTCCTCAGTCTCTGTTTCTTGGTTGTTATCTGTAATTGAAGAACCCTCTAACTCATGAGGGTTAGAAACTGGGGTTTGAATGAAAAAAGGTTTCAGTCTGTACTTGGGAGTGTGGATCACTGATGCCAACACTTTGACCCCCAGTCTGATTTATTCGTAGATGTAGTGATTACACCGTAGATACAGGTTGGTTGTATGTAGTGGTTTTTTAATAATACTTAATCCTAGACACTTATGTTATCGGCGGAAAATCTTAACATCGAGATTCAGAAATCGACCGTAAATGGACAGCGCCATCTAGTGATGAATATACGAACAAATTGCAAAACAAAAACGGTGTTTTCTGATATGGTTGCTGTGCGGTTAGACATGCCGCCCACCAAGGACATTTTGTGCAACATTATGTCCTTCCAAAGTTAAATATTACACAGCGATTTATATTTTGCAAATTAAACAGTTTAATTACCCTTATAATATGACTTATAGATCTAAATTAAACTTAAACAATGCTTACAATCATAAAATAAACCAAACAAAGCTTAAAATTATCACTTAACCTACTTATAACATTCTTAGGCTATAGGCAAGACACACAGTTTTGATGTTGGCCTTTTAAATGTAGAACCATTACTGCGAAGTGTGACTACTCGTGTAAGGTTGTCTAACCCCGGATGCTTTTCAACCACCCTGCCAAGTAGCCACCGACAAGGAGGTAAGTTGTCCTCTTTAATTAACACTACATCCCCTACGCTGGGTTCCGGAGTTTGTTTAGACCATTTATAACGATGAAAAAGTGTAGTCAAATATTCGCTGGACCAGCGACGCCAGAAATGTTGCGTCATCTGTTGTACTAAATGCCACCTCTTCAAGCTAGAAATATTTGCATCTTCATAGTTACGATCAGGCGCGTTTACTATTGGTTCCCCTTCAAGAAAATGCCCAGGCGTTAATGCATCAAAAGTGTTCGAATCGGTCAGCCTACTCAAGGGACGTGAGTTCAAGCATGCTTCTATTTGGCCTAATAAAGTGGATATCTCTTCAAAAGTTAAAGTAGCGTTTCCTATTACTCTATTTAAATGTTTCTTGCATGACTTTATTCCAGCCTCCCATAATCCGCCAAAGTTCGGGGCATGTGGTGGAATGAAGTGCCATGTGGTACCCTCACTAGCCAATGCTGCAGCAATATCCTTAGCTATACCTGAATTTTCGGAGCGAAGTAATATACCTATTTCCCTAGAAGCGCCCTGAAAATTTGTACCATTGTCACTCCATATATCCTTGCAGTGACCCCGTCTTGCCACGAACCTTTTAAAAGCGGCAAGAAACCCCTGTGTTGTTAGATCGCTAACGACCTCAATGTGGACAGCTTTAGTCGCCATGCAGACGAATAAACAAATGTATCCTTTATATGCATGGTGACCCCTACCCTTTGATGTCCTCAAATTAATAGGACCAGCATAATCTACACCACTGTTCTTAAATGGCCTATTTGGTGTAACCCGTGCAGGTGGTAATTGGCCCATCAATTGAGGTTTTGTAGACGCTGCATAACGCAAACAAATTACACAGTTTCGCACGTATGCAGTAACCAACCGTTGGCTCCCTGAATATAATATTTTGTGCTTAAGTAGTTAAGCATTAGTTGAGGACCGCCATGAAGATTCCTATAATGTGCGTCGGCAATTAGAAGATTGGTAAAATGAGTATTACTTGGAATCAACATTGGATTTTTACGATCCCTGGCAAGATCGGAACGTTCCAATCTACCGCCCACCCTCAGAATATTAACGGAATCAAGGTAAAGATTTAAAGATTTAAACAAATTTCTTTTAGGCTTTTCTTTTTGCAGGTCCAGAATTATCGCTTCAAAGTTTTGACTTTGACATACCCTTATGCATGTCTCCAACGCTAATTTCATTTCTTCTGCAGTTATAAAATTATGATTCTTTCTTTCAGTCTTCGGTTTTCTCAACTCTAAAGGACGTCTTAAATATGCTACTATTCTTATAAGTTTGGTAAGTGATGAATATTTATCCCAAATAAAATTATCGTCTAACGCTACGTGTACCTTTATTTCTTCTATATTTGTTGACACCGTCTTGCGTTTGTCGACTATAATATTTTTATCTTTTAGGAACCCCGGACCATCTAACCACAATTTAAAGTTTATAAATTCTGATGCATAAAGACCCCGCGATGCGCAATCAGCAGGATTGCTTTTCGACTGAACATGATTCCATTGCTGAGGTTCACTTAAGCTCAAAATTTCAGAAACCCGATTTGCCACGAATGTTTTCCATCTGTTGGGATGGCTATTTAACCACGCTAACACGATCTCCGAGTCGGTCCAGTAGTACAAATTAAATTTACTTATTTCCATCACTTCTGAGACTTCGGATAAGAGTTTGGCTAAGAGGACTGCTCCGCACAATTCCAATCGAGGCACTGAAACCGTTTTTATAGGAGCAACATTCGTTTTTGCCGTGAGCAAAGTGACATGTATCTCACCGTCAGCATCGACAACCCGTGCATACACTACCGCAGCATATGCTGATTTTGACGCGTCGCAAAATCCGTGTAAATCAATCTGCTTGTCACCGTGCTTCATGTTTAACCATCGAGTTATTGAAAACTTCTTTAAACTTTGCAACTCTTGTCGGTAAGTAAACCATTCTTTTCTTATTTCTGGTGGAATTTCTTCATCCCATCCAATCCCAGAAACCCATAATTTTTGAATGAGCATTTTCGCAACAATGATTACGGGTGCGACCCATCCCAAAGGGTCAAATAGTCTTGCTATGTCTGATAATATTTTTCTTTTTGTAACAGGTTCCTGCAGCGGAGGCAACTGAACAGAATACTGGAAGGAATCGCAGCTTCGGTTCCAGGTAAGTCCCAACGTTTTAAATATCTCATCTTGTTTTATGTTGATCTCTCTTTCTACACCATCTTGTCCTTTGAACGAGTGTCTTTCCCCGATTATTTTCTCCAGTAATTCACTGCTGTTACTTGACCATTTTTGTAAAGTGAATCCTGTTTTGCTAATAACTCGTTCATTTGATTAAAGATTTCCATGCCTTCTTCTATTGAGTCACAACCAGTCATAAGATCATCCATGTAATAATCTTTAAGTACCCTTTCAGCTGCAAGTGGATAGTTGACTCCTTCATCGTACGCTACTTGCTGCATCGATCGAACTGCTAAGAAAGGCGCTGAAGAGGTACCAAAAGTAACTGTAAGTAACTTATAATCCTTTATTGAAGATTGTTTGCTGTCTCTCCACACGATGCGCTGAAAATCTGTATGATGGTCGGCCACGCGCACCATTCGGTACATTTTGATAATGTCTGAAACGAGGCAAATGCGGTGAGTTCTCCAACGAATCAATAAATGCCGCAAATCTGGTTGCAGCCCCGGACCAATCATTAGGTCATCGTTGAGCGACATTCCATTTTTTCCTTTGCAGGAAGCATCGAAGACAACCCGAACCTTGGTTGTGTCTTTATCGTCACGTATAACCGCATGATGAGGTAAGTACACTGCATGTTGATTTTGTTCTTCTGCTTTGGTTATTTGCCTCATGTGTCCCAATTGCAAGTATTCATTGAGGACTTCTTCATATTTTGTCTTTAAATCTGTGTTTTTATTGAGTTTAGCTTCTAATGCATAAAACCTATTAATTGCTACCTTTCTTGTATCGCCATATTGACAGCTCGGATCTTGACTTCGAAATGGTAAGTTAACTACGTAACGACCGTCACTGTCTCTTACAGTTGTAGCTTTAAATTTCTCTTCGCATTTTGATTCTTCTTCGGTAAGTATATGGTTCTTAATTTGATTTGGTTCCTTTTCTAATTCCCAGAATTTTTTCAGGATTTCGTCATCACCAAGGTGAGTATGCATTACGGTAATGTTTGATGTATTAGGAGCAGCAGAGGCTACTGTACCGGATATAATCCATCCTAATGAGGTAGACTGAGCTACAGTGCTACCATCAGGAGCCTTTTTTAACCCATTTTGCAAAATCTGACCATAAATTTCTGCTCCTAACAACATATCCACTCTATCCGGTGTATGATATCTAGGATCCGCTAATTTGATGTCGCTAGCTTGAACCCAATCTAAATATAGTGTTTCCCTACCAGGTAATAATGACGTAATAGATTTGAGAACATATGCCTTGACTACAAGTTTACATGATGGATCGACCCTGGAATGAATTTTAACCTCAACAACCGAATTTAAGGATAATTTGTTATTAACGTCTATACCAGTTATTAAACCTTTAGCTGGTTTTTTCTGAAGCCCTAAACTTTGCACAGTATGCTCTGTGACAAAAGACGCCTGAGAGCCTTGGTCTAACAGGGCCCTGATTGTTAACATAACTCCTTTTTTCGATACAGCCCTCACTAGGGCCGTGGCTAATAAAACTTGGTTATTCGCTAAACCTTTCGAAAAACAAGTTACTACTTTGTTTTCAGATTCTAATCCTACCATGTTTGTATGTTCTTTCATAGACGAATCTCCCTTTCCGCCTACTGACTCCTGCTCACCTTTAGGGTGCAACAAGGAGTGATGTCTCCGCTTACATATTTGACAAGAGGCTGTGCACTTACAAAATCTGGCAGAGTGGTTGTGCCCCAGACAATTAAAACATAAATTGTGATCCTGCACAAACTTACGCCGATTATCCACATCCTGGTTAACAAATTGCTTGCAATTTCTTATTTTATGCTCGTTACTATTACAGCACGGACAAACTATAGCTACATTGGCCGTCGCCGTGTGAAAAACCTTTTCCTTACTAACATTAACATTATTTTTAATTGGCTTAGTTCCTAAGAATTCAAATGCCCTATAGCGGCTTGTTAAAAATTCTTTAAACTGTTCAAATGTTGGCAGCTTATCTGAATCAGTATTACTAGTTACCTTTAGTTCCCAATCCTTTCTACTGTCTGGATCTAGTTTTAATGTTATGATATGAATGATTAAAATATCCCATGAAGTTATATCAATATCTAAGTTAGTGAGTGCATTTAGACAGTCTGATGTTGTATCCATTAATTCCTTTAAAGCACTAGCTGACTCTTGTACTATGTTCCTCTGACTGAGCAATCTTACCAAAATACAATGAGACAAATATTTTTTGTTGTTATATCTGGTCTCCAACTGAGCCCAGCACCTTTCATAATTTGATTCTGAAATTGGTACATGACGAAGGAGCTGCTCGGCTTCGCCAGTCAAATAACTTTTTAAATAATGTAATTTTTGAACATTATCAATAGTGCTATTTTTATGTATTGCTGATACAAATAAATCTCGGAAAGTCGGCCATTCGGTATACTTCCCCGAAAATGTTGGGATAGTTATTCTAGGTAACTTTATAGATACGCTTTTACCTACGGAACCATTATTTGATGATGACCCCGTAGCTGGAGAAACATCACTGATCTTAATTTTATTTAAAGCAGTTTTGAAGTCACATTTCAAATCTAAATATAATTCCTCTGTATTATAATAAACTTCACTCATAGTGTATGGTGAAGATACCAACTCCTTAGGTTCAAAATCTTTAATAATTTGTTTATGTGTTAAACTAAACTGCGCCCATAATTCTTCTACATTTTCTAATCTGGTTTCTAAATATTGTTCGGTAATTCTATCCTTTGGCGACTTTTTAAAATTAGTTTTAGCTCTTGACAATCGAGCGTGAATATCATCTTGCACCTTGACATGTGATTGCAAAGACATTTTGAAGTAAAAATAAATTAAAGTTCGACAAAATTTTATAAGTCGATGTAAACAAAGAAAATTTTCTAAGTCCCAAAAATTACAAGTCTAAAATATTTCCCAAAATTTTACAAGTTAATGTAAACAAAGAAATTTTTCTAAGTCCCAAATATTTCTTAAAATTTTACAAGTTCTAAAAAGTATCGAAAATTTTACAAGTCAATGTAAACAACAAATTTTTCTAAGTGTTTGACATTTAAATCTACTAAAAATCGGGCATAGGTTCCCCGTCTGAACCTAATTTGGCTTAAATCTAACTAAGTCTAAACATGCACACATGAAATTATTCTAAGTCCAATTTACTATTCGAAAGTTAAAGTTAAAATCTTCTAAGCAATAAAGTTCACTTTTGCTTGGCACATAAGAAATCACAAAGTTCTCACGATTTTCGGCACTATCACTCACTTCCTTACGACCTCAGTCGTCTGCAGCTTGCTTGCTGCTGGTTTTGTACTCCTTCCTCCGTACTTCCCTGCTGCTGGATCCGGTATTGCTATCTCCTTCTCTCACCATCCAAGACCACTCGACAGGAACGTATGGGGTTGATGATTCTCCGTCCAATTAGGAGAACACACCTGAACTGTACAGCCCTTGCCACATTCGGCTCCGAAGGACCATGAAGAACCCTCTAACTCATGAGGGTTAGAAACTGGGGTTTGAATGAAAAAAGGTTTCAGTCTGTACTTGGGAGTGTGGATCACTGATGCCAACACTTTGACCCCCAGTCTGATTTATTCGTAGATGTAGTGATTACACCGTAGATACAGGTTGGTTGTATGTAGTGGTTTTTTAATAATACTTAATCCTAGACACTTATGTTATCGGCGGAAAATCTTAACATCGAGATTCAGAAATCGACCGTAAATGGACAGCGCCATCTAGTGATGAATATACGAACAAATTGCAAAACAAAAACGGTGTTTTCTGATATGGTTGCTGTGCGGTTAGACAGTAATAGCAGACAGAAATTTGTCGGCAGATTATTGTTGTTTATATTGTTGTTTATTGAGTATCCAACTGACAGTCTGTACCAAGAATGTAGGATCAGACAATTTATCATTAGATCTAACTTATAGCGCTATCACTGACAAGATCTCCATACTCAAAACAAATCTACCAGATCATGTAGACAGATAAGATGGAACACAGTAATCACATTAAATTCACTCAAAGATGTCTTACATACACATGACCATTAATTTACCAAGAATTCACAAGTTCCATACATAATTGGTTACTCAAAGCTTAGGTACTTGTAAATTAAAAGTTACCAAGTGACTATCAGCTTATGACCATACACGGACCTAAGCTCTCCTGATAATTATTATAAAGTCCTCGTAATGAGTCACCCAGGTGTATCACATCCCTTTCATTCATACAAACACATTTATACTAGATGCACACTACACTCTAAACAAACCTCTTAATAATATTTTAAATGTTGTTAAGTCTTGTAACTAAACTATTTGTCTCACCCCTAAGTGCACTTAAACTATGACATTAAAGATAAGAAAACTAGATCACGACACAGGGTATCCTAGTGTGGAGCTACTTAAATGCAAATCATTGTACCTAGGTATTTTCTTAAGCATGTAATAATTTTAATTTTATTTGTTGTGCTTTTCATGTTTTCAGGAATGTGTTAATACATTTTCTTATCTTACTTTATTTAGTAAGTATGACATGCAACAGGTTCCACATTATTCAATAATAAGTCTTGTTGGCAGTTGGGTAAAAACCATAACTCATTGTAAAAATAACAACTACAGCGTCAACATGAACATGTCATGGCACTTTTTGCCAAATGTTTACTAATTCTGTTGCACATACATTCTGTTACTTACTTAACGTAGCTACCTACTAAACTATTGTTTTGTGTAAGCTACCTAAATGTAACAAATGCTATAAAAATAAGTTAAATTACCTTTTGTCCGGCACTAAACTCAAATTAAGTACTTTGAATTGTTTATCATTCATACACTCACACCTGTCACTGACCTTGCCTTGTATGATGAAAATAATTAAGAATGTTAGGTTACATAAATAAATAAAACAGAATACTCCCCTTAATGATGATGGAATCTATCAATGGACAGATCAAGTCTTTGTTTATTTAGCTGCTTCGGTCATTCTGTACTGTACAAAGTTTTGGTTCACTTCAATGATATTGTCTCCAGCTAGTTATGATCATAATGATGTAGGTCAGCATCCTCCCAGCATTATGCTGAGCGATGAACGTTTTGCGTAGTTGTGACGCATACTTTGTAATGATCTTATTATTATTATTTTTATTTATTTTTGTTTTTTTTTTATGGTATGCGTCGTGCCTGGCGCAAATAACCAATTTTTCTTTCTTTCTTTCTTTCTTTCTTCATCAGCAGCTTAGACGAGACCATAGCCAATTCTTAGCTTCTTCTGACGTTTCAATAAAGTTCTATGCGTTCTTGGAAATTATCATAGGAAAATATTTTGCCATGCTCTCGGCGGTGGCGGTGATGTACGAAATTCTTCGGATGGCTTTCATAGCATGGGCAGAAGGCGGGAGCTGATCTCAATTCTGATGTCACGTCGAAGTACCTATGAATTATAGGACCACCATCATCAACTCCAATTCTAGAGGCAATTCCTTTATTCTTCATAGGAACGGGTAAACTTCAATAACACACAGCACTGGATTGAAACTCGAAAGTATTTATTTGACTTAGTTACAGGTACTTTGAGTTTTCATTCGAACTTGAAGTTAAAACCACATGGTGGCTCGCTAGGTCGCAATCCCTCGTCGATCTCTAGAGAAGACCTAGCAAGAAACTCTAGGATACTCTTTTAAATCTTTTTATAGTTTACACAATCACTTTAAGACAATTGGTGTTACATGTTTATTAGGTTTTCAAACATCTAATCAATCAGATTTATTAAACAGTTATTATTTTACACACGGCATACGCGCGATGCGCGTTGCGAGTGGGCGGGACTTCCATATTGTTTTTGTTTAGACACTAATTACTTGGATAGTTGTATAAAGCTAACAAACAATACTTAAATGCTGCTCAGTTAATTATTTTAACATTAAACAATCCCAATACTCACAAATACAAAGTTGTTCGTAGATTATTACTAAAATAATCACCTCAACTCAAAACTATCCAAGTTTCCGGTGATCTGAATATCTAACTAACCAGAAGGTTTCTCATTATTACATAGCTGTGTAAAATAGTCTTATTACTTTATAGTATTTAATCAATTACTCAAATTTGTTTAGTTCTCGTATTAAATTATTAAATCTAGTTATTGGTCATTAAAATTATAACATCCGCCATTGTTGACAACTTTTCGTAGGGCCATAATAAAACATATTTACTTAGTCAAATGTGCAATAGTTAAAATTAGAACAAATCTAAAAGTCCTACAATAAGTGTTCCCGTTTTATTTAAACATCTCGTATTAATTAAACATTGAAAATTAACTTATCAAATGATCTTCACTCAAACGAATCAATAACTAATTCCACAATAAGCCAATAGATGGCGCTGAACCATAAACCAACATAAACAGACATTTAATAGTTCTAGCGAAATCTCAGAGATGACAGGATTATAGAGTTTGTGTTAATTGACAATTGAAATTATTAATTTGGATAACGAATTAGCAAATCCACGCCTCCGCGGCGACATATATAACGTCTCTCTATAACCTCTCATTTAGGCCATTTGAGAATGGAGCATTCACTGCTGTAAATACCAAAGGTATCTGCTTGTCCTTTAAAAATGTCTTAAATTCTTTCGAATTTATTCCTGGGTATTGGACAGTTATTTGTTTCTGTTTATTGGTTTAATGGTTCCTGGGTATTGATAGCAGTGGTAGCCCAGTGGTATCGGCTGCGACTAACAAGTTGTAGGTCGTGGGTTCGAACCCAGGCAGGCGCTTTACTTTGTGTAAATTATTTCATCACCACTGCTCTCAAAATGGTGAAGGAAAACATCGTGAGGAAACCGGCATGTCTTAGACCCAAAAAATAGAAGACATGTGACATCCACCAACCCGCACTGGGCCCGCGTGGTGGATTACGGCCCATCCCCTCTCATAAAGAGGAGGCCTGTGTCCCAGCAGTGGGAACATTAATAGGCTGATGATGTGATGATTGGTCAGTTAGAACCATGCCAATGTCTTCTACATCTGTTATGCTCTTAATCAGTTTTACAAAATCATTTGCACTCTGTGTTTTCGATGTTAAGATAAATGCATACCGAGTAAAGTGATCGACTAAGAGATGTAGATATTTCTTCGTTGATCTAGAACCTCCGAAACCTCCAATTGTATCTATAGACATTATTTCAAATGGCTTTGTGGCCGGACCTAGATGTGACATAAACCCAAATTTGTCGTGTCCCTTTGATTTGTTTTTAATGCATATTTCACAGGTTCTACAAATCATTTTTATATTTTTTGCCAAGTTTTTGGTTGTAAATAACGGGCTCATTGTCTTCTGCATCTGTCCAATACCGATATGACATAAGTCTTTATGTATTGTTTTTAAAAGTAGTATGCTAAATTCTTCTGATATAATTATTTTTTCTTTTTTCATAAACTTCTTGAAGTAGATCTTGTCTTTTTATTAACTTGCTTTTATATTTTTTAAATTCTTCATTTTTATATTGATCCGTTAGAATATCGTCCAGTTTCATAAAGTTCACAACTTTGAGTTGCTCATCTGTGTTTTCATTTGGTTCCAATACAGGATTCCTGCTAAGGCAGTCTGTCTAAATTTTGTCTTCCAGGTGTATATTTTATTTTAAATTCATATTGTGACAGATAGTAAGTCAAATCCAGCCAGTTCTTCGTCAGTTCTTGATTTCAAATTCGTGTTCTCTAGCGGTTTATGATCTGAATAAACCGTGAATGATTTTCCTATTAACCAGTATTGCCAGTACTTGACTGCTTCTTTTATAGCTAGACATTCTAAATATATTGCTTTTTTCTTCTTCTGTGTTTCATTAAGTTTTTTTGAAAAGTATGCTACTGGTTTTTCCTTTCCATTAGGTTGTACTTGTTTTAAGATAGCACCAATACCTTCCAAAGAAGCTTCAGTGTAAATATTTATAGACAATTCTTGGTCAAAAATCCCCAGTACTGGTTGAGAACAAAGCAGGATCTTCATGGTGTCGAATGCTTTTTGACACGCTTCTGACTAAACGAATTTTTGATTTTTTCGCAATAAGTTATGTAATGGGTCTAGTATTATTGCACTATTAGGTAATTCATGATAAAAATTAATCATTCCTAAGAACTGTCTTATATTCTTTTGAGTTCTTGGAACCGGAAAACTCTTTATTGAAATCAAATTGTCCTTCACTGGTTTAACTGAATTGTTCTGTATGATATGGCCTAGATATTTTACCGAGTCTGAGGCAAATGTACATTTTGTAAATTTTAACCTAAAACCTTCTGTCTTGATGGCTTCAAGTAATTGCGTGAGATGATTCATATGCTCAGCAAAAGTTATTATATATGTCGCCGCGGAGGCTTGGATTTGCTAATTCGTTATCCAAATTAATAATTTTAATTGTCAATTAACACAAAATCTATAATCCTGTCATCTCTGAGATTTCGCTAGAACTATTAAATGTCTGTTTATGTTGGTTTTATGGTTCAGCGCCATCTATTGGCTTATTGTGGAATTAGTTATTGATTTGTTTGAATGAAGATCATTTGATAAGCTAATTTTCAATGTTTAATTAATACGAGATGTTTAAATAAAACGGGAACACTTATTGTAGGACTTTTAGATTTGTTCTCATTTTAACTATTGCACATTTGACGAAGTAAATATGTTTGATTATGACCTTACGAAAAGTTGTCAACAATGGCGGATGTTATAATTTTAATGACCAATAACTAGATTTAATAATTTAATACGAGAACTAAACAAATTTGAGTAATTGATTAAATACTATAAAGTAATAAGACTATTTTACACAGCTATTTAATAATGAGAAACCTTCTGGTTAGTAAGATATTCAGATCACCGGAAACTTGGATAGTTTTGAGTTGAGGTGATTATTTTAGTAATAATCTACAAACAACTTTGTATTTGTGAGTATTGGGATTGTTAAATGTTACTTAATTAACTGAGCAGCATTTTAGTATTGTTTGTTAGCTTTACTCAACTATCCAAGTAATTATTATTATTAATTAGTGTCTAAACAAAAACAACAGAATTGGGACCAGCTCCCGCTTTCTGCCCATGCTATGGAAGCCATCCGAAGAATTTCGTACACCACCGCCACCGCCGAGGCCTGCCATGCAAAATCTTTGCGCATCCAAAAGATTTTCCTATGATAATTTCCAAGAACGCATAGAATTTTATTGAAACTTCAATAGAAGCTAAGAATAGGCTATGGTCTCGTCTAAGCTGCTGATGAAGAAAGAAAGAAAGAAAGAAGAAGTTTATTTGCGCCAGGCACGACGCATACCATAAAAAAACAAAAAAAAATAAGATAAATACAATCATTACAAAGTATGCATATATATGCGTCACAACTACGCAAAACGGTCATCGCTCAGCATAATGCTGGGAGGATGCTGGTCACATCATTATGATCATAACTAGCCGGAGACAATATTATTGAAGTGAACCAAAACTTTGTACAGTACATAATGACCGAAGCAGCTAAACAAACAAAGACTTGATCTGTCCATTGATAGATTCCATCATCATTAAGGGGAGTATTCTGTTTTTTTTATTTATGTAACCTAACATTCTTAATTATTTTCATCGTACAAGGCAAGGTTAGTGACCTTTTGTGTGACAATTTTAATCAATCTGCCTAGACTTTTCCCAACTAAGTCTGGGTCGGCTTCTAGTCTAACCTGATGGGGTTCAGCTGAGTACCAGTGTTTTACATGGGGTCACCAAAACCCAGTAACTGGGTAACACGATACCCTTTTGCAAGACTAGTGCCTGCTGGTATTTGTGTGACAATTTTTAGAAATAAAATGAATGAAAACAGCCTAATTTACTCCATAAAATAAGACAGCTTACTAGTACTTGAGGGGTTCATGCATGCACGATATTTTATTTTTATTTTCAATCATTATTTTAATGAATATTCATATTGAAATTGAAATTTAATCTATACATTTGACATATTATCTATTGCAATCAATAATTGAAATTGGAATTTAATTTGAACATTTAATATATTTAATTTTTATAGCAACAAATGCATACATCAAAAAAAAAAATTGGAATGGAAAAAATATTATGAAAGCTATGGAATAGTATGACATTGAAACAAATTAAAAAAAGAGAAAATACTAACTTTTTTTAAATTATCACCATGTAAAAAAATATTCTTATGTAAAAAAGATTATGATATTATTAGAGTATGTAAGGATCGTAGCAAGTGGCGATCTGTGGTTGCTGCCTACACCCATGGGGACAAGGTGTGAGTGTATGAATGATAAACAATTACACAGTACTTAATTTGAGTTTAGTGCCGGACAAAAGGTAATTTAACTTATTTTTATAGCATTCATTACATTTAGGTAGCTAAAACAAAACAATAGTTTAGTAGGTAGCTACGTTATGTAAGTAACAGAATGTATGTGCAACAGAATTAGTAAACATTTGGAAAAAAGTGCCATTAAATGTTCATGTTGACACTGTAGTTGATATTTTTACAATGAGTTATGTTTTTTACCCGACTGCCAAACAGGGCTTATTATTGAATAATGTGGAACCTGTTGCATGTCATACTTACTAAGTAAAGTAAGATAAGAAAATGTATTAACACATCCCTGAAAACATGAAAAACACAACAAATAAAATTGAAATTATAACATGCTTAAGGCGCCGATTCCCTTGAGTAGCTGATTTTAAAATGAGCATGACGTCAAAATGGCTAGTCGTAATTTTTTTTTAAAAATATATGTTATATTAGACTATTCTCTTGATAATTTGATCTGAGAAAATTTTGAGTTTTATTCGTATAACATAGTGTAATTAATTTTTAAAGTTATGTCTAAAACGGACAAAAACACGACAATCACACTAAAACCGCTGGGCGTATTTTAATGAAATCGACACCATCTCAAAGACAATTTAATTATCTACATTTGGATCTGAGCCTTTTTTTTTAAAGTCATAAAATAATAAGGAAAGTACAAAAAACTACTAAATTTTGGGACGCGCGGGTGTGAAACGAGTGCGCGTTTTGTTCCCTCAAGGTCGTTGGCGTTAGTCGTCGTCTTAAGATAATACCTAAGCTTTGAGTAACCAATTATGTATGGACATTGTGAATTCTTGGTAAATTAATGGTCCTGTGTATGTAAGACATCTTTGAGTGAATTTAATGTGATTACTGTGGTCCATCTTATCTGTCTACATGATCTGGTAGATTTGTTTTGGGTATGGGGATCTTGTCAGTGATAGCGCTATAAGTTAGATCTTATGATAAATTGTATGACCCTACATTCTTGGTACAGACTGTCAGTTGGATACTGATAGGAGGGCCTCCTATAAGCTCTAAGTTTAAACTTATTCAAGTTAAGTTTGTTATAACAAAGTTTCTTTAATCATTCAATATCAGCTCTGAAAGATGACTGTGCAGTCGGCTGGGATAATATTGATAATAAAATACTTAAGCGTTTTAAACACATTTTACTCCGACCGTTAACATGTATATTTCAGGCGTGCCTCCGAGAAGGAATTTTCCCTAAAAGTCTAAAAAAAGCGGTGGTCATCCCTATCTTTAAATCTGGATATAGAGATGTTGTGAATAATTATAGACCAATATCTATACTGCCTTCTTTATCCAAAATATTAGAAAAAATCATTAACAAAAGACTCGTCAATTACTTGGAAACGAACAACTTATTATCTTCTTCACAATTCGGGTTTAGAAGCGGATTGTCCACAGCAGATGCGGTTCAAAAGCTGACAGACCTCGTTGCACAAGAACTCGGCGATGGAAACCAGGTCCTGACTATCTTCCTAGACTTAGCAAAAGCTTTTGACACCGTATCTGTTCCTTTGCTTTTAAATAAACTGGAAACGTTAGGTATAAGAGGTACACAGCTGAAACTATTCGAAGATTATTTAAACGATAGATCGCAATGTGTTCGAATAGGAAATATAACTAGTAACGATGAAAAATCACTAGGATTTGGAGTTCCACAAGGCAGTATCCTTGGTCCATCATTGTTCCTCATTTACATTAATGATCTTTGTAATTTAAATGTAGGAAATTGCAAAATAATATCGTACGCTGATGACACTGCGCTTATTTTCACCGCAAAAACTAACTCCGAGCTGTATAATGTTGCACAGGCAGGTTTTAACATCGTTCTAAACTGGCTTCGTTGTAATTTACTAACACTAAATGCAGATAAAACAAAATATATTCAGTTCAACATGCGCAATCTTAATAACAAAACTAATCCCCATTTATATGCACACCAATGTAACAATCAGTCAGCCACTTCTTGTACCTGCCCTATGATCCTGGAAACAAAGTGCCTCAAGTATCTTGGAGTTTTTGTTGATAACACGCTCTCGTTTAGGCAACATATTGACAGTTTGGTTACTAGAGTACGTAAACTGATGTTTGCTTTCAAACAACTGCGCTCCATTGCCGACACTAACTTAGTCAAACAAGTTTATTTAGCTCTATGTCAATCAATACTTCAATATTGTATAACCTCATGGGGCGGAGCATCAAAAACTATCATTCTCTCTCTTGAAAGAGCACAAAGAGCTGTTCTAAAAGTAGCAAATTCTCTACCTTTCCTTTTCCCTACCCACCAGTTATTTAAATCCTGCAAAGTCTTGACTGTTCGGCAAATTTATTTACTGCACATAACACTAAAACAGCATGCAATGCTTAAATATAACCTAGATATAACTAACAAAAGGCGAAACGATATAGTATGCAGTTCAACCTCTACCTCTAAATTTGCATTTACATATAGATTCTTTACATTTTTAGGGCCCTTTTTATATAATAGATTAAATAGAATACTAAGTATATATAATTTAAATTATTTTAACTGTAAAAGCATTGTTTTAAACTATCTGCAAGGTTTGTCATATGACCAGACTGAAGACCTGCTTCTAGTATTAAAATAAAATTAGATTAAAACTACGTAAGCATGATTAAAAATAACACTACTATGTATATTTCCGCAGTGTCCTAGTTTTACTTAAAATTGTTAATTTATTGCAATACCTACATTATTAAATATAAATAAGCACTTTTACGCCTGAAGCACAGGTTCTACCTAGTTCAGGCAAATTATACATCAGCACTTTTTAGAACATAAGCAAATTATTGTAAATTTTGTACTTTAAGAAATAAATAAACGATTTTTATTATTTATTATTATTATTATTAATATTAGAGAACCTTCCTGATGAATTAAATCTCACAATGTGTTTAGTTGAATTTTACTTGTTATGGTGGTACATGGGTGTAAATAGATTAGTCATTTCTGACAGATTTCAAAGCTTGTTATTGGGTGCATTTGCACAGAATAAAAACAATCAAAAGACAGGTTTGTTTTTCGATAATTTGTCACACATATTATTATTTAGCTGCATACCTTCTCACATTCCAGATTCCTGGTAATTGTTATATAAAAAATCAAAATGGTTACCTACGTACCTAAGTATTATCAAGGATATGGCAACAAAAGTAAAAATACCTGGTGGTGCAAGTGACCGTGTCGCCGGGTCAGGACCTTAGATGCTACCAACATACAGGTCACCAAATAGAGGTCAGCTAGTAAAGACTTCAAGCACAACATAACTAAAGTAAAAGGTGAGACGTTTTCAAACTATCTTCTACTAACCTCGCTAACTGATACAGTGCTGTTGTATCAGAAGGCTCAACTCAATAGCCATGTCAAATAACTCTACATGATGCTTGTGCATGGTACTACCAAGCAACAAAGTACTTTTAAATTATTATTCCTGGGTTAAATTCCTAGGTTGGGCAAAATGTGTGTATGGGATTTTTCCAATAGGGATTCCTTTGTGACAGCCTAGAGTTTTGAAATTGGTGAACCCCATGCTTCGGAAGCATGTTAAGCCATTGACCTTGTGCGCTATAGTACTATCTTCCTATGTAGATGGTTTGTCAGATTGGCTGTCATGGCCGAATTCAATCAGGACGATTGTTGTTATTATTATATTTTTTTAACTAGTAACAGTTCATGGTATTCTATTGTCAAATTTAGGCAATCCTAAAAATGAATAATAAAACAAGCTCTAATTATTGAGGTGTCTGGAGGCAGTTAATAACACAATCATTTATATCAACACCAATCTATCAGCATCCATAGAGGTGGATTTGAGGTAATAATGAGAACACAATAAACTTTCCTGTTGGTATGGACTTTCCTGTGGAAGCAACTAATAAGGATAACACAATAAACTTTCCTGTTGGTATGCTGTGGAAGCAACTAATAATGATAACACAATAAACTATACTGTTGGTACGCTGTGGAAGCAACTAATAATGATAACACAATCAAATCAAATCAAATAATTTACAATACAATAAGCTGTATGTTAGTAATCCGTGGAGGAAACTAATAGTGATAATACAACTAACAATCTCTTAGTTTGCTGTGGAAGCAACTAAGAATGATTTAATATCCATTGGTTAGGCGTGGAGGCCGCTAATGAACAATCTCTCATGTTATCCTGCTGGGTCCACGGTGTACGAGACCACCCGAGCCTGGTTCTTTATATCCTGTCAAATCAAAGACTTCGTGCCTGTCACGGAGCAATGGTCCTACACTCCTTAACCTTTAATCCTGTCAAATCAAAGACTTTGTATCTATCACAGAGCGGTGTTCCTGATCCTATCCTTTAATCCTGTCAAATCAAAGACTTTGTGTCTATCACAGAGCATGACCGTCCTGTGAGAATGAAACTAAACAAAAAACAGCTGAACATAATACTCCAACACTACTTACCAAATACAAGAGTGCTGTGTAAGCCTTATAAGTAGGTGTGTGCTCATTAATGCATCAAATGTTTTATTTAAGATAAACTTTGTAGTTACCTAATCTAATAAGTATTCAGTGATAAACTGATAACTGAAACTGACTCTTACCTATTACAAATCAATGAATATTGTAAGATAATACAAACAACAACATTCTGCAAACAAGATGCAAAATGGACTATTGAGCTAGCAACTGATTATTCAATAACAAAAATCTGAAATACAAATTGTATGCCTTCATTGGCATGGCAATTCGTTGTTTTCTAACAACATTGATCTTTACCATATTGCAAGTTGAATACCTAAAGCATATAGTTTTGGGTGTTAAAATGCATTCAATATTTCAAAAATAAGGCATACCAAGCATAGATTTATTACAAGCTGTCAATGATGAATAAAACTAGTTGTTATCAGATCCCAAATGTTCGCGCAGCTCCGCGCAGCGTGGTGGCAAAATAACTCTAATAATACTTGGGCCGAAATCAACTTTATTTATACACAGAACACACAAATACAACTTAACAATTACTGTTCACTAATTGTAAATGGTTATAGAATTAAAGATGGCTGTTTGCCAAAAAATACAGGACGCGTGCGCCGCGCACCGCGATCGCTCGATTTCTCCCGGAAGCCGGAAGGAAGCGCTCGCGACGAAACGCGCTAGTGACGCCCACGCGAATAGTGTTGCGCAAAATAGTAAAAAATGCATGAACATTCCCAGGGGCCCCAGCAACAAGGTTGGGAAACCTAGTCCTCCCCTACATGTAACTTAAATAACTTAACTACTGGCCTAACAAGGTCGCCAGATTGGGTCCTTAACCTTACAGATCTAACAACATTATCCTTACCCCTATGTAACTCTAACACCCTACCTAGCTTCCAGTGTAGTGGTGGAGTATTTTCATCTTTAATGAAAACTAAATCATTAACCTGTAAATTATCAACATCATGATACCATTTTTTTCGTGATTGTAACGTGCTAAGGTACTCGAGATGCCAACGTGCCCACACGTTCTGGTACAGCTTCTGCAACATCTGAAACCGAGATAAACGTGACATATGAGTTTCCGACCAAGTAACCTCAGGCACTGCTACCAATGGCTGGCCAATAAGAAAATGTCCTGGCGTCAGGACTTCTAAATCCCCAGGATCTTCAGACATCACTACGAGAGGCCTGGAATTCAAGATAGCTTCTATCTTACACAAGAGTGTCGATAACTCCTCAAACGTCATTATAGTATCACCTATTTCCCTTTTTAAAAGCTGCTTCACACTCTTGACCGCTGCCTCAAACAATCCACCCGCGGGTAGGTCTGCCATGCGCGGAGGTTGTTCTGCCACAGAGAATCGAAAACACCTTTTACACCGCCGAATGGTACGTGATGCCTGCTGTCGGACCGACGTTACCCAATACTCCCTGCGAAGAATCGCAATTAATCCGTTGGCACCGATGTGACAATAAGTTTTGTGATAATGCTCCATTAACAACTGGACAAATTTAATGTCTTTAGGTAACAACACTGGGTGCCTTGCTCCATATGTGAGTTCCGAATGTCTCAGTCGGCCTCCGACTCTGATGACCCCCTCAGAATCCAAAAACACACTCAACTTCTGAAGTGAGGTTATTACTCGTTTATGTTGCTTCAACAATTCTATTTCCTTTCCATATTCCAATTCTTGAATTCTCTTAGTCCAATATTTGACAGCACCTCGCGTCTCTGCTATTGAGAGTATACGACACTCGGGCCGCTTTGCCCTATCTGTCCTCAGATTTCTAATAAATCTCAATACATACCCTGTAGTATTGATGAGTTTGGTAAAGCTGCTTACCCTTTCCAACAGACTAATATCCCATGGTTCCACGTGAATAACATTGGCGTTGACTACCCTTTTGAATCCTGGTAGTTCTGTGGGTCTTACATATTTGCTAGGCCACCTTACTTCCTCCCTTCCCAACCATGGTACTGTCCACCATAACGGATGGTGAATTAAATCTTCGGCTGTCACGCCACGTGATGCACAATCCGCCGGATTCCAATCCGATGGCACATGTCTCCAATTCAACCTTCTAGGTGAATTTTGTATATATTTATTTTATTTATATATACTTTATTGTACACCAAGATAAAAATAGTTCAAAAAGACATCTTATAACAAAAACAAACATACAACAGGCGGCCTTATCGCGATCCACGATCTCTTCCAGGCAACCAAGAATGGAAAGAGACAGCCTGGACACAATATGGGTTTGCACTTGGTGCAAATTTTCAACAAATAATTATTTCAATATGAAAGTAGGTACTAAATACAAAAATAAAATAAAAATAGATACATAAATACATACATATAACTAATATACAGAAAAGAAAACAATTCAGCTGTGTTGTTCATTCATGTTGTATAACATTATGATAACAGTGACCAGTAGTGCTCCTTCACAAGTCGCTTAAAAACAGGCAGTGATTGCGCGCGCCTTATAGTCACAGGCAATGCATTCCATAGACGAGTGGCCTGGACAGTAAAAGATTTGTCTAGGAATGTAGTGGAATGCATTGGCATATTAAGTTTCATATTGTCCGATGACCTAAGAACTTTCACGTGCGAGTCACACAGAAACTGAAACCGTTTCTTGAGATAAACTGGGGTAGAAGGAAGAAAGAGAATATTATACAAGAGAGAAAGAATATGAGCATTCCGGCGATGGCGAATTGGCAACCACTTGAGTTTCACACGAAATTCAGAAACATGGTCATATTTGCGCAAACCAAATATGAACCTTATACAAACATTTTGAAGCCGCTCAAGTTTATCAAGTTGCACTTCAGTGAGGTCAAGATAGCTGGCATCAGCATAATCAAGGATGGGTAGCAGAAGAGATTGTGCAAGCGCAATCTTGGTTGAAGTCGGCAGAACATTACGCAGTCTTCTCAAAGATCCAGCAGATGCAAATAGCTTGCGGCTAACTTCCTGTAGCTGTGCAGTCCAAGAGAAGCTTTTGTCAAGGAATATACCCAAATTCTTAACTTTCTCGCTAAAAGGGATAACAGAGTTGTCAAAAGAAACTTGGGGTAGAGTTGTCCAGCCGATCCTTGAGACAGTTCTGGAACTGCCCACCACCAAAACTTGCGTCTTTATGGGGTTCACCTTAAGTCCGAACCTTTTGCTCCAGTCGCATATACGGGCCAGATCACTATTAATGGTCGAGATAGCCTCAGATAGTTTTTTTTTTTTTTTTTTTTATAAAACGTTGCCAAGAGGAGCTCGTGAGTAAATTTGCAGATCATCTGCATAAAGGTGGTAGGAAGAAATTAATTCGTTGGAGATTGAGTTTATAAAAACAGCGAAAAGTAAAGGAGATAGAACGCCGCCCTGTGGTACCCCGGCGCATGTACTACACCAGGAAGACAAGGTCTCTCCGATGCAAATACGTTGTCGGCGGCCGAACAGGTAACTACGAAACCATTCAATTACCGTTGGAGATATGTTAAGAGAGCCAAGGATGCCGAGCAATATATCGAAATCCACGGTATTAAAGGCATTACTAAAATCCAGTAAAGCCAAAACCGTTAGATTTCCCAGTTCCATGGCAGACCTTATATCGTCAGTAACATTCAGAAGCGCTGTAGTGGTGCTATGACCAGGACGAAAGCCGGACTGGAAGGGGTTAAGGAGATTATTTTTGGAGAGGAAGGTGCTAATTTGGTTGTGGATTAAGCGTTCAAGGACTTTGGATAGGAATGGCAAGACAGATATTGGGCGATACTCGGCAAAGGATGTGGGATTGGATTTTTTAGGTAAAGGAATTATTTGAGCGTCTTTCCATGAGCTTGGAAAGACACTGCTAGAAGCAGAAAAATTGAGGATATGGCAAATGACGGGCAGAATAATGTCCAGCACCGGGAGTAGCATTTTGCGGCTGATACAGTCGCTTCCAACTGCGTTTGATGAAATCGATAGTATGCTCTTCTTAACATCACAAGTAGTAAATTGACCAAAAACAAATGGAGAATAACTGGGAGTCGGAAGAGATGAAAGATGATTCAATGTATTTAATTTAGTTGTCCTATCAAAATCGGACGAAGCAGTAAAATGATTATTCATTGCATCAATATTAACATCTTTAGGAATAGTCTCCTCCCGTATATACTGTACCCTATTACACTCGAAGGTCTGCAAACAGTGTGGCTGCGTCTCCACCCACGCTAGTACGATGGAACTATCTGACCAGGCATAAATGTCATCGATCTTAATCGATTTATCATAACCATCCGCTACATGGTTAAGCAGTTGACAAACCAGATGCGCTGCGCTAAGTTCCAGCTTCGGAATCGTTTGTCGCGTCTTAATAGGTGCCACCCTAGATTTAGCCATAACTAGACTAACCTTCACGTGACCTGTTGCGTCTTCGCTGCGGAGATAAATACATGCCGCGTATCCTGTCTCTGAAGCATCCCCAAACCCGTGCAGCGTGTAAGATACTGCGTTTGGTAATGCGAGACACCTAGGTATCTTCAGTATTTCCTGAATCATATAGATCCTCAATCATATACTTCCATTTTTCTAATATGGCCTTTGGCACTGCCTCATCCCAATGAAGGCCGTCCATGAACAACTCTTGCAACAGGTGCTTGAATCTTATTATCACCGGTGCACAATAGCCACACGGATCATATAGTCTCGCTATAGTACTTAATATTGACCGCTTCGTCACTGCCTTATCTGAAGGTATATTTAACCGGTAGGACATTGTATGCGATGTTGGCTCCCACTGTATCCCTAATATTTTAATGAAACTCTTGGGGTCATTTGCGTCAAACTCCTTGGTTGTTCACAATGATCCTCCGGTAGATCTCTCAGTAAATATGGCTCGTTCGTGGACCACTTACGTAGTTCGTAGCCCGCGCTTCGCATAAGCTCGATGAGTTCTGTCTTCAATGCTTCCGCTTCTTCTATGGAGTCCGCTCCAGTCAGGATATCGTCCACGAAAACTGCATCCCTCACGACTTCAGCTGCCCTTGAGTCAGGATGTGCCTCCACCCAATGCGCCGCCAGCTCCAGCAGCGTCCGTATTGCTACATACGGACTGGACCTTAGTCCATAGGTATTTGTGTTTAATTCATATACCTTGAGTTCTTGCGATGGATCACTCCTCCAGAGTATAAGCTGATACTTCCTGTCTTCAGGGTGTATCCAAGTCATCCGGAACATCTGCTTCACATCCGTGGTAAAAACAACTTGATGTCGCCTAAAATTTATCAAGATTTTTGTAATGTCATTCTGTAATGGCTCACCGGAATGTAAACACTGGTTTAACGAAACCCCCGTAGATGTTTTACAACTCCCGTCGAATACTACTCGGATCTTGTCCGAATCCCGTTTAAATATACCATGATGTGGTATGACGTAGTGTTCAGAGTCAAATTGAAAGTCTGACTCAGACATGTGGCCAAGCCGTTCATAGTCCTCCATAAACTCTTTGTATTTCTGCGCGAATAATGAATACCTCCCCATCTTTTTCTCGAGCGCATAAAATCGCCTGGTTGCGGTATCCAAAGAATTTCCCAGTTTCGGTCGGTCAGATAATAAAGGCAAATGTACCATGAATTTTCCACCAGCTAGCCTCACTGTGGTGGATTTATATAACCTCTCACATTCTTCGTGGCGAGGATCCATCGGGGCGGGTGTCGGTGGCTCCTCCGATGTCCAGAAGCGCTTGATGGCTTCTGTCAGCGTCGTGGTGAAGACCCGCTGCGGTACTTCGGAATTGTACCCGTCCACTGGTCCCATTATAGCATGCCCAAAGCATATTCCGTAGGCTGCAGCACCACCTGTTCCAATATCAATTTTAGAACCATCTAAAATATAATTTAAAACATCAGCTCCAAGTATTATGTCTACCCCTTGTGGTAGTGTAAAATATTTGTCTGCAAGATTTAATGTGGGTGGGGCTTGCTTCAATATTCCCTGAGGTGGGGTACTCACCGCTGGTAAATTTGCTGTTAGTTCTGACATAACTATAGCTACAGTATATATGACCGGTACTTGCTTATCCAAAGGCTTTATAACTATTTCAACTTGATTAGCTGATGTCCTCACTGTGGTATTTCCAATGCCAACTACTTGTAGTGAGCTCTTCTGTCGGTGCAGTCGTAGTCGTTCCACTAAAGCCTCTTTAATGGCAGTCATACTAGCCCCAGTATCTATTAGGGCACGAGCCTCCTCATATTCACCCTTGTAATTCCTTATACCTAATGACACTGTAGGATTTAGGCAGTTTCTAAAACCGCTACCTATGGAGTCAGTGACACCGACAGGAGCTTCGCGTCAATATTCGTTTTCGTTTCGCTTTGGAATAAAAACAGTTGGCCATACCTCTTCCTGGGTTTGAGCTTGTGGGTACCTGGTACCAGCCTGTCGCTTCTTCTGCTCCAGGGGGTATGACTGCGGTTGCTCCTGCTCCGGAGTACGTCGCTGCGACGTCAGTAGCCGGTTGGGTTCCACTGAGTTGGAGCGGCGCGGAGGCGTCTTCGCACGCTGCGGCAGCGGCGTCCATGCCTCCGGTACCACCCGAAGTCGTGACGCTGATCTAGGTGCCTGCTGTGTCGCGCGCCTCGAAGGTTCTCCATCTGCAGTACACAGAAGGCTGTGGTGATATTCAGATCCACACACTTCGCATCCAGTCCCCTCTGCACATTCCCGTGCATAATGTTGCCCCAGGCACACAAACACGCCCCGTTACTTCGTGTCCATGTCTTGCGGGCTGCACGATCCAGCCGCTTAAACTCGTAGCACTTCGCTATATTGTGGCCGTTGTGAGTACAATAAATGCACCTTACCTCCACTGCCGCAGTGGCTACTTGACCACGATTCCTGTTCGATGGTGGCAAGTGGCGTCCACCTGCTGATGTCGTGCCCCTGCGCGTTGTGAACGAACTCCGGGCCCGCGTCGAGTTACCTCTCTCCTGTTCCAAGTTCGATGGAGCGATGAGTTGCCTCCTGCACACTTCGTCGAGGAAGCTCATCAATGCCGAGAAGGATGGTAGTTTCCCTGGAGCTGTTCCGCTCCGCTCCTCGAACTGATTTCTTAGTCGGGAGGGTAACTTCTGTAAGATGATAAAGAATAATAAATAGGACCACTCTACTATAAGGCAGCCCTAATTTCTGAAGAGCCTGTGTCGACTCCAGCAAAGGATTGTAGAAAGACTGTCTCAGTCCCTCCATCGTCGATGAGATGTTAGGTAATGACACAATTTGCTCCAGGTACGTATCCGCTAACAATCGGGTGTTTTGATACCTGTCCCTCAACAGTCCGAGAGCTACCTCATAATTCTTGGCATCGACAGGCAGGTGCTTGACCAGAGTCAATGGTTACCCTAATAAACAGCTACGTAGGTAGTAATGTTTTTCTGTCTCTGGAAGGTTTAGTCTGTCGTGGACCAATGACAGAAACAAATCATAAAAACTCACCCAGTCCATTGGATTACCATTAAATCGTCCCAATTGAATGAAGGGCAGCTTAGCCGCTAAGCTGCCTCCATCTTGCGAGGCGCTTGCAGGAATCACAGGCTTAACCAGTGGTGTAGATCCAACCTCACTTTCCTCCGCCATAGTTTCCACTGCAACTAGCAAGCTATTAATCGCGGAGAACTCATGCCCCAAGTCCTCGACATCATCAACTTCACCAGCTACCAGCTCTTCATAGGCCTGTAAGAAATCTATATAATATTGTTACAAGATAGGGCAACGCCATCTAGTGACGAGTAGAAGAACTAAGTAGTTACTAGTGGCGCCATCTAGTATCGAATAGCGGAACTAATCGTCTCGTGTCGAATGGAATTTTCCAGAATGTTCGAACGGAATATTCTGGAAGTTTCTAGTCGCTTCGGGAACAGTGAGTTCGAAAGTCGATTGTTCTGGAAGTTTCTCGAATTATCTAGAACAGTATGGAACGTTCTAGAAACATCTTCGGTGCTATATAAAGAGCGGTCGGGTTCGTCGTGGGTCAGTTTCGATTCGGAAGCGACACAGAGCGATCAGAAAAGGAAAATAGTGCGAAGTAATAGAATTGTTTAAGAAGTGTTTTTGTAATAAAGTGTGATTAATTGAAGTCTGCTGTTTAAATAATTTATCCCTGAGCCCCAGCTCGTAACAAATTGGTGTCAGAAGTGCGGGATAAATTATGCCGGTTCTACCAAAGGAAGAAACGGAGGGGATGCGCACCAGAAGTCAGCGCCAGCAAGACGTAGACCGGACGCGCTTTGGAGACGCTCCCTCACCATCATCAAGTGGACAACGAGACTCCGCGACTGCAGCAGCTCCCGCTCAATCGCCGGTGACCCCTGACCTCGCCGCCCTTATGGCTTTTATGCAGGAGCAGGCCCGCCGCTTGGAAGAGCAGCTGCAACGTGACAAGGAGGAGCAGGCTCGCCGTCAAGAGGAGCAGGCTCGCCGTCAAGAGGAGCAGGCTCGCCGCATAGAAGAGCAGCTGCAGCGCGACAAGGAGGAGCAGGCTCGCCGTCAGGAGGAGCAGGCTCGCCGTCAGGAGGAGCAGGCTCGCCGTCAGGAGGAGCAGGCGCGGCGCTTGGAGGAGCAGCTGCAGCGCGACAAGGAGGAGCAGGCTCGCCGTCAAGAGGAGCAGTTCTTGGTAATAAAGGACCTCCGCGGAGCCATCGGGAAGGAGATGAAAGAAGTAAAGGACCAGGTCCAGCAACATGAGACCCGCATTGTCGAGATGGAAAAGACAATACGTGGGTTCAAGTCTGGAGGCGGGACCGTGGCAGCTGCGGTAGTGGCACCATCGCCTCGTGGTTTTAAAGTGCCACCATTCGATGGCTCTTCGTCATGGTCCGCCTACAAGATTCAGTTTGAGGTCGTGATGAAATCGAATGGGTGGACCAACGAACAAGCATTGACTGCTCTAACTTTGGGCCTCCGCGACCAGGCCTTGTCTGTATTAGAAGCGCTTGGACACGACGTCACCTTTGAGAAGCTTCTAGAAGCATTAGAAGCTAGATACGGTGACGCACACCTGGAACATGTGTTTCGGGCCCAGCTGAAAGACCGATCGCAACGGGTTGGTGAAACTCTTCAGCAGTGGGCTCTTGATGTGGAAAAGCTGGTCCGAAAGGCTTACCAGTCATCACCGGTGCTGATCGACGGGAACCTCGTACAGGCGTTCACAGATGGGATCCGCGACCTTGAGGTTAGGGCTGCCGTAAGGCTAGGGCATTTCAAGAACCTTAAGGACGCCCTAGCTCACGCTTTGGAGGTAGAGGCAGTACGGCGGGACGAACGAAGTCACCGAATCAGGGAGGTTGCGACTTCACCCCGATGCTATGGCTGCGGAGAGAGAGGCCACATCCGATTGAGCTGCCCGAAGCGAAGGCAACCCCACGGTAATAAGCAGCCGCCAGTTAAAGGTTCACCAGACGTCCCTGCTGGGCAACAGCAGCAGGGAAACGAATAGACGCCAGGACTAAGGGGCGGGTGCTGGCTGGTGATGGAAGAGCCCCAAGGATCTCGATCTCACAATCCTGTGACGGGAACAGCCTGATCATCGAGGGCGAAATTAACAGAACACCTTGCAAGCTGACATTGGATACTGGAGCTTCTCGGACAGTTGTCAGTTTCCAATTAGCAAGACGGTTTCTTGGGAACTTCTTCGGGAGCCATGAAGGTATACATCTGAGAACAGCCACCGGTCAGCACATATCCGTCCGAGGTGAGAAGGAGGTTGACATGAAGTTAGGGAACAAAGTTTATCGCCACAATGTTATCGTGGCCGACATAGTGGACGACTGCATTCTGGGTTTGGACTTCATGCGGAAACATCAGTGTGAGATTGACGTTCATCAAGGAGTGTTGAAGTGTGGCTCAGAGGAAGTCTTCATGGAAGGTGCATCATCGGGAAAGGTGTACTGCGTCAAGAAAGTTATTCTTCGTCCAAGGTCAGAAACAATCGTACCAGTTTGTCTACCAGGAAATTCTGGTCGGGAAAACCGATGTGTACTTATAGAAGGATTAGATAACGATGCTTCATGGAAGATTGCACGCACCTTGGTAAGGGGAACTAGAGTTTCATCCGTACGTGCACTCAACACAAGTGATCAGGACCTTGTACTCAAGAAAGGCACAATGTTAGGCACTTGTGAAGGAGTGGTTTGGATGCGTAGATGCCAAGAAAACCCTACCAACGCCAAAGTTCAAAGTGCAAGATACGACGTGACTTCGCTTTTGAAGGACTCCCAAAATAACTTATCGGAAGAAGAAAAGAACAAGGCTAAGAAGATGTTGAACAAGTTCGCCGACATTTTCTCGACAAATGATGCCGACATAGGGAAGACTGCGTTAGTTCAACACAGAATAAATACAGGAAATGAGGCACCAATCCGCCAGCGACCAAGACGTGTGCCAGTGGCACGGGAACGTGAAGTTGACGCCATGATCAAGGGTATGGTGAAAGATGGCGTGATTGAACCTTCATCCAGTCCATGGTGTTCACCGGTAGTGTTGGTGAAGAAGAAGGACGGCAGCATGCGCTTCTGTGTTGACTATCGCCGACTAAACGACATCACTAAAAAAGACAGTTATCCGTTGCCAAGGATCGACGACACGCTGGATACGCTTACGGGAATGAAGTGGTTTTCTACCTTAGATCTGAAGAGTGGCTACTGGCAGGTCGAGATAGACCCTCGAGATAAAGAAAAGACAGCATTCTCCACAGGAAAAGGATTGTGGCAATTCAACGTCATGCCATTTGGTTTGTGTAATGCTCCTGCCACTTTTGAGAGATTGATGGAGCGGGTGCTTACTGGACTGATTGGAGATGCCTGCCTTGTCTACTTGGATGACATTATCATCGTGGGTAGGAACTTTGAAGATCACCTCCGCAATCTGGAGCAAGTGCTGTCGAAGATACGAGGAGCCAATCTAAAACTAAGCCCAAAGAAGTGCGCGTTGTTCAGGCGGCAAGTGAACTTTTTAGGACACGTGGTTTCCGAAAAAGGTATTCAAACGGACCCGGATAAGCTCGTTGCCGTCAAGGATTGGCCAGTTCCAGAGAACAAAACGCAAGTCAGGGCATTTCTCGGTTTGTGCTCCTACTATCGACGGTTTGTGAAGAGCTTTGCTGACATTGCCCGACCTCTTCATAAACTAACTGAAGACAAGATACAGTTCTGCTGGAATGAGAGCTGTGACGTCGCATTTCAGAAGCTGAAAGAACATCTGTGCAATGCTCCCATCCTAGGCTACCCTGACCATGAAAATGAATTCATAGTTGACACAGATGCCAGCAATACTGGAATCGGCGGGGTGTTGTCACAACGAAAAGGAGATCAGGAGGTTGTAATTGCGTACTTCAGCAAAGCCTTATCCAAACCTGAAAGGAACTACTGTGTCACTCGAAGGGAGCTTCTAGCTGTAGTAAAAACATTGCAGCATTTCAATAAATATTTGTTGGGGCGGAAATTTCTCCTGCGAACGGACCACGCTGCGCTGAAATGGCTACTGCAATTTAAGAACCCAGAAGGACAGGTAGCAAGATGGATTGAATTACTGCAAGAGTTTGATTTCGTAATTCAACATCGTAGCGGAACGTCGCACGGTAATGCTGATGCTCTCTCGCGAAGACCATGTCTAGACCAATGTAAACATTGTGCGAGACAAGAAGCTAAGCAGGTAACACTAGTGCGGGTTTTGAGGACGGATCTTAGCGAAGAGTGGAAGGAAACCTTGCAGAGTGCTCAACAGGAAGACAGAGACATAAAACCGATCCTTGAATGGAAGAAATCAGGTGCTCCTAGGCCTCACTGGAGTGATGTCGCAGCAACCAGTTCCATCACCAAGAGTTATTGGGCACAGTGGGAAAGCTTGGTTATCCAGGATGGAGTTCTGTGCCGGAAATGGGAGAATGCTCGCGGTGACCAGTGTCATCTACAAATGGTCGTACCTAAAGTTAAGGTGCCGGAGGTCTTACAGCTCTATCACAATGAAAGTTCAGGGGGTCACATGGGAGTTAAGAGGACTTTAATCAAGATCCGAGAACGATTTTACTGGATCCATTGTCGAGAGGACGTTGAGGAATGGTGCCGCAAATGCACAAATTGTGCGGCTGTGAAAGGGCCACAAACTCGAAGCAGAGGGGCACTAAAGGTTTACAATGTTGGTGCACCGTGGGAACGTATAGCATTAGATGTTGCGGGACCATTTCCGGAAAGCCAAAGCGGGAACAAGTACTTCTTGGTCGTCATGGACTACTTCACAAAATGGCCGGAAGTGTTTGCAATCCCTAATCAAGAAGCCGTTACGGTGGCTGATAAGTTGGTTCACGAAGTGTTTTGTCGGTTTGGGGTACCCTTGGAAATCCACAGTGATCAAGGCCGGAACTTCGAGTCAGAAGTGTTCAAGGAGACGTGTCGTGTGATGGGTGCTCACAAAACCAGAACTACTGCTTATCATCCACAATCAGACGGGATGGTTGAACGATTCAACCAGTCACTAGAGAGATATCTTGCAAAGGTTGTGGAAAACAGACAGAAAGATTGGGACAAACACATTCAACCATATCTCATGGCATATCGCAGTGCTGTTCATGAAACCACAACAGTAACACCAGCTTTTGCTAATTTCGGCAGAGAACTACGATTACCTGCAGATCTCATCACTGGCATCCCACCTGAGTCTCCACGCAGTATAACAGATTATGCAAACGAACTACGGAACAGGATGAATGATGTATATGAGCACATCAGAGAGACAGGTCAACAGATGTCTGAGAAGATGAAGACTCGCTACGATCGGAAGGCGAACAATAAGGGCTTCGATGAAGGATCACTGGTATGGTTACATAACCCGGTACGCAGCAAAGGAAAATCGCCTAAATTGCAAGCAAAATGGGATGGACCATATCGCGTAGTTACCCAGATTAATGACGTCACCTACCGAATTCAAAAGGGACCCCGAGGTGCATCAAAGGTCGTTCATGTGGATCGGTTGGCCCGTTATCATGGGTCTAACGATGCTCGGGACGAGCATGTCTAAGAGGGAGGCAATGTTACAAGATAGGGCAACGCCATCTAGTGACGAGTAGAAGAACTAAGTAGTTACTAGTGGCGCCATCTAGTATCGAATAGCGGAACTAATCGTCTCGTGTCGAATGGAATTTTCCAGAATGTTCGAACCGAATATTCTGGAAGTTTCTAGTCGCTTCGGGAACAGTGAGTTCGAAAGTCGATTGTTCTGGAAGTTTCTCGAATTATCTAGAACAGTATGGAACGTTCTAGAAACATCCTCGGTGCTATATAAAGAGCGGTCGGGTTCGTCGTGGGTCAGTTTCGATTCGGAAGCGACACAGAGCGATCAGAAAAGGAAAATAGTGCGAAGTAATAGAATTGTTTAAGAAGTGTTTTTGTAATAAAGTGTGATTAATTGAAGTCTGCTGTTTAAATAATTTATCCCTGAGCCCCAGCTCGTAACAATATTTATCGAATTGCCTTTTAATCACCCTCACAGCAATCGCTGAGGTAGTAACTTCAACTAATCTGTGGAAATCCCGGAGCATCTTAGCTCGTACCTTGAAATTATGTCTAGCTACTTTGACATCCATTTTGATATGTACTGATGAAAATACTCCACTTACAAAATTCTAAATTCAGTAAATAACATAAAATAAACAAGACATTTGCTACAACTGATGAGTTGTCCTATACAAAATAAACATGTATTCAACAAATAGGCTTGTAAGCAAAATTACAATGACATCAATGCTGTCCACTGATCTCAACTTGACTTATGAAAATAAACAAAACCTAATACTTCTGTAATTTAACCTAATTTTCATACATTTAGCTTAATTTAATTACACAATTGTATAATACCTTATAACTTTCTTTTTTACAATAAGACAAAACGATAAACACTGCTAATGTTTCAACTTTCAATATTAGGTACTAAACCTATATAATATGTTAAGATAAACAAATATAAATTGCTAGAATCGCGATGACATGAACAACAGAATTTCAATAAATCAATGAGTTAAACAATTTGACAATTGAGTAATTATAATAACTGACTTACGGGTCTTAGTGCTTAGGATGTCCGTGACACATATAAACGTAACGTACCTAACATCCATAACAAACACTGTTCACTGCCGTACGCACCTTTTGTTTCGCTGTTATCACTATCACTATATCAATCGACGCCTCGACGGTAGAACACGGCGGCCGCTTCCCACCGGTTGTTGGTCGCTTTGTCGTAACTGTCCCGTAATCTTGTGAATTAGGTCTAGTTAGACCTAATCCAGTCAATCCAGACCACTTTTGTCACTGGATATTTGTACTTAGGTTTTCTCGCTGCCCCTCGTAGAAGTAGGTAGGTAACTGGCGGCTTTGTTTCGGTTATTGAATCTTGCTCCTTAAAACAAGTACATATCATGGAGATTCGCTTGATAACGCCGTGGCGTGACCATGTAGGGCCATGCGTTTCGCGCTCTTTTCGGTCAGCTCCTGCACCTCGCGCTTCGCGTAGTAACTTCTGTCGCTTGTATGGTTTCAACACGACTTGTACTTTCCAAGTTGTTTCGATGCGGTGATTTGAGTTGAATAACTTTTCTTCACAGGTTGTGGTACTCGTAATGGCTCCTTCCCCTCATGGGCCACCAAAATGTTCGCGCAGCTCCGCGCAGCGTGGTGGCAAAATAACTCGAATAATACTTGGGCCGAAATCAACTTTATTTATACACAGAACACACAAATACAACTTAACAATTACTGTTCACTAATTGTAAATGGTTATAGAATTAAAGATGGCTGTTTGCCAAAAAATACAGGACGCGTGCGCCGCGCACCGCGATCGCTCGATTTCTCCCGGAAGCGCTCGCGACGAAACGCGCTAGTGACGCCCACGCGAATAGTGTTGCGCAAAATAGTAAGAAATGCATGAACACCAAATTTAATTTATATTGTAGGATGATAAACAACAATAATCTGCCGACAAATTTCTGTCTGCTATTACAGATAACCACCAAGAAACAGAGACTGAGGACACCGGTAGCCGCAAAGCCCGCGTCTGTTTTCAGAATGGCCGTGTCGCCGCGGAGGCTTGGATTTGCTAATTCGTTATCCAAATTAATAATTTTAATTGTCAATTAACACAAACTCTATAATCCTGTCATCTATGAGATTTCGCTAGAACTATTAAATGTCTGTTTATGTTGGTTTTATGGTTCAGCGCCATCTATTGGCTTATTGTGGAATTAGTTATTGATTTGTTTGAATGAAGATCATTTGATTAGCTAATTTTCAATGTTTAATTAATACGAGATGTTTAAATAAAACGGGAGCACTTATTGTAGGACTTTTAGATTTGTTCTCATTTTAACTATTGCACATTTGACGAAGTAAATATGTTTGATTATAACCTTACGAAAAGTTGTCAACAATGGCGGATGTTATAATTTTAATGACCAATAACTAGATTTAATAATTTAATACGAGAACTAAACAAATTTGAGTAATTGATTAAATACTATAAAGTAATAAGACTATTTTACACAACTATGTAATAATGAGAAACCTTCTGGTTGGTAAGATATTCAGATCACCGGAAACTTGGATAGTTTTGTGTTAAGGTAATTATTTTAGTAATAATCTACAAACAACTGTATTTGTGAGTATTGAGATTGTTTAATGTTAAAATAATTAACTGAGCAGCATTTTAGTATTGTTTGTTAGCTTTACTCAACTATCCAAGTAATTAGTGTCTAAACAAAAACAATTTGGAAGTCCCGCCGACTTACAACGCGCATCGCGCGTATGGCGTGTGTAAAATACGCCATACGCCGATGTTTTAATTATCTCTCTATGATGACCAGCTGCTTGTAATGTTTCTGGTATAGCATATGTCTTCTCGTCGCTCGTTGTTACTGAGGTTATGGCCAATACATTAGATTTGCCATCACTCCCCGGCGACACCGTAAACTCGAAACGTAACTTCTCCATTCTTGACAGACTCCAATAAACAGAAATGTCGTTTTATGACGTCAGTTTTATTATTTATAGTCAAATAAACAATGTGTTGCTCTGTAACCAAAGTTTTATTTCCGTGAGTTATACTCTATGACAATACTCAATACTACACATCATAACACTGAATCTAAGGAAACTTACCTGTAACCAAAGAAACGACATTTAACGTTTATTATTCAGTGTTATTTCTTTATTATTCCTTTATAAATCTATTTAAAATAATATAATAATGTTTAGTCCCATACACAATATTTTCATAACCTTTAAAACTTCACTGTGCTGGACGTAGCGTGATCACTGGCCCCGAGAAAAGAAGGGCGTAAACCTTCTGGCCATTGCCGCTGAACGCCCCTATCACACACGAATTAAGGTTCTTGGATGCCTGGCTGCAGCAGCGACGTAAGGTTGCAAATCGACTCGAACGATTCAACAATGTGTTGGCTGTACTCGAGTTACTTCCCGGTTCTGGGTTCCCTTTTTCTGGATCAGCACTCCTGGAGTCCAGATCCCGAGGTTCAGCTCGACAGGATCGAAAGGGGTGTCTTCATTGGGGTTGAAGTCGACGAATTAAATGAAACACTAAGTTATTCAGTACACGGCACGATTCTAGGGCTCTCAACAATTACTGAGACTCGATTCTATATAAGAATTACTTCTTATTTACTAAGACAAGTACAAGCGACTAGCTTTGGATGACTACAAATTCTATTTGGGCCCGGGGTAACTATATACCCTCGGATCGTGCCATTATTGAGAGCCCCGCAAATTCTCGCCGAAAATAATTTTTATTATTGTAAAAAACCCTTATCAATATTTGGTAATAGGGTTACCGCACCCCTTCCACGGCGCTATCAATAGCTGGATTTCTTCGTACTGTAACACAGTAACGCCCCCTATCTCTGTATCTAATCCATATACCTAATTTCCAGGTATCGATAGCTTCCCTAGACTAATTCTATGAAACAAAGGGACAATTTCCTTTATTTCCCGGTTAAAACCTTAATAGCTTTTAACCTAGCCTAAGGATATCTATAGGTTGGGTTGACCTGCAGGTGCCAATAGCAGGCTGTCTGTTGACGTCTAGAAAAAGCTTATTTTCGGGAATCTTCTATGGGATATCATCCCTTATGTACTGAATCTATAAAATCCTAAGTCATTTCACCGACTTAAGGATTTCCTACTTAGGCTAACCAGACAATCACCGCCTATTATGGGGATTCTGGCAGCCGATAGACCACACCTTACATTCCTAGTGTTTATATAAGTCTATCTAGGCTATATGCACATAAGGTGCCTCGATATGTACAAAATCAATAGCTGGTCACTTTCTTTGCGCCCAGCTATCGGAGAAATTATTTATAAAAACCTAATAAAATTGGGACGACACGATAGCGCGCCTATCGGGCCATCGGGAGGTCCCCAAAAATTCCTTATTTTCGGAATTCCCAGGGGTGTATAGTCCCGGGGAATGCCAAAAACGGACTAAAAATTACATTTCCAGAAACCTATTTTCTGGAATTGTACTTAAACTACTTGAGCGATTTTCGCTCCAAAGTGATGACTTGGTAGCTAGTCCAGCAAGCCATCCGAAAGTACTTACACCATAAGTACATCTATTCCCTTCATGGAGTTATTCCACCTGAAGGGTCTACAAATTTCAACGTTTTACGTTGTTTACATTTTTCATGACTGTTCATCTCGCTGACTATCCAAGCGATTCTTCCCATCTAGAAACCGCCTGGAAGCCCTTTTGGCAAGCTTTCCAATGGTAGTACTTTTACCAGTACACCTATATGTTTTCTAGGTACTTAGGGCACCTAAAACCGTAAGCATTTGCCGAAAACCAGATAAACAGCATGTTCCTACTATATACCGACTTGATATCTCAAGTAAATGGGCTTTATATAAAGGACTACGCTAACTATGAGGTGTATATAGGTTTCCCGTCTCGGTCTAGGTCCCCTATATACCCTAAAATGACCTAAAACCATATATTTGGTGTTTGAGATATCAAGTCAATATTCGCATTTATATAGCGGAAACTATGTGGTTTTCACATAGTTTTATCATTATGTACCGATTTCATGTCCAGTACATAGGATAAGCCCTTAAAAACATGATTTTAATTACTATAATTTTCTCCCAAAGCTTCAAAACTATAAATATCGCGTGGTGCCACCCCGCGGCTCATTTGGAACTAATCCGTCGTCGAGCAATGACGTATCGTACGACAGGAATTTACGTTTTTTGCTATGATAACTCTTATCAGTATGCTTTCTAATGCTTTTACTCCATTAAGGGTGAACTATTGAACCCTATATCATACTGACAACTACTAAAAACATTATGCTACTATCTCAAAAAATGCAGGTAAATTTTTAGTATAAATACAGACGTGCCTCTAAAAATTATTTTAGTATTAGATGGCGCGCCGTGGTAAGCAGACATGTCTACACATACATACTTTAAACTTCTATGAACCATTTAGTATGGTTGATGACGCTTCGTCGCGAACATTCACTATTGACAGCCTTCTATACTGACAGCACGAGTCGCGGCCGAATTCTAATAAAAAAATGTCATAATCATTTCTTTACATGTATTTAGACAAAGGGTTCAAATTTGGTGAGAGTGTTGGATTCAGTAAATTGAACCCTAGTTTACCGACTAATATTGTAACTTAGTACATCTCTAGTTTATAAGTAAATTCTCTCTTAAAATAAAACTTCGATTTGTAAAACAAATCACTACATTTTTCATTTAATTCAACAATAACAGGCTTTACAAGTTTACGAGTAATAGTCGACCAACTTATAAAATGTACTTGGCACAGTAAAATTTTGTACGAGGAGCTCGTGGCTAAATAATAACAGCCGCACGGGTCGATCATCAAGGTTAAGCAACGCTTGGCGAGGTCGGTCCGTGGATGGGTGACCATTTCAACATACCGAGTTTCCTCCGTGCCTCGGAAAGCACGTTAAGCCGTTGGTCCCGGCTGTCATTTGAAGATCTTTGACAGTCGTTACGGGTAGTCAGAAGCTTGACATCTGACACCAGTCTTGCCAAGGGGTACCGTGTTACCCAGTTACTGGGTTGTGGAGGTCAGATAGGCAGTCGCTCCATGTAAAACACTGGTACTTAGCTGAATCCGGTAAGACTGGAAGCCGACCCCAATATAGTTGGGAAAAGGCTAGGCAGATGATGATGATGACAGTAAAATTTTTGTACAAATGCCATTGAAAATTTACTTAAATAACGTTGTTAGCTATGTAAAACAGATAGTAAATATAATATGCTTATGAACCATGTAAAAATATATAAAAATAAAATCATAACATCCTTAATAATAATGATTTCTAAATTAATAATGTTTAAGCTCGAATCGTTAACGCATTGGAGTAGCTGGAGTCGTTGGCAGTACCGGTCCGTAGTCCATACGGCGCATGCGCGCGGGGAGTCTATTTTGTGTTAGTGCAGAAGTATCTTCGACGTTTTGTAATCTAAAGTCAAATTAGATTCGATTGCCAAGCAAATTACTTATTTTCTACTCGTCGATATCCATCTATAAAGTCAATATTCGACCCGACTACATCACTAATTGAGTAGCGTAAAACTTTCCAGAACTAAATAGTGAATACCGCAGATTAAAGGTGAATTCATACGAAATTTTTGCGCGCGCGCGCAAGGACCCAGGAACGAACCGTACCATTCCCCGTGGCTCTAACGCGCGCTCGTATCGGCTCCTTTCGCAATTCGCACTCGCGGTAGTACTCAAATCGATAATATTTTTCTAACTTCAGTTGCAAAGTTTGATTTTATAACTCCTTCTTCAGTTGCAAAGTTTGATTTTATAACTCCTTCTTCAGTTACCAGTTAGTCTTTCTTTAGTTTAAGTCAAGAGTGAATAGGTTACTTCTAGGCAAGCGTGCTTCACCGTAGACCACATCATCGCTTACCATCAGGCGAGATACTGGTCAAACGCGAGCATATAGATTAAAAAAACCATCATCCTATGTGGGCCCGTTTTTAGACGTTGTGTGCCGCTGAAACCATTTCAATGTTCATGTAACAACAACAAAACCATCTTCTTAGTCCGCATTATTATGCAACTTCGGAACCCTGTTACTGTGCGTGGCCCGACACGCATTTGGCCGGTTTTTTTTAAATGTGGTTTCCCAGTAGGCCTATTCCATGGATCTATTGTGATTCTGTTTAATTTGAAACTATTGAATAATTAAATATATTGGCAAGGGTAAAAAATTATAAAAGTGATAAAAGCGGTGAAAATTACAAAAAAAAAATTGGGAAATTTATCCATCTGATTCATAATTCTCTAATACTTCTGCTTCCTCTTCTATTTTTTCTTCATATTCTTCTTCTTCTCATTGTTCTTCTTCTTAATCCTGGATGCAAGTAAATTGCCCCAATAATGGCACATCGCAAGTCTCCTTGGTGGTATCTAATGAATCCTCAATTGTTGGTGATTCAACATTGGAGACGACCGGTCTTGATTTGTACATACAGCTGCAAAGAAATTTCACGCCCTAGAAATGTATAAAAAGCGACATTATGGCTAAGAGGATATACTAAAATTTTTGCGTGCGCCGCGTGCGCGCTATCTCTGTGACAACAATGAAGTTAGTTTTCTGTAGTTTATTGACATCGATTCCGACAAGTAAGCGTGCAAGATGCCCATTTAACAACAATTGTTTACGTTATTGATACAAAATTTTCACGCAGCACATTTAGGCAGCACTGTATGGGGGTGTTGCGGGTTGAGGGGAAGTAGGTAGGTGCTTATAAGGCGATCTTTCAAAATAAAGGATGAAGGAATGGAATCAGATAATTTAGTTTTGAAGATTTCACAAGAGAACCAACATGTTACTCATGTGTTACTCATGTTTGAAACAAACAGAACAACAATTTACATCTCTCGAGATTTTTCAAAACTGTTTACAATTAACTTAAAACTTAACTGTAACTTGTCAAACCTATACCTACTAATAACGGAGAGGGTAACCTTTTCTATAACTTCTCCTAATCTTGATCTCATTCCATTTACCATATTATTAAAACAAATTGCAATGGTTGCAAATCTTTTCCTGACTGGACGATGAGCTTCGGTTAGTTCAGCTGCATGTAAACGTCTCTAGACAGTGGTAAGCTAAATACCATGTCACCAGATCGAGTGGTTGTAAAATAATGCGTGGTTTCACTATTCACAATATCACGATGATGGCTGGATTGATTTGTGTAAGCAATCGGACATGGTCCCTTGGCAATTACACTTTACTTTACCAGTTTCTTAATAACTTAAACGTCAGCAGCTGGTTACTGACAATATAAATAGCGCGATCTCAAAAGTAGTTCACTGGTTCAATGTTAACAATTTACTTCTTAATGAAAAAAAAAACAAATGCATGAAGTTTACCCTGCCTCACGTCAGGCAGGTGAAAACTGATGTGTTGATAAAGGGCGAAGAATTGAATCCTGAAAATAGCACAGTATTCTTAGGCTGAACCTTGGATGCTAAGCTTCAGTGGGGCCCACATAAAGATAAATTGTCAAAAAAGCTAAGCTCCGCAGCATATGCTGTTAGAAAAATTCGTAATTTAACTGATATAGAGACAGCCCGTTTAGTATACTTTAGCTATTTTCATAGTGTAATGTCGTACGGTATTCTGCTGTGGGGAAACGCCGCCGACATCCAGACTATCTTTGTTTTGCAGAAAAGAGCTGTTCGTTCAATTTATAAATTAAGCCCGAGACAGAGAAGTTTAAGGAGATTAATGTAATGACTGTGCCTTCTTAGTACATTTATGAAAATCTTTTGTATGCCCATAAAAATATAAAATTGTTTAAAAAAGACAGTGATATCCATAACATAAATACTAGGAACAAACACAAATTTGTAGTACCAACAACAAGGCTCAAGAAAATAGGTGGCTCGTTTAGATGTCAATGTGTGTGTGTGTTTTTATATAATAAGTTTCCAAGCCACGTACAAGTTCTAAGTCTTAATAAATTCAAATCATTCATTAAACGTAAGTTGTGCCAGAAAGCGATTTATACCATTAAAGATTACGTTGAGGACTAAAAGGCTTCGGATTGAGCTGCTCCAATTAAAAATTAATTTTGATTTTTGATATTTTCCACCGTGAATTTTGTTTTATTTTATTTTTTGGTTTTCTTGCAATGACAAGAATATTTACTTTTTAAAGTATTACCTTATTTTATTTTAATTATTGTGAATGTGAAGACTATGTGGACCATTTTTTTTTGTTTTTATTTTAAGTTATCTTAGTTTTTAATCGTGGTCTGGCAGTTTGAGTAGTTTATGCGGCCTGCCCGAATGTCCTTTCTTTGGTATTGTTCGTCGAATCGTTGAGCTCCTTAAATTATGTGTTGAGCTGCTCGGTTATTGACAAATGCGTGCACTGACTGGACAGGTCCACTCAATCTTAAATTCCAAAGTTGGAGATACTGTAGACGATGACCACCTTCTTCGGGTTGCGGACAAATATGGAATCGGAGAACGTAATGATAGGGGCGACCGTCTGTTACAGTTCTGCTGCGAAGCAAATTTTACTATCACCAACACCAGCTTCAAAAATCATATCCGCAGATTATACACTTGGATATTTTTATTTTATTTTATTTTATTTGGAACAACAAACAATTACATAATAAAGCATAAATACATAAAACTTAAAATTAACAATTATGTAATCAACAGCGTTATTCACAGCATACAAGCAATATATAAATAACCCGCTTCAAAGAAATATTTAAAGTAATAAAAATTAATGCAAAAAAAGACAGCGATTTTAAACTTTTAAATAACAAATATGTGCATAGAATCCAATTACACGTACATCACATCACATCATCAGCCTATTAATGTTCCCACTGCTGGGACACAAGCCTCCTCTTCGTGAGAGGGAATGGGCCGTTATCCACCACGCGGGCCCAGTGCGGGTTGGTGGATGTCACATGTCTTCGAATTATTGGTTCTAGGACATGCCGGTTTCCTCACGATGTTTTCCTTCACCGTTTTGAGAGCAGTGGTGATGAAATAATTTACACAAAGTAAAGCGCCTGCCTGGGCTCGAACCCACGATCTACAACTTGCAAGTCGCGGCCGATACCACTGGGCCACCACTGCTCTCCCACACGCATGCTTACACGTACATGTGCATTGGTTACAAAATATAAAATCTAGAATAATCTAAGATGAAAAGCATAATCCTATCTTTTCCACATCCAATTCCTGTCTAATTCCATGATCGCATTGCGAGTCGAATTTCGGAATTTTCCACGTGTCGCACAGAATAAATCGATGTCATGATATCCCCTGGTGATAGATGTAGGAACAAAATAGACTACATACTAGTAGGGACGCGATGGAGAAGCTCAGTGACGAACGCTTTAACTATCCCCGGTGCTGACTGCGGCTCCGATCACCAGCTTCTTGTAGCAATATTTCAAATGCGGTTAAAGAGAATACAGAAACCCAAAGTAGTTCCGAACATGCAAAGCATAAACTTCAGTGATTTCAGAGAAAGCTTTGAGCGGAGAATGGGAGACCTTCCGAGTGACATGACAGACAGTGACAGTAAATGGGAATAATAAGCTGGTGAAACCCGTTATGAAGATTGAAGTGGACTGTATTTGGTTGTTCGGTGGGGTCTTGTTGGAAGAATGAAAATACTGTCTTGATTCGTATCTTCAATTTTATTCCTTACTGTTATTACAACTGTATATTGTTACAATTGTAGAGCTGAAGACCGACTGTGTCCGACTGTGACTCAGCCTCCAAGCGGTCCGACCTTTATACTAAAACCGCTAGGCGCGAACAATGGCGCCCCTCTCTCTCAATGGCGCTCGGGTATGGCGCCATAGAAATGAAAGAAAAAAAAAGAAAGAAAGAAAAAGTATTTATTTGTGACCCGCACAGGAGACACGAGAAATCAACTTAAAATTAAACAAAATTAAAAATAAAAACCCCGTGCGAGACCAAAAAGGCTCCTATCTCAGCATGTGCAGCGATATCCAAAAAAGGAAATAACGCCGCGCTGATATTCTGATAAGACCAACTGCCGTTATTATCAAACTTATCTTACTTAAATCTACACAAATTATACATTTCCTTAATCTACATACTTAATTCTACCTAGGAAACATAAAGCTGTAAAAATGTCAACACAAAAATCTTATCTAACCTAGATTCCTCCCTACTTATGAGCTATCAAAACATGTATGCATGTTGTCTTACCTAATTATCTACCTTTTCTCTTGTTCTTATATGTATTACAAGCGTACGTAGTCTTACTTTAAAACTCACATGGAACCTACATCAATCATATTTTAAACATCCACGTGGGCTTGTTTTGTAACACGAAAAAGAGAAATTTACAGATAATGGGGATATCCTATTTTCACACGCCGAACACCGGTAATTACATAATGTGTTTTGGGATAAAACAATAGGCCATTCAATGTTTTATTAAGGTTGCGTACCGCTCTGAAGATAGTAAGCATTTATTGTTGTTTATTTTTACAAAGCGGCATCTTTGGCAACAGTTCTATGACAAACAAGGCGTTCACCGTTTTGAAGCCATTAAACATTGATTGTCACTTTATTTTTACAAAACGCCGACAGTATTGCATCATTCATAACTCGTTAAAAAGGCCCAAACACATGTATGCCTTAAACAACCGTTAAAGGTCTACCGTGGGTAACGTTCATCTGCTAAAATCACCATGCAACGTACACAGTCATGCGTCCGTTACAAAGATTCTTCTGCAAATTGGCGATTTTTTTAAATACAAAATCTCCATATGCAAATATGAAACACGCTATTAAATAAATAATTAATATTTATATCTTTATGTTCTGGACATTTATCGAGAAACTCAAAATTTATCAAGCTTTTAAACAAATCTTTTGTTTTTTATATGCCTGTCTCTAAAAAGATAATCATTGTAGCACCACTTTCAATACAGTTAATGAGATCTTTAGAGGCGTATTTAAGGGATATTTTAAATCACTATATTATTTAAACTCAATAAAAGTATGTGATCTCTCTTTTGTCTCTGACACAAATATATTTTCACAAATTTCGCATTTATTGCGATTATATTTTATTATAAACCCACAGATGTACGCACATGCTTGAATTTCGCCACTGCTTTGCTGCAAGCTACATTCAAATGTGGAATTACAACTCATTGGTTAAAATTGTGGCATAAGCAGTGTCTGTGGGTTTTAAAGTTTTAAAATTTCTTAATATAACTTCATTTTCGTCATCTTCGCAATTTCTGGGCCCAATAAAAGATAAGTCACTGAGGACAGCCGTTTTAAGACCAGCAACAAACTGTCCAGCAGTGGGATTTGAATTGCAGCCTTAATTGGCCCGAATGCTATCGAAATGATTTTCCAACAGGTCCTGCTGGAGCCTCCTTGCTCCTAAGCTTTTTATTGACTTATGCGTATTACTGAGATTTCTCCAAATTCGTTCTATTCCATTGATGGACCAAATCCATCCTTCTTGTGATGGAGGGGATCGCCTGCATCCCAAAAATGTAAGTTCCTTAAAAAATTTCTTCATAAAAGTGAAATGTGGTGATTTTTTTTCATATTGGTTGAAAATGGTTTCCCCCTTCTTAAGTCTGGTGTGCATGTGTTGACACTATCTAACAGCTTGTCCATATTTGTAATAACATTGGCTGTAGTGACAGCTTCTGAAGAGAGATTTGGGAGATGCCTAATTCCAACAGTGACATCCTAGATTCTGTTTTCACTTAATCATTAACAATTAAAATAATTATGACAAATGTAACAAGATTATACTATATTATATTTTGAATTAATTATTTAGTATCAGTACTTCACCCAATATTTTTAAATTATAGCCTAACCGTCTTATTAATAAACGTGGATTAAGGTAAGAATAACTTTATTCCAAGCATTAGGTTGGTACTAAAAAAAATCCGTATTAATAAACACGGAATAAGGAGGGATTATACTAATCTGACACTAGTCTCGGACTAAAAGTTAAACCATGGTGCCAGCTAGTTTAAGGTCGGAATAAGAGTAGTGTAACTATGGCAACCACAATTTTTTTATTTTTTTTGCATCGCCCTATTCGGGCAGGCTAAGGTCCATAAGACCATACCGCCTCGTGTTCAGTGCATAATATCCTTCTTGAATTCTTTAGTATGCATTATAATGCGGATACAACAGATTCTAATGTTTTTTGGAGTATTTGGCAGCAAATTGTATCAAGTCAGCCTTCCCAGTAAGCTTTGCGGGAGGTAGTCAATACTACAATACAATTCTCCGCTCCACTATCCCGAGATCGCTTCTGTCAATGCTTTCACAGATTGACCAGTTGCGTAGACAGTTGAGACATAAAACTACACCAATTTAATATCACAATATCCACTAGGAATCAATTTGCAAATAATATTAACAGCCGCTGAACTACACTCGAAAAAATCCCGCCAAAAACTCTCGCAACCACAATTATTACATAGACTCTGATTTTTTATTTCGTAGATGTGGAACATTAAAAAAAATAAGGTCATTGGCAGCTGTTTAGCTTTAGTCAACGAAATTACAAATATATTAATTAATTAATCATCATTATATGTAATTTTTAAGTTTAAAGGTAATACGATAATTTGTAAAGGAGGGATCCTTCACCTTTACTGTCAAATCTCTATGGCAGATGTCATATTTAGTTTTTTTTTCTACATAATGTCTTCAACTTGCTTATTTTTCATTCACTAGTTCATTCTTTTTACTTTTAAATTCAACTGGGTTGCCAGAGCTTACGCGTAAATCCAAGACTAAGAAATGAATAGTTAGTCCGAGGTTATTCCATGTTTATTAATAACATTGCTAGATCTACGTTAATCCTTAGTTACTCCGGGATTAGCTAGTCCAAGAGTAACTTCGGAGTAAACTGGGAATACGCCATTTTTATTAATAAGACTGTAAGTGTTATTCTGATGTATAAGCAATATTTCTGTAAAGTTGCATTAATATCCGGTCAGTACTTTTTAAATGAAAGATATATAATATTATTATATCTATCCTAATATTATATAGATATATAATTTTAGGATAGATATGTATAATATATTATGATTGTTATAAAACAAAAAATCTTACCAAATCCAATTGGATCATTTGATGTTATATTTGTAGGACATTTAATATCATATTTTGCAAACATGTTTCTAAAGCATTTGAGCAAATGCGGAGTACCAAAAATGGTCACCTAGGTGCTACAAATTATTAAGAAGGGTGATTTGCCTTACAACACCTAGTTCACTCAAACCATTATTGAAAAAGTTCAACATGAGTGTCGGTATTAATGACCAAATTTTTAATATTTTGAAAAAAAAAAACGATAAATAAACACACAAAGTTCCAGTAGAAAACCAGTATATCCAGCAGCCGTATTGCATAAGTACGCAAAGAGTTTAAACTATCCAACCGACCAAATCGACCAATCACATGCGAGATGAATGACGCGATGTTGATTTCCGTTTTGTGTGATTGGCCGATTTGATCGACAAGGCAACCCATAATAATTTTCAATACCTATTTTTATTTACTAATAGCTGACCAGAGATGTGAATTATTTGAAATATAAAAAATAAATATAATTATTTTAAATACAAATAAAAAATGCAAAATACCTATTTTCATTTTACATTTTAAATACTTTTTTCAAAATGTATTTAGTATTTTACTTGAAATACTTTATATAATATATTTAGTATTAGTAAAATACAAAATAGTTTTGTTACATTTTTAATTCATAAATAAAAAATACTTTATTTATGAACGCACTGATTGTGATCCTAAATGTTGTCACCATTGTCACCAAAAATAATAATGGCAACATAACATAATATTGCGGGTTACCCGTCAAACAAATCTGACATCTGTGGTCAAAGTCATTTGTCATGTCAATGAATCAGTGAATGGCGTAAATCAAACTGTCTTTGTGAGAACTGTTTGTGTAGATTATTTTGTTTTCATTGTGATTTTGCTCCGTTTTCTTCACTAGCTGGATGTAAATAAATAAAATGTAAGTAATACATCACTTTTATAATTTGTTTTTAACTAAGCATCAAGTAGTTAACCATCATGATATTGTATTGTTATTTCTAGTCGACTAAACTAAAATAAAATTGATATAACCGTTATTGTTTATTGACTAGCGTTTTAGTTGGGCAGAATATAATATCGCATTGTTCGTTCCCATTATATGTTATTGTTTAATTTATGGTCTTACGTTTTTTATTGACAATAAAACATTTACAAACCGTAAATCTATTATTTATTTTACATGAGTGATATAAAACATTTTACTTTTTCCAGGGACAAGAACATTCCATTCATATTAAAACACTTCTTCAAAGACATTATAAATGATCCTGGAAGCGACACAAATATCTCTACAACTTGCCAAACGTGTTTGAAAACAATAAAAGGAAGTTTGAATGCTACAACCAACTTTTTGAACCATATAAAAGTACGTAAAACTAAAAATTCATTTATATTTTATTTTATAAATTAAGATTTATTTCGATTGCATAACTAATTGGCTAATAAAATAATAGGATTTTAATCAATATTAAATAATATAATCGCAGACATTCTCTGCTTCATACAATAAGCTATTAATTATACTTTTGCAGAGAAAAGGACATGCTGATCTTTAAGCAGAGTATGAGAAACTCAAAATTCAACATAACAAGAAGAGAAAATGTGTTGGTGATGCTGTGAGAAGTCCACTTCTAAAATAATGAAACAATTAACTCTTCCAGCCACCTTACCAAAGCCAGTTAATTTCGACAGGTTACTTGTGAATTTTTTAGTGGATACCATGTCACCCATATCAATTGTAGAAAATGAATCCTTTAAGGCTCTTATTGAGGGTGCACAACAGTTAACTGTTCCACCGAAAATTATATGCCGGCAAACATGTAATACAAAAATTGCAGAACGGTACACCGAATAGGTAGAAAATACAAAAGAACAATTGAAAAAGGTTGATTTTATATGTACTACGGCTGATATATGGTCATCATCTAAAAGAAGCTATCTTGGTGTAACTGCTCATTGGATTGATTGTGATACATTTAATCAAAAAAGCGTAACTTTGGCTTGTAGGAGGTTTAAGGGAACACATAGTTATTATAAAGTGGCTGAGCTGATTGCAGAGATTTATTCTGAATTTGATTTGAAACTTTCAAAAATAATAAACACTATTACAGACAATGGATCAAATATGGTCAAAGCTTTTAAGATATATGAACAAGATTCAGGTACAGAATTAAGTGAAAGAGAAATTGAAGTTATGCATGATAATGGTGATGATGATGATGATAATGTGTTAACCCTTACACAATTTCCGGAGTCATCTGATGAATTTGAAGAGGTGCAACTGCCTAATCATGAAAGGTGTGCCACACACACATTACATTTGATAGCTTCAAAAGATATGGATAAGGCTAGATCCCAAAGTAATTCATACAAAAACCTTTATGATGCAGCCATGGCAAAATGTCAAGCAGTTTGGAATCTATGTTCAAGGTCTCCGAAAGTCTGTGAAATCTATCTAGAATCAACTGGAAAATCCCCTACTTCTCCATGTCCAACACGATGGAATTCATATTATAATTGCATTCAAGATCTACTAGCAGTAAAGGATACCCTAAACGAAACTTTTAAAAACTACAATTGGTAATTTTTAAAGAAATTGAAATCAAATTTCTTCATGAATACATAAGCTGTATAAAGCCTATTGCTGAGGGCATCAAAAGTTTAGAAGGTGACAAAAATACTTATTACGGATGTCTTATACGAGAACTTATGAGAATGCAAAGATTTCTAAGCAGTTTGCAAATGGATAACCCTACATACTGTGATGTATTGATAGAAGTTGTTAAAGAAAGTCTTAATAGACGTTTTGAGAGGTTTTATAAATTAGAGGAGCCAATAGCAAAAAATGGCATAATAGCATCTGTCTTATCCCTTTTTCAAAATGAAATGGGTGCCAAAAGCCAACAGAGAATACATTAAAGAAGTATTTGTTTCAGAAGTGAGAAAGATAAAACAAGAACGTGAAAAGAGTTCCCAAGTCCAACATACTGACTTTAATAAAAAGAAGGAGAGAGCAGAATCGTATTATATGTTTGTTGAGGACTCTGATTCTTCAGCAGCCAGTGATAATGCCAATACTACAATAGATTTGGAAGTACTACAATATTTAAAAGATGAAGACAATACTTTAGAATCCTTGAACAAATTTCCAAATGTAAAAAAAACTCTTCCTCAAATATAATACCTGCTTACCAAGTTCTGCACCTGTTGAACGACTATTTTCATTCGGTGGAATGATTATGAGGCCCCATAGACGTAACATGAAAGATGAACTCTTTGAACAAATACTAGTATTAAAATCAGTTAAATAATTAATAAGGTATTTTATTTGGAAAACCTATTTTGAAATACGTATTTTGCATTTTGTGTTTAAATACTTTTATTTAAAACTTTTTTGTATTTTTATTTTAAATTCTAATGTACCAATGCATTTGCATTTTGTATTTAAATACTTTTAATAAACCATTTTTAACATCTCTATACCTGACCCGTGCCTACTTCGTTGGGCGGTAAACATATTTACTTGTATACATAGGACACTCACAAATAACCTGCCTTCCTATGAATTTTCAAAATCGGTTCAGTAGATCCAGAGATTACCCCCTACAACCTCACACACTCACAAACTTTACCTCTTTAGAATAGATTCAGTAGGTAGTTCAACTTAAAAAAAATCAAACTGTTTTTAAGAATTATTTAGCCTATGTATCTTAAGCTATTTGTTCGGCCAGGTTTAGGAAAACAATGAAAGATGATGTTAGGATCCTCAGCAGGGGAACATCCACACTTGTAACATTTCCTTTCGGTTTCTTTCATGGTGAAAGAAGAATTGAGTCTCTGTCTCTCTGTTTTGGAGTCTCTGTTTCACGGTAAACACTATAACGGAGGAACGGGATGCTCAACTCAACGTTAGTAATTTAAGAATTAAATTTATATGAAAATACAAACTTAATTTACAACATAATAAGCAAGAACGCAAGCGGAAGCGATCCGCCATTTGTATTTTTGTTTATTTGTGGGGTATGTATGTTTGTGGCTGTCACTGGCTGTGTTGCTATTGTCATAACTTGCCTTCATATTATTATAGTATTAATTTTTTGTTTACATTTTGTTACCTCAATCAAAATCTATGCAAATATATTTTATTGAAATATAATATATACTTTAGTAATAAAGAAATATTAAATTGAAGCGTCACTTGAAATAATATTTTTATTATAGAAACAAGAAGCCGTGCGAGAGAGATGAATAGTAAGTATTCTATCTCGCTTCCTTGAGGCCCCCCAAGGTCACCCCGGTAATACCATACTGCTTCTAAGAAGTTGGCACCCCCTGGTGGATATCCCACCCATACGCACAAAGCGTTTTGCAAATACTTTAATTGTGCGTACAGCTAAGGGGTAGAATACCATGCCGGAGTGTTTGTTTCCTGATAGCTACAACCAAAGCATTTTTCAGCCTAGTAACTTAAAGCAGAATGTATAGTGTTGTAGTTAGATGCTGGTGCGATTTACCGTACAGCCAAATCAAATTAGTCGACGAGAGTTCAAATTCTTGTTCAATTACTTTTGTCTTGTAAATTGTATTATCCTAGCCAGATTTTACTTGTTTTTGGCAAGTTTGCATAGGAACTTGATCGAAGCGTCTCAGAAATCCTCGAGGAACATACTTGAGTCGTGGCATTTGTTCGCTCAGACATATTTTATGTAGCTATTTCGGATACTTCAAACTTTAGAATTTCGTCTGAGTTCATGAAAAAACCCTAAGGAACTAAGCAAGTCTGTCAAATATCTTGCACCATATTTATGATAAATAAGACTCCCTACTCTCAATATTATTGGTGATCTAAAGCTTTGTGGACGGACAACACTAATTACTGTATGTGCAATCGAGAGGCATTTCCGTTCAAGATGATCTTAATTGTGTTGATTATTATAAAGTGTTTATTGAGTCTCTTATTATTTACATAACAAATGTGAAAGAAACAGCCCCAGTAAGTGGTTAATAACACTTGTGTCGGGGTTGTCTCGCTCCTCCCCTGAATTGGTAGATGTTGAGACTTACAATTAATACAAAATTATAATTTAAATTAATTTCAAAAACTAAAAACAAAATTATATTATAAAAATTAAAATTATATAAAAGAAATCAAAAGTAAAATAAAATCAAAATTACATTAAATAAAATTAACATAATATTAAAATAAAAATAAATTAAATTGAATTCACATTAAAATAAAATTAACATAATATTAATAAAATTGTCATTAGTAATAATAACAAACATTCCGGGCAATCAAGCTGAGCAATGACCTATTATTGCACAGATGCGACGCAGCCTATTTGTTTTTGTTGTTTTCCACTCAGTAATCGGCATTTTGTTTAATGTTTTGCTTGTTTTTATTTGGTAATGTCGAAACATATTACGCAAGTAAATTGTCTTTGGCCTCTCACCCACAGATATAACGGTGTATTGCTCTCATCAAGCAAGAGACAAAAAAAAAAAATCGTTTTAAATACGAGGCTTTTGGCTAATTTGTACCTATAGTGAATCATCATCATCATCAGCCTATTAAAGTCCCCACTGCTGGGACACAGGCCTCCTCTCTGTAAGAGGGAATGGGCCGTAATCCACCACGCGGGCCCAGTGCGGGTTGGTGGATGTCACATGTCTTCGAATGTTTGGTTCTAAGACATGCCGGTTTCCTCACGATGTTTTCCTTCACCGTTTCTAGAGCAGTGGTGATGAAATAATTTTACACAAAGTAAAGCGCCTGCCTGGGCTCGAACCCACGACCTACAACTTGTATGTCGCGGCCGATACCACTAGGCCACCACTGCTCTCGTGAATATAGTGTTATATATATATAACACTATATTCACCCTATACATTACCTACACTGAAAATAAAAATAAAATACTATGGTGTGTGTATTCCTAAATCTAATTTAATAATCATTATGTCTTATGCTTAAAAGTGATTATAATAAAATTGAATCTATCCCACCCAGATACTGTAGCTTCAGAACGACAGCTAACACGCCCCAGATGACCGATAAATACCATTTCTGTGTCAGTGACACAAGACTGGGCCCAAACTGGAGGGATTCAGAAAGGCCACTCACACTGCTGGAAAACCACCACCAATCATTGCCCGTAGGCCATGACCCTCAAGGTAAGACCGAAAAGAGCAGCTATTGTCACTGGTTCCAGTTCTCAAATCATGTGGTTTGCTGTATCTGCATGAAATAATTCTTTAGAATGCTCAAAAAATGCCTTTTTGTTCTCAGGACTCTTACTGGTGGAGGAAGGTTATTCCAACAGTGCGTGGCAGCATATCCGAAACTTCCCCTGAATGCTGCGGTCCTATGTGTCTCAGTACAAAGAGGTTCGGTAGAAAAACGTGGTTCGTATTTGCTCTGCCTCCAACTCAACTTCTCAAACAGATAGTGTGGCTTTTGTGTTGTCACCACTCCAAAAAGTAAACTAGCCATATGTAACTTTCTTCTAGCAGCCATTTTTAAAATATTGTTTTCGTTTATATAAGGAGTGACATGACTTCTACTAGGTATCTTTACACAGAACCGTGTACATGCGTTTTGTATGCGTTGTATCAGCTTTTCTGTTCTTGCTAACAGGCACGGGCCATACACGGTACTAATGCATACTAATGCATAAACATGGAAATGTTGTAAACACAAACAAATTTTTAAAAGAGTAACCATGGAGTTTCTTGCCGGTTCTTCTCCATAGGAAACGACTAACCCGAACCGTGCACCTTTTGTCGACGTCTTATAAGTGCCCATGTAGGCCTATGTAAAATTAAAATAAATTGATTTTGATTTGACTCCGCCAAACATTTTATATGCGGCGAAGGAAATTACTCATAATCTCTTACCAGCAAAGTCGAGATTATTATATGATGCATAAAGATACTAAGTAGGTTCAATCCCAAAATGTATGAGTTTAGATAAAGTAGTGTATGAAACTGCACATAACTGGGTATTAAAACATTCGTGTGAATACTATTAAAAACTAACATGAAACCCACACTCATGTTTTAATACCCCTTATTATGCAAAAATATCATAAACTACTATTATAACCAGCTTCTTTTAAATCTTCAACTATTGATATCATTTCATTGTCATGACTACTTAGTATTACCGGTGTTTTTTGAAGTAATTAAAAGTCTTAATCTATCGATTAATTCATTAGGGTCATCCCAATAAACATAATCTGTATTACTCTTGTACTTTTTCTTCAGTTTAGGTAAGTAGCCGGCCAGTTTTTGACTTAATGACTTGTTCTGCACGTTGAACTTAATTTTGGACAGAAAATAAAGGTTTAATAATTTGACGGTATTTCAAACCTTTGTCACCTTTTAATTGACCGTTTGGATTATATTTGCGTTTGTGAGCATTTGTATTTATGAGCATATCTTTGTAAACAATTTTATCAATTACCAGACTGGAGGTCAGGCCTATTACGGAGAAAAAGTTATTTTAGTCCAGGACTTATTTCATAATGTTTATCATTAACTATGGCTATAATTGATTCGAGGGAATTGTTAACATTTTTTTGTAAAAGAAAGTTACACATTACAGTTTCCCATCATCAAATTTTTGTTTTCACTTCGAATCCCAAATGGTACATGCATATTATTATCATAGATTTCAATCATATCTTCTTTATTAAGTGACATAAATGTATCGTTCTCACTGTCAGCTGTGTCAAATTCTTTAAAATTTTCATAATCTACGGGTGAGCTACATCTTCTCATTATTATTGTCACCTTTACTCGTATCCAGTATGGTTCTATTCTTATCATTAACTTTAATTAAAGTCACTAGAGGATCTGTTATTGCTTAAAAAGTTTCCTTAATTTTAAATCATCGGCATCTTCTGCAATATGTTTTTTTTTATGATTCTTACAGAAAATTCTGCGAGACCTTTAGAACGTGACAAGTGTGGACTTGATACAATAGGGGAGAAGGAACCATGAACTTTATGTCATTACCCAAAAATAATATTTTGGGTAATGACATAAGGGTCGTTCTTCTTTTTAACCTACAATTTGATGAATCTTAATTACAAAAAAAATATATAATGCGTCCTCGTCAGTATTTTTATACTGATAGCAGAATTTCTACTCTATCGGAAAAAGTTGTTGGCCGAGAAGTTTACAGATATTTTTACGATTTTCAAGACCTGACAAAAAAAATTACACCTCCGTCACGAAATCTTTTATTTTATTCTATCGAATACTCTTCGTCAAATAACGTGTACTTTTGTAATACATTAATTAACTAAAAGAACTTTTAGAAAACATATTAAAATTATACATTTGTATTTATAAAATATGTTTTATTCATGATCTAATACTATACTGTCACATTTTCTGCTAATATGAGGTATGTTTTTGCTATAAATAAATTTTTACTACCATTTACAAATACATACGAATACACAGACGGCAATATCATCAACTATTATAAATATAAATTTTCCAATGTTGCACTAGTCATAACAGAATATATAAACGACCAAAACAATTTTCCTACCAGGAGACAACATCGTGACAGAGTAGTAACTTATGCGACAGAGTTGTAATTCTAGGGGATACCAGGCTGCGTTTTGGAATAAAACAGGTTTATTTTTCTGGAATCATTTATTTTGTTATAAATCTATATCAGTCTTTAACATTGTCATAAAAATAACATGATATCGAACTTAGATAATTAATGAAATCACATTTGAGAACCTTTAGAATAAGAGATTCGTATTATAGTAAATTAAATGACTACTCACTCGTCATAAGTAAATAAAAATGTCAGCGTCACTTACGCTGGAGTAGCAAAAAGTACCGTCGATGGATATATTGGATTTTGCTCTCGCTTCGTATTTTAACCTATAAGTGTACTCCGTCTTTTATATTCATTAGATGAATGTCTTCAGGCTGGAGTGTTTGGTAAAAAGTACCGCAGACGGCAGTTTGATCAGTTGGATCTTTCGTTTTAAGCGTTGCCAAAGGCTGATCTTCATCCGATGATTCATCTAGGCTATACACAGTATCGTAAAAACGTTTTCGGGGACATCCCAATTGTGTTCGTAATATCAGCGAGCGTGACATCCGTCACATCATGAATTATATCGTCTTATTTTTTGTTAGATAAGAACTCGTCCATTGTATTTTGTTGTTGTTGGGTTTCAGGCAGAGGCCGATAAGTTTTCAGAACGTGGCAAGAACAGAATTGTTCACAAAAACAACTTAATACCCTATGGTTTTAGATTCCACGAGTTTCTGTGAACATTTGGTGGACTTGAATTGTTCGTTTCAGGGGCGCAATGTTACTTGGAATCGGACCTTTTCTACGTCTTCGTCTGTCACCGTGAACAGTTTAGTTTTGTTGGCATCTTGAAGTGCGGAAAAGAATTGGAACACCGTTTCATCTAGCTATTATTGCATCAGCTTGGCTTTTCATTGTCCCTCCAACACCATCTCTCCTTTTCCATGCCCTGATTCAAAGAAGTTCCAGGATATTTTAAGAAACCCGTATTCTTTGAAAAACCTGTTTGGCATTAGGTAAAAGTTTATCTTTTGCTTGTACTGGGTTGCAGGTCCATCAGAGAAGTAGTGAACAGTTGTTACAGCAGGGTGTTTTTCTTTTAATTCCGACAGAATTGGATGAAGGTGCGCCCACATCACAGAAGGTCCATTGTTCTTATTGGATGACACTGTAATTTTTTTTGTCTATGCTTCTGCTGACAAATGTTACATCACTGTTGTATGCAGGATGATTTGATTACGAGAACCACCGAAATGGTGAGACTGGACTTCGGAGAGATACTTGCAGGCATAATTTTATTTCCTACTTGCCATATTCGATTTTTATTCGATGTTCTCGCATGCTTATGTTAGCCACTAGCTGATTTCGAGCAGAGTATCTTTTTAAATTCTTGCGCTTTATTTCAGCTACCTTTTCAGGGTAATTTTTTCATTTCTCCTGACAACGCCGCTGTCATTCTGCTGGTGGTAATGTCTTCTTTTTTGCCATGATGGTGTCTGGAAATAGGAAATAAGTAATAAGTACCTAAACACACGAGAATATAGAAAAATACTTGTTACACTTTCCGTAGGAATAATTACCATAATAAATAGTGTATCTATTTCAGTATTTCTTGGATTCAGCATAAATAGAACATGAATATCGTTTATTTTACCCCTTCGTCACTTACTTTACCACTCTGTCACAATAAACATGTGACGGAGTTGTCATGTGACGGAGGGGTAAAAATTTGTTGCAAAGTCATTGGAACATTTAAAAGTTAACATGAGATATATAATTTACACGTTGGCAATAAAATATTTCTTATTATGTAAGAGTAGACAACGAAAAGTAACAATAATAATTATATTTTGTATCAATTATTTACGTGACGAAGCGGTAGCCGAATAATCACACGCACCTCCTATCACAGCTTTCGGGCGACTGACGCGCTGTCTCTTGATCTCAGAGGGGAAATCGTACCACGGGGGGAAAGGGGTCTAAACCTCCAATCGCAGGCCACAAAGACGAGTGGCACAAACGCGGATTTCGAACGACAACCCACGTGACAGAATTTACAAAATAAAACATCAGGTAGTAGGAGACAAGTATTTAAGATTTTCTGAATATTTTATTAAAAGTAATCAAAAATAATGGTTGCTATTACATGATAGGTAATATATTTAGGAGTTATGAGATATTTTTACGTTTTGTGTCATATAATTTTTTCTTAATATTATGGATTATACGCAAGCCGAGGTAGCGGAAGACACTTATGATTTGTATGAAAAACACTTCTGTCACGCGGATTTACAACTCTGTAACGTACTTTTTATAGTAAAATTATTCAATACATATGTTATTTAATCGTACACAGCCTTTATGTGTATAGTACAGTTCATTTTGAAATACAAGTAATTTCCTTGTTAGGGTTCCGTACCCAAAGGGTAAAAACGGGATCCTAGTACTGAGACTGCGATCCGTCTGTCTGTCCGTCTGTCACCAGGCTGTATCTCATGAACCGTGATAGCTAGACGGTTGAAATTTTCACAGATGATGTATTTCTGTTGCCGCTATAACAACAAATACTAAAAACAGAATAAAATAAATATTTAAGTAGGGCTCCCATACAACAAATGTTATTTTTTGGCCGTTTTTTGCGATAATGGTACGGAACCCGTGCGCGAGTCCGACTCGCACTTGGCCGGTTTTTTTTTTTCACTTACTGGTGGAGACACCTTTTTGTAGGATTAAAAGAAGAACGACCCATAAACTCTTTTAACCTCTTTACTTACCCGGAATGGTTCACCTGATCATTAACCTACGTAATCGCTTTATTAGTTTAAACAATTACCCTGAGATCAGGCGGTTATTCACATTTTGGTGTTAGAAGGGAAATGGTCAAAGCTGCCCCGAATAAGGGGCGGATTTGAACACATTTTTTCATAAAAAATGTCGGACATGCTGATGTAAGACTCATCTTCCTTTTTATGAAAGAAACACTTGTATAATGCTCCTTTCTTCTTAAGAAAACTGACAGTATAAAGCATGACCATGCTTTTCTAAAAAAATTCCTACGAAAGCCAGTGACCTTTTATTTCCTTCTGATGAAAGTCGAGTTAAAACGAAATCTCCAAGATTTGTATCATTATTATTAAGCTTCTTTCCGTAGTCAACATCTTCATTATCATCTGTATCTTCATTTTCGGTATTCATTGTTGGTTCTTCTTCTGTCTCTAGACATACCTATTTCAAAATCGGTTTCAACCGAGGATAAAGTCAATAAAGTTGTTGTTTTTTTAGTTCCATTGCTTTCAGTTTTAAGCAATTAGCTTTTTCTCGTTTTTTATTCAAAGCTTTTTCTTGCGACTTCTTTAATCGTGCTTTTCGTTCAAAATTTGCTTTTTGAATCTCTTTTTTTTCCGCGGTGTGTGATAATGTAATCTGCCTTTTTTCTTCTTTGTTTGATTCTTTACGAGGTAGAGCTCATAAAAAAGACCTCACGACTCCAGGAGTAAAGTCAATAAAAAAGAATGAAAATGAAAGGAAAAGACAGGTCAGACAGGTCGTTCGACGTTCTGTCTAGCAACTTTTTTCTTGATGTTTTCGTACAACGATAACTTTTCTTTCAAAGCTGGGTAGGTGTTAGCGCCATAAAGAATAGCTTTATTGTTTTCCATATCTTGAATGCCGTCAATTACGTACTGTATGGCGACGTAGTCGGGGAATTTGGCCCGCTTCCCCATTTCTTTCATAATGAGCATATACTGATAATAGGATTCGTCTTTACGCTTCTTACGTGCAGCCATCATCTCGTGCATTTCTTTGGTGTTCGCGGCATCCGGGAATTCCTTCAGCACGGCTGCCTTCAGTTCCTCGTAGGTTTTGTGTACTTTTTCCGTCTTGAGCCACAGCCCTGCTGTTCCCGTCAAAGACCTACGTGCAATGATAAGCCGTTGCTTCGCAGTCCATTCAAATATCTCCGCGTTGTCATCGAGATCTTGAACCCATTTCAATTGCTCTGGAACAAGCATCTTGACTACAAACTCAACAAATGCACAATTGCACTCTACCAGTGTAAAAAAATGTTAGGTAAAACGTGGGGGCTCTCTCCAAAGATTACTCTGTGGCTATACACAGCGGTGATCAGGCCAATGTTGGCTTATGGCGCTCTGGTTTGGTGGACGAGAACAGAACTCTCGACCACCATCGCCCGACTCCAACGGTTCCAACGACAGGCCTGTTCAGCTATCATTGGCTGCATGAGAACCACCCCAACGGCAGCCATGGAGATAGCCCTACAATTAACACCCCTGGACCTATACATACAGCAAGAGGCGGCGCTTGCCGCCATCAGGCTAATGCATCTAGGTATATGGGGCAAAAACCTCACCAGTCCACACGCTAAAATCCTGGACCGGGCGATTGAGTATCAGCCTCTCATCGCTGCCCCGTGTGACAGAATTCAAAAACAACCTATGTTCAACAAAACCTATAACATACAAACAATAGAGGAAGAAAGGGATCAGTCAGGAGCCAATGAAGTACGAATTTACACAGATGGCTCGAAAACTAGTAACGGCTCAGGTGCTGGCGTACACTCCCTTGACCTCAACATTAACTTTCACATACCGCTAGGCACACACAGCTCGATATTTCAATGTGAATGTGTCGCCTTAACACAAGCTGCAAAAACCGTAAAGCGCTTAGGCATCCAGGACTATGGTATCAGTTTCCTATCTGATAGTCTGGCCGTGCTCAAGGCTTTAGAAAATAAAATCACCAATAATAAACTTATCTTTGAATGCCACCTCGCCCTGGAGAGTATATCGAAATCCAATCGAATCACCCTCCAGTGGATCAGGGGGCATAGTGGATCTCTAGGCAATGATGCCGCAGACGAGCTTGCGAAGAGGGGCTCCGAGATGGTAGTGCTAGGCCCGTACCCGCTTATCCCCTTGCCCTTCTCGCAATTTCGTACGTGGATTCGCCAAAGATCAACAGAGCTACACAATAACAGATGGACACGGGCAACAGACTGTAGACAGTCGAAAATGGCTTTGCCGAATGTACACCCACGTCTAACTAAAAAACTCCTCAGCCTAAGTAGAAATAACCTCAAAATAATTATAGGGACAATAACGGGCCACACCCTTCTTAACAAACATTTATTCAACATAGGCGCCACGGACAGCCCACTTTGCAGCGGCTGTTTTAACGCCGAAGAATCAGCCGCCCACGTAATCCTGGAATGCGAGGCCGTGGCATCTCAACGCGAAGAAATCCTCGGAACAGTGAGGTCGCTCCGTGAAGCCTGTGAAGCTCCCAGGAAGCTTCTGTGCTTTTGGACGGAGCTAGGCTGGCTATGTTAGCCAGTACAGCCCCCACGCACAACGGACCAAATGGGAGTCTAAGTGCGGAAAAGGGAGTCCCTACTACTACTACTATACGCAAAAACTTAATATTAAAAAAACTTATAATGACCAATGTACTCAGACGGACCTAACAATCTGTGATAATAATACAATTTTAGTTAAAAGATATAAATGTAAACAATCAGTCCAAAGATTATAATATTACTAATTCAAATGCAATAGATAATGATTTATTTCGTGTATGAAAAACTAATTGTAATGCATCAAAACATAAACGGTTTAATAAACAAAGCAAATTTACTCACTGTACATTTGGACGAGCTAGAGAAAATGGATAAAGCTGTGGACATAATTTGTGTAACGGAGCACAACATGAGCAAAGAAGATCACTTATTTCTTAATATACCAAATTTCTCTCTTGTGGCTAGCTATGCTCGTAATAACAGAAATGGTGGATCGTGTATCATCATAAAAACGATTTAAAATTTCAAAGAATTAAATATATTGAGGAGTTAAGTATCCCAAATTTGATAGAATGCTGTGCTATAAAGCTAATTGAACATCCCATTGTTATTGTATGCTTGTATCGTGTGCCAAAATCTCGGATAAGCGATATAAATATCTTTCTTGAAACTTTGACTAATATTCTTAATAAAGAGCTACGTCATAGAGAAATAAAAATAATAATTTGTGGCGATTTTAACATAGATATTAAAAACAGAACTTATTCGTCATCTGAATTTGAAAATACTATCCTAAACTTTAACTTAAAATTTGGTACCAGAGAATCAACGCGTTTAAGTAGCGATACATGTATCGATAATATCATCAACAATATTAGGGGTAGCAAGTGCGACATCATCGACTTTGCTCTTTCAGACCATACTGCACAAATTTTATCATGTCCAGTTAAAAAATCCTGTAGACTTAAACAATGGTATACCTTTAGAAGAGATATTAGTAACAGAAATAAAGAAAAGTTTAAGCAATGTATAGAAAGTGTCACGTTTTCTGACGTATTTGGCGAAAACGATGCTGAAATAGCTTTTAATAAATTTTTTGATCACTTTCAGTTATTTTATAATCTTTGTTTTCCTGTTATAAGAATGAGAAATACTCCAACCAAAAGACCTACATGGATCTCAAAGGGCATAGCCAAATGCTGCCGACGGAAGAGAGATTTGTTATGGACGTATCGAAAGACGTCAAATAAAGCAGATCATAATGCATTCAAAAATTATTCTTCAAGGTTGAAGCGAATAATTAACTTGACTCAAAAATCGCAAAATGACTACAACATAAAACAATCCAATAATAAAACTAAAACAACTTGGAAGATAATCAACTCCACAAAGCATAATATGCCTAAAGAAGAAATTGTAAGAATAAATCTAAATGGTAAATCTATAACGGATCCCCAACAAATTGCTGAAGCTTTTTATAGTTACTTTGTTAATCTTGTTAAACCTATAAATCATTCGACATTAACTTATTTGACATCCCATAATAATAAAACACTGACATTGATTGATAATAATTCTAATTCCTTATTTATGAGTCCAACAATTCCAAATGACATATTAAATATCATAAAATCTTTGAAAAATACAGCCAGTACTGGATACGATAATATATCTACGTCAATAATAAAGTACGTTGCACAATCCATTAGTCCGGTTCTAAGCTATTTGATCAATCTATGCATCCAAAACGGAAAATTTCCCAGTAAGCTAAAAGTCTCAATCATCAAGCCATTGTTCAAAAAGGGTAAAAAGGAGGATATCTCTTGCTACAGGCCAATAGCTTTAATCCCAATTTTTTCCAAAATCATTGAAAAAGTAATCTTCAATAGCATTTACAACTATTTTGAAAAACATAATCTTTTTGTCAGTGAACAATATGGATTTCGTAAAAACAAGACTATAAATATGGCCATCACGATCTCCTTATCGGGATTTACTAAAATATGAACAATAGGACACCAGTAACGGCTATGTACATGGACATGACCAAAGCTTTCGACCATGTGGATCATAAATTACTGGTCGAAAAACTGTATAGATACGGCATACGAGGTAATGCTCTGGACTTGATAAAATCTTATTTAAGCCAGAGATTACAAATAACTGAAATAAATAGGCTTTATTTTGCGACGAAAACTGAAGTGCAATATTTATCAAACCCGATCGAAGTTATATATGGCGTGCCGCAGGGAAGTGTCTTGGGTCCCTTGCTTTTCCTTATTTATATCAACGATTTACCACGAGCCGTGAAAATTCCGTTAGTCCTTTTTGCTGATGCTATCACTGCTGTATTTTCTCCGACTGACAATAACACATTTGAAAATGACATTAACGATACTTTAAATGACATTATAAATTGGTTAACATGTAATAATCTTATAATTAATTTAGATAAAACAAAAATAGTCAGTTATTCCCAAAGAAAACCCGCTTTGACATTAAATGTAAATTATAAAATGAAAAAAATAGAGGAAGAAGATACCATCAAATTCTTAGGACTATGGATTGACAAAAATATGTCATGGAAAACGCAAATTGATACGGTGTGTAAAAAACTTAATAAATTTTCTTACGCTTTATACAGACTATCTAGGATTGTAAACCAATCAGCAGTACTAGTCGCCTATCATGCCTATGTAACGTCTACGCTTAGATATGGACTGATTTATTGGGGAAATGCTACAGACAGGGAACTCGCTTTTAGGGCGCAAAAGAAATGTCTTAGAGCTGTTTGTGGTATACGTGCCCCAGACAGCTGTATGCCATATTTTAAAAAGCTCAAGATTTTAACCTTTCCTGCCCTTTACATCTATGAGGTCGCTACGTTCGTAAAAACCAATGGAGAAAAGTTTGCTAACCTGCACTCCCGTCGACATGCCGATAAAATAGCAAATATTTTGACCTCAAAAACAGCCCTACTTTCTAAAAGTTTCTTTGGAATGTCTTCACGAATTTATAATAAACTTCCTAAGCAAATACGAGAAATTGATAACGTCAGTAGTATATTATTGGGCATTCTATACCACTATCGGCAAGTTGCTCGGCGAGTGCGCCTCGCTGCCGATAGTGGTATAGAATGCCCAATAATTGATAATCTACTCGCCTCTCCACTCGACCGAGACAGTACATTGTACTGAGAACTTGATTTGGAACGATAATTCGAGCAAATCGATACTCGACTCGCCACTCAACTCGACCGATACACTCGAACGAGACAGTTCATTTTGTCGCGTACTGGATGAGCTTTACTCGACCATTGACTAGTAACTTACTCCTTACCACTATATTCCATACGTCTGACCAGTATGCGGCGTTTCGGAGAACGATGAACTGTCAACTATCAACTCGACTCTCCGTTTACTTACTGCACTCGACCGATCACTCGAGTTTGTATTCGCTGTTAACAGAATGTCGAGCGAGAGTGATGGTGGCCGATGATTGTAACAAACCAAAGCTTGTGACTAAAGCGTTAACGGGTTGTTACTGTAAATAATAAACAACTGTAACTTAGGTACTTGGTTTAATTATCATAAAATGTTGGTTTGTCTGGAAACAAAATATCAGCCGCACGCACGAGCTCTTGTAGTTTTCGCCACTGAGGAGAGTCCGCGTCGGTCTGGAACTTGATTCGGACGAGCGCTTTCTTCCACAGCTCGGCGGAGTCGGTGAGGCGAGCGTCGTCAGCCTTGTACACCTTGCAGTCGATGTAGTACTCTCCGTCGGTGCTCGTTGCTCGGCGCTCACAGCCGCTGGCTACGCGGTTCACAAAGAATGAAGTTAGGTGATCCGATGAATGTTCTTTGTGTGGGATGTCGCGGTTTTTACTGATGCCGAATATGTCCATGCCAGTGTTGGTTTTTTTACTGAAATAATAACGAAAACTGTTATTAGTTAATGTTTACAACGAGAGATGCAGGGGCAAATTTCTGTAGAAAATATTACAAGTGACTAATCAGCGAATGGAATACTTATGCAAATTGCACTATTATAATTCAATTAGTGGAAACGTACTACTTTACTATTTTAATTTAATCAGAACTAGGAGATAATAAATTCAAAATATTATTCACCTGCTACGAGTTACGGTTGTTGTTTGTGACTGCATCTTGCGTTTCCCATTGCTGTCTGCAGACGGTTTGCGACTGGCCTTCACTTTGTGTCCAGTGATCGATGCTTGCGAGTAATCACACTCAGAGTCTGACCTGAAATAAAGATAGAGGAAATGTAGTCACACAATTATTATTAATTAATCCAATGGAGTAATGTCCATTGCGCTGGGCATACTATAGGACACAAGTGTTCGGGCAAACACTGGTTCTCTAATATTTAAATGGGATAGCACTGAGACTGAGCTAACTATGTACAGATCGGGTGATCTGTGAAGTAACGCGCTCACAAACAAATATATGTAGTTATAAATGACAGGCTAATCACAAGTGTGATCCATGAAAACGAACAGACTATTTTATCAGACTTACATTATTTTCCGATCAGAAGTTCCACTCGGTTTGATGACTTGGCTGGTGATGACAGCAGCGGATGGCTATCGACAATGCCGTCACTGATATTGTAGGCGACACGGAGTGTTTGTAGACCGATTATACAAGAGCACTTCGTTGCACTTGCAGACTGCGAAAACTTTGTACCGAACAGAAAAACTTGTGGCTTATAAGTTAAAATCGAATTATAAGTTAGGAATGTTAAATCCACTACAATCAATCCGGTATTGCTTTGTTAAAGTAACTTTTTCTATAGTCGTATTATACGCGTTGGTAAAATGAAGACGAAGGAAAATTTTATACTGTATCGAATGTCGATGCAGCGAAATAAGCTAGGGCTGACCAAACGATAGCGTGAACAGAATCGCCACAAACCAGATAGATTTTATTATTTTAAAGAAGTAAATAAATGTTTCCAAGGTAATTATTTCATCATCTACATTTAGGTTTCGTGTAGAAAAAATGAACTTACTGCCGTCTACCGCGTACTTCTCTAGATTTCCTAAAATAAATAGATAATATAATTCCTGTAACTACGGTAACGGGCATGACGAAACCATGAACGTTATATGATATCGTCATCGTCATGTCGTCTATCGACATACTATGATATATTTTAATCGATTAAGTGCATTGTGTGAAATTTGTATATTTGAATGCCTACCAAGTTGTTACCAACCCTAACCAAAATAGCTGATTATTGTGATTGCGAAATAAATAATTATGTTTAGCACACGTGTAACAATTAGGCAATAACAACTTTTATGATGAAATATTTTTCTGCTTTGTAGACAAAAAAAGAAAACAAAAAAAAAAATCCCTAAAATATTATTTATTACCTCAAAGTCTCTCGGAGCGAGCACCTTTCTAAACTGTTACAGTACAATCAAGTTAATTATTATAAATAAATATTTAATTGATCTCACACCAGAAACAACAACAATTTCAGCTACTGGAGCAACTGTGTTCGTTATATCGGGGTGCTGAAATATACATACATATTTGGATCACGCAAATACATAATCTTATGTATGAATCATTTCATATTGTGCAGGTAATTATCAAATATAACACAACAATAATACGATAACTATTTAGAACATTACAATAATTATGACTATTTTTCATTCTAGAATTTACAGCTTTTTACCTAATTCTTCATCGGTACCAATAAACCATATTTTTTTTGGTCCTGCTGGAGCCTCCTTGCTCCTAAGCTTTTTATTGACTTATGCGTATTACTGAGATTTCTCCAAATTCGTTCTATTCCATTGATGGACCAAATCCATCCTTCTTGTGATGGAGGGGATCGCCTGCATCCCAAAAATGTAAGTTCCTTAAAAAATTTCTTCATAAAAGTGAAATGTGGTGATTTTTTTTCATATTGGTTGAAAATGGTTTCCCCCTTCTTAAGTCTGGTGTGCATGTGTTGACACTATCTAACAGCTTGTCCATATTTGTAATAACATTGGCTGTAGTGACAGCTTCTGAAGAGAGATTTGGGAGATGCCTAATTCCAACAGTGACATCCTAGATTCTGTTTTCACTTAATCATTAACAATTAAAATAATTATGACAAATGTAACAAGATTATACTATATTATATTTTGAATTAATTATTTAGTATCAGTACTTCACCCAATATTTTTAAATTATAGCCTAACCGTCTTATTAATAAACGTGGATTAAGGTAAGAATAACTTTATTCCAAGCATTAGGTTGGTACTAAAAAAAATCCGTATTAATAAACACGGAATAAGGAGGGATTATACTAATCTGACACTAGTCTCGGACTAAAAGTTAAACCATGGTGCCAGCTAGTTTAAGGTCGGAATAAGAGTAGTGTAACTATGGCAACCACAATTTTTTTATTTTTTTTGCATCGCCCTATTCGGGCAGGCTAAGGTCCATAAGACCATACCGCCTCGTGTTCAGTGCATAATATCCTTCTTGAATTCTTTAGTATGCATTATAATGCGGATACAACAGATTCTAATGTTTTTTGGAGTATTTGGCAGCAAATTGTATCAAGTCAGCCTTCCCAGTAAGCTTTGCGGGAGGTAGTCAATACTACAATACAATTCTCCGCTCCACTATCCCGAGATCGCTTCTGTCAATGCTTTCACAGATTGACCAGTTGCGTAGACAGTTGAGACATAAAACTACACCAATTTAATATCACAATATCCACTAGGAATCAATTTGCAAATAATATTAACAGCCGCTGAACTACACTCGAAAAAATCCCGCCAAAAACTCTCGCAACCACAATTATTACATAGACTCTGATTTTTTATTTCGTAGATGTGGAACATTAAAAAAAATAAGGTCATTGGCAGCTGTTTAGCTTTAGTCAACGAAATTACAAATATATTAATTAATTAATCATCATTATATGTAATTTTTAAGTTTAAAGGTAATACGATAATTTGTAAAGGAGGGATCCTTCACCTTTACTGTCAAATCTCTATGGCAGATGTCATATTTAGTTTTTTTTTCTACATAATGTCTTCAACTTGCTTATTTTTCATTCACTAGTTCATTCTTTTTACTTTTAAATTCAACTGGGTTGCCAGAGCTTACGCGTAAATCCAAGACTAAGAAATGAATAGTTAGTCCGAGGTTATTCCATGTTTATTAATAACATTGCTAGATCTACGTTAATCCTTAGTTACTCCGGGATTAGCTAGTCCAAGAGTAACTTCGGAGTAAACTGGGAATACGCCATTTTTATTAATAAGACTGTAAGTGTTATTCTGATGTATAAGCAATATTTCTGTAAAGTTGCATTAATATCCGGTCAGTACTTTTTAAATGAAAGATATATAATATTATTATATCTATCCTAATATTATATAGATATATAATTTTAGGATAGATATGTATAATATATTATGATTGTTATAAAACAAAAAATCTTACCAAATCCAATTGGATCATTTGATGTTATATTTGTAGGACATTTAATATCATATTTTGCAAACATGTTTCTAAAGCATTTGAGCAAATGCGGAGTACCAAAAATGGTCACCTAGGTGCTACAAATTATTAAGAAGGGTGATTTGCCTTACAACACCTAGTTCACTCAAACCATTATTGAAAAAGTTCAACATGAGTGTCGGTATTAATGACCAAATTTTTAATATTTTGAAAAAAAAAAACGATAAATAAACACACAAAGTTCCAGTAGAAAACCAGTATATCCAGCAGCCGTATTGCATAAGTACGCAAAGAGTTTAAACTATCCAACCGACCAAATCGACCAATCACATGCGAGATGAATGACGCGATGTTGATTTCCGTTTTGTGTGATTGGCCGATTTGATCGACAAGGCAACCCATAATAATTTTCAATACCTATTTTTATTTACTAATAGCTGACCAGAGATGTGAATTATTTGAAATATAAAAAATAAATATAATTATTTTAAATACAAATAAAAAATGCAAAATACCTATTTTCATTTTACATTTTAAATACTTTTTTCAAAATGTATTTAGTATTTTACTTGAAATACTTTATATAATATATTTAGTATTAGTAAAATACAAAATAGTTTTGTTACATTTTTAATTCATAAATAAAAAATACTTTATTTATGAACGCACTGATTGTGATCCTAAATGTTGTCACCATTGTCACCAAAAATAATAATGGCAACATAACATAATATTGCGGGTTACCCGTCAAACAAATCTGACATCTGTGGTCAAAGTCATTTGTCATGTCAATGAATCAGTGAATGGCGTAAATCAAACTGTCTTTGTGAGAACTGTTTGTGTAGATTATTTTGTTTTCATTGTGATTTTGCTCCGTTTTCTTCACTAGCTGGATGTAAATAAATAAAATGTAAGTAATACATCACTTTTATAATTTGTTTTTAACTAAGCATCAAGTAGTTAACCATCATGATATTGTATTGTTATTTCTAGTCGACTAAACTAAAATAAAATTGATATAACCGTTATTGTTTATTGACTAGCGTTTTAGTTGGGCAGAATATAATATCGCATTGTTCGTTCCCATTATATGTTATTGTTTAATTTATGGTCTTACGTTTTTTATTGACAATAAAACATTTACAAACCGTAAATCTATTATTTATTTTACATGAGTGATATAAAACATTTTACTTTTTCCAGGGACAAGAACATTCCATTCATATTAAAACACTTCTTCAAAGACATTACAAATGATCCTGGAAGCGACACAAATATCTCTACAACTTGCCAAACGTGTTTGAAAACAATAAAAGGAAGTTTGAATGCTACAACCAACTTTTTGAACCATATAAAAGTACGTAAAACTAAAAATTCATTTATATTTTATTTTATAAATTAAGATTTATTTCGATTGCATAACTAATTGGCTAATAAAATAATAGGATTTTAATCAATATTAAATAATATAATCGCAGACATTCTCTGCTTCATACAATAAGCTATTAATTATACTTTTGCAGAGAAAAGGACATGCTGATCTTTAAGCAGAGTATGAGAAACTCAAAATTCAACATAACAAGAAGAGAAAATGTGTTGGTGATGCTGTGAGAAGTCCACTTCTAAAATAATGAAACAATTAACTCTTCCAGCCACCTTACCAAAGCCAGTTAATTTCGACAGGTTACTTGTGAATTTTTTAGTGGATACCATGTCACCCATATCAATTGTAGAAAATGAATCCTTTAAGGCTCTTATTGAGGGTGCACAACAGTTAACTGTTCCACCGAAAATTATATGCCGGCAAACATGTAATACAAAAATTGCAGAACGGTACACCGAATAGGTAGAAAATACAAAAGAACAATTGAAAAAGGTTGATTTTATATGTACTACGGCTGATATATGGTCATCATCTAAAAGAAGCTATCTTGGTGTAACTGCTCATTGGATTGATTGTGATACATTTAATCAAAAAAGCGTAACTTTGGCTTGTAGGAGGTTTAAGGGAACACATAGTTATTATAAAGTGGCTGAGCTGATTGCAGAGATTTATTCTGAATTTGATTTGAAACTTTCAAAAATAATAAACACTATTACAGACAATGGATCAAATATGGTCAAAGCTTTTAAGATATATGAACAAGATTCAGGTACAGAATTAAGTGAAAGAGAAATTGAAGTTATGCATGATAATGGTGATGATGATGATGATAATGTGTTAACCCTTACACAATTTCCGGAGTCATCTGATGAATTTGAAGAGGTGCAACTGCCTAATCATGAAAGGTGTGCCACACACACATTACATTTGATAGCTTCAAAAGATATGGATAAGGCTAGATCCCAAAGTAATTCATACAAAAACCATTATGATGCAGCCATGGCAAAATGTCAAGCAGTTTGGAATCTATGTTCAAGGTCTCCGAAAGTCTGTGAAATCTATCTAGAATCAACTGGAAAATCCCCTACTTCTCCATGTCCAACACGATGGAATTCATATTATAATTGCATTCAAGATCTACTAGCAGTAAAGGATACCCTAAACGAAACTTTTAAAAACTACAATTGGTAATTTTTAAAGAAATTGAAATCAAATTTCTTCATGAATACATAAGCTGTATAAAGCCTATTGCTGAGGGCATCAAAAGTTTAGAAGGTGACAAAAATACTTATTACGGATGTCTTATACGAGAACTTATGAGAATGCAAAGATTTCTAAGCAGTTTGCAAATGGATAACCCTACATACTGTGATGTATTGATAGAAGTTGTTAAAGAAAGTCTTAATAGACGTTTTGAGAGGTTTTATAAATTAGAGGAGCCAATAGCAAAAAATGGCATAATAGCATCTGTCTTATCCCTTTTTCAAAATGAAATGGGTGCCAAAAGCCAACAGAGAATACATTAAAGAAGTATTTGTTTCAGAAGTGAGAAAGATAAAACAAGAACGTGAAAAGAGTTCCCAAGTCCAACATACTGACTTTAATAAAAAGAAGGAGAGAGCAGAATCGTATTATATGTTTGTTGAGGACTCTGATTCTTCAGCAGCCAGTGATAATGCCAATACTACAATAGATTTGGAAGTACTACAATATTTAAAAGATGAAGACAATACTTTAGAATCCTTGAACAAATTTCCAAATGTAAAAAAAACTCTTCCTCAAATATAATACCTGCTTACCAAGTTCTGCACCTGTTGAACGACTATTTTCATTCGGTGGAATGATTATGAGGCCCCATAGACGTAACATGAAAGATGAACTCTTTGAACAAATACTAGTATTAAAATCAGTTAAATAATTAATAAGGTATTTTATTTGGAAAACCTATTTTGAAATACGTATTTTGCATTTTGTGTTTAAATACTTTTATTTAAAACTTTTTTGTATTTTTATTTTAAATTCTAATGTACCAATGCATTTGCATTTTGTATTTAAATACTTTTAATAAACCATTTTTAACATCTCTATACCTGACCCGTGCCTACTTCGTTGGGCGGTAAACATATTTACTTGTATACATAGGACACTCACAAATAACCTGCCTTCCTATGAATTTTCAAAATCGGTTCAGTAGATCCAGAGATTACCCCCTACAACCTCACACACTCACAAACTTTACCTCTTTAGAATAGATTCAGTAGGTAGTTCAACTTAAAAAAAATCAAACTGTTTTTAAGAATTATTTAGCCTATGTATCTTAAGCTATTTGTTCGGCCAGGTTTAGGAAAACAATGAAAGATGATGTTAGGATCCTCAGCAGGGGAACATCCACACTTGTAACATTTCCTTTCGGTTTCTTTCATGGTGAAAGAAGAATTGAGTCTCTGTCTCTCTGTTTTGGAGTCTCTGTTTCACGGTAAACACTATAACGGAGGAACGGGATGCTCAACTCAACGTTAGTAATTTAAGAATTAAATTTATATGAAAATACAAACTTAATTTACAACATAATAAGCAAGAACGCAAGCGGAAGCGATCCGCCATTTGTATTTTTGTTTATTTGTGGGGTATGTATGTTTGTGGCTGTCACTGGCTGTGTTGCTATTGTCATAACTTGCCTTCATATTATTATAGTATTAATTTTTTGTTTACATTTTGTTACCTCAATCAAAATCTATGCAAATATATTTTATTGAAATATAATATATACTTTAGTAATAAAGAAATATTAAATTGAAGCGTCACTTGAAATAATATTTTTATTATAGAAACAAGAAGCCGTGCGAGAGAGATGAATAGTAAGTATTCTATCTCGCTTCCTTGAGGCCCCCCAAGGTCACCCCGGTAATACCATACTGCTTCTAAGAAGTTGGCACCCCCTGGTGGATATCCCACCCATACGCACAAAGCGTTTTGCAAATACTTTAATTGTGCGTACAGCTAAGGGGTAGAATACCATGCCGGAGTGTTTGTTTCCTGATAGCTACAACCAAAGCATTTTTCAGCCTAGTAACTTAAAGCAGAATGTATAGTGTTGTAGTTAGATGCTGGTGCGATTTACCGTACAGCCAAATCAAATTAGTCGACGAGAGTTCAAATTCTTGTTCAATTACTTTTGTCTTGTAAATTGTATTATCCTAGCCAGATTTTACTTGTTTTTGGCAAGTTTGCATAGGAACTTGATCGAAGCGTCTCAGAAATCCTCGAGGAACATACTTGAGTCGTGGCATTTGTTCGCTCAGACATATTTTATGTAGCTATTTCGGATACTTCAAACTTTAGAATTTCGTCTGAGTTCATGAAAAAACCCTAAGGAACTAAGCAAGTCTGTCAAATATCTTGCACCATATTTATGATAAATAAGACTCCCTACTCTCAATATTATTGGTGATCTAAAGCTTTGTGGACGGACAACACTAATTACTGTATGTGCAATCGAGAGGCATTTCCGTTCAAGATGATCTTAATTGTGTTGATTATTATAAAGTGTTTATTGAGTCTCTTATTATTTACATAACAAATGTGAAAGAAACAGCCCCAGTAAGTGGTTAATAACACTTGTGTCGGGGTTGTCTCGCTCCTCCCCTGAATTGGTAGATGTTGAGACTTACAATTAATACAAAATTATAATTTAAATTAATTTCAAAAACTAAAAACAAAATTATATTATAAAAATTAAAATTATATAAAAGAAATCAAAAGTAAAATAAAATCAAAATTACATTAAATAAAATTAACATAATATTAAAATAAAAATAAATTAAATTGAATTCACATTAAAATAAAATTAACATAATATTAATAAAATTGTCATTAGTAATAATAACAAACATTCCGGGCAATCAAGCTGAGCAATGACCTATTATTGCACAGATGCGACGCAGCCTATTTGTTTTTGTTGTTTTCCACTCAGTAATCGGCATTTTGTTTAATGTTTTGCTTGTTTTTATTTGGTAATGTCGAAACATATTACGCAAGTAAATTGTCTTTGGCCTCTCACCCACAGATATAACGGTGTATTGCTCTCATCAAGCAAGAGACAAAAAAAAAAAATCGTTTTAAATACGAGGCTTTTGGCTAATTTGTACCTATAGTGAATCATCATCATCATCAGCCTATTAAAGTCCCCACTGCTGGGACACAGGCCTCCTCTCTGTAAGAGGGAATGGGCCGTAATCCACCACGCGGGCCCAGTGCGGGTTGGTGGATGTCACATGTCTTCGAATGTTTGGTTCTAAGACATGCCGGTTTCCTCACGATGTTTTCCTTCACCGTTTCTAGAGCAGTGGTGATGAAATAATTTTACACAAAGTAAAGCGCCTGCCTGGGCTCGAACCCACGACCTACAACTTGTATGTCGCGGCCGATACCACTAGGCCACCACTGCTCTCGTGAATATAGTGTTATATATATATAACACTATATTCACCCTATACATTACCTACACTGAAAATAAAAATAAAATACTATGGTGTGTGTATTCCTAAATCTAATTTAATAATCATTATGTCTTATGCTTAAAAGTGATTATAATAAAATTGAATCTATCCCACCCAGATACTGTAGCTTCAGAACGACAGCTAACACGCCCCAGATGACCGATAAATACCATTTCTGTGTCAGTGACACAAGACTGGGCCCAAACTGGAGGGATTCAGAAAGGCCACTCACACTGCTGGAAAACCACCACCAATCATTGCCCGTAGGCCATGACCCTCAAGGTAAGACCGAAAAGAGCAGCTATTGTCACTGGTTCCAGTTCTCAAATCATGTGGTTTGCTGTATCTGCATGAAATAATTCTTTAGAATGCTCAAAAAATGCCTTTTTGTTCTCAGGACTCTTACTGGTGGAGGAAGGTTATTCCAACAGTGCGTGGCAGCATATCCGAAACTTCCCCTGAATGCTGCGGTCCTATGTGTCTCAGTACAAAGAGGTTCGGTAGAAAAACGTGGTTCGTATTTGCTCTGCCTCCAACTCAACTTCTCAAACAGATAGTGTGGCTTTTGTGTTGTCACCACTCCAAAAAGTAAACTAGCCATATGTAACTTTCTTCTAGCAGCCATTTTTAAAATATTGTTTTCGTTTATATAAGGAGTGACATGACTTCTACTAGGTATCTTTACACAGAACCGTGTACATGCGTTTTGTATGCGTTGTATCAGCTTTTCTGTTCTTGCTAACAGGCACGGGCCATACACGGTACTAATGCATACTAATGCATAAACATGGAAATGTTGTAAACACAAACAAATTTTTAAAAGAGTAACCATGGAGTTTCTTGCCGGTTCTTCTCCATAGGAAACGACTAACCCGAACCGTGCACCTTTTGTCGACGTCTTATAAGTGCCCATGTAGGCCTATGTAAAATTAAAATAAATTGATTTTGATTTGACTCCGCCAAACATTTTATATGCGGCGAAGGAAATTACTCATAATCTCTTACCAGCAAAGTCGAGATTATTATATGATGCATAAAGATACTAAGTAGGTTCAATCCCAAAATGTATGAGTTTAGATAAAGTAGTGTATGAAACTGCACATAACTGGGTATTAAAACATTCGTGTGAATACTATTAAAAACTAACATGAAACCCACACTCATGTTTTAATACCCCTTATTATGCAAAAATATCATAAACTACTATTATAACCAGCTTCTTTTAAATCTTCAACTATTGATATCATTTCATTGTCATGACTACTTAGTATTACCGGTGTTTTTTGAAGTAATTAAAAGTCTTAATCTATCGATTAATTCATTAGGGTCATCCCAATAAACATAATCTGTATTACTCTTGTACTTTTTCTTCAGTTTAGGTAAGTAGCCGGCCAGTTTTTGACTTAATGACTTGTTCTGCACGTTGAACTTAATTTTGGACAGAAAATAAAGGTTTAATAATTTGACGGTATTTCAAACCTTTGTCACCTTTTAATTGACCGTTTGGATTATATTTGCGTTTGTGAGCATTTGTATTTATGAGCATATCTTTGTAAACAATTTTATCAATTACCAGACTGGAGGTCAGGCCTATTACGGAGAAAAAGTTATTTTAGTCCAGGACTTATTTCATAATGTTTATCATTAACTATGGCTATAATTGATTCGAGGGAATTGTTAACATTTTTTTGTAAAAGAAAGTTACACATTACAGTTTCCCATCATCAAATTTTTGTTTTCACTTCGAATCCCAAATGGTACATGCATATTATTATCATAGATTTCAATCATATCTTCTTTATTAAGTGACATAAATGTATCGTTCTCACTGTCAGCTGTGTCAAATTCTTTAAAATTTTCATAATCTACGGGTGAGCTACATCTTCTCATTATTATTGTCACCTTTACTCGTATCCAGTATGGTTCTATTCTTATCATTAACTTTAATTAAAGTCACTAGAGGATCTGTTATTGCTTAAAAAGTTTCCTTAATTTTAAATCATCGGCATCTTCTGCAATATGTTTTTTTTTATGATTCTTACAGAAAATTCTGCGAGACCTTTAGAACGTGACAAGTGTGGACTTGATACAATAGGGGAGAAGGAACCATGAACTTTATGTCATTACCCAAAAATAATATTTTGGGTAATGACATAAGGGTCGTTCTTCTTTTTAACCTACAATTTGATGAATCTTAATTACAAAAAAAATATATAATGCGTCCTCGTCAGTATTTTTATACTGATAGCAGAATTTCTACTCTATCGGAAAAAGTTGTTGGCCGAGAAGTTTACAGATATTTTTACGATTTTCAAGACCTGACAAAAAAAATTACACCTCCGTCACGAAATCTTTTATTTTATTCTATCGAATACTCTTCGTCAAATAACGTGTACTTTTGTAATACATTAATTAACTAAAAGAACTTTTAGAAAACATATTAAAATTATACATTTGTATTTATAAAATATGTTTTATTCATGATCTAATACTATACTGTCACATTTTCTGCTAATATGAGGTATGTTTTTGCTATAAATAAATTTTTACTACCATTTACAAATACATACGAATACACAGACGGCAATATCATCAACTATTATAAATATAAATTTTCCAATGTTGCACTAGTCATAACAGAATATATAAACGACCAAAACAATTTTCCTACCAGGAGACAACATCGTGACAGAGTAGTAACTTATGCGACAGAGTTGTAATTCTAGGGGATACCAGGCTGCGTTTTGGAATAAAACAGGTTTATTTTTCTGGAATCATTTATTTTGTTATAAATCTATATCAGTCTTTAACATTGTCATAAAAATAACATGATATCGAACTTAGATAATTAATGAAATCACATTTGAGAACCTTTAGAATAAGAGATTCGTATTATAGTAAATTAAATGACTACTCACTCGTCATAAGTAAATAAAAATGTCAGCGTCACTTACGCTGGAGTAGCAAAAAGTACCGTCGATGGATATATTGGATTTTGCTCTCGCTTCGTATTTTAACCTATAAGTGTACTCCGTCTTTTATATTCATTAGATGAATGTCTTCAGGCTGGAGTGTTTGGTAAAAAGTACCGCAGACGGCAGTTTGATCAGTTGGATCTTTCGTTTTAAGCGTTGCCAAAGGCTGATCTTCATCCGATGATTCATCTAGGCTATACACAGTATCGTAAAAACGTTTTCGGGGACATCCCAATTGTGTTCGTAATATCAGCGAGCGTGACATCCGTCACATCATGAATTATATCGTCTTATTTTTTGTTAGATAAGAACTCGTCCATTGTATTTTGTTGTTGTTGGGTTTCAGGCAGAGGCCGATAAGTTTTCAGAACGTGGCAAGAACAGAATTGTTCACAAAAACAACTTAATACCCTATGGTTTTAGATTCCACGAGTTTCTGTGAACATTTGGTGGACTTGAATTGTTCGTTTCAGGGGCGCAATGTTACTTGGAATCGGACCTTTTCTACGTCTTCGTCTGTCACCGTGAACAGTTTAGTTTTGTTGGCATCTTGAAGTGCGGAAAAGAATTGGAACACCGTTTCATCTAGCTATTATTGCATCAGCTTGGCTTTTCATTGTCCCTCCAACACCATCTCTCCTTTTCCATGCCCTGATTCAAAGAAGTTCCAGGATATTTTAAGAAACCCGTATTCTTTGAAAAACCTGTTTGGCATTAGGTAAAAGTTTATCTTTTGCTTGTACTGGGTTGCAGGTCCATCAGAGAAGTAGTGAACAGTTGTTACAGCAGGGTGTTTTTCTTTTAATTCCGACAGAATTGGATGAAGGTGCGCCCACATCACAGAAGGTCCATTGTTCTTATTGGATGACACTGTAATTTTTTTTGTCTATGCTTCTGCTGACAAATGTTACATCACTGTTGTATGCAGGATGATTTGATTACGAGAACCACCGAAATGGTGAGACTGGACTTCGGAGAGATACTTGCAGGCATAATTTTATTTCCTACTTGCCATATTCGATTTTTATTCGATGTTCTCGCATGCTTATGTTAGCCACTAGCTGATTTCGAGCAGAGTATCTTTTTAAATTCTTGCGCTTTATTTCAGCTACCTTTTCAGGGTAATTTTTTCATTTCTCCTGACAACGCCGCTGTCATTCTGCTGGTGGTAATGTCTTCTTTTTTGCCATGATGGTGTCTGGAAATAGGAAATAAGTAATAAGTACCTAAACACACGAGAATATAGAAAAATACTTGTTACACTTTCCGTAGGAATAATTACCATAATAAATAGTGTATCTATTTCAGTATTTCTTGGATTCAGCATAAATAGAACATGAATATCGTTTATTTTACCCCTTCGTCACTTACTTTACCACTCTGTCACAATAAACATGTGACGGAGTTGTCATGTGACGGAGGGGTAAAAATTTGTTGCAAAGTCATTGGAACATTTAAAAGTTAACATGAGATATATAATTTACACGTTGGCAATAAAATATTTCTTATTATGTAAGAGTAGACAACGAAAAGTAACAATAATAATTATATTTTGTATCAATTATTTACGTGACGAAGCGGTAGCCGAATAATCACACGCACCTCCTATCACAGCTTTCGGGCGACTGACGCGCTGTCTCTTGATCTCAGAGGGGAAATCGTACCACGGGGGGAAAGGGGTCTAAACCTCCAATCGCAGGCCACAAAGACGAGTGGCACAAACGCGGATTTCGAACGACAACCCACGTGACAGAATTTACAAAATAAAACATCAGGTAGTAGGAGACAAGTATTTAAGATTTTCTGAATATTTTATTAAAAGTAATCAAAAATAATGGTTGCTATTACATGATAGGTAATATATTTAGGAGTTATGAGATATTTTTACGTTTTGTGTCATATAATTTTTTCTTAATATTATGGATTATACGCAAGCCGAGGTAGCGGAAGACACTTATGATTTGTATGAAAAACACTTCTGTCACGCGGATTTACAACTCTGTAACGTACTTTTTATAGTAAAATTATTCAATACATATGTTATTTAATCGTACACAGCCTTTATGTGTATAGTACAGTTCATTTTGAAATACAAGTAATTTCCTTGTTAGGGTTCCGTACCCAAAGGGTAAAAACGGGATCCTAGTACTGAGACTGCGATCCGTCTGTCTGTCCGTCTGTCACCAGGCTGTATCTCATGAACCGTGATAGCTAGACGGTTGAAATTTTCACAGATGATGTATTTCTGTTGCCGCTATAACAACAAATACTAAAAACAGAATAAAATAAATATTTAAGTAGGGCTCCCATACAACAAATGTTATTTTTTGGCCGTTTTTTGCGATAATGGTACGGAACCCGTGCGCGAGTCCGACTCGCACTTGGCCGGTTTTTTTTTTTCACTTACTGGTGGAGACACCTTTTTGTAGGATTAAAAGAAGAACGACCCATAAACTCTTTTAACCTCTTTACTTACCCGGAATGGTTCACCTGATCATTAACCTACGTAATCGCTTTATTAGTTTAAACAATTACCCTGAGATCAGGCGGTTATTCACATTTTGGTGTTAGAAGGGAAATGGTCAAAGCTGCCCCGAATAAGGGGCGGATTTGAACACATTTTTTCATAAAAAATGTCGGACATGCTGATGTAAGACTCATCTTCCTTTTTATGAAAGAAACACTTGTATAATGCTCCTTTCTTCTTAAGAAAACTGACAGTATAAAGCATGACCATGCTTTTCTAAAAAAATTCCTACGAAAGCCAGTGACCTTTTATTTCCTTCTGATGAAAGTCGAGTTAAAACGAAATCTCCAAGATTTGTATCATTATTATTAAGCTTCTTTCCGTAGTCAACATCTTCATTATCATCTGTATCTTCATTTTCGGTATTCATTGTTGGTTCTTCTTCTGTCTCTAGACATACCTATTTCAAAATCGGTTTCAACCGAGGATAAAGTCAATAAAGTTGTTGTTTTTTTAGTTCCATTGCTTTCAGTTTTAAGCAATTAGCTTTTTCTCGTTTTTTATTCAAAGCTTTTTCTTGCGACTTCTTTAATCGTGCTTTTCGTTCAAAATTTGCTTTTTGAATCTCTTTTTTTTCCGCGGTGTGTGATAATGTAATCTGCCTTTTTTCTTCTTTGTTTGATTCTTTACGAGGTAGAGCTCATAAAAAAGACCTCACGACTCCAGGAGTAAAGTCAATAAAAAAGAATGAAAATGAAAGGAAAAGACAGGTCAGACAGGTCGTTCGACGTTCTGTCTAGCAACTTTTTTCTTGATGTTTTCGTACAACGATAACTTTTCTTTCAAAGCTGGGTAGGTGTTAGCGCCATAAAGAATAGCTTTATTGTTTTCCATATCTTGAATGCCGTCAATTACGTACTGTATGGCGACGTAGTCGGGGAATTTGGCCCGCTTCCCCATTTCTTTCATAATGAGCATATACTGATAATAGGATTCGTCTTTACGCTTCTTACGTGCAGCCATCATCTCGTGCATTTCTTTGGTGTTCGCGGCATCCGGGAATTCCTTCAGCACGGCTGCCTTCAGTTCCTCGTAGGTTTTGTGTACTTTTTCCGTCTTGAGCCACAGCCCTGCTGTTCCCGTCAAAGACCTACGTGCAATGATAAGCCGTTGCTTCGCAGTCCATTCAAATATCTCCGCGTTGTCATCGAGATCTTGAACCCATTTCAATTGCTCTGGAACAAGCATCTTGACTACAAACTCAACAAATGCACAATTGCACTCTACCAGTGTAAAAAAATGTTAGGTAAAACGTGGGGGCTCTCTCCAAAGATTACTCTGTGGCTATACACAGCGGTGATCAGGCCAATGTTGGCTTATGGCGCTCTGGTTTGGTGGACGAGAACAGAACTCTCGACCACCATCGCCCGACTCCAACGGTTCCAACGACAGGCCTGTTCAGCTATCATTGGCTGCATGAGAACCACCCCAACGGCAGCCATGGAGATAGCCCTACAATTAACACCCCTGGACCTATACATACAGCAAGAGGCGGCGCTTGCCGCCATCAGGCTAATGCATCTAGGTATATGGGGCAAAAACCTCACCAGTCCACACGCTAAAATCCTGGACCGGGCGATTGAGTATCAGCCTCTCATCGCTGCCCCGTGTGACAGAATTCAAAAACAACCTATGTTCAACAAAACCTATAACATACAAACAATAGAGGAAGAAAGGGATCAGTCAGGAGCCAATGAAGTACGAATTTACACAGATGGCTCGAAAACTAGTAACGGCTCAGGTGCTGGCGTACACTCCCTTGACCTCAACATTAACTTTCACATACCGCTAGGCACACACAGCTCGATATTTCAATGTGAATGTGTCGCCTTAACACAAGCTGCAAAAACCGTAAAGCGCTTAGGCATCCAGGACTATGGTATCAGTTTCCTATCTGATAGTCTGGCCGTGCTCAAGGCTTTAGAAAATAAAATCACCAATAATAAACTTATCTTTGAATGCCACCTCGCCCTGGAGAGTATATCGAAATCCAATCGAATCACCCTCCAGTGGATCAGGGGGCATAGTGGATCTCTAGGCAATGATGCCGCAGACGAGCTTGCGAAGAGGGGCTCCGAGATGGTAGTGCTAGGCCCGTACCCGCTTATCCCCTTGCCCTTCTCGCAATTTCGTACGTGGATTCGCCAAAGATCAACAGAGCTACACAATAACAGATGGACACGGGCAACAGACTGTAGACAGTCGAAAATGGCTTTGCCGAATGTACACCCACGTCTAACTAAAAAACTCCTCAGCCTAAGTAGAAATAACCTCAAAATAATTATAGGGACAATAACGGGCCACACCCTTCTTAACAAACATTTATTCAACATAGGCGCCACGGACAGCCCACTTTGCAGCGGCTGTTTTAACGCCGAAGAATCAGCCGCCCACGTAATCCTGGAATGCGAGGCCGTGGCATCTCAACGCGAAGAAATCCTCGGAACAGTGAGGTCGCTCCGTGAAGCCTGTGAAGCTCCCAGGAAGCTTCTGTGCTTTTGGACGGAGCTAGGCTGGCTATGTTAGCCAGTACAGCCCCCACGCACAACGGACCAAATGGGAGTCTAAGTGCGGAAAAGGGAGTCCCTACTACTACTACTATACGCAAAAACTTAATATTAAAAAAACTTATAATGACCAATGTACTCAGACGGACCTAACAATCTGTGATAATAATACAATTTTAGTTAAAAGATATAAATGTAAACAATCAGTCCAAAGATTATAATATTACTAATTCAAATGCAATAGATAATGATTTATTTCGTGTATGAAAAACTAATTGTAATGCATCAAAACATAAACGGTTTAATAAACAAAGCAAATTTACTCACTGTACATTTGGACGAGCTAGAGAAAATGGATAAAGCTGTGGACATAATTTGTGTAACGGAGCACAACATGAGCAAAGAAGATCACTTATTTCTTAATATACCAAATTTCTCTCTTGTGGCTAGCTATGCTCGTAATAACAGAAATGGTGGATCGTGTATCATCATAAAAACGATTTAAAATTTCAAAGAATTAAATATATTGAGGAGTTAAGTATCCCAAATTTGATAGAATGCTGTGCTATAAAGCTAATTGAACATCCCATTGTTATTGTATGCTTGTATCGTGTGCCAAAATCTCGGATAAGCGATATAAATATCTTTCTTGAAACTTTGACTAATATTCTTAATAAAGAGCTACGTCATAGAGAAATAAAAATAATAATTTGTGGCGATTTTAACATAGATATTAAAAACAGAACTTATTCGTCATCTGAATTTGAAAATACTATCCTAAACTTTAACTTAAAATTTGGTACCAGAGAATCAACGCGTTTAAGTAGCGATACATGTATCGATAATATCATCAACAATATTAGGGGTAGCAAGTGCGACATCATCGACTTTGCTCTTTCAGACCATACTGCACAAATTTTATCATGTCCAGTTAAAAAATCCTGTAGACTTAAACAATGGTATACCTTTAGAAGAGATATTAGTAACAGAAATAAAGAAAAGTTTAAGCAATGTATAGAAAGTGTCACGTTTTCTGACGTATTTGGCGAAAACGATGCTGAAATAGCTTTTAATAAATTTTTTGATCACTTTCAGTTATTTTATAATCTTTGTTTTCCTGTTATAAGAATGAGAAATACTCCAACCAAAAGACCTACATGGATCTCAAAGGGCATAGCCAAATGCTGCCGACGGAAGAGAGATTTGTTATGGACGTATCGAAAGACGTCAAATAAAGCAGATCATAATGCATTCAAAAATTATTCTTCAAGGTTGAAGCGAATAATTAACTTGACTCAAAAATCGCAAAATGACTACAACATAAAACAATCCAATAATAAAACTAAAACAACTTGGAAGATAATCAACTCCACAAAGCATAATATGCCTAAAGAAGAAATTGTAAGAATAAATCTAAATGGTAAATCTATAACGGATCCCCAACAAATTGCTGAAGCTTTTTATAGTTACTTTGTTAATCTTGTTAAACCTATAAATCATTCGACATTAACTTATTTGACATCCCATAATAATAAAACACTGACATTGATTGATAATAATTCTAATTCCTTATTTATGAGTCCAACAATTCCAAATGACATATTAAATATCATAAAATCTTTGAAAAATACAGCCAGTACTGGATACGATAATATATCTACGTCAATAATAAAGTACGTTGCACAATCCATTAGTCCGGTTCTAAGCTATTTGATCAATCTATGCATCCAAAACGGAAAATTTCCCAGTAAGCTAAAAGTCTCAATCATCAAGCCATTGTTCAAAAAGGGTAAAAAGGAGGATATCTCTTGCTACAGGCCAATAGCTTTAATCCCAATTTTTTCCAAAATCATTGAAAAAGTAATCTTCAATAGCATTTACAACTATTTTGAAAAACATAATCTTTTTGTCAGTGAACAATATGGATTTCGTAAAAACAAGACTATAAATATGGCCATCACGATCTCCTTATCGGGATTTACTAAAATATGAACAATAGGACACCAGTAACGGCTATGTACATGGACATGACCAAAGCTTTCGACCATGTGGATCATAAATTACTGGTCGAAAAACTGTATAGATACGGCATACGAGGTAATGCTCTGGACTTGATAAAATCTTATTTAAGCCAGAGATTACAAATAACTGAAATAAATAGGCTTTATTTTGCGACGAAAACTGAAGTGCAATATTTATCAAACCCGATCGAAGTTATATATGGCGTGCCGCAGGGAAGTGTCTTGGGTCCCTTGCTTTTCCTTATTTATATCAACGATTTACCACGAGCCGTGAAAATTCCGTTAGTCCTTTTTGCTGATGCTATCACTGCTGTATTTTCTCCGACTGACAATAACACATTTGAAAATGACATTAACGATACTTTAAATGACATTATAAATTGGTTAACATGTAATAATCTTATAATTAATTTAGATAAAACAAAAATAGTCAGTTATTCCCAAAGAAAACCCGCTTTGACATTAAATGTAAATTATAAAATGAAAAAAATAGAGGAAGAAGATACCATCAAATTCTTAGGACTATGGATTGACAAAAATATGTCATGGAAAACGCAAATTGATACGGTGTGTAAAAAACTTAATAAATTTTCTTACGCTTTATACAGACTATCTAGGATTGTAAACCAATCAGCAGTACTAGTCGCCTATCATGCCTATGTAACGTCTACGCTTAGATATGGACTGATTTATTGGGGAAATGCTACAGACAGGGAACTCGCTTTTAGGGCGCAAAAGAAATGTCTTAGAGCTGTTTGTGGTATACGTGCCCCAGACAGCTGTATGCCATATTTTAAAAAGCTCAAGATTTTAACCTTTCCTGCCCTTTACATCTATGAGGTCGCTACGTTCGTAAAAACCAATGGAGAAAAGTTTGCTAACCTGCACTCCCGTCGACATGCCGATAAAATAGCAAATATTTTGACCTCAAAAACAGCCCTACTTTCTAAAAGTTTCTTTGGAATGTCTTCACGAATTTATAATAAACTTCCTAAGCAAATACGAGAAATTGATAACGTCAGTAGTATATTATTGGGCATTCTATACCACTATCGGCAAGTTGCTCGGCGAGTGCGCCTCGCTGCCGATAGTGGTATAGAATGCCCAATAATTGATAATCTACTCGCCTCTCCACTCGACCGAGACAGTACATTGTACTGAGAACTTGATTTGGAACGATAATTCGAGCAAATCGATACTCGACTCGCCACTCAACTCGACCGATACACTCGAACGAGACAGTTCATTTTGTCGCGTACTGGATGAGCTTTACTCGACCATTGACTAGTAACTTACTCCTTACCACTATATTCCATACGTCTGACCAGTATGCGGCGTTTCGGAGAACGATGAACTGTCAACTATCAACTCGACTCTCCGTTTACTTACTGCACTCGACCGATCACTCGAGTTTGTATTCGCTGTTAACAGAATGTCGAGCGAGAGTGATGGTGGCCGATGATTGTAACAAACCAAAGCTTGTGACTAAAGCGTTAACGGGTTGTTACTGTAAATAATAAACAACTGTAACTTAGGTACTTGGTTTAATTATCATAAAATGTTGGTTTGTCTGGAAACAAAATATCAGCCGCACGCACGAGCTCTTGTAGTTTTCGCCACTGAGGAGAGTCCGCGTCGGTCTGGAACTTGATTCGGACGAGCGCTTTCTTCCACAGCTCGGCGGAGTCGGTGAGGCGAGCGTCGTCAGCCTTGTACACCTTGCAGTCGATGTAGTACTCTCCGTCGGTGCTCGTTGCTCGGCGCTCACAGCCGCTGGCTACGCGGTTCACAAAGAATGAAGTTAGGTGATCCGATGAATGTTCTTTGTGTGGGATGTCGCGGTTTTTACTGATGCCGAATATGTCCATGCCAGTGTTGGTTTTTTTACTGAAATAATAACGAAAACTGTTATTAGTTAATGTTTACAACGAGAGATGCAGGGGCAAATTTCTGTAGAAAATATTACAAGTGACTAATCAGCGAATGGAATACTTATGCAAATTGCACTATTATAATTCAATTAGTGGAAACGTACTACTTTACTATTTTAATTTAATCAGAACTAGGAGATAATAAATTCAAAATATTATTCACCTGCTACGAGTTACGGTTGTTGTTTGTGACTGCATCTTGCGTTTCCCATTGCTGTCTGCAGACGGTTTGCGACTGGCCTTCACTTTGTGTCCAGTGATCGATGCTTGCGAGTAATCACACTCAGAGTCTGACCTGAAATAAAGATAGAGGAAATGTAGTCACACAATTATTATTAATTAATCCAATGGAGTAATGTCCATTGCGCTGGGCATACTATAGGACACAAGTGTTCGGGCAAACACTGGTTCTCTAATATTTAAATGGGATAGCACTGAGACTGAGCTAACTATGTACAGATCGGGTGATCTGTGAAGTAACGCGCTCACAAACAAATATATGTAGTTATAAATGACAGGCTAATCACAAGTGTGATCCATGAAAACGAACAGACTATTTTATCAGACTTACATTATTTTCCGATCAGAAGTTCCACTCGGTTTGATGACTTGGCTGGTGATGACAGCAGCGGATGGCTATCGACAATGCCGTCACTGATATTGTAGGCGACACGGAGTGTTTGTAGACCGATTATACAAGAGCACTTCGTTGCACTTGCAGACTGCGAAAACTTTGTACCGAACAGAAAAACTTGTGGCTTATAAGTTAAAATCGAATTATAAGTTAGGAATGTTAAATCCACTACAATCAATCCGGTATTGCTTTGTTAAAGTAACTTTTTCTATAGTCGTATTATACGCGTTGGTAAAATGAAGACGAAGGAAAATTTTATACTGTATCGAATGTCGATGCAGCGAAATAAGCTAGGGCTGACCAAACGATAGCGTGAACAGAATCGCCACAAACCAGATAGATTTTATTATTTTAAAGAAGTAAATAAATGTTTCCAAGGTAATTATTTCATCATCTACATTTAGGTTTCGTGTAGAAAAAATGAACTTACTGCCGTCTACCGCGTACTTCTCTAGATTTCCTAAAATAAATAGATAATATAATTCCTGTAACTACGGTAACGGGCATGACGAAACCATGAACGTTATATGATATCGTCATCGTCATGTCGTCTATCGACATACTATGATATATTTTAATCGATTAAGTGCATTGTGTGAAATTTGTATATTTGAATGCCTACCAAGTTGTTACCAACCCTAACCAAAATAGCTGATTATTGTGATTGCGAAATAAATAATTATGTTTAGCACACGTGTAACAATTAGGCAATAACAACTTTTATGATGAAATATTTTTCTGCTTTGTAGACAAAAAAAGAAAACAAAAAAAAAAATCCCTAAAATATTATTTATTACCTCAAAGTCTCTCGGAGCGAGCACCTTTCTAAACTGTTACAGTACAATCAAGTTAATTATTATAAATAAATATTTAATTGATCTCACACCAGAAACAACAACAATTTCAGCTACTGGAGCAACTGTGTTCGTTATATCGGGGTGCTGAAATATACATACATATTTGGATCACGCAAATACATAATCTTATGTATGAATCATTTCATATTGTGCAGGTAATTATCAAATATAACACAACAATAATACGATAACTATTTAGAACATTACAATAATTATGACTATTTTTCATTCTAGAATTTACAGCTTTTTACCTAATTCTTCATCGGTACCAATAAACCATATTTTTTTTAGTTTCAGATACATTCTGCCTAAACATAATATTAATTACTGACTTGCCTGTGAAGAATTATTAAATTACTTGAAGTATATCTACATATTTGGACCACGCAGATACACGTACTCTTATGTATACATAGTTTCATATTTTGCAGGTAATTATGAAATATATTTTTCTTCCCAGAATATACCATTATCTTACCTAATCAGATTATGTACCTAATGCATCCATTTTTTTTTTTTTTTTTTTTTTTTTTTATTATTTCAGATACATCCTGCCTAAACATAATTACCGACTTGCCTGTGAAAAATTACACAAGGATCTTGAAATCAGCGTAAAATTGTCCTGACCAAGTTGTACTAATTATATAAAATATTTTGTCTGGTATACCTAAGACGGTGAATATTAGTTGTAAGTATTATCTAATCCAAATTTATTGAACTAATAATTTCAAGTGTTCTTTGATTTCAAACAATAATATAATGCCTCACTGCTCTGATTGTAAAGTATTTGTAGACAATCGTCGATGGTCTGGTCATTTACGTAGCAATGTACATAAAAACAATAGTTCTACCCCTATGTATGATAATGTTGCAATTATTAATTCTTCTTTTAAAGAACGAATCAAAAGTTACAAAATCATAGCGACAGGTGAACAAATACATAGTTTTCCTGAGGTGTTTCTCAAAAGTATTAGTACACAAGTCAAACATTTAATAGACAATTCAATAGAGAAACACACCTCTGTCAAAATAAATTTTGAACTGTTTGCTTCGTTTCTTATGTATAAAAATGATCAACAAGAAATAAAATCATTCCGTACAAACAACATTATTACACATTTTAATTACGATTTTGATTCTATTTATAAACTAACTATTGATTTACTACTAAAAAAAATTGAAGAATTTGAGGAAAGGGATAGTGGTTGGACTTTTTTATGCAATTCACATTTAGAATTAAATATTAATAAATATCAACCTCTCAGCGGATCTAAATTTTTAACTTTGCCGAAATTCATAAAAAGTAAAAGAGCTTGTTTGAATATTCGGAACAATGATGAGTATTGCTTTTTGTGGTGTGTTGTGGCGGCATTGTACCCCACAAATAGACATCCCGATAGGATTTCGTCTTATCCCCGCTTTCAGGATGTTTTGAATGTTAATAATTTGACATTTCCAATCACATTTTCGGACATAGCTATCTTTGAGAAAAATAATCCTTCTGTTAATATATATGTGTATGGTTTAAAAAACGAGAAGACAATTATTGGACCGCTTTATAAAACGTTGAATAATAAGTCTAATAAAAGTATCCATCTACTGTTTATAGAAAACAATAATAATTCTCATTACTGTCTTATCAAAGATTTATCTCGTTTAGTTAGAAATCAGATGACCAAACATCATGGTAAACTATATTTCTGTGAAACTTGTTTATTGTTTTTTCCAACGCTTAATCAAATTGAATCCCACTTGTGTGGGGGGATCGTCACAGTTTTACCAGAACAAGGTTCATTTTTAAAATTTAAAAATTATGATAGGAAACAAAACATTCCATTCGTCATATACGCTGATTTCGAAACGTTACTTGAACCCATTTCCGGCGATGATTTCAACACCGCTAATACGTCATACTCTAAACGCCACGTGCCGGCTGCATTCGCTTACAATGTCGTGTCATCAAATAAAAATGATAGCGTTGAAGGCTATAGAAGTTATCGCGGCAATGATTGTGTTTCAAAATTTATAAATTTTCTTACTGAGGATGTAAAACAAATACATCAGATTATATCCAAAAGCGAGCCTATGATATTCACTGATGACAATTCTCTAGAGTTCAAACGTGCCGTTAGGTGTCATATTTGCGACAATTTACTCTTGACCGATAAAGTAAGAGATCATTGTCATATTACAGGCCTGTATCGAGGTGCAGCACATCGACACTGTAATTTGCAACATAAAGTACCAAAATTTATACCAATATTTTTTCACAATTTATCCGGGTACGATTGTCATTTATTTATAAAAAAGTTAGGCGAAATTCCAGGCCCAATTAAAATAATCCCTAAGACTAAAGAAAAATACGTCGCATTTACCAAATTTATTCCTATTGCTGATAATGAGTTTATTTGTATAAGATTTTTAGATTCATTCAACTTTTTAGGGACAAGTTTAGACAAGCTCGCTAAAACATTGCAGGTGGAAGATTTTGTTAATCTTCGATTTCATTTTTCTAAAGACAGACAGTTTAATTTATTGACAAGAAAAGGTATATATCCTTATGATTACATGACCAATTGGAAATGTTACGATCAAAAATCATTGCCGTCTAAGGGTAATTTTTATAATTATTTGACTAACGAAGACATTACAGATGAGGATTATAATCACGCACAGGCTGTTTGGGCTGAATTCAATATTAATAACCTCGGCGAGTATACGGATCTATACTTAAAAACGGATGTGCTTTTGTTAACAGACATATTTCAAAATTTTCGGAAAACCTGTAAACAATATTACAGTCTTGACCCAGCGTTTTACATTACTGCACCTAGTTTATCTTTCGATGCAATGTTGCTAAAAACGGGCGTTCAGTTAGAACTCGTGTCGGACTTAGCTATCATCAGAATGATACAAAGCGGTATACGCGGCGGTTTGTGCATGTGTTCCCATCGGCATGCTAGAGCCAATCACAAATACATGCATGAATATAATCCATCACAACCTGAGAGTTTCATAGTATATTTAGATTGGAATAATCTTTACGGTTTTAGCATGTGTCAGTATTTACCATACTCTAGTTTCAGATTTTTAAGTGATAACGAATTAGCAAATTTTAATGTTACCACTATAGAGGATAACGCAAACTGGGGCTTCATATTAGAAGTCGATCTATTGTATCCCGAGCATTTACATAATGACCATAATGACTTACCATTTTGTCCCGAAAAATGTGTACCCCCGGGAGGTAAAACAAAGAAATTAATAGCAAATTTGTATAATAAGTACAACTACGTGATTCACTACGTTCATTTAAAAAAATGTTTAGAACATGGTTTAATATTACGTAAAATTCATAGAGCAATTACTTTTAGACAGAGTCCATATTTAAAACAGTACATAGAGTTAAATACTCAATTAAGACAGAAAGCAAAAAGTTCCTTCGAACAAGACTTTTTTAAGTTATTAAATAACAGTGTTTTTGGAAAAACATTAGAAAATACTGAAAATAGAGTAACCGTACATTTAGTTAATCAATGGTGCGATCAGTCCAATCGAACTAAGAAATTTATATCCGCTGAGAAACTTATAGCCAACCCCTATTTCCACAGTGCATCTATTTTATCAGAAAATTTAGTTGCAATACAAATGAAACCTGATCAAATTATTTTAGATAAACCTATATACATAGGTTTCACTGTATTAGAACTTTCAAAAGCACACATGTATTACTTTCATTACAATATTGTAAAGCCTTTTTATAAAGATCGAGTGCAGCTATGTTACACAGATACCGATTCCTTTGTCTATAAAATATACACCAACGATTTTTACAATGATTTGAAATATAATTTTTTACAATATTTTGACAGCAGTAACTATGAAATCACAAATGATTTACAGATACCGCTAAAAAATAAAAAGGTTCCCGGTCTCTTTAAAGATGAAATGGGAGGAAAATATATTACTGATTTTTTGGTTTGAGATCGAAACTTTACTCTATAAGAACCCCTAATAGTATCATTAAAAAAGCAAAAGGAGTAAAATCATGCGTGGTCAGGGATTTAAACTTATCAGACTATGAAACCATTTTATTTAATGGTGGAGTAATCCGGAGAAAAAATAATATGTTTAAATCAATAAAGCACGAAATATTTACTCGGACTGTCAACAAAGTTGCTTTATCTAGAAATGATGACAAACGATCGATATCTGTGGATCAAATATCAACCCGAGCCTGGGGGCATGCATTTATTTTTAAGAATGAATTACTTTGATCATAATTTTAAGTTAAGTGTTACCTACTCATAGTTTAGTTTTAGGAAATAATAAATGTTAATATTATACAAAAAATGAAATAAAGTGTGAATTATTATAATTATTGACTTGTTTTATTTCTGAAATCCTGTTTATTTCAAAATATCATTACACTTTTTTTTTTTTAAATCGGTAAACAAAGTTAACACTGATTGCAGTTATCTCACTATGCACCTAAAATACCATGCATCATAAGGTTGATTTTCGAATAACTAACGTTTTACGATTAAGTAACATGCTTACAAGGCGTTGTTTGTCATTGTATAAGTGTTACCTACGTTGCAGTTCATTGGCCTTAGTCTTGAGACACAAACGCTTAGTTGACAATATTAGTATGACTTGTAATTATTTAGTTATTTTGTCATCATTTACGAAATATTATTCGGCGCGAACACCTGTTTAATATTTTTTTAACTTCCATCAAAAGTTATCATGTCGGTGAGTAAAATATTTTTAATTCGTTTTTTTTATGATTGTTTTATAATTAGAGATTGTGTTCGCAGCTGTGTTGTGTTGCACTTTTCCAGAGCCTTTTGTCACTAATCTAAAGTAAATCTAGACTTTCTCGATTGAAAACCCAATTAAAACGCTATACTAGCGGAATAGTGGTATAAATTGTGTTTATATTTTGTTCCAGAATTCTGACACCGAGATTGTATTCAGCCAGTATGCTCAGGATCCTTACGAGGGATTCTCCGAGATGTTTCGCAGTGAACCCGGGCAAAGCAAACAAGTCACGAAAGATAAAAAACCAAAACAACGGTGCAGGGAAAAATCGATAAAGCAAAATCCTACAAAATCCTTCGTTATGAGTCGACTACATCGAAAAGGGATTAAGTTAATAAAAATTTCAGTGGTAGATCTGTGTAACAACAATCCTCAAACCATAGACAGTGATAGTGACAGTGAAAACGTTATTATAAACGCTCAATATATTGTTCAAGATCCCATCGACAGTGTTATGGACGAAACTGAGTCTTTAGTTAAGAAAATATCAAAATCTTTAATAGGTACTGACTTTTATTAACCGTTTTTGTAAAGTAGTTAATATTTGTATTTTCATTATGATGTTTTTATTTAATTTTGTATTAGGTTGTGTTATTTGTGGAGTAGCGTGGGGGTGTTTAACAAAATAAAAGCAAATTTGCATTATTTTGATTTTTATTTAAAAACCTTAAAACCAATAATCTAAATACATTACACATATGAGTACATACATTTATACCCATTCTAAATATTTCCTTAAACAAAGCACATTTTTAAGAGCACAATGCTTTAGATGTTTATTACAATTAAAATTAGATCTTCCTTCACAGTATTTTTTATGCAAAACAGAGAAACTAAGACATTGTTCTGTACCAAGGTCTGATACTTTACAATTCACACACAGTTCCTTTATCCAATTCACCTTCTCCAAACCATTTAAAATAATTTCCTTATTTTCTAGATATGGAACGATTATACGCCGAAATTCTCTATAGTCAATATATCTGTACGGTTCGTACACTTGCAGAGTTGTTGTTGTTGAGGTTGAAGCACGAAGAGAAAAGATCACTCAGTTTTCGTTAGATTTATTACGTATTTTTGTGTTTACACGTAATACTGTTGACGATTCCTTTCTCTAATGTTAGTCACCGCGTAGCAGTTATCGTACTCATCAATTTAAAGTGTTTCATGTGTATTTATAATATTATTGGAATGACGCACGTATGGTGCACGGCACCGCGTCAGCAAAATATGTACAGTTTTAGACTGTACATCTTGGCAACCCAACAAGAAGAAACCAACGAGAAGAGAAAGGAAAAGTCATCACAAAGTTAGTTAAGTAATTAATCAATCAAATAGAAAGGCGATGTTCCTGTTCCCAGGTTGAGGCTCCCGCCGCAAGTCCTTTGTTGTTTGTGCTGCGACGGTTTCATGCTGCTGGCACTCTGTTTTGCGGAAAACTTGAAGTTCAATATCTTCAGGTTGACTCGAAGTTTTGTTCTTAGCGTTGTGTGTGCAATAGTGTGGACAACGATTTCTCCCAACCACGACAAGTACGACTATGATGGCGATCGCCAGCAAAGAGTAACTTATGGCATATTGATGAATGTCGTGACTTGTTAGTGTTGGTAGTGAAGCTTCATTTTGCCGTTGAGTTGCAATTTTCTGAGCAATTGTTACAATTTCCTGATCCGTAGCCTTTGACTGAAGGATATTTGGAGCATAACGATATGTTAAGTTCACTATCTTGTTAATAGATGTATCAAATGTTGGAGCTGTAAACTCATAATCCATCTTCATATGACTGCTGTATCGGCGTTGAGCGTAGATGGTTAAGTCGTTGGATTGCAGTACGCATCCCTGAGATAATGTCACTATGCTCGATAATGCAATGGTTTGTGATGTGACGTCGTTGCTACATATGATTCGTAATGCACACGTTTCGCAGCAAATCGCCAGCCAGCTGTTTTGAGTTTGTAACTCTATCCAAGTGTCTTTGCATGACGCGCGTTCGACGTCACAAGGTTCATTGTTTTGATGCGATAGCAGTTTTGCCTCACAAGGAGCGTTTTTGCTGTGTAGGTCAAATGATGGCAGGTTTTTCTTGCATAAGAAATTCTGCGATTTTTGTTGCATGCAGTGTTTCAAGTCATCTTTGGACATAGACACGTAAATGTTCTTCTTGAAGTTGACAGCGATGTACTCGTTTGATAACTGCACATATGTAGTTTCCTTAGCATTGTTAACCGGTAAAGGTATCGCTTGGTATATTACGAAATCTTCGTTAGCTACAAGTGGAATATGTGCTTCGAAAAGAAAGTAATTTTCAGTAACTCGTGCTTTCACATTGATCAGCTTGTAGATATCTGTAACGGACGCATGGCTTTGTACGTTGCGTGGTGATTTTTTAGCATAAGGGCTTCCCACGTAGACCTATAACGGTGTTTATGGCGAACATGTGTTTGGGTCTTTTTAACGAATCTTTGAATGAAGCAATAACCCTGACCGTTGTCGGCATTTTGTAAAAATAATGAAACAATCCATGTTTAATGGCTCCGTAACGGTGAACGCCTTGTTTGTCAAAGGTTTACCGCTTTGAAAAATAAATAACTATAAATGCTTATTGTCTGCAGACCCGTACGCCGCCTTAATAAAACCTTGAATGGACTATTGTTGTTATCCCAAAACACATTACCGGGGTCTGCGTGAGAAAATATGATATCCCGTTAGTTAGTGTAAATTTCTCTTTTCGTGGTACTAAAAATAACACGTGAATGTTAAAATATAATTGATGTAGGTTCCATGTGAGTTTTAAAGTATGAGTACAAAACATATGAGAACTACTGTAATACATATAAGAACTAGAGAAAACGTAGATAATTAGGTAAGATTATGCATGTTTTGATAGCTCATAAGTAGGGAGGAATCTAGGTTAGATAAGATTTTTGTGTTGACCTTTTTACAGCTTTATATGTTTCCTAGGTAGAATTAAGTATGTAGATTAAGGAAATGTATAATTTGTGTAGATTTAAGTAAGATAATATTGATGATTACGGCATTTCTATGACGCCATACCCGAGCGCCATTGAGAGAGAGGGGCGCCATTGTTCGCGCCTAGCGGTTCTTGTATAAATAACGGACCGTTTGGAGGCTGAGGCACAGTCGGACACAGTCAGTCTTCAGCTCTACAATTGTAATAACATACAGTTGTAATAACAATAAGGAATAAAATTGAAGATACGAATCACGACAGTATTTTCATTCTTCCAACGAACAACCAAATACAGTCCACTTCAGTCTGGTCCTACGAGCTCGGATAAAGAACCAAGAACCAGCGGCAACCAGGTCCACTTCAGTCTGGTCCTACGAGCCCGGATAAAGAACCAAGAACCAGCGGCAACCAGGCCCACTACAGTCTGGTCCATCAAGCAGCGGATACAAGAACGAAGAAGACGCTGCAACCAGAACATCTGAGCTGCAGACGAAGTACGAAGATCTGCGGCAAGAGCGAAGAAAGGAACCCGGCTGTCACCGAGCCGCAGACGAAGTAAGAAGATCTGCGGTAAGAACAAAGCTGTACGGAACAGGACCGGTTTCGAACCTAACCGGTCTTGAACCTGACCGGCTTCAACACAACTGAACCCGACCGGCTTACCGAACCGAGCCGACCGGTTTCACCTGAAGTACCGAACCGAAGAGGTACTAACCCGCCTTGCCAAACTGAACGTGCGGCTATACTCAAGATGGTGTTCACAAGGAGCCAGGGAGACGCAACCGAGATAGAAGAACAGCTACGCATCCAAGAACAGGAAGCGCGACGCGTCCAAGAAGAGGAGGCGCGCCGCCAGGAAGCGGAGCTGATCGAACGGGAGCGAAGAAGAAGACTCTCACCGGACCCACCAGCATCACCATTTCCGAGAATGGCACACAACAGCGCAGCGGGGCCTTCCAGTGCACAGACGACAAACACCGCGATCCGACAGCGAATGACGTCACCGACCAGGACAATGAGGTCGCAACGGTCGACGACAAGCGTCACAACAAGGCTACGGATAGCGGAACTGGAGGCTGCAGAGAAGCTAGCAGCCATCCGGACCCAGAAACTGGCACTGGAAGAAGAGCTAGTCAAGAAGAGACTAGCAGTGGAGGTGTCAGCGATCAACGATGAAGAAAGCGTACAAGAGGAACAAGAGCCCTCTCGTCCACGCGAAGAGCCTCATCAAATGGTGGATGAATGGCTGAGGACGAACCCCCTCAACTCACGGGGGGAGGAGGGACCAAGAGAATCCAAACAGATACGCTTCGTGTCTAGAACGAGATCGCCGACCCCCATAAGAGCAAAGGACAGCATTGAGCACTTGGCAGCAACACTAGAAAAAATGGCCCGACCTAGGCCTGGGCACACGGAGCTACCTACATTCTCCGGAGCGGCCAACGAGTGGCTGCCATTCAAGGCGGCTGTACGAGATTCGACAGATATGTACCAGGTTACAGCAGCCGAGAACGTACAAAGGCTGAGAAGCTGCCTCAAAGGAGAAGCAAGAGACGCCGTGGCCGCCCTTCTACATACGGCCACTGATCCAGGCGTCATTATGAAGACTCTTGAGCAGTGCTTCGGACGACCGGAAGTCATCATCGACCGGGCACTGGATGACCTCAAGAAGCTTCCAAAACCTGGTACATCGGCCACAGAACTCAACAGTTTCGCTGTCAAGCTACAGAACATAATTTGCGTACTGCAAACAATCGATCGAAGAGGTTACTTGTTCAACCCTTTTATGACCCGGGAAGTACTGGACAAGCTCAGCCCGCATCTCCGATCCCGCTGGTGTGACTACGCCTACGATCAAGAAGGGACAGCGGATCCGGAAATCGTCGTGATGTCACGGTTTCTAATGCGAGAGGCGGACCGAGCGTTACGATATACGTACGCTCCGTCTACAAGCGCCGCCGCACCGAGAAAGGAAACTCGACCCATCGTGACACTCAAGAAGAAGGCGAGCGTGTTCACTACGACCGAGGAAAGGGAAGAAGAAAAGGACAAGTGCCCTAAGTGCGAGCAAGCCCACCTGTTGACGCGGTGTCCGCAGTACAAGGCGCTAACGGTAGAGCAGCGATGGAGCTTTCTTAAATCTAATAAGATTTGCTTCAAATGCGCCCAGAAGCAACACAGGCGCATAAGTTGCAAGGCGCAGCTGTGTGGCGTGGATCAATGTCGCCGCCCGCATCATGCGACGCTCCATCAAGCGGTACGCGAAGCGCAGACGGAAGACATGGGGAAGGCTGAACCACGGAAGGAGGAAGCGGTCCTGTCTGTGGCTACCCAACCCGCTACCGGGCCACGGGCAGTCTTGCTCAAGATGTGCCCTGTCATCGTGTCCGGACCACGGGGGGAGGTCAAGACCTACGCACTCCTAGACGAAGGGGCCACGATCACCCTAGTGGACGAAGCACTGGCGGCGAGCGTCGGGGCAGAAGGGCCATCACGGCCGCTCCACCTGAGCGGGGTCAACATGTCGCAGCGAGATATGGGCAGCCAAGTAGTGAATATCAACGTGAAGGGACTGAAGAGTGACGAAAGCTACAGGGTCAGAGCGAGGACCATGAAGGATCTCCGGCTTCACCAACAGTCCATTCCCGACACGCTGCTGGATTACGAGCACCTGAGGGACCTGACCCCAGAAGAGGTGTGCTACGAACTGGCGCGCCCCGGGCTTCTAGTGGGTACAGACCACTGGGAGTGCATCGTGTCCCGTGAGCTCCGAATCGGCGGCCCTAACCAACCGGCAGCATCAAGAACGCAACTCGGATGGGTGGTACACGGAACCGCACCACGCAAGACCATCATCAAAGAAGGGAACGTGCTGCATGTATACGAGCCCAACCGAACTACGGGTGCGTGCAGCCAGGAACTCCACGACTTAGTCGAAGCCCACTTCAGGATTGACGCGCTCGGCATACAAGGAAGGCCGAGAGTCAAGGCGAGCGACCAACGGGCCATCGACATAGTCGGAAGGACAATCAGGAAGATTGACACCGGGTACGAGGTTGGGCTGCCATGGCGACGAGACGAGGTCACTATGCCGCCTAGCTACAATCAAGCGTTCCGCCGGCTGAAGAAGATCGAGCAGAAGATGGACGCCAACCCACAGTTCGCGGCTGAGTACTCCAAGCAGGTTAACAACCTATTGGACAAAGGGTACGCGACGCCATGCGACGGGTCGGAGCGAGCGAGTGCCATCTGTTGGTATCTGCCACATTTCGCCGTGCAGAACCCGAACAAGCCCGGCAAACATAGGCTAGTGTTCGACGCAGCAGCGAAGAGCAACGGCGTCTGCCTAAACGACGAACTGTTGGAGGGACCCGACCTACTGCTGTCGCTGCCAGGAATCCTATTTAGGTTCCGAGAGAAGGTGGTAGCGATTACAGCAGACGTGCAGGAGATGTTCCTGAGAATCAGGATAAGGCCGGAGGACCAACCAGCGCAACAGTTCCTGTGGAGAGGTGACGACCGACAAGAGCCGCCGAGGAAATACAAGATGACCAGTATGCTATTCGGCGCCGCGAGCTCCCCGTACATGGCCCATTACGTTCGCAACCACAACGCAGACGTACATGGGCAGGAGTACCCGCGGGCGCTGGAGGCCATCAAAGGAAGTCACTACATGGACGATTTGGTGGCCAGCTATGAAGACGCTGAAGAAGCACGGAAGGCAGTAGAGGAAACGAGAGCAGTGCACGCGCACGCAGGGTTCACGCTGCGAGGTTGGAGCTCCAGCAACAAGACGGTGCTACGCGACGTGCCCACCGAGCTGCACGCCACCTCTCCTACACAATTGGGGGGTGAGCAGCCTGAGAGCAAGATTCTGGGGCTGCATTGGGACGCGGAGCGCGATGAGCTGGGGTTCAACACATCTATGAACCGAGTCCCGGCTGAAGTACGAGCGAGAACGCGCGCCCCGACTAAGCGTGAAGCCCTCAGCGCCGTGATGTCCATATACGACCCGCTTGGGTTGCTGAGCCACTACACAATACGATCGAAGATCATACTGCAGAGCTTGTGGCGCCTTCAGACGACGTGGGACGAGCAAATCCCCGAGGAAGAGAACGAGCTCTTCGCCTCCTGGCTCGCTCGCCTGACTGAACTCGCTCAGCTGCGACTACCGCGCTGTTACGTGACGCAAAAGTATGAACGCGTCGACTTACACATACTGTGCGACGCCAGCGAGCAAGCCTACGCAGCTGTGGCCTATTGGCGAATAAGAAACGTCGATGGGAGCCTGAACGTCGTGTTGGTGGCCGCCAAAGCTAAGGTGGCGCCTCGTCGGGCGCAAACTATACCGCGCCTGGAGCTACAAGCCGCAGTGATTGGAGCAAGACTCGCTGAGACGATAAGAAGGGAGCACCGAGTCATCATCGGCCAGACGACCTACTGGACCGATTCATCTACCGTGGTGCACTGGATCCATCACGACGTGCGACGCTACACGCCATTCGTTGCGCATCGGCTGGGAGAGATCGCAGAGTTGACCCAGAAAGAAGAGTGGCGTTGGCTGCCTACTGCAAGCAACGTAGCGGACGACGCCACTCGGCTCATCGACACGCCCATCTGCGCCACGGATAGATGGTTTCAAGGACCGGACTTCTTGCTCCTGCCAGAAGAGCAGTGGCCCACGACGTCGATGGATGACAAGGAGGACGAGGAGGTTCTTCACACGAGAGAAGAAACGGAGCGAGATAGCTGGCTACCGAACCCGGCCCGCTTCTCAAAGTATGAGGTATTGGTGAGAGCCGTCGCTCGAGCGATCGCTTTCACTGATATCTGCAGACGAAGAGCAACAAGGATGGAGTATCATCATATCCAGCGCGCCGAGGCTGAACTAATCAAACAAGCACAAGAGGACAGCTTCGGGGAAGATATGAAGAAGATCCAGTCTGCTCGCCCGCTCACGAGGGCGAGTCGATTGTACAGGCTGGATCCAGTGCTGGAAAACGGCGTCCTAAGAGTGAGGGGCCGGATCGAGGCCTCTCCCGCCCCGACCGAGATGAAGCGGCCTATTATACTCGACGGCCGTCATCAGCTGACTAAGCTCCTCGTGCTGCGGGAGCACTGCGCTGCAGGCCACGCCAATAGGGAGCGTGTGACGAACGACCTGCGACAGCAGTACTGGGTCATTCACTTGCGACCCACGGTACGCGCTGTCGAGAGGAGCTGCGCCTTCTGCAAAACGAGGCGGGCGAGGCCGCAAACCCCAGCTACAGGAGACCTGCCACACGCCCGCCTTGACCCTTTTCACCGCCCGTTCACCAACTGTGGGGTGGACTATTTTGGGCCAATAATGGTCAAGGTAGGACGCCGCCGAGAGAAGAGGTGGGGCGCACTCTTTACGTGCCTCACCTCCCGCGCCGTGCACATCGAGCTTGTCGCTTCACTCTCCACCGACTCAGCAATCATGGCGCTGAGACGAATGGCCGCGCGCAGAGGCTGGCCGAGAGTGATGTACTCCGACAACGCGACTAACTTTCGCGGGGCCGACCAGGAGCTACGCCACGCCTACGCCGAGTGGATGCTTGCCCTGCGAGATGAGGGGCTACTGCATCGCTTGGAGTGGCGCTTCATCCCTCCCGGCGCGCCCAACCAAGGTGGCGCGTGGGAACGTATGGTGCGCTCCGTGAAGACGGCGATCAGCGTGACCCTGCGAGAGAAGGCGCCGGCGGAAGAAGTACTGAGGACTCTGCTCACTGAGGCTGAGTTCTCGATCAATGCGCGACCGCTGACACACGTCAGTGTGGATCCCAGCGACCCCGAGGCCCTAACCCCCAACCACTTCTTGTTGGGGTCGTCTAAGGGGCTGCCGACGACAGGACCCTGCGAAGAGGACGACCGGAGGACATGGCGAGCTAGTCAGGCGCTCGCTGACCACTTCTGGCGACGATGGCTACGCGAGTACCTGCCCACGTTGGTACCTCGCGGCGAGCCACGGAACGACGTGCGACCCATTCAAGCCGGTGACGTGGTCCTCGTGGTCGACAACACGCTGCCACGGAACACATGGCCGATGGGAATCGTCGAGCGCACGCATCGCGGACCGGATGGCGGCATCAGAGTCGTCGAGGTGCGCACCAGGACTGGCACCTTCCGACGCCCCGTGAGCAAGCTCGTCGTCGTGTCAACAAAGGAGGCTACGCGAGCTGCGCCGGGGGGAGAACTGTAACGGACGCATGGCTTTGTACGTTGCGTGGTGATTTTTTAGCATAAGGGCTTCCCACGTAGACCTATAACGGTGTTTATGGCGAACATGTGTTTGGGTCTTTTTAACGAATCTTTGAATGAAGCAATAACCCTGACCGTTGTCGGCATTTTGTAAAAATAATGAAACAATCCATGTTTAATGGCTCCGTAACGGTGAACGCCTTGTTTGTCAAAGGTTTACCGCTTTGAAAAATAAATAACTATAAATGCTTATTGTCTGCAGACCCGTACGCCGCCTTAATAAAACCTTGAATGGACTATTGTTGTTATCCCAAAACACATTACCGGGGTCTGCGTGAGAAAATATGATATCCCGTTAGTTAGTGTAAATTTCTCTTTTCGTGGTACTAAAAATAACACGTGAATGTTAAAATATAATTGATGTAGGTTCCATGTGAGTTTTAAAGTATGAGTACAAAACATATGAGAACTACTGTAATACATATAAGAACTAGAGAAAACGTAGATAATTAGGTAAGATTATGCATGTTTTGATAGCTCATAAGTAGGGAGGAATCTAGGTTAGATAAGATTTTTGTGTTGACCTTTTTACAGCTTTATATGTTTCCTAGGTAGAATTAAGTATGTAGATTAAGGAAATGTATAATTTGTGTAGATTTAAGTAAGATAATATTGATGATTACGGCATTTCTATGACGCCATACCCGAGCGCCATTGAGAGAGAGGGGCGCCATTGTTCGCGCCTAGCGGTTCTTGTATAAATAACGGACCGTTTGGAGGCTGAGGCACAGTCGGACACAGTCAGTCTTCAGCTCTACAATTGTAATAACATACAGTTGTAATAACAATAAGGAATAAAATTGAAGATACGAATCACGACAGTATTTTCATTCTTCCAACGAACAACCAAATACAGTCCACTTCAATATCTTTAATGTTTTCTTTGTAGTTCTCAACTGGTAGCGATAAAGATTTCGGAAGGCTTCCGGATATTTCCGTTAATTTTTGAATCAGACGAACCGGACTTATCAGATGGACATCTACATGACCTTGGTAGACGTTAGTTAGAGTATTAAACAGCATCTCCTGGAACGTCCTCAAGCTGTTGATCAATAGGTACGTCGTTAACGAAGCAGAGTTGAGGTAGGTAGTAGCCGAAAGTATTTCCATTTCCGTTTCGATGGATGCTATATTTTTATTGGTCTGATTGATAAAGTTATCAATGGAGTTGAATTGACGCTGAATATTGTCTTCAGTTTGTTTCAATACTTGATTCTCAAGCTCCACAATCGTTGTTTGATTTTTTAATAACTCAAGTAAGTAGTTCTCATTGGTTTGCAGAGATTGAATATCGTTTTGATATTTCTTAGCGAATTGTTGGTCCAATATCCCAAACAGACTGTTAGCTATGTAGCCGACTCCGTCGACTAGACCCCGTTTCTTCCTGTTGCTCAGGTGTTTGTGGGGATTTATAAGTATAGAGTTGTAGTAGTTTAGAAGTTCTAGTTCATGATTTAATTGTTCCATGGTTGATCTGCAGTGTTGTAGATTCGTTTTTTGGCATAAGTTGTGAATATTCTCGAAGTAAGTTTGAGTACGACGAGTCCCATCCCAATAGTTTGTTAGGTTGTAGTACATCATTAGTATCCATTCATCGTGCACTACTTGCATTTTGCCGACGGTGTCATAGTATATGGGCCGCTCGCGTTCCAGACTTGTAATCTGAGTGGTCGCCGCCGGCGCTCCGCGCGTGCCATCGGTGGCGGTATAAGATCCCGTTACAAATGTAAACAATGATAACATTGTTATTAGTAACGTTGAGATAAGATTCTTTGACTTCTTCCGCCGTTCGTTTTTCGATTTCTGTGGAGGCTTATTTTTCATTTCGTTTTCTTTGGTTTCCTCAGTTTCAGAGTTCAATGGTAATGGCGACAGTTTTGTTATTGGGCGCTTTATGATTCCTGCTTGAGTTTTAACAGTAGTTACTCGAACATATCCATCAGATCCTGGATGTGTTTCCAGAATCCGACCTAGGGCCCATTTTCCCGGCGGTAGATTGTTTTCTTTCACCAGTACTACATCGCCTTCTTTAACGTTTCTAGAAGGCTTGTTCCACTTACTACGTGTTTGTAGAGTGGTAAGGTAATCGTTTGACCAGCTTTTCCAATATTGTTGAAACATATGCTCGGTAAGCTGCCATCTACGGCGTAAATCAATGTTTTTTACGTCACTGTAATCCGAGAGTGGCATGGACAATATTGGGCTTCCTGTAAGGAAATGTCCAGGAGTTAGGCAGTTGTAGAACTCTTCTGGATCTTCAGTTAGCGGGCACAGAGGTCTTGAATTCATGCAGGCTTCTATTTTTGCTAAAATCGTTATGAACTCCTCGTACGTTAGTTTTTGGTCCCCCAGTACTCGTCGCAGATGGTGCTTCATAGACTTGACGGCAGCTTCCCACAGACCGCCAGCAGTTGGCCAGGCGGGGGCGTTGAAATGCCACTCCACCTCCAATTTGGCCAGTTCGTTGAAAACATCTGGTTTCAGTAGTTGTTTGAACTCTTCGAATTCCTGACGAAGCACCTTTGCAGCGCCGATAAAGTTTGTACCACAGTCAGAGTACATGTGTTTCGGGGTGCCGCGTCTCGCACATAGTCTTTGGAAGGCCGCCATAAACGTTTCTGTGCTAAGGTCTGACACGAGTTCAATATGAACAGCTTTCGTTGCCATACATATAAATATGGCTATGTATCCCTTTGAAGTTTTTACGCCTCTACCCTTGTTGTGTTTAACATCCACATGACCGGTAAAGTCTACTCCTGTGTGCGTGAAAGGGCGGCACGGAGTGATCCTTTGCGGTGGTAGGTCACCCATCAGTTGATAGCTATCTGTCTTGTTGAAGCGATGGCAGCGTACACATCTTCGAAGTTGGTTCTTGACAGCCCGGTTGCCGCCAACGATCCAGTAACGCTGTCTAATATAAGTCAGCGTTAGCCGAGCTCCTCCATGTAATGTGGCTGAATGTGCTTGTTCTATAAGAAGTTGTGTAAATCTTCCTTTATGTGGTACGATTATTGGATTCTTCATATCCCCAGTTAATCTTGAGTGTTTAAGACGACCTCCGACACAGATGATGCCCGCTTTGTTTACATAAGGATTCAGTTTGCAAATTGCGCTTTTCTTTGATACTGTTTCGTTGTTAACGATTTGTTTGTATTCAGAATTGAACTGCAATCGCTGCGCTTGGATTATGATACTAATGCGCGCTGCGCTTAGTTCACTTGTTGTTAGGTACGTAGTTTCCGATTTCGTCCTATTGCGCACATTTGTAATGAAGCGTAATATCCATGCGATGACCCTGTTTGCTTGTGTCAATGAGCTGCATTTGCTCAATAAATTGATAATTATATTATGATCGATATTTTCTTGCGTGATTTTAGCGTGGTTTAAGCCGCCAAAATTCGTTTGGAAAGTGCAAGGCATATCTGCCGGCGGATCTTGTTTTGTTAAGAACTCTGGGCCTTGCCACCACAGGTTGAAGTTTACTAGTTTGCTTGGCAAAAGACCTCTTGAGGCGCAGTCTGCTGGATTTTGCTCTGATTTGACATAATGCCACTGAGCTGCAGGAATGACGTTTTTGATCTTTGTAACTCTGTTGGCTACGTAAGTTTCCCATCTTGATGTTTCGCCTTGAATCCACGCGAGGACCACTTGAGAATCCGACCAAGCCCGTATTGATATGTTATATCCACAGAATGTTTCCTTGGTTTTCTCCATCAAGTCAGCTAGTAGCTGAGCACCACACAGTTCCAGTCTTGGTAGTGTTGTTTTCTGAGTCAGTGGAGCCACCCTTGTTCGAGCAGCAAGTAGAGTTACGATGGGTTGGCCATGTTCGTTGAACACCTTGCTGTAAATAACGCAAGCGTACGCCTTTACACTTGCGTCGCAGAAGCCTAGCAATTCGACACATTGTTGTGTGTCTCCAATCCATCTATTTATCGTTATTTTATTAATGAACGGCAGTTCTGTTTTTAGGTTCAGCCACTCAGATTCAATGTTGCTGGGCACTATGTCATCCCAGCTAAGTTTACTCATCCAGACTTTCTGGAATAGTAGTTTGGCCTTGACCGTTACTGGGGAGAGCCAACCCAATGGGTCGTAAAATCTTGATATGGCTGAGAGTAAAGATCTCTTTGTTAGTTGTTTGGAGTTTTCCACAGGCCAGTTAAAGTGGAAGTTGTCGCTGTTTGGATTCCAACCGAGGCCTAACGTTTTGCTTGATTCTTCCCCTTTAAAATCAAACATGGTTTGAGTTGAAATTTGATCCTTGCGTAAGTCTTCCAGTATAGCGCGGTCATTGGCTGTCCACTTCCGTAAATTCATGCCTCCTCCTTTTAACAGTTGGATCAAGGAGTTTTGCAGTTTTTTCGTTTCTGTGAGGTTGTTGTGGCCGCTAATGACGTCATCTACGTAGCATTCTTCTATGAGTGTCTTGGCAGCTGCCGGATGTTTGTGACCGTCGTCAATGGCTAGTTGCTTCAATGTTCGCATAGCTAGCCATGGTGCGCATTTGGTCCCGTAGGTTACTGTGCAGAGCTGGTAATCGCGAAGATGTTGATCTCGTGAGTCCCGCCATACAATTCTCTGTAGATGTTGTTGTTCTTTTGAAATCCAAATGCAGCGGTACATCTTTTCAATGTCAGCCGTAAATGCGTATTTATACGTTCGCCATTTCAGTATAAGGGCCTGAATGTCCTTTTGTAAGTTGGCGCCTTTTTTCATGACGTTGTTCAGGCTGACGCCAGTCGTAGTTTTTTGAGAGGCGTTAAATACGACCCTCAACTTTGTTGTTGTCGAGTTTTCTCTCAAGACCCCGTGGTGCGGTAAGAAGTAGACGTCAGTAGGTATCTGAGGTGCTAATTTCATGTGACCCAGATCCGCGTACTCTTCCATGAATTTTTTGTACATGGAGGAAAGCCTTTCGTTCTTTTCTAGCCGTTTTTCCAACTGTAGAAACTGCGAAACCGCAATTGTTCTAGACTTGCCTAGTTTCTCTTCGTAGTCTGGAACTAGAGGCATTTTGACGATGTACTTTCCGTCAAATGATCTTCTTACAGTTTCGTTATAAAATTGTTCACACTGGTCATCTTTGGGGATATCTTTAGTTTTTTGAATTTCTTCATTCTCCCAAAATTTTGTTAAATCCTCTAAGTTGACTACAGTAACGTGGCAGTTAAACGTTTGTTTCATCTTTCCGCATAAAATCCACCCAATTTGCGTTTGTTGTGCAACTGGGGAGCTGTTATTGCCCTTCAATACACCTCCTAGGATAATTTCGGAGTATACGTCGGCTCCTAGTAATAGGTCGATTTGCCGAGATACATTGAAGTCAGGATCTGCAAGTTTCAAGTTTTTCAAGTGACTCCATGCACCTTTCTCGAACGTTTTCATAGGCAGGTTGTTTGTTAGCTTCGTCATAATAAGTGCTTGAGTTTCAAAGTTATAATCGGAGTGAATCGATTGACAGGTAAGTTTCAGTTTTCCCCTGCATTCTCTGGAAACAGAGCCGATTCCCGATACTGATGCGTTGATCCCGCGCCGAGGAAGACGTAATATTTGTGCAGCGTTTTCTGTTATCAAGTTCACCTATGAGCCTTGATCGAGCAACGCACGTAGTGTTACATAAATCCCATCTGCAGATTTTATTCTCAGCTGGACCGTAGTCAGTAGAACTTCCATGTTGTCTTTAGACAAATGGTTAGATGTTGGTTGTTGAGATGAAGGGCGTTGTTCAACATTGTTTTTTCTAGTCGCTGACGTTATGGTTTGGTTGTCCGGATTGTGCAATAGTGTGTTGTGTTTCAAGTTACATTCTTTGCACATTTTCGTGGATTTGCACTCGTCATTTCCGTGGCTGAATAAACAGTTTTTGCACAGCTGCAGTTTCGACACGGTGTCATTTCGCTTGCCAAAGTCCATTTGTAGGAATTTGTCACATTGGCGCAGAACGTGACTTCCGTTGCAGAATGGGCATTTACCGTAAATAGCATGATAGTTGTTTGTTTTATTTTGATTGAAGTTATAGTTATGTTTCTTCATCTGGGTTTGCTTGTTGAATGTTTTCCAGTTGGATGATTTTTCTGTGGCTGTAGGATTCGCCCTTTTAGCTGATTTCATCGTTTCGTATGCCATGAACTGTGTTTCGAGGAAATACAGGAAGTCGTGGAGGTTCTGTAGTTCTCTGTGATCTTGAAGTTCTTTCATGTAGTCACTCAAAGTACTGGAGTCCAGTTTTTGTGACATGATGTGCACAATGATCGGGTCCCAAGTTGAAGTATCAATACCGATGTTAGAGATGCCGTTCAGGCATTCGGTAATGACGTCATGCATCTTCTTCAAATTGTATGAGTCTGCATGTTGTATGATCGGCAGATTTAGCATGTTGTTCATAAATGAAGTAAACTGGAGGCGACGATTGTCGTAGCGCTGAATTAATATATCCCAGCATGAGTTATAGTTTTCAGTGCTAATGGTCAGATGCTGCACTAAGCGTTCAGCTTCTCCTCGCAGCTTGGTCTTTAAGTGTTGCATTTTCTGCGCGTTGTTGATCATAGGGTTTTTGTGAATAGCTTCCAGAAATAGGTCTTTGAAGGAGATCCACTGACTGTAGTTGCCGGAGAACTCAGGGATTTCGATCTTAGGTGTCGATTTCTGGTAGTGGACGGTGGACCAGATTTTGGCATGGATGTTCCTCTTTAGCTCATCATATTGTTGTTCAATGTCCGTGAACATTTTGTAGTAATGTTCGTTGGATCCTTTCAGTTGAAAGTCTATTTCCCAATGAAGTTTATCGATGGGTTCCCATTTCGATTTCAAGGTTGCGAAGTGGTCTTCCAGTTCCCATCTTTCCGATATAGTGATTAAGTCAATCTTGGAGATGACACGGTGAATCGCGTTGAAATTGCATTCTTGCTTGTTAAGCAAGAGTTGTATGTTGCTGTCGTCATCTTCTGAAGTCCCACCTAGGTCGAACTTCACGTTTTGTTTGCTCAAAGTCGTCAGTTTGCTAGTTATGTCTGTTTTAGTTGATAAGAACATTTCTTTAGTTTTTCCGTAGATGTCGTCCTTGAAATATGCTATGTTCTTATCTTCTAGTTCGAGCAACAGTTGGGCATGCCTGCCTTCGAAGTCTTGCCATTGGTTTTCTAGCGACGACAAGCGTTTCTTCAGGTATTCCACAGATTTTCGTGATGATGAATCCTTGCGATAGTTGACACATAATGCTTTGATGTTATCGAAGCACGTTGACTGCAATTCTAGCATATCCATGTTGATGCTTGCTGACACGTCGTTGACTGTGGCAGGAGAGCGTTGCGTTGTATTGCGAAGGCTACTGCGTTGCTTGTAGTCTTCTCCGTTTCAAATCTTGAAATCGTTGACTTACTTGATTTGAAATGGTCAGTGGAACTCAGCACCCTTGCACCTCTGTCACGATATTATGCGACTTCTCAATCTAGCTGGGGCGACCCGCTTCTGGGAGACCAGCTAAACCGATTCGCTACCGTAAAGAGACACAGTGGCACCAAACATCCGGCTCGAAGGACCAAAAAATGTACGGTTCGTACACTTGCAGAGTTGTTGTTGTTGAGGTTGAAGCACGAAGAGAAAAGATCACTCAGTTTTCGTTAGATTTATTACGTATTTTTGTGTTTACACGTAATACTGTTGACGATTCCTTTCTCTAATGTTAGTCACCGCGTAGCAGTTATCGTACTCATCAATTTAAAGTGTTTCATGTGTATTTATAATATTATTGGAATGACGCACGTATGGTGCACGGCACCGCGTCAGCAAAATATGTACAGTTTTAGACTGTACAATATCCTTCATTCCAATAAATACCTCTATTTCTTTCCAACCATTTAACTTGTCTCTTTTCGTCACTTGTTAAGTATTTAAACAAGTATGGCGGTTTTATTAAAAATGTTTGCGTATAATCACGACTTGCAAAAGCTAATTCTTTTATTATAAAATTATTGTTCAGGTCTTTAAACCCTTGAACATCTAAAATAATAGTATTCGGATTCATGATATTTTTCTCACAGTATTACTCAATGGCTTGTACTCAATTATGCAGTCGTTCAATATAAGACAGTATGCAGAAGTTTGATCTGGTATATCGGAATCACTCTCAATTTCCACTCTTACATCCACAATAGGACCTGTCTTTACATTATCAGCTTGTCTAGAGCAATCTATGACAAATAGCGGCGCCAAATCTTTGAATTGTTTCTCACTTAATAAGGGTTCCGAGCGACGTCCGTAATAAGACTGTTGAAATCTGATGTATTGCTCGTATAATAAAGCGATTCTGTTATTCGCGAAGCTGACATTTAGGTTTTCATACGGGAAGTAAGTTGAGTTTAAGTATACTCTAACGTCACGAACATGACAGTGATCGAACTGGGACATATCAGAACTTGAATTGTTTTTTCTATTTGTTTGTAGACCCATAATTATGTATCTTGGTTTCTCTATTTGTGAGGAAGTTTTGATAGACCAGGTATGTTTTGTAGTTTTAGGTAAAGCTGGATATTCGTACAGATCCCAATTTCTGAATATCATCTGGAGTGGTCGATCTTTTTCTAACAGTTTTAGCAAACTTATTTTTTCTTTGTCGGACACTTTAACATGCGGTACACGCCAGATGATTTTATTTATCTGAACGTCGTCTACAAATTCCCCGGTATTAAGTTTCACAGCATTCAGATTAGTGTTACTTCGTAGCAATATCAGTTCGTGCCTACTATTTATCACGACTTTCTTGTAATCTTCTGCAAAACCGATAATGTTACAGAGGGGTATAGAAGCAGAAAAACTACCCCCATTAATATTTTTTATTCCATCGATATTCCAGCCCCATGCATTGGCTATCTTTGATTCACCTTCACTCATTGATATTAACGATTTCATGGTGGTAGTTATGCCAGCGTTTTTTATTCTATCAATTTCCACTCCATTCAGCTCATATCTTATATCTTGGAATAAGTAGAGTAGAGCATTATTCGTAAAATTAACACTAGTGGCTTTCTCTTTCATATCCTTTTTACTTACGACAACAGTTCCTTCCAAATACAAGGTACTAGCTGAGGGAAGTATATACAAGTCCTGTTGGTTAATAGGTATGCGGATTTCATCGTTTCTATTGAAACTAGTTACGTAGGGCTTGTAAGAATGAAATTCGATTCCTTCAACAGTGTTGTCATAAGTCGGAGCAGATAAAACGTCTAAGATATTCATTTTAGCAAACCGATCGCTTTGAGAAATGCCTTGTTTTCTTTAGTTAATTTAATTTTCTTCTTAGAGCGAGCTCTTATTTGGTTGGAAGCTTGAGCGGAACTGATATTTTTGATTTGTTGATGCATATATTTATTGTAGTCAATCATTTTTTTCTTCTGAGATGCAAATACAGCTGCACTTCTTCACCGCGCAAATTGATTAAGCGGTTATTTATATCTAACAGCCTGATATGTATACAGCTAATGTTGTTTTGGTTAATTGGAAAGTATATCGCGTTTTTCGGGATTTCTATAATTCTATATCCGGGAGGCACGTTGAGAGCAAATTCGTGGATAATGTGACTGGGTTCTCCGTTTGTGTACGAGCCGCTTACAATATCACATTCGATCCTGATCACTGTTGTAGGTAAAATGTTGACTGGAAAGTGCGATACATGCCATTTATTTGCTTTTAAGATCTGCTTATTAAACCCTAACAAATTCCTAAACGTACCTTCTTTATTAAAATTTATGTCTTTTGTACAATATACAGCAGCTTTTAAAGTATTGTTATTGCACTGTAGTTTGATTGATGCATCTTTCATTTCAGATTTTAAATAATCATTAATATCTTGCAATTCATAGGTGCCGTCAGGTATTTTAATAACTTCGTTAGAACCATAATAGAACTTATTATTCGTTTTGTCAATGTTTGGAATAGAATTAAATGTTGCGAAATGCAATAAGGCACACTCATACTGTTCATATAGTTGCAACGTGTTAGGATAGTAAGTAGATAAAGTTGACGAGTTTCCAGTTATCGATAATGTGAGTGACATCTTGCAAATGATTCAAATAAAAGAAAAGCATAAGTTTTATACGTTTTATTTCCAAAAATTCCATAGATATTCTAAACATAAGTGTCCACAATTTACAGTGTTGAATTTCTGATATCTTGTATAATTATAAAAAACATTACAATTCTTAAAATATCGCATTAATTCCATTGGAGGTTTTAAATCTCCAAAGCTATCAAAATATTCACAATAATTGCATACTTTTACATAAGCTACCCAATGCGTGCCTTCGTTCTTAGAGTCGTCCAAGTTAACGACACCACATTCAACCCGTTTTGGCGTCCTTGGTAACTGATCCTTCATGTATACTCCTCGAAAGTGAGGGATGTTGCGTGCATACCTTTGGATGTCTATATTAGTGAGAGGACGATTAGGTAGCTTATTTTTCAGTTTTTTGAAGACTTAATGAATAAACCATTACCATTTTTATGTGACTTAATGTACAAGCCCTGACCTAACTTTAAAGACTCCATAGCCTTATTATGTCGTTGTGTTTCTCGCAAATTTTGCTGACCTGCTTTGTAATCGTTAACAGTTTTTGCAATACCAGCCGCACCACCAGCTAAAGTTCCTAAAGCTGATAAACCCGCAAAAATTGGGATTAAAGGTAGAATACCTCCAGTCTTTGGTAAGGGTATCACTCGCGGCACTCGAATTTTCTGAATGCATGGGATTATTTTTTTTGCTGCTGAGTAAGCAGCGTTAATTAAAGCTTTACTGTCCTTTGGATTCAGTTTCTTTATTTTTGCTTTTATTTTTGACACGAAACTTTTAAACGTTTTAATGCCAGAACCAGATTTCAGTTTGGCTTTCATAACTTTGCTCACTAACCATGAACTAAGTTTTTCACCTTTCCCAGCATCGCTCGATTTAAGTCTTTGTTTAGCCATATTTAGTAGTTGCAAATCAGCTTTGTGGCGATTGGGTAAGTCTGTATGGTTTGCATATGCAATGTCGTGATGCATACAAGCTTCGTCTAGCTTATTTACACCTCGGTCACCTCGTAATAAACGTTTCTGCAATTTAGTTCCGGGACCGCAATAATTGTAGCCGGGTAAATGAAGTTCGAACGGTAGATTATTAATTAAGGTATTAACAAGTTCACCTCCTTGCATTGTCTAATGTGTAATGAGAGAAATGATGCAAAAGTAATCGTTATATAATTATTTTAATCCACTATTGCAGTTTTCTCGATCCAACTATTTTCTTCGTTGTTTAGACCCAACCATTTCACAAACATTTTTGATCCTTTTCTTTTTAAAACCCTTTCTATCAAATAAATACCAGGATAGTAAGATTTCTGAAGTTTTTGCTCGTAAAAGGTTCCCATTATGGCTTGCTTTCGCTGATCTTGTATATGATATGTTACTGGTATGGTATGATTAATTTTTTTTATAGTAAATATTTCAGTTGACCAATTAGGTGTATAACCTTTTTCAAAATGGTGTTTGTATTTACTGATACGAACAAAGTCACCTAAAGATAAAGATAAAGATAAAGATATATTTATTTGCTAAAACACGTGTATACATGCAAGAATAAATAATACGTGCATGCAGGATAACATTAAAAAACAAAAGGTTCGGACATGTTTGCCACCTAATATGGCATGCAAATATTTTAAAAGTTATCATCAAAAACAGATTGAAAATGAAAACCCAAAATGAATTTAAACATATTAATTACAAAAATGTCAACAATAGGAAAAAATTAAAATAAATAATATTAATGTCAAAATATCAATCAAATGACAAATCAAAATGTATGTCAAATCTTTGTAAAATATCAATCAAATATAATATGAAAAAACGACAATAAATTTAAACAATAATTACTAAATGTCAATTAAAAACAATACAAAAACTATGTAAAATATCAAAAAATGTCAAATAAAAATGTATGTCAAATCTATGTAAAAAATATCAAACAAATGTCAAATAAAATTATATGCCAGTTCTGTGTAAAATATCAAATAAATGTAAAATAAAAATGTATGTCAAATCTATGTAAAAAATATCAAACAAATGTCAAATAAAATTATATGCCAGTTCTGTGTAAAATATCAAATAAATGGCAAAGAAAAATGTAAATACCCATGTCAAATCTAAGTAACATTCATCAAATGTCAAAATAAATAAAAATCTATGTTAAAATAAATGACTCTGCCAGAAATTCGCTAACAGTATAGTAAGCCTTTTTACTTAGAAACGTTTTTAATTGTTTCTTTAATTGAACGTTATTAAGCTCCCTCCAACTTTTGGGTAACTTATTATAAATAGTAGGAGCCATGCAGAAAACACTTTTGCGCATAAGTGCCGTCCTACTTCTATGTAGACAGACCTGACTTGGATCACGCCTGTTTCTAGGATATTTATTCGCCATTTGCGGAAATAAGTGACTATTATGCCTAACAAACGTTACTGTTTCCAGAATATACAAGGATGCCAATGTTAATATTTCATATCTTATGAAGTAGGGCTTACAACTATCGGTGGTTTTTAAATTGAACATGGCTCTGAGGCATCTCTTTTGCGCTTTAAATGCAGTTTCTTTATTAGTTGAATTACCCCAAAAGATAACCCCATACCTGAGAATTGAATCTGTTAGCCCGTAGTACGCGGTTAATCGCGCATCTATGTCAACCGTGTTGAAATGTGAATCGTACTGGCTGCATTATGTTCTTTATTTAATTTTTTGTTTTTACCTTATGACTGTACTTGTCACAATTGATTGTCACTCTTAATAAAAATTATTACAACAATCGGTTATGGGCCGACAAAAATAAATTGTAATAATTTATTTTGTACGTAAACATATTTAAAATAGCGTAAAATATTTTTTTGCGTAATTAACTATGTCAGTTGGTGATAATATGGCTTCTGCTCCCTCTACATACGCCGGTTCCGGAGCATCATTAATGTCCATTAAAAGTTTACATGGAAAGGATGGTTACGCTCAATGGAAATTTAAGATGCGCATGTATCTACTGCATGAGGACTTGTGGTCAGCAGTTGAGGGTTATAGTGCTGAAGATACTACATCGGTTACCCTGAGGAAGACTAGAGATTTGAAGGCGTTAACGAAGATGTGTCTTACATTGGAAAGCGGAGCAATCACTCACGTACGTGCCTGTAAAACTGCTAAGGAGGTATGGGATACTCTAGCTAATGCGTACGAAGACAAAGGTATGGGTAGACAGTTGGCGTTAGAACGAAAGCTTTATAGATACGAGTTGCAGAATTTTCCTTCCATCGAAGAGTATATTAATGCTGTTACTGGCACTGCACAAGATTTGGCAGATATAGGCCGAAAAATAAACGATTTATCCATAGGCGCAATTTTACTCGGTGGTCTTCCAAAAGAATTTGATCCCCTTGTGATGGCCTTAGAAAATGCTAATATAGAAGTTTCGTCAGAATTAGTTAAAAGGAAGTTACTCAATGAAAGCGCTAAACGTGAGTCTAAAGAGTCGGCTCTTGCTGCAAATAATGTAAAAGGCAGGAACATTATTTGTTATAATTGTCAGGTGCCAGGACACAAAAGTCCTAAATGTCCACACAAAAGGAAAGTGAAAAAGGTCAAACAGAAAAAACTTCAAAATGTCGTAGAGTCTACACTAATATCAGCCTATGGTGTTGGAGGAAATTTAAGTCCTACGGAATGGTACGTAGACTCTGGCGCTTCCACACATATGACATGTCAGAAAGAATGGCTTACCAATTTTAACCCTACGGTTGACAGCAAAGAAATAACTTTAGCAAATAACAAGAAGGTTATTTCGTCTGGCATTGGTGAAGTGTTGCTTTTAAAAGACAATAAGTTAAAATTAAATGGGATTAAAGACGTTCTATATGTTCCCGAGTTAAGTACCAATTTAATTTCTGTTAACAAGGCTGTTGAAAAGGGTATAACTGTTATTTTTAATGGGGAAGGTTGTTCGATGTACAAACATAACGATGTTAAAATAATTGGCAAAACGATAGGCCACGCTACATGCAACGTTGGTGGGTTGTATAGATTGGATCATGTTCCCATTTATCCAGAAAGCGCGATGGCTACTGAATTAGCTAGTTCTTCGGACCTGTGGCATCGCAGGCTAGGCCATCTGTGCCGCGCTGCTTTGGAACATCTGCGACGTGGTCAAGCTAAAGGTATTGAATTTTCTTCTTTAGATAAAAACCCTTGCGTAGCCTGTATTGAAGGAAAACAGAGTAGAAAACCCTTCAAAACTATTGATTACAAGAAAGGCAGCAGAATGTTGGAAGTTATACATTCTGATGTGTGTGGTCCTTTTGATGTTGTTTCTTTAGAATCGAATAGATACTTACTTATTTTTGTTGACGATTTTTCTAGGATGGTTTTTTCTTATTTTATTCGCTGTAAGGCGGATGTAAAGAAAACATTTTTAGAATTTGAAGCTCTTGTTGAGAATGTGACCTCTCTTAGAATAAAGAACTTACGTACCGACAACGGGGGTGAGTACGTCAATGCTGAATTCGAGGCTTATCTAGCTTCCAGAGGAATTAGGCATCAGACTACTGTACCATATTGCCCGGAGTCAAATGGAATTGCCGAAAGAACAAATAGGTCTTTAGTAGAGAAAGCTAGGTGTATGTTGCAAGACAGTGGCCTACCTAAAACTTTCTGGCAAGAAGCGGTTCGAACAGCTACTTATCTTAAAAATAGAAGTCCACACAGAGCTCTAGAAAATCGTACCCCTTATGAGTTATGGTATAACAGAAAACCTGACATTGCTCATTTACGTGTTTTTGGTTGTCGTGCATACGTACATGTACCCGCTTGCGATCGCCAAAAGTTAGACCCAAAAGCAAAACAGTACATATTCGTTGGTTATTGTGATGACAACAAGTCGTACAGGTTCAGAGATCCTACAAATATTAGGAAATCCATTAAAGGACGGGATGTAATATTTTTAGAGAATTGTTTTTCTAATCCCAAGATGAAGGATGAGTCACCCCGTCACGATATTATTTTCTCTTCTGATACGAATATTTTACAGGTGCAAAGCAGCTCAGCCTTGAATAACGATCCTGTAGCAAATACAAGTAGTGCTGCTGCCGTGCCTGCAATACCACCTCTCCTTATTGCCGATCCTCTTCCCGCAACTTCAATAGTTCCTGTCGAGGAAGAAGAGGAGCATGTGGAATCTGGTAGAAGGTACCATTTGAGGGATAGAAAACCTGTAAATTATCGCTGTTCTGTCTGTTGTTCGACGATGCAAAGTGGTGAGTTAACCGATGAACCTTATTCTTATTCTGATGTTTTTTTACGTCCTGACAAAGCTAAGTGGATAGCTGCTATGGAAGACGAATATAACTCTTTGATGACCAACGGTACTTGGACCTTAGTAGAGAACAAAGGTCAGAAAATCATACCGTGTAAATGGGTCTTTAAATTAAAACGTGACTCTGAAGGTAACATCAGTAGATACAAAGCACGTTTGGTAGCAAAAGGTTTTCATCAGAGTTACGGAATTGACTATGAAGAAACCTTTTCGCCGGTAGTTCGTTATTCGTCGCTAAGAGTTTTGATTGCGCTAGCAGTTGAACAGAATTTGAAAATGCATCATTTAGACATAGACACAGCTTTTCTTTATGGGAAATTAGAAGAGAAGGTGTTCATGACACAACCTGAAGGCTTTATAGCTGAAGATGAGGAGAAGAAAGTGTGTCAATTGAATAAATCACTTTATGGTCTCAAACAAGCCGCTAGAGCCTGGAATAAACGACTAGATCAGGTACTTCTTGACTTAGGCTATAACAGATTACAGTCTGAGCCCTGTATTTATTTGAAAAGAAGTTCTGATAGTATTGCTATTCTAGCAATTTATGTTGACGATTTAATATTTATTTACGACAAAGAAATCGAGTTATCTTATTTGAAGGACGGTCTGACCAAATATTTTGGTGTCAAGGATTTAGGTGAACTTAGTTATTGCCTTGGTCTGCATGTCGTTAGGCAAAATGAAACTAACGATGTGAAGGTAGATCAAAAGCGATATATATTAGAGACGTTGAATCGTTTTAATATGTCGGAGTGCAAAACTGTCCCTACTCCTATGGACGTTAGTGTTGACCTGCGTTCTCAGTCGAAACCAGCTGTCAATGTTCCCTACCAAAACTTAATCGGTTGCCTTATATTTCTAGCAATAAACACTAGGCCTGATATTTTGTTCGCCGTTACTTTTCTGAGTCAATTTAACAAGAACCCTATGCAGGCGCATTGGACTGCAGCTAAACGTGTCTTGCAGTATTTAAAAGGTACGTTAGATTACGGTCTTACATTTAAAAAGATTGGAGAACCTTTATGTGGTTTTGTCGATGCTGACTGGGCCAATGGTAATGACAGGAGGTCGTACACAGGTTATATTTTTAAATTAGCTAATACACCAGTGTCATGGGAATGCAAAAAACAGCCCACAGTTGCCCTGTCATCCACAGAGGCCGAGTACATGGCTTTAACTAGTGCTTCTAAGGAAGCTGTGTATTTACAGCGCTTAATTGGTGAGATTACAGGTGAGTCTTTTGTGGTTACTCTTTATAATGATAATCAAAGTGCACAAAAGTTGGCACAGAACCCAGTTCATCATAATCGGACAAAACATATTGACGTCCGGTATCACTTTATTCGAGAACTTGTCGAAAGTAACAAAATTAAGCTGTCGTATTTGCCTACTGATAGGATGTTAGCGGATATTTTGACCAAAGGGTTGAATCGTTGCAAACATCAACGTTGCGTGTCTGATATAGGTTTGATGATATCTTAAGATGTTTTTTGTACTAAATTGTTTACTAGTGATATGCTCTCGTGTTTTTTCTATGAAATGATTGTAAAGTACAGTCAGGTCGATTGATATGTGACCCTGTTAGTACAGTCAACCAAATAATTTTGTGGCCATCTCGATTAAAGGGAGGATGTTGAAATGTGAATCGTACTGGCTGCATTATGTTCTTTATTTAATTTTTTGTTTTTACCTTATGACTGTACTTGTCACAATTGATTGTCACTCTTAATAAAAATTATTACAACAATCCGTTCGTGAAAGAATGTACAACGCGTACGCACTACTGCTAATTCTTTTAGTCAGGGCCTCTACGTGCGCCTTCCAGTTTAAATTCCTATCTATAGTCAATCCTAGAAACTTAGTTGTATTTACTGCGTCAATTGTTTTATTATTGTAAGTTATGTCAAGATTAGGAAAAGTCAATGCGCGCTGGCTAAAATGCATAATCATAGTCTTATTTAAATTAATTTTTAAATTATTATTATCTAGCCATTCTATAGTTTCTTTCAGTGTATTGTTTATGTCCTCTTTATATAAATCTCTTTGATTACAGGAGATTGTTATCGTACTGTCATCCGCAAACAGTGTCATCGGATGTTTGATTGCCATAGGGAAGTCATTTATGTAAAGTGTAAAAAGTGGTGGTCCTAGTATACTTCCTTGTGGAACTCCGTAGACAACATTGCGTTCCTCCGATTGAAACATTTCTTCTCTTTTTGTGTCTATATTTATTTTGCTTATTTCTGTTATTTGTTTTCTATCGTTTAGGTAAGATTTTAAAAGTTCAAGGACATTTCCTCTTAAACCATAAGCATCAAGCTTTTTCAGTAAAATATCATGTTGCACGTAATCGAACGCTTGGGTCATGTCGCAAAATATCGCACACACTGATGTATTTGTATCCATATTTGACATTACAGTATATAAAAAGTCATAAATGGCCATGTTAATTGTTTTATTTTTTCTAAATCCTTTTTGTTCGTTACAAAGAATATTATTTTTGTCCAAATATAAATCTAGTTCTTTATAAATATATTTCAATTATTTTTGAAAATATTGGTATCAATGAAATCGGCCTGTAGTATTCCATTAATTCTTTATCTAGTTTTTTGAACAATGGCTTTATTATAGACTTTTTAAGGGCATCTGGAAAAGTACCTTCGCTAATACACAAATTAATGATATAACCTAAAGGGCAACAAATTTCCTCAGCGACTGCTTTGATTATTTTTGTACAGATGCCATCGTATCCGACACTGTTTGTATTTTTTAAGGATAACGTGATTCTCAATACGTCGTTTGGCAAACATGGAGCCATAAACATAGAGTCCCTCCTGTTTACAATATGCCTAGTGACTCTGTCTCCCGAATTAAGGATAGGCTGAATTTTATCAGTAAAATAATCATTAAATAGATTAGAGATACATTTTGGATCACAGATAATGTCATATTACCTACTTTGAACTTAGGTTTTCTACGGACGGTTACATGATTTAAGGCTTTTTTAATATTTTCTTTTATAACAGACTCGCAAGATTTATTTACTTCAATTGGTTTCAATTTAATGGTACGATGTTTTGTGTTGTTATATATCTTTAACGTAACCTCTAACGGTATACCTAACCACATATAGTTTCCGTTCAGACTAAAATATTTATATATTTTATTTTTAAGAGTTTTAATCAGTCGCTCTACGATCGAAGCTTTTTTGGTAGAAAACGTTGAGTAATGGTTAACATTGTAAGTCTTCATAAGCGTTTGAAATGAGTTGTTATAAAATTCTGTTCCCATATCAGTTTGTAAATTAACCGGTTTGCGATTGCTGTTAATCAGTATTCGTTTAAATGCATGAGTAACATCAAGTTTATTTTTTGATTTTAATGGCTCTGCCCAAGCGTACTTTGAGAAGCAGTCAATCACCACTAAAATGTAATTATGACCTTTATTATATTTTCTTAGATTTTGCATGTCCATCAGATCAGCTTGCCACAAGTCATCGATCCCCTTTAGAATGACAGGACGTCTAACGAAATTTCTTCGTGCTGCTTTATGTATTTCATTAACAATTTGCTGTTTTGCCATTACGGAGTTTTTTGTAGTAATTTATCTACCTCTGCTTTGGTATAAAACTTATCTTCCAAATGAGTTGAAATCTCAGGTATCTTTGCTTTTAAAGTAGCCTGAACTGTGTCCTTTGTGTCTTTTATGATTTGAGAGCGCAATGAACCAATCATGTTATTAAATTCTTTTAACATATTAGCATTCAATCGATCTACATAATCCTTGTTCACAGTCAGGTTATTTAATTCTTTTAACATGTTAGCATTCAATCGATCTACATAATCCTTGTTCACAGCATCGCCTGCTTCTACTGGAGATCGGACTCCTCTTAATCTTGATGTTTTTAAATCAAAATCCCCGTTTTCTAATTTTAACAATGCGTTCTCATTAAACTCAAATAACTCTGATAAACGCATTCTTTTGTGAATGTAGTGTCCGAATTTGTCTACGTTCATATTTAAGGTGTATTGTATCGAGAAGCTGATAATAAAATAAACACATTTTAAAATATTTATTTATTTATAACTTTACTTTCACGCAATTCTTCAATGATAGATATAATTTCATTATCTAATCCTGTGTTACCAGCATCTCGAGATGCAATTAGTAATTTTAACCTATCTACCAATTCATTTGGATCGTCCCAATAAACAAAATCAACATTTTTCTTCCACATTTTTGTAAAGGGTAGTCCTTTTCCTTTCGTTTGGTGGTCCTGAATTGTACTTCGTAGTTGGAATAGAGGCTTAATAATTTGCAAATATTTTTGTCCTTTATTACTTTTGATTGGTTTACTGGGCTCATAGTCCCGTCGATGTGCGTTTGTGTCAAGTAGCATCGACTTATAATGTTTCATATCACTCTCTGTAACCAAGCTTAAATCGGCATTCTTTTTCAACAGCAACTGTTTTAAACCAGGCGTATTTCGGTATTTGCGTCCAGCTACGATGATATACTCATCACTGATCGTTATACGAGCAGAACCTAACATCAATTTTCCGCCCTCTTTTCTGACACCAAACGGAATATCGGTCAGAGCTTCTGAGGACACTGACCAGGATGACGAATCAATACCTTGGTTGTTTTCAACTAATGATTTGTACGAAGAGTCACTTTCGATATCAGATTCATATTCGTCTTCATTGTCGTTATTATCATTGGTTCCTTTACTAATTGTGGGTTCTTTTTGCAAAGTTTTATCGATAAACGGAACTTCGGTTTCTTCATTTTCTATATTATGCGGAACACAAGCCTGCTTACTGATATTAGCAATTTGGTTGAGTGGTTCTGTTACCGGCTTGAAAACTGATTCCAGTACTTGCTGATTGTTAAGCTCAGCATCTCTCATCTTTCGCACCTTCTTCTTAACAGCATCTGCAGCCTCAACAATTTGTCTTTTCAGTGATTTTTCCATAGTAACAAAAAGTTCGTGATTGATTAAGCGATGTCTGAAGAATAATAATATCGCGAGGGTAACACTCTTAAATATAAATATTTTTAATCAAAGACAACAAAAGTGTCAAATTTATTTCTATAACATCCTTTATTTTTGGAGCAATCCTTATTAATCACTACATAATTGAAAGGTTCACTCCATATTTTCGAACACATTTCACGAAATTCAATCCATGTCATATCAGTGTTGACATGTTCTTCATAAATATGCCGTAAATTAATTTCATCTTGTTTAAAAAGTATGATTAAGTTCGCATTATCTCTTACTAACTGCTTGGGGATTTTACTATATGTTTGGTTCAGATAAAAACAATCTATGCATTTGTGTCTTCCCATTGCAAAATAATCACGCATGTTATTTTGATTTTCACAAGCAACATCATCAAAAATAATCACGGAGTTGGGTTTTGCGTCCTGAACGCTTAGTACTTCCTCATTTCCCTGATATTTCTGGAGGGAAATACCGGGAACCCGTTGAAAAACTCTTTCTAAGAAAATGTACTTAGGTTGGTGCAGAGTTTTTGAATAAACATAAACATTTTCAAATCTTAATCCATTTTCGTGTATAAGAAGGCCAATTAATAAATTGGTTTTTCCACAATTGGATGGACCACAAATGATACATCGTACTGAGTTAGGTAATAATTCCCCATGACGAAAACTAGTCTTACAAATATCATCGCAGACTGTATCAACATGCAGCGATTGCGGTTGTTTTACAAATTTCATGATTACTGTTGGAAATGAACCGATTAAAAATGAGTGAATGTATATAGTACGTTAACATTTATAAACTTACCACAACCTCTTTTGCGTTACTGGTCATTGATCGAGTGGATTGTTCATTACTAAGCATTCTGTACCACCCTTCAGAGCGATAGCAAACTCGCATGATCATTGGTTGTATACAGTTATACACTAGAGAGTAAGTAAACGGAGAGTTGATGGATGATCATCGTTGCTCATCAAGTACGCAGCAAAATGTACTGTCTCGGTCGAGTTTAACGGTCGAGTGGAAAGGCGAGTCGATTATCAATTATTGGGCATTCTATACCACTATCGGCAGCGAGGCGCACTCGCCGAGCAACTTGCCGATAGTGGTATAGAATGCCCAATAATATACTACTAACGTCAAACTTTTTAAGAAAAAATTAAGTGACTTCTTGGTAAATAGACCATATTATACAGTACATGAATTTTTGTCCGACAGATTCGTGATCAGTTAGTGCCAAACTGTTTTTATGTTTTGATGCAAAATAAGTGTCTATTTTAATTGAAATATCTGTAAATTAACACATGTCACATAAACTTATGTCTAAGATAACAATTATTATCTTTTTCAAACTATTGTGTGCCTAACATGGTGGAGCAGTGCAAATGCACACAAAAATAACCCAATAACAACTCTGTAACCGCTGTCTCACAATAAAGATACTTTGACTTTGAATAATAAAACAAGCTCTAATTATTGAGGTGTCTGAAGGCAGTTAATAACACAATCATTTATATCAACACCAATCTATCAGCATCCATGGAGGTGGATTTGAGGTAATAATGAGAACACAATAAACTTTCCTGTGGGTATGCTGTGGAAGCAACTAATAATGATAACACAATAACAATAAAGTGTTGACCGTGAGACAACTCTTCATAGCAAGAACTGTCCTAATTCAGCATTCTGAGACACCATACAAAGAGATCACCAAAAGGCGAAAAGATATAGTTTGTGTAACTAGGAAAAGTAACCTTACCCATTCGAGTAGGTTCAATTATTTTCTTGCACCTACATTGTACAACAAATTGAATAAAATACTCCCTATTTACCAACTATCCAGCCGCGATTGTAAAAATCGAATTACAAAATGGCTTCAAGGGCTAACCTACCAAGAGACGGAAAACCTCTTATGTACAATGGTGTAGTATAATGGTGTAGTATAAATAATTATACGAAAATATACATCTACATATCACACACACACACATACACACACACACACCCACACATACACATACACATATCTAAACGCAATTACACCCACACTTACACACACCTCTTTTAACACTCGCGCACGCATAAAAGAAAATTTTCCATTAGTTTTTAATTATTTTTGTTTTTATTTTACTTTTGTTTTTCTCACATTGTTAAGTAATTCTAGATAGTATAAATGCTTGGAATCTGGTGTGAAATTTTTAGTTTTTATAGGGGAATGGGACTGGTATCTTTAACACAGGTTACTCTGTAATCTAGCTAAGATGCCAGTTGCGATACGTACTGTGACTATAAAACCACGATCACTGTTAATCTGTAACATTCTAGTCTTAAGGTTTTATACTGTGAGAACCAATAAAGCTTATTATTATTATTATTAAAAAGCTGTCTGTTAGTAATCCGTGGAGGAAACTAATAGTGATAATACAACAAACAATCTCTAGTTTGCTGTGGAAGCAACTAAGAATGATTTAATATCCATTGGTTAGGCGTGGAGGCCGCTAATGAACAATCTATCATGTTATCCTGCTGGTTCCACGGTGTAAAAGACCACCCAGAGCCTGGTTCCTTATATCCTGTCAAATCAAAGACTTTGTGCCTGTCACGGAGCAATGGTCCTAAACGCCTTAACCTTTAATCCTGTCAAATCAAAGACTTTGTGTCTATCACAGAGCGGTGTTCCTGATCCTATCCTTTAATCCTGTCAAATCAAAGACTTTGTGTCTATCACAGAGCGGTGTTACTGATCCTATCCTTTAATCCTGTCAAATCAAAGACTTTGTGTCTATCACAGAGCATTACCGTGAAAGTAAACAAAAAACAGCTGATCACAATACAACACTATACTTACCAAATACAAGAGTGCTGTGTAAGCCTTATAAGTAGGTGTGTGCTCATTAATGCATCAAATATTTTTGTTTAAGATAAACTTTGTAGTTACCTAATCTAATAAGTATTAAGTGATAAACTGATAACTTAAACTGACTCTTACCTATTACAAACCAATGAATATTGTAAGACAATAAAAACAACAACATTCTGCAAACAAGATTCAAAATGGACTATTAAGCTAGCAACTGATTATTCAATAACAAAAATCTGAAATACAAATTGTATGCCTTCATTGGCATGACAAGTAGCAATTCGTTGTTTTCTAACAACATTGATCTTTACCATATTGCAAGTTGAATTCCTAAAGCATATAGTTGTGGGTGTTAAAATGCATTCAATATTTCAAAAATAAGGCAAACTAAGCATAGATTTATTACAAGCTGTCAATGATGATTAAAACTAGTTGTTATCAGATCCCAAATTTAATTTATATTGTAGGATGATAAACAACAATAATCTGCTAAATTTCTGTCTGCTATTACAGATAACCACCAAGAAACAGAGACTGAGGACACCGGCAGCCGCAGAGCCCGCGTCTGATTTTAGAATGGCCGTGTCGCCGCGGAGGCGTGGATTTGCTAATTCGTTATCCAAATTAATAATTTTAATTGTCAATTAACACAAACTCTATAATCCTGTCATCTCTGAGATTTCGCTAGAACTATTAAATGTCTGTTTATGTTGGTTTTATGGTTCAGCGCCATCAATTGGCTTATTGTGGAATTAGTTATTGATTTGTTTGAATGAAGATCATTTGATAAGCTAATTTTCAATGTTTAATTAGTACGAGATGTTTAAATAAAACGGGAACACTTATTGTAGGACTTTTAGATTTGTTCTCATTTTAACTATTGCACATTTGACGAAGTAAATATGTTTGATTATGACCTTAAGAAAAGTTGTCAACAATGGCGGATGTTATAATTTAGTTAATGACCAAAATAACTAGATTTAATAATTTAATACGAGAACTAAACAAATTTGAGTAATTGATTAAATACTATAAAGTAATAAGACTATTTTACACAGCTATGTAATAGTGAGAAACCTTCTGGTTAGTAAGATATTTAGATCACCGGAAACTTGGATAGTTTTGAGTTGAGGTGATTATTTTAGTAATAATCTACGAACAACTTTGTATTTGTGAGTAGTGGGATTGTTTAATGTTAAAATAATTAACTGAGCAGCATTTTAGTATTGTTTGTTAGCTTTATTCTGTTGTATATAGTTCTATTAAAAGTATACTAGCGACATCTAGGCTATACTATGTTAACAAAATCTTGTAGTGAGGGTGTGTGTTAACATAATAAAATTCATTCTGCACTGATTAACCAACGTGTTTGTACTTTAGGTTATGGGCAATCACAGTTTTTTCCAAGTATTAAGAGTGATAAAATTATATTTTTAACACGGTTGTGTTGTGCAAGATGTCAACAAACTATTTAGCCAGTGAGCCTAAACTAAAAGGCAGAGAAAATTACGATGAGTGGATATTCGCGGTAGAAAATGTGCTCGTATTGGAAGGCACGTTACATTGTGTGCAGCCATTGGTAGAAAAAGACATAAAACCCGAAGAAGATGCAAAGACGCGGGCCAAATTATGCCTAACCATCGATCCGGCTTTGTACGTGCATATCAAGAAGACGAAGACTTCGAAAGAGTTGTGGGATAAGCTCAAATCCCTGTTTGACGACTCAGGTTTTTCGAGATAGATTTCGTTATTGCGTCACTTGATTTCAATACGGCGAGAAAATTGCGAGGATATGACCACTGTGTTGTGCAAGATGTCAACAAACTATTTAGCCAGTGTGCCTAAACTAAAAGGCAGAGAAAATTACGATGAGTGGATATTCGCGGTAGAAAATGTGCTCGTATTGGAAGGCACGTTACATTGTGTGCAGCCATTGGTAGAAAAAGACATAAACCCGAAGAAGATGCAAAGACGCGGGCCAAATTATGCCTAACCATCGATCCGGCTTTGTACGTGCATATCAAGAAGACGAAGACTTCGAAAGAGTTGTGGGATAAGCTCAAATCCCTGTTTGACGACTCAGGTTTTTCGAGATAGATTTCGTTATTGCGTCACTTGATTTCAATACGGCGAGAAAATTGCAAGGATATGACCACCTACGTTACTCAAATTTTGGAAACATCACAACGGTTGAGTGCAACTGGTTTTGAAATAACAGAACAGTGGATTGGATCACTGATGCTAACAGGAATACCAGAAAAGTTTTCGCCGATGATTATGGCCATCGAACATTCAGGTATTACAATTTCGGCTGACGTCATCAAGACAAAGTTGTTGGATTCGGAGCCGTTAGAGTTGGCGCAAATGACATCGAATAAAACGCAGAATTCTGAAGCGGCGTTTGCGACAAAATGGGCGAAACCAAAACCCAGACCTGGCAACGCCAATCAGAGCGGGAAGTTAATGTCCAATGCCAAACTGACAGGAGAAAATAAAAATATAACCTGCTACAAATGCAAAACTCCGGGTCATTATCGTAATCAATGTCCAATGTTAGAAAAATCAAGCAAAAACAAGTCGTCAAATGCATTCAGTGCAGTTTTCTTGAGTGCTAAATATAGTAAAGATGAGTGGTACGTGGATTCGGGAGCCAGTGCTCACATGACGGCTATCGCAAGTTGGTTGCAAGAAGTTTCGAGTCCACAGACATGCCCTGAGATTATGATAGCAAATCAAGAGAAGCTTCAAGTAACGTGCAAAGGCAACGTTAGAATATCAACGCAGCAAGGCTATGATATAACAATCAAAGACGTTTTATGTGTTCCAAGCCTGACAACAAACTTATTGTCAGTGAGTCAATTGATAAAAAACAACAACAGTGTTACCTTCTCAGACAGTCAGTGTTTTATATACAATGCAAAGAAAGAATTGGTGGCAGTTGCTAACTTAATTGACGGTGTATATAAGTTGGATTTGTGTATTACACCAGTGACGAAATGTTTATTCGCCAGAGACAGTGCTTTGTTATGGCACAGGAGGTTAGGACACATAAACACTAACGACTTGAATAAAATGAAGAAAGGCGCAGTGGAAGGTGTTAGCTATGAAGGCACTTATGAAGTGACAAAATCTAACTGTGTGGTTTGTTGTGAGTGCAAACAGTCACGACTGCCATTCTCCACAGGCACAAGAGCTACTAAAGTGCTGGAAATTGTGCATGCAGATGTGTGCGGGCCAATGGAAACCAAATCGATTGGATTGGCAAGATACTTCCTTCTTTATGTAGACGACTATAGTCGCATGTCATTTGTGAAAGAAAAAAATGAGGTATTTAAATACTTCAGAGAATTCAAAGCAATGGTGGCGAAACAGAAAAATGTAAATATTAAAATCATTAGAACAGACAATGGTGGAGAGTTGTGTTCGAAAGTCATGGAAGATTTTTGAAAAAAACATCTGGCATTGTTCACCAAAAAACAAACTCCTATACGCCAGAACAAAACGGAATGTCAGAACGAAGCAACAGATTAATAGTTGAGAAAGCGAGATACTTGTTGTTTGATGCCAAGCTAAATAAAAGGTTTTGGGCAGACGCGGTAACCACAGCAGTGTATTTAAAAAATCGTTCCATAGCATCAGGTCTCAATACCAAAACGCCATATGAGATGTGGCATGAAAAGAAACCAAATTTAAACCATATACGAATCTTCGGCAGTCCAGTAATGGTACATGTTCCCAAAGAGAAGAGGACTAAGTGGGATAAGAAAGCTCGGCAGCACATCCTTATTGGTTACTCAGAACATGTAAAGGGCTACAGAATTTATGATCCTATAAAAACCAGGTTACTACCAGCCGAGATGTGGTGGTAATGGAGACAGCAGTGTCAGGAGGAATGTCCGCAGCCAGTGAAGCGACATGGTGTGTGGAAGAAGCATTGCCTGTTCCTATAGGTAATGATCGTTCAGTGGGGGAATGTGGCCGCCAAGAACGATCAGAATCAGATACTCAGGAAAGCTCTGACAGTGAATCATCACAGCTAACATTCTATGAGACTAATGCTGATGAGACCTATGTTCCTGGAACTCCATCAACAAGCAGCAGTCCAATCAGAACACCAGAACCAGAACATCAGATCTTGGACAGACCAAAGAGGGAGAGACGGAAGCCTGAAAGGTGCAATCAGACGGGTTTGTTGGCTGCTGCAGATCCTGAACTGACGGTGACGGAAGCCTTAAACAGTCTTGAGAGTGTGCAATGGAGGAAGGCTATGGGCGAGGAGTTGGAGTCATTCCGAAAGAATGAAGTGTTTGAGCTTGTCAATGCTCCAAAAGGTGCTACAATTGTGCAATGTCGGTGGGTGCTAAAGAAAAAGACCAAAAGTGATAGTGAAGTACAATATCGTGCGCGATTAGTTGCTAGAGGTTTTACCCAAAAGCGAGGAATGGACTATGATGAGACTTTCTCACCAGTTGTGCGGCACTCAACATTAAGTTTATTGTTTGCACTAAGTGTAAAACTGGGACTGGATAAAACAAACATTTCGATGTTAAAACTGCTTATCTAAATGGTGACCTGAAAGAGGACATTTATATGTGTGCTCCTGAAGGCTTTGTAACCAAAATGGCAGGAAAAGTTCTCAAACTCAAAAAGGCAGTATATGGATTAAAACAATCCGCCTTAGTTTGGTATGAAAGAGTTAGGGATGTGTTATGCAAAAATAATTTTAAAAACAGCACACAAGAGCCATGTTTATTTACAAAGATGTGTAAAGATGTAAAAATTATTATAGCATTAATGTCGATGATTTCTTAATTTTTTCTAACAGTAAGAATGAGAGTGAGAAGTTAAAATGTATTTTAAATTCTGAATTTGAAATCAAAGACTTAGGTGAGTTCAAGCAATATCTAGGTATGAATATTAATGTTCAAAAGGATTGTAATAGATATGAGATAACTGTAGATCAACAACAGTATATAGAAGAATTATTGGTAAAATTTAATATGACTGACTGTAGAACAGCCAATACACCTATAGAAAATAAATTGAATATAACAAAAGCAGAAAAATGTACAGCAGGAATTAGCTATCAAAAACTCTTGGGTTGTTTTATGTATCTAGCAGTTATGACAAGACCTGATATAACCTACTCTGTTAGTTACTTAAGCCAATTTAATACTTGCCACAGTGTTGATCATTGGAACTATGCCAAAAGAGTTCTTAAATATTTAAAGAAAACTAAAATGTATTGTTTAAAGTTTAGAAGTCAAGGAGAAAGCTTGCATGGTTTTGTTGATGCTGACTGGGCAAGTGATAGCTTGGACAGAAGATCTTACACTGGTTTCTGTTTTGTAATGTCAGGCACAGCTGTTTCATGGCAAAGCAGAAAACAGAGAGTTACAGCTCTATCAAGCACTGAGGCTGAATATGTTGCGCTCTTTGAAGCTTGTAGGGAAGCAATATATCTAAGGGAACTATTGTATGAGCTTACTGGGTCTTTCTTAACAATTGGGCTGAATTGTGACAACCAAAGTGCATTGAAGATGGTTACAAACCATCACAATGTCAGTGGCCACATCACAATAGGTCAAAGCATATTGATGTTAAACATCATTTTGTACGGGAGACTATCAAAAGTGGGAAAGTTGAGGTAAATTATTTACCTACAAATGAAATGCCAGCAGATTTGTTGGCTAAAGGTCTAGGTACAGCACTACAAATTTATGGAAAATTTAGGTATTTTAAAATTGTAATGTAACTCTACAAGTTTACATTTCGTTGTATGTTATGTGCACTCAGTTTATTTTGATAAGTGGGGGTGTTGTATATAGTTCTATCAAAAGTATACTAGCGACATCTAGGCTATACTATGTTAACAAAATGTTGTAGTGAGGGTGTGTGTTAACATAATAAAATTCATTCTGCACTGATTAACCAACGTGTTTGTACTTTATATTCAACTATCCAAGTAATTAGTGTCTAAACAAAAACAATATGGAAGCCCCGCCGACTTACAACGCGCATCGCGCGTATGTTGTGTGTGTAAAATAATAACTTTAATAAATCTGATTGATTAGATGTTTGAAAACCTAATAAACATATAACGCCAATTGTCTTAAAGTGATTGTGTAAACTATAAAAAGATTTAAAAGAGTATCCTAGAGTTTCTTGCTAGGTCTGCTCTAGAGACCGACAAGGGATTGCGACCTAGCGAGCCACACGATGTGGTATTAACTTCAAGTTCGAATGAAAACTCAAAGTGCCTGTGACTAAGTCAAATAAATACTTTCGAGTTTCAATCCAGTGATGTGTGTTATTGAAGTTTACCCGTTCCTATGAAGAATGAAGGAATTGCCTCTAGAATTAGAGTTGATGATGGTGGTCCTATAATTCATAGGTACCTGGACGTGACATATCTAATATAATAAACATGTTTAAAATCATTTAGAAGATCTATAATATAATATATACCTGTTTTCTTTTTCTTTTTGCTCTTTTGATTATTTTAATATAATATAAATTATTTTGAAATATTTTTATATAGACAGAAAAAGTTGTAACTATCACTTTATCAGTCTAATATTATACAGTAATAAACAGTCTTAACTTACAATTTAAGTAAGTACATATACATGAAGTCCATAATTGATATTTATTTGTAATGTTTTTTTGCCGTAGATAATTGTATTAAGTACTTACCTGTATATCATTATTTGTATGTTTTCTTTCAGTAAACCAAAAATCTAAAAATGAAAAGCCAAAAATCTCGAAATAATGAATCTCAAAGCTTAAAATACTAGACCGGTAATGATGGCCTTGAATCTGATGCTTTAAATATTTAAAAAATCCAGATCAATTGTGACATTGAATCTTAATTTTGAAGAAGTTTTAAATTCTAGACTAGTAATTTTGACCTTGAAGAACAAAACTTGAAACAACTTTAATTTTGATGAATATAGTTAAGGTTAAATTAATGGACTATTGTTTTACTGTTTTGTATTCAATATAATCAAACATGAAGTTTTGCCCAGATTGTAAGGTTTATACCCAAAAATATTCACCACATAAGAAAAGTAATATACATAAATCAAACTGTTTGTTGAGTACTGATTTTGATAATGTGCAAATAATAGCTACTGCTTTCAAAAACAGAATTGCTAGTTACAGATTTAATCCAATAAGTTTAGATAACAAATCACCAGAGATATTTTCATCAGATATTTCTAGCATGATTTACAAGATTATTGATACATTGAGATTAAAACATCGAGTGACTAAGATACAATTTGAGCTTTTTGTATTATACAAGTTACCTAAAAACGACCAATTATCTTTGAAATCTTTCAATACAAATCAAATTATGTGATAATTCAGAATACTAATATAAAATTAGTTTTTGAAGAATGTGTGCAAAAAATACTGTATAAGTGCACAGATATGAATTATCATAATCTGGTTGGGCTATAGAGTTGATTAATCATTTGGAAATGAATATTGTTAAGTATAATCCCTTAAAAGCTGGCAGTTACATATCTTTACCGATAAAAATTCTTAAAACAAAGTCATGTCTTAAAATTAGCAATAAAGATAGACATTGCTTTCTCTGGTGTAATGTAATGTACGGGTCGTAAGTCCGTACACTGATTCGCCGTTAGTTGGTTGGAGAGAAACACGTCACAGTTAGATCCACTAGTTAAATATATTCAAGTTAAGTAAATTACAGTTTAACTTAGATGGAAGGCGACTATTTCTCTCTCTTGGTTTGGGTAGCAACACGGCTATAAGATCACTATCAACGTTGGTTGCCTTGTTATGATGTTTTATATGTTCAAATTATGACGCACATCGTCGGCCTAAAGTAGGTAATGACATATAATCTCCTTCGTGCTTCGTATCAATATCTATGATATTGGCAACCATCACTCGTCACTTGAAATGTCATAATCTTCTGTCATACATTATTTTATTTACGACTTGATTTCTGTAGTTAATAAAAGCCAAGTTATTTATTTGGTGGTTTCTTCCTAATGTGTCAATAAACTTCTTCTTCATGTATTCCCCCATCATCAGCCCTGTCTTCCAGTACGGGCCTTTCAAAGTCTTCGTTTTCGACTATCGGGTTTTCATCATCCGCTATTGCTGGAAGTGGGGCTAAGTGTCTGTTCGATACGGTTGTCTCTTGACCATTACGCCGTCTCACGTAAGAGTAGCTGGGGTTTGTTTGAAGCAACTCAACTTCCTCAACGTAAGGTTCAGTTTTCGAACGAACAAACTTTTTTTAAAGTATCGGACCGGGAACAAGCCACGACGGTAGCGATTCGCCGACTGGCGTTCTCCGAGGAAAGTTGAATAACTTCTCGTGGGGAGTGGCATTTATTGAAGTGCATAGTAGAGAACGCACACAGTGAAGAGAGGGCTTTAAAACTTGTTCCCAATGTTCTATTGGCAAATTCTTGGACTTGAGACTCAGCTGTATCGTCCGCCAGAGCGTTCCTTTAAGCCTCTCCACCTGGCCGTTCCCCTGCGGATTATAAGGTGTCGTGCGAGAAGTGGCAATATTACAGTTTTTGAGAAAGGTCTGTATTTCTTCCGACATGAAAGAGGATCCTCTGTCGCTGTGTATGTACAAAGGCTGACTGTATTCGTAAAAAAGATCTCTTAAACACTTAATAACAGTAGCCGAAGTAGTATCAGGACATGCGTAAGCGAATGGATATCTTGAAAATTTATCGATAATTGTCAGGATGTACTTGTTTTTTGTATTCGATGGCAGAGGACCTTTGAAGTCTATATTTAATCTTTCGAAAGGCGATACAGCTTTAATTAGTGTCCCTTTTGATTTGGCAAAGCGAGGTTTGACTTCCGCACATACACGACAAGAAGCGGTCATCTGTTTAATATCGTCTAGGGAGTAAGGAAGATTCTTTAATTTAATCCAGTGATACATTCTGGTTATTCCAGGATGAGAGAGTGCATCGTGCAATTCGTATAATTTAGAGTTACTCACGAGTGCACACACCCTTGACAGTGCATCCGCGGCAACATTTTCGATTCCTGGTCTGTAGATTATGTCATATTTGTAACATGACAGTTCTAGCCTCCATCTTTCGATTTTATCGTTTTTTATTTTACTGGTATGGTTTTGATTGAATATATAGCTGACGGATTTCTGATCTGTGATAAGGAGAAAGTGTCTGTTAATGAGGTAGTGGCGCCATTTTCTGAGACTCTCGACGATAGCACAAGCCTCTTTCTCAACGGAAGCATGTTTACGTTCGCTGTCCGACAACGTTCTAGAAAAGAAAGCGACAGGGCGTCCATTTTGGGCTAGCGTCGCGGCTATGGCAAACTCAGGTGCGTCAGTCTCTACAGTTAAAGTTTCTTTGTCGTCTATGGCGACTAATGCAGCCTTCACAATATCCGATTTTAATAGATCAAAACTACGCCGTCCGCTTTCGCTTAATGGGAAGTTTACGTTGCCGACAAGAGGGTGTACTTTTTCGGAGAATTTGTGTACCCATTTGGCGTAGTGAGCAAAGGTGGCAGTTTTAACAGTGGATCAAGTCTGTCTTTATCAGGCTCTATTATATTGTTTTGAATAGTATAGCCCAAGAGGCTAATAGACGTTTTGCCAAAATTACATTTTTGTTCGTTTAGTGTTAGTTTGTATTTTTCTGCTGCAGCCATGAACTGTCGTAAGTTTTTGTCATGTTCCTCCTTATCTTTACCACAAATTGTAACATCATCAAGATACGCAAATGTTCCTTGTAAAACTTCTTGCCCGATAATGTGTTCAAGTGTACGTTGAACCTAATGCACCCGCAGCGGGTGAACAGTGGGCTCATTGGCAACACACCTTTTCAAACTTCTTCTTCATGTATTCCCCCATCATCAGCCCTGTCTTCCAGTACGGGCCTTTCAAAGTCTTCATTTTCGACTATCGGGTTTTCATCATCCGCTATTGCTGGAAGTGGGGCTAAGTGTCTGTTCGATACGGTTGTCTCTTGACCATTACGCCGTCTCACGTAAGAGTAGCTGGGGTTTGTTTTTAATCGTCTGTACAAAGTTAAGTACATATAGAACAAATTAATCGAAGTTAAACGCAATGTTGTCTTGTGTTTTAGGGTAGCAGTAGTTTGTGGCCGGCTTCTGGTTTTCTGGAAGTCTGCTGTTGGCTGTTGTCCCAAACGTTGAAGCTCGATTTTTTCTTGCGTTTGCTCTGTGTTTGTCGGAAATCGCTTCCTGAGCCGTGAGCAGTATTTCCTTGTCATGACCCAGGAACGTGACGACAGCAATTGTTAGTAAAAGGAAGTAAATTGTGTATTGGTGTACGTCGTGATCAGTGATGGTTGATTGTAGTTTCGGCGTATACTTCCAAGTCGTTTTTCTTGACAGTAAATAAGTGTGGCGCGTTATGATGTGTGACTATGAAGATGTTATTTATTGGTGAATCCTTGAACACGCATTTCATAGTTCACGTTGAGGTTGATGTTGTACTGATTGTGCGGAATTGTTGAAGCGATGGTAAGTTCCTTTGACCGCAGTACGCATCCTTGACCCAAAGTTATGATTGCCGCCGTTGTGATAGTTTGCGGTATTACGTCGTTTTCACAAACAGTACGTAATTGTCACGTTCCGCAACAAATAACCATCCAGCTGTTTGATACTTGCAACTTGATCCATGTCTCCTCATGACACTCTGTGCACGTCACATAGTGACGCAGTTGTCCGATGACCTAGTAATTTTGCTTCGCAAGGTGCATTCTTGTTTTGATTGTAGAGGGACGAGGTTTATATTGAATTAAAAGGCGTCTGTTCTGTACGACGTATATTTAGAGACTGCTCACTTAAACTGAACATGTGTAACAACTTAGTCTAGGTACTTAATGTTACACACTACATCACCCTCCTTAAAAGAGAAAAAAAAAAAAAAAATAATCAAATACATTTTTTTTTTTTTTTTTTACCTTATTCCTTAAATGGTTTTGTACGGTTTTTATGTACCGTTTCTACATTACTATTTTTAATTATCTTAACATTAGGTCCTGCTTCTTCAATTACAACATACGGTCCATTATACAATCTGTCCATTTTATTAGTATCTTCATTCCTTACTAAAATTAAATCATCTTTCTTATAACTAATAGGGTTTTTATTTCTATCATAAATTTCCTTTCTTTTCATCTTACTATCTATTAACCTTTTTCTAGCATCCTTATGTGCTAACTGTAGTCTATATTTTAATTCTAACGCATAATTTTCTGCATTATACAATGGCTCTAAATCATCTCTTAACCTAGTTGGAATATTACCTACATGGCTTACCGAATACGAGTTCATACGGTGTGTAGTTAGTTGAAGTGTGTATTGTAGTATTAAAACAAAAACACCAAAAGGGAAGCCAATGGCTCCAAGTGTCTGAATTTTCGTCACATTGGATACGTAAAAAGTTACGTAAATTTTTATGTGTATTTTCTAATGCACCTATGCTTTGGTGGTGGTAAGCAGTGGAGTTTATTTTATCTATTTCTAATAACTTACAAACTTCCGTCATGGTAGAAGACATGAACTCCGTACCACGATCAGTTGCGATTACTCTCGGTACGCCATACCTTAAAATAAAATTACTTACTAAAGACCTCGCTACGACAGCTGATTCCTTTGTTGGTATGGGGTAAGCTTCCACATATTTTGAAAGTTCGCACTGAAGGGTTAATATGTATTGGTTACCTTCATCATCTCTGTCTAGAGGTCCCACAAGATCTAGAAAGATCTTTTCAAATGCTGAATTCGCCGTGGTTGTTATCACCATAGGCTCCTTGTAACTGGGTGAATGTTTCATCACCTGACACTTAGTACACTTACTTACGTAATTTCTGACGTCACTTTCTATTCCTGGCCAGTAGTACTTACTTTTAATGTTGTTCACCATTCGTCGAACGCCGGCGTGTCCGCTCGAAGGCAATAAATGATAATCATTTAGTATGACTGTTATTTCGTCTCTATCGAGAATTCTCCTTACATTTCGTAAAATATGAATACGAGGTGGTCCGGACCACTCATTTCTACTATCTATTTCTTCACATAATTCTTTAATAAACATATCGTTATTCTTTTCTTTAATTATACAAACTTCTTTTACATTTATTTTCTTACAAAACTCACTTAATATATTCACAAATACGTCTCGCGTGAATTGTGACATATAATTAAGATTAATGTAAATAATTAATTGCTTTTCTATGTAAGCTAAACATTTCTCTTCTTTACTTATTAGTTTTTTCTCTCGAAGTCTATCTAACTCTTTACCTTCTATAAATTTTATTTCCACTGAGTCAATTGGCTTTTTTAATAGCTCCACGATTTTTGGTTGATCAGGCCTCAAATCGATGGGTTTACTAGAAAAATCCAGTGAACTTCCTTCCTCTTTTAAATCTTTTAATCTACTTTCCTCTTGTATTTTCTTACTCTGTGCTCGTGTTGTCACTAATATATTTTCATTAATTCGCTTCAAATCGTCCGAAGTTAAAGTTATTCTACTCAGTGCGTCTGCTATTACGTTATCTTTTCCTTTTATATAAACAATCTTATAGTCATATTCTTCTAGCTGTAACCTGAACTTCACTAATCTACTTGAGGGGTCTTTTATACTAAATAAATATATCAATGGCTTGTGGTCTGTCATGATTGTAAATTTTCTTCCAAATAAATATGGTCTAAAATACTTCACGCTCCATACTACTGATAATAACTCTTTTTGGATTGTTGGATAGTTTAGTTCTGCTTTGTTTAATGGTCTGCTCGCATATGCGATTGGTCTTAAGTCTTTATTGCATAAAACTGATCCTATAGATATACCTGATGCATCTGTTTGAAGTATAAATTCGTTTTCTGTTGAAAAATCTGGGTACTGTAAAATAGGTGGAGTCGTAAGTGCTCCTTTCAAGATATCAAAAGAAGTTTCACAATTTTCTGTCCATTCAAATTTAATGTTTTTCCTACAAAGTTTATTTAATGGAATAGTAATATCTGCAAAATGTGGGATAAACTTACGATAATAATTACACATAGCAACGAATCGTCGTACATCGTCTGAATTTTGTGGTTTTGTATAATTTTGTATTGCCTTTACCTTCTCTGGATCTGGCAAAACACCTTTAGCAGTTACAATATGACCTAGGTATAATAGTTCCTTTTTACAAAAATTACATTTGTTTGGATTTATTTTTAGATTGACTTTCCTTAATCTTTCGAGTACTTTTATCAAATTTTGATTATGTATTTCTAGGTTTCTACCAATGATTATTAAATCATCCATATATGTTATGCATTTTTCAAAATTTAGTCCCGACATAGCAATTAACATGATACGCGAGAATGCACCTGGGCTTATTTTCAATCCCATCGGTAAGCGCGTCATCTGATACTGCCCAGAGCTTGTAGTGAAAGCTGTTACGTTCCTGCTATTTAATTCAAGGTCAACTTGATAATAACTTTGTGATAAATCTAAATGGCTGAAATAAGTGCAACCGGAAAGAGAGTCTAGTATTTCTGTAATGTTTGGAAGTGGGAACTTATCATCTTGAATTTTCTCATTTATTTTTCTATAATCGACAACTAATCTCCATTTCTTATTATTATTGTCGCTTTTCTTTGGAACGAGTAGTATAGGACTGTTCCATTCACTATTAGTTGGTTCTATTATTTCATCATCCAACATCTGCTTAATTTGTTTATCAATTTCCGATTTCGTAGACTGTGGTAGTCTGTATGGTTTCGTATAGATGGGCGTAGCACCTAGCTTTAAGTTAATTGATTGGTTCATTATACTAGTAGTACTCAGCTTATCACCTTCTAATTGGAAAACGTCTGCGTACTTGGCACAAATCTGTTCAATTGTTTTTTGTTCGTCTGGATGTAAATAATTCAGATTTAAAGTAGATAAAAGTCTTTTTGCGCGCTTTGCATCCATTTCTGTGCTGCTATATTGACAAATAATGTAATCTGTCAATTTTTCTAATTCGGGTTTAAAATATGGTAAACTAATATCTTCTTCAGATGTGTTTAAAATTTTAATAGGAATCTTCCCATTACTTGGTTGTACTACATATACTTCCTGCCAAAAATATGTTTTCCGATAATTGTTTTGGAATAACTACGTAATCATTTTGTGAATTTGACTGAACTGTTACAAAGTGAATTGATTCACTTCTACGTGGTAAATACAGATTTCTATAAGATCTACTATTCTGATACATTTGTATTAAAAACTCTTTGTCATTACTTTGTAATTTTAAAACATTGTTTAATAAATCAATGTTTGCATTATACATTCTAAGAAAGTCTAGACCAATAATTCCATCCGCCTGACATGGCATGTTATTTAATACATGGAACTTAAATGTAAACATCGCCGATTCTCGGTAAGTTGAATATGACTGTGTTTGTGAGCTGAACAATTGCAATGTCAAGTTAGCGATTTCAGTGGAACTAATATTACCACCAATGCCTTTGATTATTGTATCATTACTTTGTAATGTTATATAATGTGGTATTTTATTTTTAGCTATGACTGATAATGTTGCCCCTGTATCTACCAAAAATGAACATAACTTATTACCTATTTTAAATTTAACGCAGTCTAGTCCCTGGCATGTTAAAATTTTATGCTCGAAAAAACGTATTTTGGCTACCCGACTCACGGTTTTCTGTCGCAATTTCTTGCTGCTGTTGGTTTGCTCGTTGGTCAGCAACATATGCAGCTTGTTGTTGGTTGTCTCGACCATAAAATTGTCGATTTTGACCTCTAAAATCTCGTCCACGTCCGTAACTTGCCTGTGATTGAAATCTTGGGGTATTATTTCCTCGTCCTCGATTGTAGTAATTATTACTTCGTCCTCTGTAGTTTGAAGTATTGGCACGTCCACGATAGGAATAATTATTATTACCTTGATTGTAGTTACTTCGATTGTAGAACCCACGGGCACGATTATTTTGCCATCTTCCTCTGCCCCTTGGCTTACCTCTCAAATGCATTACCGCTTGCTGGGCCGACTGGTCTGGCTCCTCATCCTGTGCTGCACGAATGGCGTCCTTCAGCTGTTGGTAATCGCGAGCCGCGATGATTGTACTGAGTCTTCTATTGCGAAGGCCATCTGAAAACCGTTTTATTGCATATTTTTCATTTATCGGTTGTAAAACGTCACTCGTTGCTTCGTTATCGTTAGATTGAGAAATAGTTAAATTAATAAAAAGCTCTTCTAACTTATTACCAAACTCTGCTATACTCAAGTCATTCTGTGATAATTTATTCATTTGCATGAGTATAGAATTTGCTGACTTTTTTGTTAAAAGAAATGATTTTATATCTGTTATTAAATTATTCATACTAGAATAATCTGTCTTTAATTTTAATTTCGCTAGTTTTGTTAGTCGAGTTTTAAGCACAAAAGTAATTAGTAGTTTCTTATCTACCGCTGAAGTTAAACAAGAATCATACATTTCCATACCTTGTATATTTTTTTCCGTGGTCTCCTCGTTACCATCCATCACAGGGATAAGTGAATTTGCCGTTTTTAAATCGAAACTTGCCATGTTGTCTGATGATTTAGACTCACTGTAACTTAATATTTTTATATAAGTTTCTTCTATAGATTTACACAGATTATCAATCCCCTGAATATTCAGTAGTTAAGTGTTTTAGTTCTAATTCCTTAACACATATTTTATAAGAGTTATATATTTCTTTTGCTTTTCTTATTTTGCTTAGACCTAATTCTCGCAATCTTTTCTCTGGACCTAATTTCCTTAGGCTTACTCTGATATAATCTAACTTTGAGTATATATTGTTAAACTGTATTTCCATAAATCACTATCTTATTACTAAAATCATTTAAAATTAATCACTTAAAGTTCTTAAAATGTTCACATTTTCGTAGACAAAACGCAGTTATTTTAGGGTTATCTTACACTAAATGCACTTTATTATTTATGCATTTTTCACTTTTGCACTTTTGCTTATTCACTCGCATTGGCATTGGCACTCTTTCACTCCGTTGAATAATCTTTCTAAACTTCCTCCTCAGCTGGGCGGCCTCGTCCTCGGACCGACATCCGTTCTTGCATTCGCTTGATAAAATCCGCCTGCATGCCGTTTTGTATCCCTGTACGTACCCACTCACTGTGGCATCTCCTGTATTGGGCGTATAGCACGTACAAGACAGCTCCAGCACAAACAGCAACCATCACCCCCAGTAGGATATTACTCGTTCTAAAGTGTGAAGAGACATCAGCACCTCCATTATTTTCACTGCCGTGTTGTGTAATGATGGTTTCCTTGTTTTCACATAAACACTTACTGCACTTTTTTCCCATTATTTTTAATTTAAAATGTCTGAACAAGCCGAGTATTTTTAACTGAACTGTTGTGTATTTTTCTTATAATGCAATGCAATGCACGGTGGCCGGTGGCCGACGCGACGCGGTCACACGGTTAAAAACGCTGACACCGTCACATTGTTTCGTCGCGACGTAATCCAACACCGTGCCTCTGGCAGGGTCGCCATGTAGAGGGACGAGGTTTATATTGAATTAAAAGGCGTCTGTTCTGTACGACGTATATTTAGAGACTGCTCACTTAAACTGAACATGTGTAACAACTTAGTCTAGGTACTTAATGTTACACACTACATGATGGTTGAACACTGGCATATTTGCTTTGCAAATGTAGTTGTCCTTTTGTGGAAGGATTATCCGATGCTTCATCTCGAAGGGCAAGTCGGAGTTCTTCAGTCTTCCACGGACTCTTATAATCCCTTTTTCATCCATGTAGGAGTTCAGTTTGTATATTGTACTCTTGTTGGTTACAGTTCCATTTGCCATCAGTTGTTTACATTCATTTTGCAACTCTGTAGTTTGCGCTTAGTTAAAAATTCGGTCAGCTGCTGATTTGAGTTCGCTGACCGTAAGGAAGGTGGTTTCAGGTTTCATCTTGGAGCGTGCCGTCGCGATGAAGCGCAGCACCTGAGCCGTTACTCGAATTACTTGCATCAATGAACTATGTTAGTGTAACAGGATATTTATAAAATGTTAATTGTTTTTGACACCTCTTCTAAGGTTGCCGCTGCTAAGTTGATCCTTTCCTGGTTGGTTGTAAATAAACATGTGGAGTTTTTCATGAGGTCTGAGTCTTCTTCCCTTATCAGGAAATCCGGACCTTTTCACCAGAGCTCGAAGTTTATGAGTTTACTCGGCATCATTCTTCTAGATGCACAGTCAACAGGGTTTTGTGCCGATTTTACGAAGCGCCACTTGTCGGAAGGAATGACTTGTTTTATTTTGTGAACTCTGTTGCACACGTATCCCATCTTGATGCATCTCCCTGCAGCCACTTAAAAAATACGTCTTAACGTGTATTTGTTGTCTGCGTCTCGTTGTACTGTCTTGCTCTAGTATTCATCACACTGATCATCTTTCAGCATCATGTCATGGTTGCTGCTAGTTATGTCTTCGTTCTCCCAGAATTTAGTCAATTCGCTTATGTCGACCAGTGTCATGTGACAGTTGAAAGTTTTCAGTTTGCCACATAGGATCCAGCCTAAATGCGTCTATTGCGCTACAGGAAACTGTTGACTGCCATTCAAGACCCCGTCAAGGATGATGTCGGAATACAAGTCTGTCCCAAGTAGTAAATCTATGGGACTTGATACGTTGAATTCTGGGTACAGCAAGTTTCAGGTATTCTATGTGCGGCCAGTTAGCCTTCTCGAACGATGAGTTAGGTAAATTGTTCGTAAGTTTGCTTAAGATAAGTGCCTGTGTTTCGAATGTATAGTCCGAGTGAATAGACTTGCAGGTAAGTTGAAGCCACCCTTTGCAGCTTCCAGGTGCTGCTCCTACTCCCGTTATGGTTGAATTCAGCCGTTTCCTTGGTAGTCGTAGCATCTGTGTGGCGTTCTCAGTTAGTAGTGCTCGAAGCATCATCTAATCTACATTTGCAAACTTTATCTTAAGCTACATAGTCATTAGCAAGATCTCCATCTCGTTAGTTGAAACATGGTTGGAACTGCTTAGTCGTTGATCTGGATTATTGTTGTTTCTCTCTGTATTCGATGAGTTGGAATTATTTCTCTTGTCAGCATTGTGCAATAAGGTGTGATGCTTCCTATTGCATTCTTTGCAAGTTTTTGATGATGCGCAGTTTGTGCCATGACTGTATGTTTTTACACACGTGCGATTTCGAAACTATGTCATTCCGTTGAAATGAGTATGGACTCATTTCAACGGATGATGTGATGAGTTGATGAACTTTGGGCAGTTCATCAACACGTGATTTCCGTCACAGTTCAGGCAATGACCTGTGACGGAATGAATATGAATATAATGAATATGCAGTATGGTAAGTTTTCTTGAACGATTTCTGCTGCTCGTAGTTATGCAGTTTTGCAGGATGATGTTTGTTAAATGCCCTAGTCGCAACTTCCTGGCGTTGCTGCTTCCTTTTTCGTGTTTTTCATGGTTTCGTAAGCCAAGAATTTTTCCAGGAAGTCTAACAGTTCATTCTTGTTTAACACATCCCTCGGATCCCACAGTAGTGTCGAGTTTCTGCGACATCAAGTGTACTATAATTGGGTCCAAAATTGCGATGTCTAAACCGATGTTTGCTAGTCCGTTCATACATTCTGTTATAACATCATGCATCTTCTTGAGGTTGAAGCCGTCGGGTTGTTGGATGACGGGCAGGTTGAGCATGGTGTTTAGAAATGACGTGCATTGCAGTCTCCGATTGTAGAACCGCTGAGTCAGTATCGCCCAACAAGATGTGTAGATTTCTGCACTGATACTCAGATGTTGCACCAATCGTTCAGCTTCGCCTCTCAACCTCGTTTTCAGATGCTGCATCTTTTGCGCTTTGTTAATCATCGGATTGTTGTTTATGGTTTCCATAAAGAGATCCTTGAAGAAAATCCATTGGGTCTAGTTACCCGAGAATGCAGGAACCTCAATTTTTGGCACCGACTTTTCGTGGTGCGCAGTCGACCAAATCTTACGGCTTAAGGTTTTTCTTAGCTCGTCGTACTTGTCTTCTGTAGGGACGAACATGTTGTTGTAGTTAGACTCTTCTAAGTATCGCTTCCAGCTCCTAATGCGTTTTGTCTATAGCATCCCACTTTGACTTCAAGATTGACAAGTGATCGTCAAGTTCCCGTTTTTCAGCTATGACTTCTACATCAATTTAAGCCATAGCCCTATCGATGGCCTTGAAGTTGCTTTCCTGTTTAGTCAGCAACGTCTTCGTTTTCTCATCAGGTTCTCCCGACAAGTCTGTCAAGTCGAACTTGACATTTTCTTCCTTAGTTTGCAACATTTTCAAAATATCTGCTTTCGTTGTTTCGAACATGTTCTTGGTTTTCCCATAGACATCTTCTGCAAAGTAGTGTATGTTTTTATCTTCGATTTCTTGCAACAGTAATGTATGTCGTGCATTGAAATCCATCCATTGAGCTTCTAACGAGGACAGCCGCTTGTTCAAGTACTCCTTTGTTTTACTATTCTTTTTGTTGTTGATTGTTACGCTAGCTTATTCATCTTGATTGTAGACGATAGCTTCCTTGTAGTTCGCAAAATAGTTTTCTGAACAGGTTTTGAAGATTCTTCTTGTGGTTGAAGACTCCTCTAGTAGTTCTAGTTAGTTTCAGTGGTTGGAAGCTCCTGTAGTGGTCGAAGACACTTCCAGTTGTTTGAAGCTCTCCTAGTTGTCGGAGACACTTCCAGTTGTTTGAAGCTCTCCTAGTTGTCGGAGACACTTTCAGTTGTTTGAAGTTCTCCTAGTTGTCGAAGACACTTCCAGTTGTTTGAAGCTCTCCTATTTGTTGAAGACACTTCCAGTTGTTTGAAGCTCTCCTAGTTGTCGAAGACACTTGCAGTTGTTTGAAGCTCTCCTAGTTGTCGAAGACACTTCCAGTTGTTTGAAGCACTCCTAGTTGTCGGAGACACTTCTAGTTGTCTGAAGCACTCCTAGTTGTCGGAGACACTTCCAGTTGTTTGAAGCTCTCCTAGTTGTCGAAGACACTTCCAGTTGTTTGAAGCTCTCTTAGTTGTCGGAGTCACTTCCAGGTATTTGAAGCTCTCCTAGTTGTCGAAGAAACTGCCAGTTGTTTGAAGCTCTACTAGTTGTCGAAGACACTTCCAGTTGTTTGAAGCTCTCCTAGTTGTCGAAGACACTTCCAGTTGTTTGAAGCTCTCCTAGTTATCGGAGACACTTCCAGTTGTTTGAAGCTCTCCTAGTTGTCGGAGTCACTTCCAGTTGTTTGAAGCTCTCCTAGTTGTTGAAAGCTCCTCCAATAGTTGTAGTTTGGTTCCGGTACTCAATGTGTCTGTACTCTGGTTAGGTATGTGCGCCTTCTCAATCCAACTGGGGCGACCCTCTTCCGGGAGACCAGCTGAACCGATTCGCTACCGTAACAAAAGACACAAACACACTAAGATACACAAAGGCTCGAAGGACCATTTAATGTACGGGTCGTAAGTCCGTACACTGATTCGCCGTTAGTTGGTTGGAGAGAAACACGTCACAGTTAGATCCACTAGTTAACTTAGATGGAAGGCGACTATTTCTCTCTCTTGGTTTGGATAGCAACACGGCTATAAGATCACTAGCAACGTTGGTTGCTTTGTTATGATGTTTTATACGTTCTAATTATGACGCTCATCGTTGGCCTAAAGTAGCTTGCAAGTATGCAGAAAAATTTACGGTGATGAGACCGAACAGTAGCTCATATGTATCCAGCACGCTATAACAGTAATAGAGTTTCATCATATCCACATTACTCTAAATTATTAAATATAAATGGTATACTTTCCCACCATCATTTGATGATATAAAACAATTCGAAAAAATAAATCCTCATATAAGTGTAAATGTTTATGGTTTAGAAAATAAAAACACTTACTGGACTTTTATACAAAACTTTACAGCGGAAACTTGCCCACGTAAATTTATTATTAATTCAAAGAGGAGACAAAAATCATTTCTCTTTAATAAAGAATTTTGCGCGACTAGTTCATCATCAATTAACAAAACACAAATCTAAAATACACTTATATGACGAATGTTTTATATACATTGATTCAGAGGCACAATTAGATAATTATAATTGTGCACGAATGCAAACAGTGCTCCCAGAAGAGAATAGCAAGCTTCGGTTTTCTAATTATATAAGGACTCAAAGAATTCCTATTGTTATTTATGCAGACTTTGAAAGCTTACTTCGAGAATATTCAGATTGTAATAAAATTCAGTTTGTTGAAAACATACAAATTCGTGAAGCAACATATTTTGCCTAATATATATGCTGCGAGACTAATCCAGAACTTAATAATTTAGCATATTATCTAGGTCCAAATTGTTCAAAAAAAATTGTAGAATCTATTGCTAAGGATTTAGAAAGTTCCTAGAAACATTTCTCCGTTGAATGATGAAGAGCTTCTTTCATTTAAGACTGCTAGAGTTTGTCATATTTGTTAAGAAATTTTTTCTAGTAATGATCTTATCGTTCATGACCACGATCATTTCACCGGTAAATATCGCGGTCCAGCTCATAATTTATGCAACTTAAATAAGTAGTCTGTAAAGTTTATTTGCCATAATATTTCATGATCTTTCAGGATATGACTGTCATTTATTTATAAAAGAACTTTCAAGTGTTTGCGGTCGAATCAATTTAATTCCAAGAACCAAGGAAAACTATATGTCGCCGCGGAGGCGTGGATTTGCTAATTCGTTATCCAAATTAATAATTTCAATTGTCAATTAACACAAACTCTATAATCCTGTCATCTCTGAGATTTCGCTAGAACTATTAAATGTCTGTTTATGTTGGTTTATGGTTCAGCGCCATCTATTGGCTTATTGTGGAATTAGTTATTGATTTGTTTGAATGAAGATCATTTGATAAGCTAATTTTCAATGTTTAATTAATACGAGATGTTTAAATAAAACGGGAACACTTATTGTAGGACTTTAAGATTTGTTCTTATTTTAACTATTGCACATTTGACGAAGTAAATGTTTGATTATGACCTTACGAAAAGTTGTCAACAATGGCGGATGTTATAATTTTAATGACCAATAACTAGATTTAATACGAGAACTAAACAAATTTGAGTATTTGATTAAATACTATAAAGTAATAAGACTATTTTACACAGCTATTTAATAATGAGAAACCTTCTGGTTAGTAAGATATTCAGATCACCGGAAACTTGGATAGTTTTGAGTTGAGGTGATTATTTTAGTAATAATCTACGAACAACTTTGTATTTGTAAGTATTGGGATTGTTTAATGTTAAAATAATTAACTGAGCAGCATTTTAGTATTGTTTGTTAGCTTTATTCAACTATCCAAGTAATTAGTGTCTAAACAAGAACAATATGGAAGTCCCGCCAACTTACAACGCGCATCGCGCGTATGGCGTGTGTAAACTAATAACTGTTTAATAAATCTGATTGATTAGATGTTTGAAAACCTAATAAACATGTAACGTCAATTGTTTTAAAGTGATTGTGCAAACTGTAAAAATATTTAAGAGTATCCTAGAGTTTCTTGCTAGGTCTTCTCTAGAGATCGACGAGGGATTGTGACCTAGCGAGCCACCATGTGGTTTTAACTTCAAGTTCGAATGAAAACTCAAAGTGCCTGTAACTAAGTCAAATAAATACTTTCGAGTTTCAATCCAGTGATGTGTGTTATTGAAGTTTACCCGTTCCTATGAAGAATGAAGGAATTGCCTCTAGAATTGGAGTTGATGATGGTGGTCCTATAATTCATAGGTACCTCGACGTGACATCAGAATTGGGACCAGCTCCCGCCTTCTGCCCATGCTATGAAAGCCATCCGAATAATTTCGTACATCACCGCCACCGCCGAGGGCATGGCAAAAGATTTTCCTATGATAATTTCTAAGAACGCATAGAACTTTATTGAAACGTCAGAAGAAGCTAAGAATTGGCTATGGTCTCGTCTAAGCTGCTGATGAAGAAAGAAAGAAAGAAAGAAAAATTGTTTATTTGCGCCAGGCACGACGCATACCATAAAAAACAAAAAAAAAAAGAGATAAATACAATCATTACAAAGTATGCGTCACAACTACGCAAAACGGTCATCGCTCAGCATAATGCTGGGAGGATGCTGTCCTACATAATTATGATCATAACTAGCCGGAGACAATATTATTGAATTGAACCAAAACTTTGTACAGTACAGAATGACCGAAGCAGCTAAACAAACAAAGACTTGATCTGTCCATTGATAGATTCCATCATCATTAAGGGGAGTATTCTGTTTTATTTATTTATGTAACCTAATATTCTTAATTATTTTCATCATACAAGGCAAGGTTAGTGACCTTATGTGTGACAATTTTAATCAATCTGCCTAGACTTTTCCCAACTAAGTCGTGGTCGGCTTCCAGTTTAACCTGATGGGGTTCAGCTGAGTATCAGTGTTTTACATGGGGCCACCAAAACCCAGTAACTGGGTAACACAATACCCCTTTGCAAGACTAGAGCCTGCTGGTATTTGTGTGACAATTTTTGGGAATAAAAAGAATGAAAACAGCCTAATTTACTCCATAAAATAAGACAGCTTACTAGTAACTCAATGTTATTGTTTAAACATGGTTCTTTCTTTTCTCTTAAGAATTATAATGGCTCAGTTATTATTTGAGAAACTTAATTTTATTTGAGGAGTATGTAAGGATCGTACCAAGTGGCGATCTGTGGTTGCTGCCTATCCCCATGGGGACAAGGTATGAGTGTATGAATGATAAACAATTCAAAGTACTTAATTTGAGTTTAGTGCCAGACAAAAGGTAATTTACCTTATTTTTATAGCATTCATTACATTTAGGTAGCTAAAACAAAACAATAGTTTAGTAGGTAGCTACGTTAAGTAATTAACAGAATGTATGTGCAACAGAATTAGTAAACATTTGGCAAAAAGTGCCATGACATGTTCATGTTGACGCTGTAGTTGATATTTTTACAACAAGTTTAGGGTTTTTACCCGACTGCCAAACGGGGCTTATTATTGAATAATGTGGAACCTGTTGCATGTCATACTTACTAAGTAAAGTAAGATAAGAAAATGTATTAACACATTCCTGAAAACATGAAAAGCACAACAAATAAAATTAAAATTATTACATGCTTAAGAAAATACCTAGGTACAATGATTTGCGTTTAAGTAGCCCTAGACCCCACACTAGGATACCCTGTGTCGTGATCTAGTTTTCTTATCATTAATGTCATAGTTTAAGTGCACTTAGGGGTAAGACAAATAGTTTGGTTACAAGACTTAACAACATTTAATTTATTATTAAGAGGTTTGTGTAGAGTGTAGTGTGCATCTAGTATAAATTTGTTTGTATGAATGTAAGGGATGTGATACACCTGGGTGACTCATTACGAGGACTTTATAATAATTATCAGGAGAGCTTAGGTCCGTGCATGGTCATAAGCTGATAGCCACTTGGTAACTTTTAATTTACAAGTACCTAAGCTTTGAGTAACCAATTATGTATGGACCTTGTGAATTCTTGGTAAATTAATGGTCATGTGTATGTAAGACATCTTTGAGGGAATTTAATGTGATTACTGTGTTCCATCTTATCTGTCTACATGATCTGGTAGATTTGTTTTGAGTATGGAGATCTTGTCAGTGATAGCGCTATAAGTTAGATCTAATGATAAATTGTCTGACCCTACATTCTTGGTACTGACTGTCAGTTGGATACTGATGGGAGGGCCTCCTATAAGCTCTGAAGTTTAAACTTATTCAAGTTAAGTTTGTTATAACAAAGTTTCTTTAATCATTCAATATTTGAGAACCTTCCTGATGAATTAAATATTGTAAAGTAATAAGACTATTTTACACAGCTATGTAATAATGAGAAACCTTCTGGTTCGTAAGATATTCAGATCACCGGAAACTTGGATAGTTTTGAGTTGAGGTGATTATTTTAGTAATAATCTACGAACAACTTTGTATTTGTAAGTATTGGGATTGTTTAATGTTAAAATAATTAACTGAGCAGCATTTTAGTATTGTTTGTTAGCTTTATTAAACTATCCAAGTAATTAGTGTCTAAACAAGAACAATATGGAAGTCCCGCCAACTTACAACGCGCATCGCGCGTATGGCGTGTGTAAACTAATAACTCTTTAATAAATCTGATTGATTAGATGTTTGAAAACCTAATAAACATGTAACGTCAATTGTTTTAAAGTGATTGTGCAAACTGTAAAAATATTTAAGAGTATCCTAGAGTTTCTTGCTAGGTCTTCTCTAGAGATCGACGAGGGATTGTGACCTAGCGAGCCACCATGTGGTTTTAACTTCAAGTTCGAATGAAAACTCAAAGTGCCTGTAACTAAGTCAAATAAATACTTTCGAGTTTCAATCCAGTGATGTGTGTTATTGAAGTTTACCCGTTCCTATGAAGAATGAAGGAATTGCCTCTAGAATTGGAGTTGATGATGGTGGTCCTATAATTCATAGGTACCTCGACGTGACATCAGAATTGGGACCAGCTCCCGCCTTCTGCCCATGCTATGAAAGCCATCCGAATAATTTCGTACATCACCGCCACCGCCGAGGGCATGGCAAAAGATTTTCCTATGATAATTTCTAAGAACGCATAGAACTTTATTGAAACGTCAGAAGAAGCTAAGAATTGGCTATGGTCTCGTCTAAGCTGCTGATGAAGAAAGAAAGAAAGAAAGAAAAATTGTTTATTTGCGCCAGGCACGACGCATACCATAAAAAACAAAAAAAAAAAGAGATAAATACAATCATTACAAAGTATGCGTCACAACTACGCAAAACGGTCATCGCTCAGCATAATGCTGGGAGGATGCTGTCCTACATAATTATAATCATAACTAGCCGGAGACAATATTATTGAATTGAACCAAAACTTTGTACAGTACAGAATGACCGAAGCAGCTAAACAAACAAAGACTTGATCTGTCCATTGATAGATTCCATCATCATTAAGGGGAGTATTCTGTTTTATTTATTTATGTAACCTAATATTCTTAATTATTTTCATCATACAAGGCAAGGTTAGTGACCTTATGTGTGACAATTTTAATCAATCTGCCTAGACTTTTCCCAACTAAGTCGTGGTCGGCTTCCAGTTTAACCTGATGGGGTTCAGCTGAGTATCAGTGTTTTACATGGGGCCACCAAAACCCAGTAACTGGGTAACACAATACCCCTTTGCAAGACTAGAGCCTGCTGGTATTTGTGTGACAATTTTTGGGAATAAAAAGAATGAAAACAGCCTAATTTACTCCATAAAATAAGACAGCTTACTAGTAACTCAATGTTATTGTTTAAATATGGTTCTTTCTTTTCTCTTAAGAATTATAATGGCTCAGTTATTATTTGAGAAACTTAATTTTATTTGAGGAGTATGTAAGGATCGTACCAAGTGGCGATCTGTGGTTGCTGCCTATCCCCATGGGGACAAGGTATGAGTGTATGAATGATAAACAATTCAAAGTACTTAATTTGAGTTTAGTGCCAGACAAAAGGTAATTTACCTTATTTTTATAGCATTCATTACATTTAGGTAGCTAAAACAAAACAATAGTTTAGTAGGTAGCTACGTTAAGTAATTAACAGAATGTATGTGCAACAGAATTAGTAAACATTTGGCAAAAAGTGCCATGACATGTTCATGTTGACGCTGTAGTTGATATTTTTACAACAAGTTTAGGGTTTTTACCCGACTGCCAAACGGGGCTTATTATTGAATAATGTGGAACCTGTTGCATGTCATACTTACTAAGTAAAGTAAGATAAGAAAATGTATTAACACATTCCTGAAAACATGAAAAGCACAACAAATAAAATTAAAATTATTACATGCTTAAGAAAATACCTAGGTACAATGATTTGCGTTTAAGTAGCCCTAGACCCCACACTAGGATACCCTGTGTCGTGATCTAGTTTTCTTAACATTAATGTCATAGTTTAAGTGCACTTAGGGGTAAGACAAATAGTTTGGTTACAAGACTTAACAACATTTAATTTATTATTAAGAGGTTTGTGTAGAGTGTAGTGTGCATCTAGTATAAATTTGTTTGTATGAATGAAAGGGATGTGATACACCTGGGTGACTCATTACGAGGACTTTATAATAATTATCAGGAGAGCTTAGGTCCGTGCATGGTCATAAGCTGATAGCCACTTGGTAACTTTTAATTTACAAGTACCTAAGCTTTGAGTAACCAATTATGTATGGACCTTGTGAATTCTTGGTAAATTAATGGTCATGTGTATGTAAGACATCTTTGAGGGAATTTAATGTGATTACTGTGTTCCATCTTATCTGTCTACATGATCTGGTAGATTTGTTTTGAGTATGGAGATCTTGTCAGTGATAGCGCTATAAGTTAGATCTAATGATAAATTGTCTGACCCTACATTCTTGGTACTGACTGTCAGTTGGATACTGATGGGAGGGCCTCCTATAAGCTCTGAAGTTTAAACTTATTCAAGTTAAGTTTGTTATAACAAAGTTTCTTTAATCATTCAATATTTGAGAACCTTCCTGATGAATTAAATATTGTAAAGTAATAAGACTATTTTACACAGCTATGTAATAATGAGAAACCTTCTGGTTCGTAAGATATTCAGATCACCGGAAACTTGGATAGTTTTGAGTTGAGGTGATTATTTTAGTAATAATCTACGAACAACTTTGTATTTGTAAGTATTGGGATTGTTTAATGTTAAAATAATTAACTGAGCAGCATTTTAGTATTGTTTGTTAGCTTTATTAAACTATCCAAGTAATTAGTGTCTAAACAAGAACAATATGGAAGTCCCGCCAACTTACAACGCGCATCGCGCGTATGGCGTGTGTAAAATAATAACTGTTTAATAAATCTGATTGATTAGATGTTTGAAAACCTAATAAACATGTAACGTCAATTGTTTTAAAGTGATTGTGTAAACTGTAAAAATATTTAAAAGAGTATCCTAGAGTTTCTTGCTAGGTCTTCTCTAGAGATCGACGAGGGATTGTGACCTAGCGAGCCACCATGTGGTTTTAACTTCAAGTTCGAATGAAAACTCAAAGTGTCTGTAACTAAGTCAAATAAATACTTTCGAGTTTCAATCCAGTGATGTGTGTTATTGAAGTTTACCCGTTCCTATGAAGAATGAAGGAATTGCCTCTAGAATTGGAGTTGATGATGGTGGTCCTATAATTCATAGGTACCTCGACGTGACATATATTTATTTTACTAAATTTATCCCATTTAATCCTCAGAAAGTAGTCCCAATTAAAATTTATAGATTCTTTTAATTTCTTAAGTTCGATATTAGACAACTAAGTAAAGACGCTGGACTCCAATGATTTAAAGCATTTACGATCATTTTTCACTAATGAAATTTTTTTTCGACTATGCCTCAGGAAAGGTGTGTATTGCTATGATTATATAAACCGACTCCTGGGAACGATATGCGGAAACTCGGTTACCAGATCGCTCATTTTTTTTTAATAAACTCACATCCGATACAGTGTCTACTGACGATTACAATCACGCTTTAAATGTGTGGTCTAAATTTGGTATTAAGAATTTAGGTGAACATACTGATTTATATTTGAAATGTGATGTCTTACTATTGTGTGACATATTTGATAAATTCCGATCTATGAGTTTACGTCATTATGAGCTTGACCCTTGCCATTATGTTTCATCACCATCATTAAGCTGGGACGCCATGCTCTTGTTAACTAAAATAGGATTAGATTTAATATCTGATATAGAAACATATCAAATGCTAGAAAAAGGTATCCGAGGAGGTCTTGCTCAATGCTCGCTGCGGTATGCAAAGGCTATATATATATAGTCTGACAAATATTTATTATTAAATATTTGTCAGACTATAACGAAAAAGAATCCAGCACATTTTTAGTTTACTTAAATTGTGTCAATTTATATGGTCATGCTATGACTCAAAGACTTCCCACTGGCAATTTAAGATTTTTAACAAAATCTGAAATAGGTTTATTTGAAATTTCATCCGTTTCTGCTGATAGTGATGAAGGGTATATACTTGAAGTTGATATTCATTATCCTCCTGATATACATGACGCATTCAGATTTGCCATTTGCGCCAGAAAAATTATCCGTTCCTATTCCATCTGGTAGCAAAAACACAAAACTAATTGCTAATCTGTATGATAAACATAGATATGTCATCCACTATGCTCACTTACAAGAATGTTTAAAGAATGGTATTATATTATTAAATATCCACAAAATTCTAGCATTTACTCAATAAAATATCTTAGAACCATACATAAATCTTAATACAGTACTCAGACAAAAAGCTAACTCAGATTTCGAAAAAGATTTTTTCAAGAAGCAAAATAATTCAATATTTGGTAAAACGATTGAAAACAAAAGGAAACAAGTAGATGTTAAATTAGTTAATGTGTGGAAAAATAGCTTTGATAAGACCAATAAAATAAAGGTGGCAGAAAAATATGTGAGTGCCCCTAATTTAAAAAATATGGCTATTATTTCAGAAAACCTTGTTGCTATTCAATTAGAGCCTGCTAAAGTTGTTTTAGATAGACCAATATACATTGGTTTTACAATACTGGAATTAGCAAAGTGTCATTTATATAAATTTCACTATTCTGTTGTGAAGAAAATATATAAAGATGGCATAAACCTTTGTTATACTGATACTGATAGTCTTTTGTAATTAATACATACAGACGATTTTTATAAAGACATGATACAAAATATAAAATATTTTGATACGAGTGCTACCAACTTTGACGAAAATAATATTTATGGTATTCCGAAACCGAATAATCAAATACCTGGCTATTTTAAGGATGAGATGGGTGGAGATGTCATTACTGAGTTTATTGACTTGACTATATTGTATAAATAGTTTAAACAATACAATTAAAAAAGCTAAAGGAGTAAAAAAATCTGTTTCTAATAAACTCACAATTGAGAAATATAAAAATACTTTCAATAATGACATAAATCTCAGAGATACTATGTATATCATTCGATCTAAATTCATAAGTTGCATACACATAAAATTAATAAATTAGTACTTAATGGAAATGATGACAAACGTCAAATAAGAAAAATAGTAATGATACTGTACCTTGGGGTCATCATCGTACTATGTTCTGAGATGTTTATTTTTGACAATGTACCTGCTTAATTGTACTATCTACTACTAGCTGTTGCCCGCGGCTTCGCTCCAGTGGACCACCCCACAGGACCCCATTTTCTTGATTAAAAAATAGTCTATGTCTCTCAGGAATAATGTAGTTTTCTATTGGTGAAAGAATTTTTCAAATCGGTCCAGTAGTTTCGGAGCCTATTACAAACAAAAAAATCTTTCCTCTTTATAATATTAGTATAGATTTACTTTCTTTTATTTTATGATGTTACAATAATGTATCATTGTATGAACAATAAAATCTCGTGTATTATAATATTTCTCGTTTTATTTCTCATTTTATGTAATAAATATACTCATTTGTCTAAAGAAGTACCTATTAACCTGATTCTGAGTTCAATTCTCAGTTCAAAAAAATGTTTTAAACTTTTCTCTGAAATCCTTAGTAAAGTTATTATTTTATCAGAGAAAATGAGAATAGGCTAGTCTTTTATTATAATGTGATAATGCTTTACTGTAGTGAGCCATGTAGTTACTAAGTGATGAACTTGATAGTTAGTCAAGTCCAACTTAATTTTTAAATTATAGATGGCATGCATTATCAGGCTCGTTCTCATCGATTAATTTATTTTTCAATTTGCATCCAAAACTTCAAAATATGGGCGCAATGCGAATGACATTAATGACATTTACAACGGATGAATGAATATGAATGTACGAATGAACTCCAGGAATGAATGGGTATTGTGTGATGTGTTTTATTATGTTATTTTACTACCCTGTGAAAGTTTAAAATTTATTAAACTTTCACATTCTCTTTCACATGTATATTTACATGAAAAAATAAATATTACAAAAACAAAATACATAATTTAACATACTCAAATAATCAAAACACACACTTAGGTACATGTTCACAATCACAAAACAAACTCTTCATATTACACACATTTAAAACTGCTTATTACTTAATTTTTTCACTACTTTGCCGACTAGATGTTCAGTTTCATCTAAAATATCTTCATAATCATCTTTTACAAGGTACTGGATGTTTACGTCAGCGCTATCACCCATATCATTGTCAATTTCACAATTTTGTTTATTGTCTTTAACACATCTGGTAAGATCATATATAAGTATTTTAATCAAATGATGAGGTATTCCTGTCTCCTTCCGAATAATGTAAGATGTAGACTGTGTAAGATACTTTTTCATGACCTTCTTGTTAATATTTGATTTCTTTCATTTATGGTCTTTAGTTTCCACAGTTCTTTTTTTTTTTTCATTTAGATACTCTTGATGTGCTAGTTCTGCTTCTGTGTTATAAAAAGTTTCCCTGTCTTGCGCAAAAAGAAACGGATTTCCAAGAGTGTAGATGTCGTCTGGACAAAGATTATTCGTTTTCTGTAATAAAATAAAATAATTATAACATAAGTAAATTACAAATGGCTCAAATAACGATAAATTAAATACGCACCGCAAGAAAATCACTGTCCACAGGACTATACGATGGGGAGACAGACATAATTCTGTAAAAAGGGAAAAAAAAAAGTTTGACATAAATTCTAATAATTAATTATTGAGATATCATAACTATAGAAATACTTGCCTTGAACATTTAATTTAGTTGAATAGGTCCTACTTATTGGAGGAATAGTAATAAAATGAATTATGAGCTTTGTTGCTTCAGTATATTGAAACTGGTACAGGAATTAAGTTACACTTACCATATTTAATATTATCTTTTACGATGCAAATAATAACTCAATAATACAAGTCTAAACTTGTTGTAGGATTTAGTTGTTCAAGTTTAGATCCCGTTTATTGGGTGATTCGTACGAAAGATGTATTAAATGATAAACGGAATGAAGCAAAATGTAACAATTTGTTTATTAATTTGAGAGTTGCACCGAAGCCCGCTTTACGAACGCTTATAGCTGGTTGGGTGTAGTCTGTTCTTGTAAAAGCTGACATAATAGCATCTCCGGGTAGCTGTAGATCCGCCGTTGCGTCCAGGAGCTGGTCGAACAATTTACCTATCGATGAAATACTCGCAAAAGGTAATTGGAGATCTGAGAACACTTTTAAAAAGTTTTACAGAAGAGAATTTATACCAGTTACTTCTAGCAATAGTATTATGGATCTGTTTGAGCCTGTGACTTAATCTAGTTTGCCGGTCGTTTATTGTTAAATATGTATAGATTTAATAGTAGTTTATGATACTGTTGCATAATAAGGGGTATTAAAACATGAGTGTGTGTTTAAAGAGAGTGTGTTTTTAATAGTATTCACACGAATGTTTTAATACCTAGTTATGTGCAGTTTCATACACTACTTTATCTACACTCATACATTTTGGGATTGAACCTACTTAATATCTTTTTTTTGCATTTTCTATGCCATAAAGTCGTGATAAATGCATCATATAATAATCTCGACTTTGCTGGTAATTATGAGTAATTTCTTTATCCGCATATAAAATATTTGGCGGAGTCAAATTTTCTTCACATTCACTAATATCAGACATTTTAAGCAAGAATTTAAAAAAATCATGAAATTCAGTACAGCGAAACCTGCAAAACGTATGAATGGCGCCAAAACCCAGCACATCACCGCATTATCTGCGCATGCGCTAAGGCTTAGCACACGCACTGCGATATTTATTCGCGCGAATTTTTCCCGCCCATTCTGTGACCTATGGAATTGTATGAAGCTGCTCGCATTGCGGTAAAAAAATCGTGCGGCAATAATACCGCATGAAATCCGTGTTTTGTAACAGAATCCACCGCACCGCGGTGCGAATTTAATTCGCGCGAATATTTTGAGCTCTAGGAACAGGTAGAAAGAGACAAAATTCGCGCGAATAAAAATCACAGTGCGTGCTAAGCCTAAAGCGGGCATTGTCACCGACAATTTAAAATTGGAATCAAATCTTTTTATAATAGGTACTAAAACGGTATTACAAAAAAAAATATTGATGGAAACTCCTTAGTGATTAACTTCTTGGATTTGTCCTGTATCGTAATAGAAAAAAATTGTATTGTAGCATTATTTTGTTAGAGAAATAGTGTTATAATCAGATTATATTTTTAAATTTCGGTATTGTGTTTATAAAGTATGTCAATATAAACTCGTTTTGAAGTTTATAATTCGAATATTACGATATGAGAGTAGATAAATATAATTATATAACTGTTCTGATCCTTTTTGAGTTAATATATTGTCTTTACTGAATATATCGATTATTTTGTTCCACAACAAATACTGTTTATGGATTGAGTTTATTCTCGCTTATGTTTTTAGGTTAAAATAAATTGATCTTATTATCACACATCATTCGTTTTATTTTTTCTAATGAAAGTATAAATAGTTAGACTTGCTATTCTTTAATTAAGTAGGTAGTTAAAGACCAGAATAGGAGTAACAACTGTGCCTTGTCCTAATACTTTATTAAGTAGCTTTACACTTATTTAATTCCTATAACAATATTATAGTCTCACACTTCTTTCATACCTTTTCTGGTCATAGCACATATATATCGTATATCACATTGTCGTTTCTTCCACCACCAGGAGATAACAGACACGTCTCATTATTATTAAGCTTTGAATAAGGTCAAGCTATTAAATAGAAGCGTTTTACCCTACAATAAAACGCATATTAAATACTTACCTTATTCAAAGCTTAAGTTTTAATCCTGCCTGCTGGTTTAAAATTATTACGCAATGACGCTAGAAGTCCGCGGTAAAATTCAAATCGCGAACACTGCCTGGTGGAGGACGCCAGATGGCGCTAGTAGCTGTGTGAAAGGGACAGAACTACGGAGAAGAAAAGGTAGGAAATAAGCGCGAAAAAGGAAAGCCTATCTCATTATTATTAAGCTTTGAATAAGGTATTTAATATGCGTTTTATTGTAGGGTAAAACGCTTCTAATATTAACATAAGGAAATAAAGATGATTACAAACAAGTGTACCATTACATGGTCCAGCCGGTAGAAAACAAATAAATAAAGAAGAGGAAAAATAAAAAATAAAACATGGATCATCTTCGTCAGCCTCCGCCATTATTGTTGGCGTCAGGAAATCTAAAAGAGAATTTCAAAAAATTCATACAGAAATTTGTTTTATTTCAAAGCCTCAGGTAAGAGCAGTAAATATATGATGGAAGAAGAAAAAGTTGCTTTATTATAACATGTTATGGGCGAGGAGGCCATTGAGGATCATAACACATTTGAAATTAATGAAAAAATAGCAACCATGCGGGACATTATTGATCTATTTGAAAATTATTGTACCCCGTTGATGAATGTGAAAATGATTTAGGGAGGAACCCCATATAAAATGATCGATATTTACGAAGATAGCAAGCTTGGAATGTCAAGATAGTTGCTGGTTATTTACTGTGTATGTGGTGTATAAGGGTAAGGTTTTATGAATAAAAGCACAGAAAGACAAGACTAGGTATTTATTTCAATTAGGCTTGTCAACTAATTCATATTGAGGCTCAGAAAGCTTACCGCCCGTTCGCTAAACTAGTTCTCGTGGAGAAGAAGGGCAAGAAACTCCACGGAAGCAACTATGGTTGTAAAAGTATTTATCTTTTATATATTTTACAACCATATAAATATCGTTTATTACAATAAAGATCTAATTATATTATGGCCATTATATGATGAATCTTGTAACATTTCACAATGTTACATAATCAAAACAACAAGGATAAGGCAAAGAACATGACTAGCCCTTAAATTAATTTAACATCAATATGAATAAAGACCACAACATGAAATAGACTTTCAACACAACCATTAGCAATAATTTAGTTATAATACCAAATAACTTACGTGAAGCTTGTGTAGACCATATTTCACAAAATATAACAATTCAGGAAATATATCACTATCACAACATAACAACTGGTCTGTACTGGCTTGTAGTTCACAGCAAAGTGTGTCAATCTTACGAATTACACTATTTATAGTAGAGAGTCGACCTGTCAAATGTCCCCACCATTTTCTACATTTCTATAATGAATCCTTTTTAAAACTTATCAAGACAATTAAGGAATTGAATATCGCCTATTTAGTCATTCTTAATCAATATTCGAAAGAATATTGATACTAACTGACAGTCTTGTACTAATTGTCTCAAAGGACTTATAATATTAAAATGGCAATATAAAATCCAGGATACATCACAATGATCATTATAAATTAAGTAATATTTTATTGGAATATCATCACTATGGTTTATATGTAAGTTTAGAGTTATTTCCTGTACACACAACAATATTTACTCAGGTGGGTACTCTAATAATTGTAGGTATTTGACAACACAACAATAATTTAGGTAGGTACTTAGACATTTGTCGGTAGATGCTTAATAAATATGACAGTTTGTATTTTGTAGCAAAACATTGTGCTTAAAAAGTGAAAGTTCATGATTAAATGATATCACACGTACTTCCAATACTAACACGGCCATACTGACATGTACTTCGTTCTCGAAGTACACTTTTGATAACTAATCTTCATAAATTAATTTAGATATAACTTGGTTATCCTGCTTGAAGTTAATTTCTGGTAATCAATTACTTTAAAGAAACAAATATACTAACAAATGTACAATATACGAGAAATAAATATACGAGAATTGATTTACCATGGATTATTATTTTTGGAATTTTTATGGTATTTGGTACACAAATATTGATTTTATTATTTTTTCCCTGACATTAACTTTGTTTCGTTGACTGAATTGTAAACGTTATTTTAAGGATTATTATTTTTAATTTGTTTTTGATCTTTTATAACTGTCATAGATCTTTTTTATCTCATTTGTCTATCTACAATTATTGTTGAATTTCTATCCTTGACATTCTATTATTCATAAATTATATAAATTATTATTGTTATTGAAAGTTATTGTTATTTTAAGGTTATTTTTTAATCAATTACTTTTAAACAAATATATTAACATATGTACAATTGAATACATAAATTTAAATAAAAACCAATATTCAAATACAAAGGGGGGAAGGAAAATTACTTTTGGCACAGCCATCTTTTTTTTTAAGGCACAGCCATAGACACAGCCATTTCTCTTTGTTTTTAGGCACAGCCATTGGCACAGCCTTTTCTCTTTGTTTTTAGGCACAGCCATTGGCACAGCCTTTTCTCTTTGTTTTTAGGCACAGCCATTGGCACAGCCTTTTCTCTTTGTTTTTAGGCACAGCCATTGGCACAGCCTTTTCTCTTTGTTTTTAGGCACAGCCATTGGCACAGCCTTTTCTCTTTGTTTTTAGGCACAGCCTTTTCTCTTTGTTTTTAGGCACAGCCACAGGCACACAGCCACAGGCACACAGCCACAGGCACACAGCCACAGGCACAGCCATCTGTTCTTTTAGGCACAGCCACAGGCACACTGCCACAGGCACAGTCATCTGTTTTTAGGCACAGCCACAGGCACACAGCCACAGGCACAGCCATCTGTTTTTAGGCACAGCCACAGGCACCCTGCCACAGGCACAGCCATCTGTTTTTTAGGCACAGCCACAGGCACACTGCCACAGGCACAGCCACAACCACTGGCAAACAGCCAGAGCCACAGGCACACAGCCACAGGCTTCTTTTTTTTTGAGGTTTCTCTCATTATTTATACAAACTTAAACAATACATCATTACTTTAATATTATCGCTCGGCCAATTGACAAAAATTTTGCAATTTTTACTGAACGTAGATATTTTCTTCTGTCTAAAATCAGATCAATAAAGGGTATATATTTAAATTCTTTCATGGTCTTAAAAAGTACTAACTATTAATTTTGAAATTTATCTAGAATATCAAGCATTGTAATGACCAAACTTTTAACGACCCTTTTTTTTAATTACTTTTTACCAGAAATAAAACCAAAATAATCTCAACAGGTACCACTAACGATAAAATTCTAGTGCACCATGCTGATGGCACGGCCTGGCATTATTATAACTCTTCTGTGTTTCTCTTGTCATGTCATTTTTCAAACAACTGCTTGGAAAGTTACACCCACATGGTTTTTATTGATCAAAAATATACTTTTCATTTATTTGTTTTATTCTATAATGTTTTTTTTATATACTCATGACTCAATGATCAGAAGTTACTTACTATGTAGCTGTCCCGATAGAACCGAACTATGTCAGATGTGTGCTCACAGACAAACACATTCTTAGACATTCACACAGTAGTGTTCTTGTCCGTTAATCTTTATGTTCCTAACAAAATAAATTAGCCAGCTGTCCTAATTTTTTAGCACTTTTGCTTAGTTTGCAATAAATTATTGTAATTTTACCTCTGTATACCATTAGATCATGATTGGTTTATATCAAAATCTGAATCTCTAATAGCCCTAAAACCAATCACTTCAATGTATTATCAGATCGTGAAAAGCAAGGTAAGAAAATATTAATTGCATTGTTTATTCTAATATTTCTGAAGATTAGAATACTTGTTTTATTAATTAATACAGAATTTTCATGAGAATAAATGGCTCAAGAGCTTTTGCCATAAATACTATTCCTTTTTAGTTTTACTCAAAAATAGCTAAGAGAAAAACAGAGCAGAGTTTTTTTTTTGTTAATGTGAGAATATTGGTAAAAACTACTATTCTGCCTCCATTAAATAATAACGATTCTTTGCAAATCCTTTGTACCTCTCAGGTATGTATGTGGTCACTCAATTGTTATATCACCAAGTTGGGTACATTTTCACAAAAATACCCTCTGGCAAAAATTTCCATAAAATTCTTGACAAGTTTCTAATAAATAAACTGAAAACCTTAGGAATTATCGTTTTACGCTTATTCAAACATAATATTATATCTTTATAATACCAAAGACATTCAACAGTAAATAAAAACAAAGCCTCTGAAGGCCTTACCACTTTTAGCCGTTTCGAGCTGCAGCTGTCAGCTAGATGTCTACAGTCAGAATCCGATGGTCTGACCATAGTTTGCAGATCCATGTCACATAGCTTCTAGATCCGTAAGCAATGCAGCTTGCAGTGCCGTCGGCTGGCGCGGCATCGCAAAATCATCGTCTTGGTGCGAGTGGAGTTGGCGACTCGTCGACACGTTGTTTATGAAAATGACAAAATTGAATTAATTAGAAATCTATGTGAGCTAGAGCTGAGTCCCACTTCTGATGTTAGATTTAGGGAGGAACCCCATATAAAATGATCGATATTTACGAAGATAGCAAGCTTGGAATGTCAAGATGGTTGCTGGTTATTTACTGTGTATGTGGTGTATAAGGGTAAGGTTTTATGAATAAAAGCACAGAAAGACAAGACTAGGTATTTTTTTTTTTTTTTTTTTTTTTAAAAACGTTGCCCCACACTAGGAATTTCTCCTGTATCGTGGGTGCGTTTACAAACATATAAACTCACATACACAACACCCAGAGCCGGAACAACTATTTGTAGATCATACAAATATTTGTTCCGTGCGGGAATCGAACCCGCGACACGCAGCGCAGCAGTCAATCGCTCAACCACTGCGCCAACCGTGAATTTTATTAACCGTGAATCTTATTTCAATTAGGCTTGTCAACTAATTCATATTGAGGCTCAGAAAGCTTACCGCCCGTTCGCTAAACTAGTTCTCGTGGAGAAGAAGGGCAAGAAACTCCACGGAAGCAACTATGGTTGTAAAAGTATTTATCTTTTATATATTTTACAACCATATAAATATCGTTTATTACAATAAAGATCTAATTATATTATGACCATTATATGATGAATCTTGTAACATTTCACAATGTTACATAATCAAAACAACAAGGATAAGGCAAAGAACATGACTAGCCCTTAAATTAATTTAACATCAATATGAATAAAGACCACAACATGAAATAGACTTTCAACACAACCATTAGCAATAATTTAGTTATAATACCAAATAACTTACGTGAAGCTTGTGTAGACCATATTTCACAAAATATAACAATTCAGGAAATATATCACTATCACAACATAACAACTGGTCTGTACTGGCTTGTAGTTCACAGCAAAGTGTGTCAATCTTACGAATTACACTATTTATAGTAGAGAGTCGACCTGTCAAATGTCCCCACCATTTTCTACATTTCTATAATGAAACCTTTTTAAAACTTATCAAGACAATTAAGGAATTGAATATCGCCTATTTAGTCATTCTTAATCAATATTCGAAAGAATATTGATACTAACTGACAGTCTTGTACTAATTGTCTCAAAGGACTTATAATATTAAAATGGCAATATAAAATCCAGGATACATCACAATGATCATTATAAATTAAGTAATATTTTATTGGAATATCATCACTATGGTTTATATGTAAGTTTAGAGTTATTTCCTGTACACACAACAATATTTACTCAGGTGGGTACTCTAATAATTGTAGGTATTTGACAACACAACAATAATTTAGGTAGGTACTTAGACATTTGTCGGTAGATGCTTAATAAATATGACAGTTTGTATTTTGTAGCAAAACATTGTGCTTAAAAAGTGAAAGTTCATGATTAAATGATATCACACGTACTTCCAATACTAACAAATGCAACTATGTCGAACATATATTTTTTCAAAGAGAACAAAAAGAGTCTGAAACGTTTGGAGAATTTCTCACTGCCCTAAAAACATTGGTAGGTGACTGTGACTTTGGTACCCTTAAAAATAGTTTAATAAGGAATCAAATAATAGGGGGTATTCATAATATCAATCTGAAGGAAAGGTTGCTCAAGGAGCCAAATTTAGACATGAAACGGTGTGTGGACTTATGCAAAGCAGCAGAAACAGCTTCACACAACCTTAAGAGCTTGACAAAAAGCAGTAATATAAATAGAGTGCAACAGCAGCAAACACAACAGAAATATAATAGGCAGGAAAAAAGCAAGCAAATAAAACATACAAGAAGAAACCCTGTACTAGGTGTGGATATGAACATGGCTTCAAATGCCCAGCATGTGGTCAAAAGTGTGCAAAATGTAAGAAAATGGGTCACTATGCGACGAAGTGTCTTTTTTTTCTGCGTGGGTAGGCGTGACAAGTATACATTCAGTTTCAGCTCCCTTATTTAAAAATTATTTAAAAATAGTTATTAATTATTTTACAAAATTTATATGTGCTAATTAACTGTAGAACCCACCTTCACTTCATAATCTCCTATCGCTGTAGTCGTATGTGTAGAGATGCAAAGAGACGCTACTTCCATAATTCTCTTGACAACCGGAACTCCTCTGAAGTCTGGAAGTTCTTGAAAACTGTCGGCATTGGAAAGTCCCCTGCCGCTTCTAGCAAAGGCATTGACGTGTGTGCTCTAAACAAACATTTTTCACTCCCACCACGTTGGATCCACACGTCAAATTATCTACATTAAATAAACTTTCCGTTTGGCCAGTGCCGCGGTGTTCGTCTTTTGATTTCAGTCCTGTGAGTGAAAGTGATGTCAAAAAATCTATTTGTGCTATCTCCTCCTCCGCTGTTGATAATGACGGGCTTTGCTCAAGAATGATTTCTCCTATCCTCTCCACATTACTGCCCGTTTTGACCCATATTTTTAACTTCTCATTGTTTTCTTGCACTGTTCCCGATGTATGGAAGCTAGCCCATATTATTCCACTACCCAAAACCCCTAACCCGGTCACACTGACCGATTTCAGACCCATTTCCATCCTTCCTTATCTTTCCAAAGTTCTTGAGCACATTGTCCATCAGCAATTGTCTCTGTTTCTCTCTAGTAATGATCTTCTTAGTCCTTTTCAATCTGGTTTCCGGCACGGTCACAGTACTGTCACAGCTCTTTTAAAGGTTACTGACGATATCCGCCGGGCTATGGACCAAAAATCTCTTACTTTACTTGTAATTCTCGATTTCAGCAGCGCTTTCAACTCTGTTGACTTCGATATCCTTCTTGGTATCCTTAAATCTTTCAATTTCTCCTCTTCCACTATTGATTGGTTCAATTCCTATCTTGGAGGCCGCTCGCAGCGGGTGCACCTCGACGAGACTTTTTCGGATTGGTGCTCTCTTACTGCGGGTGTGCCACAGGGTGGCGTTCTCTCTCCTCTTCTCTTTTCTATTTTTATTAACTCTGTCACTAGAGTCATCTCGTGTAACTTCCATCTCTATGCTGACGACTTGCAGCTTTACCATCATTTTCCAATTCAAGATGCGGAAGCCGCTGTGTCCGCCATTAACAGTGAACTGGAATTGATTGGGGAGTGGTCGCGGTCCTTTGGGCTGCAAATCAACCCTAAGAAGTCTCAGGCCATGGTTATCGGCGGTAGGCATATGCGAAACAGGCTTGATATTGCGGTGCTATCTCCTCTCAGTTTGAATGGAGTTAAAATTGAATACGCCAGAACGGCTAAAAACTTGGGGATGATCATGGACTCCTATTTATCATGGACTGCACATGTCGCTGAAGTCAGTCGCAAGGTGCACTACACTTTCCACTCGCTGAAGTGCCTCCAGAGCTTTTTGCCCTTGAACACCAAAATTTCCCTTGCCCAAAATCTTATTCAGCCCATCATCGACTACGCCGACGCCTGTTATTTGGATGCCACCGAGGAGCTTTTAAATAAGCTTGAGCGCTTGCAAAATATATGTATTCGTTTTGTTTTCAACCTCAAAAAGTATGATCATGTTTCAGGCTTTCGCAAAATGCTCAAGTGGCTCCCTATTCGACTTCGCAGGAACCCTCGGATTTTGTGTCTGCTATTTAACGTCCTTCACAACCCTAAAATGCCTTCCTACCTCCGCGAACGCTTCTCCTATTCCCGTCCTTCCGATGCACTTTGCAGGTCGCATCTTAAGCATCTCCTTGAAACATCTTCCCACACTACAGACTTTTACTCCTACTCCTTTACTGTGCACGCGGTGCGGTTGTGGAACTCGTTACCGCCTGATATTAGGGACTGCCAAACTCTTGCAGTTTTTAAAAAGAGAGTGAAATAGCATTATCTTTCCATTCCGTCTTAGTTGCATATAATTTATGTATTATTATTTATGATATTAACTAGTATTTATTATTGTAATATTTATTTTATTGATATGCATGTATATAAGAGTATATGTTAATTATCTATACAGTATTAATCTTCTTTATTGTGAATTGTTTAATATATTTTCTTTTTATTCCCCTCTACACACGTTGTCTACATACCTTTTTTTGCAACTCTCCTCTCGCAGGTATGCTGGAAGAGATTTCGTTAGAAATAAGCATACCTTTGTACCTATTTTCTGTTCCTTCTTTTTGTCTCTGTATTATGTGTGTGTACATTAATGATTAAATAAATAAATAAGTGTACATCAGTGAAAATGATAAGCAAAAAAGAGGAAAATAACAGAAAAGAAAATGAAAGTTTTGTGTTGGAACGAAATAAGGGACAGGTCTCAGTATGAATGTTTGGAAACAAATAACAGTTTAGTAGACTTTAGAATCGATATTGGAAGTGATTGTGATGTTTTACCCTTTTAAATTATAGAAACACTTAAATTAACATATAAGATTGACATTTGTATAACTATGATGGATGACCATTGAAATGCATCGGAAAAAATAAAATATTCTGTATACTGGGTAATGGGAAAAGTCATCATCATCACCATCATTTCAGTCGAAAGACGTCCACTGCTGGACATAGGCCTCCCCCAGGCGTCAATGCGGTTGCTGCGAAACGCCATTATTGATGAATGGCAAACACTACCACAAGATACTATAGATAATGTCATATTCAGCATGCCTAGACGGTTAGAAACATTAATAAGGGCACGTGGAGGAAATACACGATACTAATTCGTATTTTGTTTAGTCCTATAATTGTTTTTATTGTTTTATTTAACATTCTTTGCCATCTTAAAATTTAAGAAAGTGATTTTTTCACAAAAATTATTCACACCTACATAATATGTACTAAATGTGATCTAATTTTAATTTGTAAAGGTATAGTTTTAACCACAGAAGGTGTTCTAAAATTAATATTCAAAAAATAAACGTTTTTTTTTAATAATCTGTAGGCTCGCGTTTGACCACTATCTCCACCGATGTTAAGCGATGATGTGGTCTACGGTGAAGCACGCTTTCCTAGAAGAAACCTATACACTCTTGACTTAAAGACAAAGTCTCCGGAAGAGAGTTCCACTCCTTAGCTGTGCTTACAATAAAAGTATTAGCAAAACGTTTTGTCCGTATAGGAGGGATGCCCACCATGTACCGATGGCGCATGGCCGTACGTCTTGTAGTCTGATGATCCAAGCTATTTGTGACTCTAATTTAAGAATTAGAAGTGTCATTGCTCGGTGGCCAGGCTCCGTGCATGCTACTACTATTTGGAATGACTCTCCACTTGCAGCTCAGTTTGAAACTGGAAATTTTGGGTCATATCTTATTCTAGGGGATAGTGGTTACCCATGCCTAACGTATCTTATGACACCATTTTGAATCCTGCCACTTTATCCGAAGAAGCATACAACAGTGCCCATATAACTACACGGAACATAATTGAAAGATGCTTTGGCGTTTTAAAAAGACGATTTCCATGCCTACATTCGGGAATGCTACTGAAACTTACAAAAGTTTTGAAAGTGATTGTGGCTTGTGCAGTTTTACATAACATGGCTCTTCAACTTGATGAGTACATTTTTGAAGATGATGAACTGGCATTAGAAGAAATAAATAATGAAAATGTACCTCAAGCTCAGCATAATAATATGCAAAATTTGAAGCAAGGTCGCCAATAGTATAAAGTTATTGTACACAATAAAAAAACCGACTAAGTACGATTGGTTCCGTACAGCTATTGTAAAATCTTATAACTTGCCTATCTTGCAGTAAAATGTTGCTTATACTGAGCTTGAGACAAAGTTTCATAATTGTTTTTTTCTAATACCAGTTCATCATCTTGAACAATTGTAGTCATCAAGCTGATGAGTCATGTTATGTAAAACTACATTATGCCATCATTTTAAAAAGTTTTGGAAGTTTATAAACAATGCTCTCGCACCGAACATTACTTTAACGAAAAAAAAATACTGGATTGAGGGACCAAATTAACTTTGCTAATGGAAAACTGTTGTCCCTATACATCGACATAAGACGCGATCAGTTTACCAACAGCAAATAAGTTAATAATCCTTTTTTATGTGTCTAAAAATTTACGGTTTTCAGATATTGCCCTTTGTTTGTATACTGTTAGAATAATAGTGGCAACATAAAACAATTATTTTTATCATGCAACATTGTCTCTTTTATATAAGTTAATGTGTACGTATGTGTAACTAACTCTCTGTAATCCGTGCTTGTTGGTTGTAATAAAACGGCAACTATTCAAAAATACAGTTTCTTTATTTATTAACTACAGGTTATGGGCCCAGATATGCCTACCTGTTAGCTAAAGTAATTGTGGATTGCAAAAGTAAGCGGATTGACTATCAGCGAAAAGTGAGGTTAAGACTTGCCGGCGTGTCACCAGTAAAATTTTCGTTGAGAAGGATATACTTGTTTGAGTCACTATAAAACAAGGCAGGGAGGCAAGATGGACGCGAATAACACTCACAATGTGATGAAACTGGAATGTATAAGAAATTGGAATGTTTGGAAGTTTCAAACTACAGTACTATTGAGGGGTGCACGGACTGTAAATTCCGAAGACGCAACTGCACGAATCGCCTGGGAGTCTGCAGATGCTAAGGTTCAGACATTACTGGTCACAAGAATGACTGAAGATGTTATGTTACATCTCATATCATGTAAAACGTCTGCTGAAATGTGGAGAAAACTTTTAAGTGTTTACGAACAAAAGTCAGAAACCAGCATCCATATCCTACAACAGCGCTTTTTCCAATATAAATATGAGAGTGGAATCGAAATGTCGGTGTTCTTATCGAAAATTCAGGAAATGCAGAACCAATTAAAGCAAATGGGCGAGGATGTTTCAGAAAAGTTCACGATAACTAAAGTATTGATGTGTTTGCCGGATGAGTACAAACATTTTGTGTCAGCGTGGGAGTCTGCACCTGATGAAAAACAAACATTCGACAATCTGGTGTCCAGATTGTTAATCGAAGAAGAGAGAGTGAAAGAAAAGACAAAGGAAGTCCAGGAAATTTCATCCTCATCAGCGTTTGTAGCTAAGAGAAATTGAAGTGTTTCAAGTGTGGAAAACCTGGACATTTTCAAATGGAATGTAGAAGTGATAATACTAATACTGTGGTAAAATTGGACATTTAAAGGCGCAGTATCGTTTTAAAAAATCGAAGGACAATAAGAAGATGAGCAATGCGTTTGTGGTTTCGAACTCTGTTCATAAAAATATGAACAAACAAAGTGGCTAGTGGACTCGGGGGCAAGCGAGCACATGTGTTGTGATCGTTCATTGTTTTCGACATTTTCAAGTGTTTCGCAAAGGTCGGTAATTGTTGGTGACGGCGCTGCCATTAGTGTGCAAGGCTGTGGACAGATGGCGGTACAAGTCAAGAACGGAAGTGAATGGATTGATACGACAATAAAAAATGTGTTGTTCGTTCCCAATCTAAAGACAAATTTATTCTCTGTGAACCGCGCCTCTGACCGGGGTTATGTGATGGTGACAAATGACACATCGTGCAAATTTTACAGAAATGGCGTTGTTTGTGCAAATAGAATTGAGAACGCTTTTTATTTGGATTTTCGCTTTAAATGCGAGGTGGCGAGTGTTGCAAAAACGTCAAATAACGATTTATACGAGTGGCATGAAAAACTAGCTCATCAAAACTTCAATCGCGTAAAGAAAGTTTTGGAGAAAAATAACATTGAGATAAAACAAACTCCTGTGCCTCAATGTGAGAGTTGTTTGAAGGGAAAGATACACCGGTTACCATTTAACAAAAGTGAAAACGTAAGCACCAGGACATGTGAAATAATACATGGGGACACTTGTGGGCCCATGGAGGAAGAATCGGTCGGCGCGTCGAGATATTTTGTTGTTTTAAAGGATGACTATTCGAACTTCCGAACTGTTTACTTTGTCAAAGCTAAAGACGAAATTAAACATTGTCTAAAGGACTTTTTCAACAAGGCAGTGAATATTACTGGAAACAGGGTCAAGATACTACGAACGGACAGTGGATTGGAATTCGTAAACAAAGAAATTATGAAAATATGTTCGAAAAGAGGGATAATTCATCAAACTACGGTAACATGCACACCTGAACAAAATGGCAAAGCTGAAAGGGAAAATAGAACTCTAGTTGAGGCGGCAAGAACAATGCTACATTCTAAGCCTCTTCAACCTACCTAAGAAACTGGGCAGAAGCGGTGAATACTACCGCTTTTGTTTTTATTTTATTTTATTTGGGATAACAAACAATCGTACATTGTATATTATAACTAGATATACAGTATGCTATGAGTAAATGTACAATCCACTACGTTTCCACATGTTATTAACTTAGATACAGTTTTGGTAAAATTAAAATAAACAATATATAACAACAATACAATTTTTTTCGCTATCTTAGATTCTACATATTAAAATAATAGATAATAATTAAAATCAAAAAATTTTTAGCAAGGCGCTTAATAATTTGTTTTTTAAATATATGTTTCGATGGGGCAAATACATCGATATCGTTAAAATTATCATTGTAAGCTTGAACCAATCTCCGGAGAGGCACTCTCTCTCCCGCATTGGTACGACAGGCAGTCGTAGCAAACAGTGGATAAGAACGTGCCTCTCGTCTCATTACCGTTCTAGGAACTTTAATGTTTCGTTGGGGTACCAGCTTGCTAAGGAGTTGAGTACAATAGATGTGTCCCATGTATCTAGTGTTATACTTGGGCAACGGCGGACGCAGTCTAAAAACCCCTTTAAGAAAACGCTTTATTTGATCATCGTTGGTTATTTCTTGGCCAAGAATGATTGACAGAGCTGACCTACAGCTATTCATCGTTCCATATCTTGCACCTGACTCATATAACTGCGTTAGAAACATTATAATATTTGGTACGGATCCCATGTATAAATTAATTTTATTGGATGCACAAAATATGAACATATTTTGGAAGCTGAGGGCACACCCTTTTTCAAGAGTGACGTCCTGATAACATCCCGGCAACCAGGGTAATCTTCCGATGCACATCTCGATTGCTGGAATGAGAGATAATTAACGTGTCAGAGGGTTTAAAGACCAGCGGTTCTGAAATTAGAAGACTCTTATATAAAGGGTACCATGGTTGTGTGGGCCAAAATGGGACCACCATGATTCCCTTAGCATTGTCATTGTGATTATTTTAGTAATAATCTACGAACAACTTTGTATTTCTGAGTATTGGGATTGTTTAATGTTAAAATAATTAACTGAGCAGCATTTAAGTATTGTTTGTTAGCTTTATTCAACTATCCAAGTAATTAGTGTCTAAACAAAAACAATATGGAAGTCCCGCCCACTTATAACGCGCATTGCGCGTATGGCATGTGTAAAATAATAACTGTTTAATAAATCTGATTGATTAGATGTTTGAAAACCTAATAAACATGTAACGCCGATTGTCTTAAAGTGATTGTGTAAACTATAAAAAGATTTAAAAGAGTATCCTAGAGGTCTTCTCTAGAGACCGACAAGGGATTGCGACCTAGCGAGCCACACGATGTGGTATTAACTTCAAGTTCGAATGAAAACTCAAAGTGCCTGTGACTAAGTCAAATAAATACTTTCGAGTTTCAATCCAGTGATGTGTGTTATTGAAGTTTACCCGTTCCTATGAAGAATGAAGGAATTGCCTTTAGAATTGGAGTTGATGATGGTGGTCCTATAATTCATAGGTACCTCGAAGTGACATATATGTTGTTATATTTATTTATTTAATACTTCATGCACACATACGTACAGAGGCGGACTTAATGCCATAGGCATTTTCTACTAGTCAACCTTTGGGTGATGCAGAGACAAATAGTGGTAGGTACAATATTGAAAGTAAATCACGACAAGATAGGTTTATTCAAATACATACATACATTGTATAAAATACAAACAATACATATTAAAACAAATAAACTAAACACACAATATACTTAAACAGTTAGGTAGTAGCAAATATTTGGAGAACATTATCAATGTATTATTATATGTCAATGACTTTTTGATTTTTGGTACAAATGAGAAGCATATTTCACAATTAAAGGCTAGTTTAAATAAAGAATTTAAAATGAAAGACATGGGGGCCAATATCAAAATTTCTAGGCATAACTGTGAAGCAAAATTTGGAAAGTGGTATTACTGAACTGGATTAAACAAAGTACTTAGAAAATATTCTCAAAAGATTTAATATGGAAAACTGTAAAGAAATGTCCACTCCTATGGACCCGAACTTTAATACCAAAATACTTGCACATGGTAATATTTCTATAGATAAAGGCATAGAAAAGCTATGCAGGCAAATTATAGGATGCTTAATGTACGCAGCATCAGGTACTAGGCCTGATTAATAGATATGCTATCCAGTTTCTATGTTAAGTAGATACCAAACATGTGCAAATAATGAGTTATTAAGTGGATTAAATAGAGTGTTAAGATATGTGAAGTATAGTTTAGATTATAAATTGGTTTATAAGTGTAAAGATATTATTCTGAAAGGATATTGTGATGCTAATTGGGGAGGAGGTCTCAAGGACAGGCAGTACACCTCAGGATATATGTTTAAATTGTCAAATTGTCTTGTTTTATGGTGCTCGAAGAAGCAAGCTTCTGTAAGTCTGTCCTCTACAGAATCTGAGTATATACCCTTAAGTATGGCTGCTAGTGATGCGTCGTTATAAATTTACTAACTGATTTTGGTTATGAAAATGTTTGCCCAGTTGTGATATCTTGCGACAATCAGTCGGCTATAATAAATGCAAAAACAGATATCATAAAGCGATTTAAACATGTGGACATACGTTATCATTTTGTAAAAGATCTGGTTAGAGAAAATAAAATTTGTATTAATTATATCAACACTAGTGAGCAACCAGCTAACATGTTAACAAAGGCTTTAGGTAAAGATCTAATTGAAAGACATTTAGATGTTAAAATTTAAGATTTGATTCTGTGTTCTTTATAAAAATATCAAATCAAATATATTTTATTTGAACAAGAAAACAGTTTACAAAATTTAGTTTTTTAACAGCCGCATTAGTATGGAGTACTGTGTCGCGGCCATTAGCGCCCACCTCCAAGAAGGGAGACGACAGCGTTCCAGGTATACATATTAACAATAAAAAATAACAACAAAATATATATGTATGTAGGAGGAAGGTATAATTACTAGTAATCTAGAACAAAGAAGTATGACGCATTTAAACTTATTAATTCAGTTTTGTTTAATTGGCAACATTTAGCCTACGATTCAATCTCAGTTCGATTTTATTCGATTGACAACACTTTATTTGGCTTATGTCAAAATACTCGATTTTGATTGGATGTTAAAAGCTGTGAACTTTGCCCGAGGTGTTCTTGAACCAATGAAAGCAGGGTAGCCAAGGATAATGGCGACCTGAGCGAAGTCGCCCGCCATATTTGGTCGGAAAAAAAGAGTTAGAAGAAGGAACGCGCGGGAGCGCGTTGGCAAACAGTTGAAAAACAGAGTTGTGAGAGAAATAATTGAGAAGTAGCCTAAAGTGTGGCGTTATAAACTTGAAAGTGTGTTTTGTTGAGAGAAAGCGAAACGAATAGGTGGCCGAATTCGCTGCTTTGATAAGATTGGAACAAGGACTATCTCCAAATCGGCATAAGTTACCTGCTTTGTAGCATGCATATACCCACGAAAGCCCACAAGATCGAGTGTTTATCCAAGATACCCCTCCTATTTCCGATATCAGAAGTCCGGGATCAGTGCAAATACAAAGCGATAATGGAGAATGGACCAAATGAGACGAGTAATGGCTGGCGCGCTCTCTTTGGTGCGCAAGAAAATGGCATGGAAGTAGCTAGAGCTACCTACTTATAGAGACGTTTCGCAACTCGTCGGCTACTGGCGACAGGAATTCATGTTGCCCGAATTCAACCGTATAGTGTGGCCTATACTAGACAATGTGCGAAGTCGGGCTGCAGATAATGTTGATGATGATATCGATGCCCAATCCTGACTAGATACTGAGGAAACGCAACTGTGGTGGTGATGTTCAGGGAAGTATAAACTTAAGTATTCTGATAATAATAAGTACCTACCTAATGTCTTATGAAGTTTAGCCGCAATATTGTTAGTTTTTCTTGGTGTAAAGTGGCTAAAATTTAAAATAAAATTCTATTTTCGTTATGATGCTAAATGAAACTCAGTCAGTTTCATACCGTCAGCGGAGTTTGCAAGAGATTAAGACGACTTGTGCAAATACAATGCAAGATAGCAAACATCCTAAGCTACAGCTTGATTTAGCAAAACATCATTATGATTATGCTTGTGGAACACTTATTCATAGACATGAATTTTTCGGCCGTTCGCACAACATGCAACAGATAACAGGGACGTCTGAGCCCTTAAACATGGCTGTGGATACCACAAGACCTGTTGTGACCAGCTGCGTGTGGTGAAACAAGTGCGGAGCTCGGGTTCCAATTCAAGAGGCAACACACAAACTGCAACCTACAGCGCTATGAATAAGGAAATTTTGCAGTGTTATACATGCCGCTGCGGTGATCAATCAATTTGATATTTTCTGAAAGCAGCTAGGAGTCTGGACAAGTGCATGGTCAGTGACAAAATTTTGCTTTTGTGCCTGGTGTACTAAGCGCTGCTGCCTGACCTTCCCGTGAGTACAGGCTTAAAGGTATGTGACTTTGATCTGCATTCAACTATCTGTGCATCGGCATACATTTGTGGCAGCCGAAGTATGTATTGGGTTTGGAAGTACCTATCTTATCTTATGGAGGGGCCGAGAAATAACTCGGGACACTTTGACCCATTGGGATCTATTGTGGTTTGGAAGTACCTAAGTTTTATAACTAATTGCTGTTTTCATTGCAATTTATAACTATTGCATTATTTTATTTCATGGAAATGTGTAAGGTAAGTTACATGAAAAGAGTAGAAAATTCAAACAGCGCTATCTATGTAATGGTATTGATACTGTGTTTCTTTCAATAATCATCGAAATTAGCTTCGGGACCCCATTTTGCCGTAATATGCTGCTTGGAGGAACTTATTGAATAGGTGCATGTATTTTTTATGATCAATTTAAAAACGAACATATTATTTTTACATAAACAGAATGAGAAGTTGGTGCATGTCACGCCATCTATTTAAATCTATGTTGTGTTCGAGCTTTGAAATATTTTGCTACAAGTATTTTAATCGTTATGTTCACCAACAAAACAAACAACGAAACGATTTTGGCAATATTATCTTTATAATGTATCCGGAGCATTGAAACGTGAGTACAAAACGCAAAGAAAACAAATTTCATTATGTTATGTTGCATGATGTTAGAACAATATACGGTTTTGTGACCACTAGTGCTGTTACAATCATACATACAGATTATTAAATAGGTTGTTAGTTTGCTGAAAATCGAGAAGTGAAGATATTAGCAATCCGTTTTCTTTTACTTGTTTGAACACTAGCAATTTCAGCCATGCATTATTTTTTTGTTATCAATAGGTGTCACTTCAGATTTCCCGTAAATATTACTACCACTGAGGTTGTTGTTGATTTGATCACCAAGGGAATTTGTGAATATGCTTTTCTTTGAAATTAACTTACTTTCTAACTATTCGCGTTGGTATTTTTAATGCAAGTGTGAATACAGTTACGGAACGCAAAAAGAAAAATCGTAATAATAGCCGATCTTTAAACATCTTTGGCGGATCAGGGTTGTTTTCACAACTAAATTAAAGTATCAGGTATAAGGGAAAGATATTTGTTTACGTTGAATTCACTTAAGTTTGTGTAATACATTAAATTATTCTTAAATAATATTTTGGTTCATATCATAACAGCAAAATCTAATCTCGATTTTGTAGGGTGAAATATCGATTCGCTGAATCGATTCAGTACTAAATATCGGTTGTTTATATTTTTTTTGTGCTTTAAATCGATTCGTCGATTAATCGATAACAGATCGCCATCCCTTGCCCATCTCTATCAGAGAGTGACATTAAGTGTCAACATTGAAAAAAGTTTGACGAAACAAAACAAATAACTTGTGATATGATTTTTAACTTATAAGTTACTAGTTATAGACTAGATTATTAATAAATCGATACAAGGTGTGAGTCAATGTGAGGATTAAACTTTTGCTTTGTTCCAAAGACTTGCGATAACTTTCAGTTAAGAGTTATATTGTGATCAAGATTATTTTCAAACCGGTGTTTAAGTTTAGTGAAATAGTTTGTTGTTAGACTCGATTTGCAACCTTACAACCCGAAAATATCACGAGGATTAACGTGACTATAGCCTAGAGAGTTGGCGTTTAGTTTTGTTGCTACCAACGGTTGAATAAAGGTAAAGTTAATGTCTGTAGTTGTTATATACCGCATTGTAGAGAACTAACCAAATAATAACATGTCATTCTAACGATACCTACAAAAAATAATGATTTAAATTGACTTCGGCGAATGAAAGTGCAACTAGACATTTAGATGGTGTCTAGCAGACGTATTTAGGTATTATGAGATGCTCGAGGGCCAATAACTGTTGAAGTTGTGGCTGAAGATGAGATAAATGTTCAATTGGCAACATTTTAATTTACATAGAACAGTTTCTTAGTTTCATGGGTCAGAGAGCTGACGGTGTCAAGAGTTGATTCGGCAATTAAGTTGAAAGTGCATTCTGTGTAGTGAGTTAATTCTGCGAATGTATTTACTAAGTTATTGTGGATTGTGGACACTTGGGTTTTATTTTATTTACTTGGTACAGGAGTCATTTTTTGGAGGAAACTTGGAATGGTTTTCTTGTTCTGCGTTGTTCAACGATGCTTGGCCTCGGTAATTTTGAACATTGTTCAAAAGTTTTAATAATTGTAACATCTCTTTAAAATAAAGGTGTGAATTTGTGAATTGTGTGATTGTGTGGTGTCATGTAGGAAGTCTAGTACCTACCTAACTTGAATAATAAATGTGGAATTTAAAGTGTCAGTAATGGCTGTGGTGTTCTAACTTTTTGAATGTTCTGTGCTGGTCATTGTGAACATACCTAACGTAATTTTGTGTTATTTGCTATCTGACCAAGCTGGATAAGATAATGTTAACACAGATGTAAAGTCGGTGACATGCGGTGCATGATTTCATTTTTCTTTTTATTTTGCAAAATTGGTAATGTTTGATGATGGTAGTTAGTTGGTAGATTATACCTATCGCACTGAGGGTTTGGTATGAAATCATGAACATAAAATGGAGTTCTTGAAAATGCTTTTGGCTGGGTAAGAAATCCTGAATGTGAGGTTGCTGTTGTATTTTGTACTGAGAATAAAGTATGAAATAACAAATTTTGTTATGGTTTAAAGGTGCTGTTTATGGTTATTGGAGTTCTGAATGGTGGCAACTATGTGTTGAATTAAAGGCTTTGTTTGGTTTATGATGAGTTAGAGAAAAGCTGAAAGAAAAAGTACCCATTGGCGTAAATGAATGTACTATGTTTGTAAAATATGCACATTTATCAATATTAATAGTCGACTCGCCAACGCACCACCGCACAGGCCAACAGACCGATAACGACTGATCGCCCCACTACTCGGACCGGTATTTATAACCGAGCGACGTATGCGTACGAGACAACATTACAATACTGTTATCGGCTTGTAGCACGATCTATTGACATCTACATACACTACATTCCCTTCCTTGTTTTAACCAGTTGTATGTAACCAGAATTATTAATAAGACATTTAGCATATTCTTATTTTTATTATTAATGATCTGGCATCTCTGGCATAAGAAAATGAGAGCACAATAATATTTAAAAATCATTTACTGGTTTAATTTAGTGCTTCCTTTGACCCTTCCTCTTCTTCTTCTATTCCATTTTCTGATACCCATTTCAGGCCTTCTGATGAAGGTTCCCCCTCTCCATCAAATTGCTCTAACGTTAGTTGAGAACTCATGTTATTAATTAGTTACCTGGCACTAATGAATTAATACACGAATCGTCTCGCGCGCAGGCCCGACGACTTCGAGCCTCCGAACAGACTCCAGCACCGTAGACCACACACGTACGCTGCGGCAGGCTATACAGAGAGCCGAAGACAACAACCTGCCTTTCCGCTCAGCGTCTATGAAACACGTAAAAGTCCTCGACTTGATCGAGACTTGGGCTGCACTGCAGTCCCTCCAACGGCGCCAAATCGACCACCAGTACATCGAAGTGCCGAAGCGCCTGCACAAAAATGCCATTACGCTAGTCCAACCTTGCGACCTGGCTCCGGAACCCATCCCTCCGCAGCGAGGTGTGGTACAGGGAGACGCCACCTCCGAAACCTTCCACCGCTACACTGGAGGACGCCTTCAAGGTTCCGGACCGGAGAGGGCCAGGCACCGAAATCAACGGCGAGCACTTCACTCGCCTTCGGTTCACCGATGATATAGCTGTCATGGCTGAGACCATGGAGAACCCCAGTACAACGCTTGATGACCTCAGTAGAGCTGCCGAAAGAGTGGGTCCAAAAATTAATTTGGATAAAACCAAAGTGAGGTTAAACGCCCATGTCGCACCCATTCCCGTCAAGATCGGAGACTCCACACCCGCAGCCGTAGACGACCATGCCTACCTGGGACGAATAGTCCAGCTAGGCATGCCCAGCCTCGAGAAAGAGGTCAACTGTCGAATCTCACTCGGCCAGGCAGCGTCCGGGAAGCTGCGCGGCATCCTCTCATCCAGGTTTGACGGGGACGGCCACGCTTTCTTTTGCCTTGGGGATTCCAATCCAGCGCTTTCTTAGGTATATGATCAGAATCCCTTCGCAGCGTGTGGCCGATCCAACTCCATTTACGACGCTTGATCTGGCGGTCAATCGGGCTCTCGCCCCAAAAGCTCTACGTTGGTGATGGTCTCGGGCCAGTAAATGCCGAGTATGCGACGAAGACAGCGGTTGACGACGACTTGGATCTGGCGTGAGATGTATTTTGTGACCGTTCACCGTAAAGCAGCACGGATTTGAGTTGAGAAAGTTTTAAGTTTGATCCTTCAGGTCAGTTTCCGCGATTGCCAAACAGGTCTCAGCTGTGCGAAGGTAGCTGATCGTGCTTTAGGAATCCATGATGCGATGTCCTCTTCACTACCTCCAGTCTATGACACGACGCTCCCGCGGTAAGTGAATTTGCGGACGCGTGCCACTGCCTCTGCCAATCAGCAACGGTGAAGTATTCTACACACCAGATCTCATCTCTTGGGTCTTCCGGGTGTGACCAGTATGTACATATAAAGTACCACTACTGCTGACTTCTCTCTTTTTTTTCTTTGTATAACTGTCAATTGAATGAAATGACCAGTAGGCATAATCTACTGCTATTACTGTCATTCTCTGATGACTGTCAATTTAATGACCAGTAGGCATAATCTACTGCTAAAACTGTCATTCTCTGATGACTGTCAATTGAATGACCAGTAGGCATAATCTACTGCTATTACTGTCATACTCTGATGACTGTCAATTTAATGACCAGAAGGCATAATCTACTGCTATTACTGTCATTCTCTGATGACTGTCAATTTAATGCCCAGTACCTATATTCTACTGTCTGTCAATTTAATGACTAGTAGCTATATTCTACTGCCTGTCAATTTAATGACCAGTAGCTATATTCTACTGCCTGTCAATTTAATGACCAGTAGCTATTTTCTACTGCCTGTCATTTTAATGACCAGTAGCTATATTCTACTGCCTGTCAATTTAATGACCAGTAGGTACGTTCTACTGCATTTGTGTGCTCTTTGATTTATTATTTTAGAACTAATCATGTAGCTCAAATCAAATAACTAATCATGAGGTCACGGATTCGACTCCCAGGTCGGCAGTGTCACTCGGTTTCTCCATCAGGAACTGCCCAATAATACACCACATGCGTGATTTTATGTTATGCCAGCGGTTGCCACCTAGGCTCACAGTTGCCACAAAGGCCAACTAGGCTATTCTTAACCAATTCAATTCAACTCTTTTAGAATTTGATTGAACACAGTCACAGTCGTTCCAAAGAAACTTCGAAACTGTACTGCAGCAAAACTGCCAAGTCAACAGAAACCCTCGAGTAAAGCCTCTAACGCCACGGCTCTCAAACCGTCCAGCAATCGTATTGCCCTCACACAACGGTCTATCTAGTCCCAGACCTCCAAAAGAGCTAAACGCAATATCGCGAACCTACGGACTACTTGTGTTGCCTCAAGTATACCGATTTACGGCCAAGATTAGGCTTAACGACTGGTACGGTACATGCTACGGCTGATAGACTGAATTACTCGACCTTCTATAGCTTGCTCATCAAATATCACTATCGAAATCAACATCGACTGGAACGTGAGTACGTGATCCACTATCATCTTCCTAAACCTATCGTGTGTATACTTCCAAGTTCTAAGCGTGCCTATTTAAAGCCTTCAGTGTCTAACGATCACCGATAGCGAAAAGTTCCTCTAAGCCTTAGTAGTAATTGATCAGAAACCGTATCAGCTTAGATCATATACAACGCTCATGGCACGACTGCCGCAGCAGCTAGTGACACTCATGCCACCCATATCGTCACAACCTCAAGTGATAATCACACATCACTTCACATAGAGTCTACGACTTCTAGGTTATTACAAAACCAATACAACGAATCTCCTATGAGACCCGTGTCCCCGCTACACCACCAGCTGCCCATCGCCCCCTAAACAACTCACAAGTGAATTGCAGGTACGACTACAGAAAAGTGCGTACAGTGTGAGCTACGGTATGTGCTCTCCTGCTCGGTGGAGGAAGCCTCCTCACTGTTTTCTACGTTTAACTCGTTAGGAGCACAACTTAGAGGCATCCTTTGTATGCGATCGTGAGCGTCATTATTCATTCTATAATATTTACAGATTTCAAAAGATAGCGATCGCGGGATCTAATACTATCATCATGTTACTTTAAAAGTAAGCAAGTGAATTAAGATCTGAAGACAAACATCGATGATCGATCGATCGATTTTTGAAAATGAATGAAAACGACTCACCAGATTGGCATAAAGAGCCGTGTGTATGGATCCACACATACACACGCTCCTCATTGACCTGTCCAGCTCCTTGTTTGTTGCTAGCTTTCTTGTTGCTCCACTCTGGCCTTATTTTTCAGTATTCGAGATTCTGAGGGTAGTCGTAGAAAACTAGACGACTCCTTAAATTAGTCCCACATTGTTCCTGCCATGTAGACGCGAAGCAGAAGGGCTTACTTCTACTGCATTCAGTTTTGGTGGGACCAAAACAATACGACGCAGACGGTGTTGTGTGCCAACAGTGTGCACAGTGTGTGTTTACGAGGTTGAATTCCACAGCACTACTCAGCAAGTGCACTACTTATCGTAAACATTTGATGCGCTTCAAAACGAACCGCCACTGATTTTAACTGTCACCGTCACACACATTTTTTTTCTTGTTTTTTTTTTTATTATTTTTATTTTTATAGAATAGAATGGAATATAATGCATTGTAACCAAAGTCTTCATGTTCCTTTTAGAGAAAAACAACTTTATTTTACTCTACGGTTTTATCCTCGTCGCCAATGTAAAATATGCACATTTATTAATATTAATAGTCGACTCGCCAACGCACCACCGCACAGGCCAACAGACCGATAACGACTGATCGCCCCACTACTCGGACCGGTATTTATAACCGAGCGACGTATGCGTACGAGACAACATTACAATACTGTTATCGGCTTGTAGCACGATCTATTGACATCTACATACACTACAATGTTGAAGACTGATTCAAATCAATCTAGCAATGGTGAGGTCGGTGTGTACGGTCAAAGGACTGACTGTACGGTGAGGTGTGTACGGTCAAAGGACTGACTGTACGGTGATGAGTAGTCACTGCGGTGACTGCTGTAACCAAGGAGGGTTACGAGGTGAGTGGTCAAAGATGACTGCTGTAACCGAGATGGGTTACGAGGCCTGGTCAGGATGACTATGGTTGCAGGATGGTCACAGGGTTGGCCATCAGGAGCCACAGCGATTGCTGTGGGACCAAGAAACATTGCTGGATATGTGAGGGGGGGAGCCTGGTCCCTCTGGGGCTTCGGTGACCTGTTGTATGTCTGGGGAAGCCTGGTCCCTCTGGGGCTTCGGTGACCTGTTGTTTAGTGTATGTGGTATGGGTATCTGGCAGTCTTGTTGCTTCGAGAGGACCGGTTGTCTGGGGGAGCCTGGTCCCTCTGGGGCTTCGGTGACCTGTTGTCTGGGGGGAGCCTAGTCCCTCTGGGGCTTCGGTGACCTGTTGTGTGTCTGGGGGAGCCTGGTCCCTCTGGGGCCTCGGTGACCTGTTGTTTGGTGTATGTGGCATGGTATGTTGTGTTGGGCGTTTGGATGGTTTCTGGCACACTTAGTGCTTCGAGACCGAATGGACGCCTGTTGGGAACCTGGTACCTCTGGTGCTTCGGTAACCGTTTAGAATGTGGTAATATGGTTGTCTAAACGGTGAGGTGGCTGTTTCGATAGTACGAAGATGGTTGTGTACGGTGTACGGTGTGGAGACCTAGATTTACATGGAGAAAACAAATGAACAGTGTGAAAGCTATGAGAATTCCGTTTTCATGAGTAAAGAAGTACTTGATTTTTGTTATAGGCTGGTAATATAGGGTGTTGATTGAAGGTTTCACGTAGAAGGAAGATGTCACGACCACGTTATTTTTTTTATTTGGTCAGGAGCGGCCGAACTTAACCTATTACTTATTTTTTTATTAAAATTGAGTAACGATTTCTCTCGTCGTACAAACGTGGGACCGTTTGTCTGTCAGGATTGGCCGTGTAGGAGGAAGGTATAATTACTAGTAATCTAGAACAAAGAAGTATGACGCATTTAAACTTATTAATTCAGTTTTGTTTAATTGGCAACATTTAGCCTACGATTCAATCTCAGTTCGATTTTATTCGATTGACAACACTTTATTTGGCTTATGTCAAAATACTCGATTTTGATTGGATGTTAAAAGCTGTGAACTTTGCCCGAGGTGTTCTTGAACCAATGAAAGCAGGGTAGCCAAGGATAATGGCGACCTGAGCGAAGTCGCCCGCCATATTTGGTCGGAAAAAAAGAGTTAGAAGAAGGAACGCGCGGGAGCGCGTTGGCAAACAGTTGAAAAACAGAGTTGTGAGAGAAATAATTGAGAAGTAGCCTAAAGTGTGGCGTTATAAACTTGAAAGTGTGTTTTGTTGAGAGAAAGCGAAACGAATAGGTGGCCGAATTCGCTGCTTTGATAAGATTGGAACAAGGACTATCTCCAAATCGGCATAAGTTACCTGCTTTGTAGCATGCATATACCCACGAAAGCCCACAAGATCGAGTGTTTATCCAAGATAGCCCTCGTATTTCCGATATGTATGTAAGATTTTGTGGAATAACAATATAAAAAATATGCAAACTATTTGGGATATAGGTACCAACAAAATATACAAATAATAAAAATAAAATAATCTTATGCACTAATTATATCACTTTTGCATGTGAGTGTGTGTATATGAGCGTGAGTTTAAGTGAAGTGTGTATGTGTATGAGCGTGAGTGAATGTGAGTATGTGTAGGTACATATATGTATGTTTGCCTGTTTTTGCGATTTGGAAGGCAGTGGCAATTAAAGGTTTTTTTTTAGATTTTTCAAGATGTTCAAGCTCTTCATAAGTAAGGGAACTGAGCCATTTATGTGTAATTGATTTACACTCACGTGAAGTAAGTGGGTAAATGTTCAAAAGCCCATTTATCTTATTGTATAAAATTGGGCTTATAAAGTAGTAATTTCGTGTAACAATTACAATAGCACCAGCTACAGTGCAGACTGTAGCAGGTCTACGTTTCTGCCTACTCTGGCTGCTGAGACACTGGTCGAAACTAAGCTCTGTATGTTTTCGTAAGATCGAGTTCAGAAGAAAACTGTGTCTTACCCTAGGTATTTGCAACAGAGCATACAGCTCATCGGTTGGAAAACGGACCGGTTTAAAACGGACCGGTTTATGTGACATGACTTTTAGGACCGCACGCTGCGCTCTTTCTAAACGAAGCATTAAGCACTTACCAGAACTACCCCATACGGTTATACAATAATTTAGGATGGAGTTCGCTAGAGCATAGTAGACTGTTTTAAGCGTAGGAAGATCCGCTGATGATCTTAGTTTTTTAAACACAAATATTAATTTTCTAACCCTTGCAACCAATGACCCAAGATCGTTCCAAGACATGGTACTATCAATTGTTACGCCTAAGTATTTTATACTATTTGTTCGCGAGATAGATTTGCAATAGCAGATACTATTCATAGAGGTTAGGTAATTGTGGATGGTCAAAGCGAAGGGTTAAGCCGGTTGAGAAGCTATACGTGGAGAAAATGTGATAAACTTAGTTTTTTCCATGGTCAGGGTAAGCAAATTGTTTGATAGCCAGTCAGAAACCATTCGCAACGCGGATTCTGCATGGGAGCGGGTTTCAAGCCAGGCTCTTCCTTGAACGATTATTGCCGTATCGTCTGCATAGACCATAAGATTCGAATTTGCTATAGTGAGTCTGCAGAGCTCGTCGATGTAAATTAAAAATAGGGTGGGTCCAAGAACACTACCCTGTGGGACGCCATAACTGATGCTTTCTTCGTTGCTCGTATAGTTTCCTATTTTAACAATCTGTGAACGATCACTTAGGTAACTTTTAAAGATATCCTGTGACAATCCTCTAACGCCGATTTTTTGGAGTTTATTCAGCAAGAGAGGGACAGAAACAGTGTCAAATGCTTTTGAAAGGTCTAGGAAGATAGCAATTGTTTTGTATTTACTGTTAAGGTTTTTAGCCACAGTACCAGTCAATTTGAGAACAGCATCTTCTGTGTTTCTTCCCGATCGAAATCCAAATTGATTGTCCGCTAGAATATTTTTGAGTTAAGATAGTTAAGGAGCCTAACATTAATGATTTTTTCCAAGATTTAGGTAAGGTTGTTAACACAGAGATTGGTCTATAATTGTTGACACTGCTTCTGTCTCCACTGTTGTATATAGGGTGCACAACAGCTCTTTTAAAGACCGTGGGGAAAACTCCTGTCAACAAAGAGAGATTAAATACATGACAGATAATTGGAACCAGGACGTGTCTGGCAGCCTTAATTAGGGTGGCAGAAATACCGCCCCAGCCCACAGCACTATTTAGTTTATGACCGAGTATTATTCTCTCTATTTCGGCAATGTCCGTGCTAAAGATGGCCATTGAACTAGGGTCAGAACTAGTTATATCGGGATCATCAGAATTGCAAGCCTGATCGGTTCGTGGTGTAAATTTGGAAGCGGGAGTTTTTCCCATGATAGCAAAGCGATTGTTAACAGTATTAAGCAAAGCGTGTGGATCAGAAGCAATCGTCAGCAGTTCACTAGCACACGATTTGCTTGTCTGGAGGATAGACATTTTTTTGATGAGGTTCCATGTAGCCTTAAGATTATTACGATGTTTTTGAAATTCTTCACGTTCGTATAGTATTTTCAGTTTTTTGAGTAAATTATTACAAAAATGTTTATAACGCGTGTAAATCACTTTTAGGATATTATTATCCGGATCACTCTTAGTTTTACGAAACATTTTGTCGCGGTTACGAAGACCAGGGGTTATCCAGGGCTTTATTATTCGTTTCCTGCTAGGCATCATAGTTGTGGAGGTGTTGTTGTTAACCACATTGGAGATCTTGTTAACCAATTCAGTGGCGGCGTCGTTTGCATCGTAACAAGTAGTTATTGATGTGAAATCAGTCACTTGGAGTTCGGCTACAGAGGCAACGATATCAATGCGGCTAGATGTTACAGGGGCTTTAGGAATACGATTTTGGAGTCTGCAAAACATTACAACGGGAGCGTGGTCAGTTATAAAGGAGTCAATAACCAGAGTGATATCAGGTTTGTCCGACTTAATGATCGCGTGATCAATGCAGCTGTTACCACGGGTGGGAAAAAGATGCCCGGGCAGCATTCCATGCGATGCAACAGTATTCAAGTATGTATCCGAAATTGTGTCAGTATTATTTGGCTATATATTTATTTATATTTCCAAGAATAATTATTGTTTTAAAAGTGTTGAGTGCACCTAGGCAGTTATCTAAACTGTTTAAAAAGTCTTGGGCATTACGGTGTGAGGGAGATTGCCATTAGTGCAACATCTTGTTGATATTTTATAATCAAAGTATTAGCATTCTGTAATATAAAATCGTTCACTATCCATGGTTAAAAAGAGTTGCCAGGAGGTCCTTCTTTAAGTGACATTGAAAATAAGAAATGACAATTAATTGGGTATCAATATATAACGGTAGGGCTCGTAAACTTATTGTGGTTTTATTATTCCTTCCATTAGGGTATTTTTGTGTATATATTTGTGTGTGTCTCTGTGTGTGTGTGATGCAAAGTAAACTGTACAGTAGTTAAGTTTAAATTTCTAAGAGGTAGCAAGAAGTTGATATAATTGAAAACAAAGTGAAAATTGCAGAAATAAGGACAAGAAATTACGTAGTTAGATAGTCACTTCGTGTTGTTCGCTTTAGGTATGTCGGATTCCGTTTTAATCAAGATATGAGGGGCTCCCTCCCTTTCACGCGGGAAAATCTTGCCATTAGTGACCCAGCAGAAGCGATAATCATTGCTACTGGCAAAGTCCTTAGCAAGAAACAAGAGTCTTTTCAATTTCGGCGTAAGGTTTTCTGAGACAAAGACTGGTTTTGGTGTTCCATTGATTTTCAGGTGCTTAGTAGATCGTTTTTTATTGTTTTCCTTCCCTTTATTATAGATCTTATATTTTCGTAGAAAAATTTCTTTTTTCAGATTGGTGGTAAAATTAACAATGATCGTTCTATTATTAGAATCAGTCGGTCCTACTCGATATATATCGTTTATATCGTGAGTATCTATTGGAGCATTCAAAATAGTACCCACTTTAACAATATTCTTTAGTAGGCATTCTTTGGTCTCAGTCTTAACAATAGGGATATTTCAAATTTCCACACAGTTCGATCTTGCATTTTTCTCCATTTTCTCAAGTTTCTCCTCCAAGGAATCCCATAAAACCCATTTCTATTCCCACTCCCTCTCTGTTCATGCAGTACGATTGTGGAACTCACTTCAAGTGAGTAGATTGTGGAACTCACTCAAAAAAGATGCATTAGAGCTATAACCGGAATAAAAATAACTGATAGCTGCAAACCTTATTTTGTATTGTTAAAAATAATGACTTTACCTTGCTTGTACATATTTGAGACTGCCTTATTTGTGAAAAAGAACATGCATCTATTCAGAAAAGTATCTGAAAATCGCTATAAAATGATTAGACTAGTATATAGACACGAATTATGCGTTCGACCATCAAAGACCGCCTTGATGCACAAAAGCATACTTTGCATGGCCCCAAAAATATTTAACAAATTACCAAATGGAGTTAAGGACTTAAATATTATCCAGTTTACAAACAAATTAAAAAATCTATTATTGGAAAAATGTTATTATTCTATTGACGAATTTCTTAATGATAAATTATAAGTTATTTAACATTGACATTCCATTTCATTTATAATTTTTATGTATCCCAAATTGTTAATGTTTTGCTTGACTTTCTGTGTTAATTTATGTTGTGTTTCGTTGTAATAATTTTATTTTAATATTGTGTTGATTATTCTGTTTTATAATAATTACTAATTATGCGAAAGAGTGTACCTACACCTTGAAGGTAGATTTTTGAGGATCGAATTATTTATTATTAAGATCTCATGTAAAATGCACCTAAAATCACACCAATAAATGAATTTTGAATTTAGAACTGCCACCTAAAATCCGTGACTCTCAAAATGTAACTTTATTCAAGAAACGAGTCAAAGAACATTATCTCTCCACCATCTTGTAATTTTATATATTAACACGTTAGTTGCCAAAGAGAATTTTGAAACATTTCAAAAAATGTCACCCATGTTTTTTAATGTTACTTTGAATTAACATGTGTTATAAGCATTATGGTATTATTACATAGTGATAGCTTGTATATAATGCTTATATACTACTGACGGATACATTAGTCCGTCGTGGCCTGAACGTAATAATTATTTCAATTGCGCCACGCGGGTCACTCTGACGGACAACCACACATCCCCCGCCCCTTTCCTCGCGCCACCGACGACACGGCGACGCGACGAATCACAAACTTTGTTATGATTTAGCAGTTTACCGTTACGCATCCTCGGTGAAGGTCATTATTTAGTGTTCTCGATTTGTTTACGTTACGTTGTTTAGAAGTATCTACCTGTATTACTTATGTAAGTAGTGAAATTATTAGACTGAAGTACATGCAACAATGTCTTTTGAAGATTTTGTATTCCATCAAGACGATTTAGTGGAAATTGATAACATTGTGACACAGTTTGTACTGCAAGAAGAAGAATTGCAAAATACTGAATTACAGTGTAACCGCTTACGTATTTCCTCGAGTGACAGTAGTGATGAAGATATTTTGGACATACATCGGAAAAGAAAGAGACGCCGAGTTTTGTCTGAGTCGGAATCTGATACAGATGAAATGAGACCATCCTCTGCAGGATCTACATTTACAAATAATTGGTCAACCACAACTGGTAATCAGCCACGAATCATACCCTTCACGGAATCTCCAGGTTTGAAACCATTTTACTTGAGACACTCTATCCATAATTCTAGCCCTGAGGAGTTTTATACATTGTTGGTACCCGACGAAGTTTTTGAAACTATTGTCTATCAAACAAATCTTTTCGCTCAGCAAACCATATCTAAAACGAGATTGAAGCCAAGTTCTAGATTGCACAAATGGAAACCAACAGATATAGAAGAGATCAAGAAGATGTTTGGCATAATTGTACATATGAGTATGGTGAGGTTGCCATCTATATCTCTTTATTGGTCGAATGACCCGGCTTTTGAACAAAAGTTTGTGAAAAATGCAATGAGCCGTAACAGATTCGAATTGCTTCTTCGCATGCTCCATTTCTCTAGCAATGAAGAAGCTCAAAGAGGTGACCGTCTACATAAAATAAGCCCATTGATAAGTACCCTCAATTCAAATTTTGAGAAACACTTCTGTCCTAATGAGTCTCTCTGCGTAGACGAAAGTTTAGTACCGTTTCGTGGCCGTATAATATTTCGACAGTACCTGAAGCAAAAAAGACACAAGTATGGTATTAAAGTGTTTAAACTGTGTACCATCCCTGGGTACACATTTAAACTTGAGGTATATGCTGGCAAGCAATTGGATACTGAGAACACAACACCCACAAACGTCGTCCTCAATCTGTGCAAGAACTTATTTCATAAAGGTCACACTATGTATACCGATAATTGGTATACGAGTGTGGGCCTTTTTTTTTTTTTGGCAGATAAATTATTAGAAGCTGATACTCATTTAGTTGGGACGGTTAGAAAGAATAGGAAGGGGCTGCCTAAAGATGTTACTCAGAAGAAGTTGAAAATTGGAGAATACATTGCACGTGAAAACGAAAAAGGGATAACAGTAATGAAATGGCGGGATAAGAGAGAAGTGTTGTTGTTATCAACAAAGCACACCGATAATTTTCGAAATATTACAAATAAAAGGGGTGTTCAAAAAAGAAAACCAAAGATAATTCTGGACTATAATGAAGCGAAATCAGCAGTGGATTTGTCGGACCAGATGTCTGCATACTCGACTCCGCTTAGGAAGACAGTAAAATGGTATCGAAAATTGGGATTCGAATTACTTCTCAATACAGCTGTTGTGAACGCTTTGGTGTTGTACAAGCAAACAACTAAAAAAAAAATATCCATCGTGCAGTTTAGAAGAGCGCTAGTTGACCATCTCATGTCTTCAAACAAAGAAAACCAGTCTCAACTGACCGAAGCACCAAGACAGTCGCGACTAAAACATCAGCTGTCAAGAAAAGAAGGAAAGGCCAAACAATCACGAAGAAACTGTCTTGGATGTTACAAGAAAAACGTGCAAACTATTGACAGGCAAACAGCGCGCAACAAAACAAAAAAAGTTGTAACTTTTTGTCCAATGTGCCCCGGAAAGCCACATTTGTGCCTAGAGTGTTTCAATGTTCAACATCGTTAGGTCTGTTTTTTCGATTTATATTTTTTTTGTGTATAAATTTAATACCCATCATAAAAAAAAAAACCAATGAAAATTGATCTCTTATTCAAATAAACAAATGATTAGATAAGTTGTGTTTTATTCTGCAATAGTACATTGTTACCCTAGGGGTGAGAGTAACTTATTTAGTCCCGAGACGGGGTTTGGAACGAAGTGAGGGCGAAAATAGTTCGAGGGACTAAATAAGTCTTTAACCCGAGGTAAACACTGTGCGTTTCATTACAAATACAAGGAAAGTAAAAATAAAAACATGAATTAGCTAAAGAAAAAATGAGTAAATTTTATTTTACATTTATGTATGTGTATGTATTTTTATTTTCTATATTTATGAAGTTAAGGTATATGTGTAATTTATATATGATTAGTTAAGTTATTTTTGTCTATTTTAAGTTTCCTTGTTCTTGCTACACACTGTGTCTTCGTTTTTATCATCCAATTTTCCTGTCGCAGGTCTGCTGGAAGAAATTTCTGTTGAAATAAGCAGTACCTTTGTGCTCTTCAATCTGTATTATTTCTTTTCTCTGTAAAGTGTCTTTGTGTGTACATAAATAAATAAATAAATTTTATAAGTAAATAAATAAATATCAGATTGCCCGAAAACTTAAAATCAGTGTAGAACATGCACTGTATCATAATAAGGAACCGATTACTGAGCTGATGTTGCATTTTAATAAAAAGCAAGATGATATTGCGAAAGTAGACGAGCAGTGGCGTCAAATCCATCTAATCAGTTGGAAAAATACAATAAATACAAAGGAATTTTGGTATGAGGTGTTGAATTTCAAAGACATGGATGGAGAAAACAGATTTCATGATTTAGCGACATTTGCTATATCTTTATTAGTTTTACCGCATTCTAACGCTGATGTAGAGTGATTATTTAGCATGATGAACGTTGTCAAGACAAAATAGAGAAACAGAATGAAGATAGAGCTCCTATCTTCAATTCGCTCAGCTTGTGCTGGCTTAGCACGCGAAGGCAAATGCTGCAATAACTACATATTACCTACCAAATAGCTTAGTGCAAAAAATTGGAACTAAGGCAAGTTATTTTTCACAAACTGAAAATTAATGCAATGTAAATGAAGCCGATTCTTCTGAAGATGATCTTAGCCAGCCAGTAATTTTATTTTGTGATTACAAAAATTAATAATTATGTCATAATATTTACTATATTGTTGTTTTATTTCTAAATAACATTTAAGTAGTGTCTGCCTGACATAACATGTCCAAATCCCCTAAAGGTTAGTAAGTATAAATAGCATAAATATTAAAAACAGATTCTTTGTAAAAAGTTACGCCAAGAACACGTTCAACATTTACCAGAATAAATGTGTTTAACCGTGCACTTAACACGAGATTGGTTGAGTTGAATTAGTGATTTTCTGGTGGTTTTAGAGACCGTTAAGTTTAGTTTTCTGGTGGGTCACGAAGCCACATTTGGTGGGTTAGTAAAAATAAAGTTGGCAACACTGGCTACAGGCCACGCTCTGTCTCCTGCTTTAATATTTCCTCGAAAAAACTTTAAAACTTCATGAGGCACGGTGCACCTCCAAGTAGTTTAGGACTCGCGAGTCCTTCAGGTTGGATGAACAGTGACTTGTTCGTGGTTGTAATGAAACATTTCATTAGGTGTTCAAGCACGACACCAGAAAATCCATGTCTATTAATAATGGACAATTATGAGTCACATTTATTCATTGAGGCTCTAGATTTAGCGAAACAATCTGGCGGTGTGGTTCTTACGTTTCATCCTCACACCACTCACCGAATGCGACCCTTAGATGTAGGTTTGATGGACCTACATCTAAGAAAAAAGACCTATTATTATTCCGCACTAGTCATGGATGATACAGAACTCAGGAAAACCAGTGACAATCTACGAAGTAGCAAAATTCATTGGTCATGCTTATCCCAGATCTATGACGCCGCTAAATATATCAGCAGCTTTCGCAAAATGTGGAATTTTTCCTTTTAATAAGGATATATTCTCCGATGAAGACTTCATGCCAAGTAGCGTGGCAGACCGCCCCGATCCTGTGGTGTCACAAAAATTGCCTGAAGCTGAAGCTTCTGTAAATTTCGAAATTAATAGAAGCAATAATCAAGAAGATTAGATTAGATTAGAGAATAGAAGCAATAACCTACAGGAATGGACTCCTCTAGAGACACGTCGTTCAAGTTATGATCCCGTTGTTACCCCTGATCGAGAAAGTCCATCTTTACTATCGCAAGAACATAATATTTATTACTAAAACGTGACACCGCCAAAGATGAAAATCATCCTCCAAAGTCTGAGCATATCATCACTCCTCAAATGTTCCGTCGTCCGCTAAAGGCTGGTCCTCGTTCCAAGAACCGGAAAGGAAGAAAACTGGGCAAAAGCATGATAGCAACAGACACGCCCGAAAAGGAAAGAATAGCTGTGGAACGTACTGCAGCATTAAATAGAAAAGTTCAGCATAAAAGAAAAGTTCTACAAGATAGCGGAAATGAAATGCTTCCATCGACGAGTAAAAGTAGAAAAACATCAAATAAGACAAGGTCCCATACAATCAGCTGTAGAGGTAGCTCAGGGCATTTGAAAACTTTTTTGTCGATATTCCTCTTTAAACTAAGCTTAAACTCCTCACCCGCGCTCTCTGCTGCCTTACTTAGAAAGAATGGCGATGCGTGCCCTTCGGAGTTTAAGTTTCAATATACAAACCCCCAGGCTATTTTTAAAGCTTTTAAATATCTTAAAATAAAATCAACAGAAGATCTTTGGGGACTATCTGTAAAAGTATGTAAATCAATCATTGAAACTATTGCGACCTATTTAGCTTTCATATTTAACACTAGTGTCGATAAAGGAGTTTTTCCAGACCTCATGAAACACAGTAAAGTAGTTCCATTGTTTAAATCCGGGGATAGCAAAGAAGCCAATAATTATAGGCCAGTGTCAATTCTGCCGGTTCTCAGTAAAGTCTTCGAAAAGTTAATGCTCAACCAATTGTTGCGTCACTTTAACAAATATTCCATCTTTTATGATCGACAGTACGGTTTCACCAAAGGCCGTTGCAGAACTGACGCTGGCTTCACCCTAATAAAGAACATCTTTAACGCCTGGGAGGAAGCACAAGACGCCATTGGAATCTTTTGCGACCTTTCGAAAGCGTTCGATTGCGTTAACCATGAGACACTGTTGTTGAAACTCGAGCACTATGGGGTTAGACATATAGCCCTTGAATTACTTAGGTCATATTTGAAAGCCAGACAACTTAAAGTTCAGTTAAACGGCGTAAACTCATTAGGGTCTGAAATGACAATGGGCGTTCCCCAAGGCTCTATATTGGGTCCTTTCCTCTTTTTAGTTTACATTAACGATTTGCCCCATTTATTACAAAATCAACCGAAGATCGTGTTATTTGCTGATGACACATCTTTGATATTTAAAATAGATCGTCGGTCACAAAATCTTGACGATGTGAATAAGTCTATTCAGCAGGTCCATACTTGGCTCACGGCAAACAATTTGGTACTAAATGTAAAAATAACCAAATGTATTAGAATCACATTGCCGAATGTCAGAAGTAGCGAGTGCGACATCATATTGAATGGAGAAAAGCTGGACTATGTTTGTAAATCAAACAGTTTTCCTAGGAATAGCTCTAGATGACAAATTGCAATGGGGGCCTCACGTAACATCTCTTGCGAGTCGGCTGAGCTCGGCCGCTTATGCTGTTAGAAAAATGAGACAGTTAACGGATGTGGAGACCGCGCGTTTGGTCTATTTTAGCTACTTTCACAGCATTATGTCATACGGTATTTAACTGTGGGGTCGAGCAGCTGACATTGAATCCATATTTATATTGCAAAAGACAGCTGTCAGAGCCATATATAAGTTAAGTCAGCGAGAATCTCTTAGGGAGCTATTTAAAAAGATTAATATTATGACAGTTTCTTGCCAATTCATTTATGAAAATATTATGTATGTAAGGAAAAATATACATATCTTTAGTAAAGTCAGTTATAGACACAATTGTAATACGAGAAATAAAGATAACAAGATCAACCATCTTATAGACTAGCTAAAGTACACTCAACTTTCATGGGGTACTGTGTTAAATTCTATAACAAAATACCTTGTGATATATTAAAACTAAATGAAAGTAAATTTAAAACTTTAGTTAAAAGCACACTTTGTAAACAAGCATATTACAAACTAGATGATTATATTCAAGATAAGAATGCTTGGAAACATGCTGGTCCTGCTCCATAGCCATCCTTAGTGTAGACAAAATCAAACTGGTTAATTTGTATTATATTAATAATTATAGTAACGCTTTCTCTTTATTATTTTTGATTAAAAATTTTGACTTGCACAGTTCCGTTGTTGTTGAATTAGGTAATTTACCTATGTATGGAATATTTTTAAGTATGTGAGAACCATGTTTCTATTTATCAAGTGAAGGGTTTACCTGTTAGTGTTTATATTACTTTATACCTATACGTAGTATAGTAGTACTAGGTGCATCGTCCTCGCTGCCACATCATAAACTAATTACTATTAAAGATATGGGTGGCTTGTCGTTCTCCACAGAAGACGTATGTTAAATATGTATCGCCACGGCAACTGTAATAAGAAAACTTATAAAACAAAGTGGTGGAATCAGTCTCTACTAAATACTATTTCAGTTATATTACTGTTAATACTTTGGAATACTTTATTCACAAGAAAGTAATTACATCTTTGCTTTAACATTCTTTTGATCAACCAAGCACTTTAAATCACCGAACACATTTGATACGGGACATCAACAATTCGCTTGAAGCACGAAGCTAAAATTGATCAGACTAATAATTATTTATCGAAGCGTCAAAAGTTAACTACACTGATATTGTTTAGCGGTAACTAAATAAACATAATTATTATAATAAAAAATATACAGAAGCTTCGTGTTTCAAGCGAATTGTAAAATTCTCTATTTCGATTTGATATGTTTTTAACTTATTGTAAGCTCATTTGATTATTGTATAATAAAATAAGAAAAACAAAAGTTTATTTTATTTCAACTAATAATAAATTATGAAAATGTGTGAATTCTAATGAAGCTTTTTAGGTATAAAAATAGATATAATTATATTTCTATGGGTATAAAGCTATGTCACTTCTGTAGTCAGTCAGCAGTTTAATCTATATTGAATGACAAGATGTTGGAGAACATTGAACAAGCGCCATGAAAAGCACGGCGCTTCCGTCTTTTTGGTCGCGAGAAAACTACACTTTAGAAGCGCTCTAGCGCTGTAAGTTTATATTGTTTTGTTAGACGACTAATTATTGTTTCAGCGCTGCAGCGAATTTTAGTTTAAAATCTTGTCAAAATTGTCAAAATGGAGCATGTCTTTTGCTTAGAATAGCTTCTCTAGTACGTAGTACATATTATCTCAATGAACGTGAATCAGTTAACGATGGGCCTCTTGTACCATTGACACAACTGAGAGAACGCGTTGCCGAAGCATTTGGAATAGGGAAGAGGACAGTAACTCAAATTCTGAAAGAGAAATATGGGCCATCAGGCTCAGAAGATAATACTTTACGTACACCGAAAAAAAGAAAGAGGGATAAGAAAATTGTTGGCGTTGATAATTTTGATGCTGCTGCAATTCGCAACCACATTTATGGATATTACTCGAAAAAAGAATATCCTACACGGAAAGAGAGCTATTGAGTTCGTTAAAAGACGCAGGCTTATTTTTGGCGGTAAATCGTCTCTATCAAAGGTTTTGAAATCGATTGGCTTTAGATTGAAAAAATCTGACAAGCGGAAAATTATGCTAGAACGCCACGATATTATTTTGAAGAGAGTAACATTCTTACGTCAAGTAAATAAAATTACAGATTGGGACAATATCGTGTTTATTGACGAAACATGGTTGAATGCGAACCATTCGGTTTCACGGACATGGACCGATGATACAGCTGCCTCCACCTCAAAAGTTCCATCAGGAAAAGGAGCCCGACTTATTATATGTCACGCGGGATCAGCTTCTCAAGGTTTTATTCCAGACTGCCTCCTCGCATTCGCCTCTAAAACAACAAGTGATTACTCGAAAGAAATTGAGACCCTTAAGGAAGCAGCCGACAAAAATCGTCGTCCTGGACCTTGTTATCAGAAGGGTGACCTCGTCCTTGTGGATGGTCATCGCCTTGGTAAGGCAGCAAAGAGCCAAACTAGCATGTTTGTTTCGGGGCGCGAAGGTCCTTATCGTATCAGTAAGATAGTTTCGCCGACTACCTATGAAGTGGTCGACAAAGATGAAGTACCTCGGGGTAGGTATTATGCCAGTCTCCTGACGCCTTATGTGGGCAATACAGACGTAATCGTTCACAGCCGGAAGAAGGGCCGTCCGCGTAATGTATTTTTCGCCGACTACCTATGAAGTGGTCGACAAAGATGAAGTACCTCGGGGTAGGTATTATGCCAGTCTCCTGACGCCTTATGTAGGCAATACAGACGTAATCGTTCACAGCCGGAAGAAGGGCCGTCCGCGTAATGTATTAGGTTCCAAGCCAGTTCCAGAAACTCCTGCTGGCTTGGAGGGGGAGATTATAGCGCGTATAAATCCTTCGCGACAAGTTCGCACCTCGCAGCCCCTCTCTCAACCGAGCCGGCGGCGCTCCGTCCGTCTACGCGCCAGAGTCGGTGACGCGCAATCTTAGCGCGTCACCCAAACAGAGTACTACACAAGCTAGCCGCGGATACAGACGTACGCGTGCTCTGGCCGCGCGCCGACTCGATCGTTCGTTTTGCCATAAATATTTCGTTTGTTTAATTTTCGGGCAGTGTTCACTTTTCTTTTTATATTTACTCATGCGTTTTATATTTACAATATACATACTCTATATACGAAGTTTAATTGCTCCTTCCTTACACTATAGTTTTAATACAGAAATCCTAAGTTATAAATGAAACATCTTGGTGTACAATAAATAATTAAGAAATAAGAGAAATCCTAATTTAGCACACCATATGAAATTTATGAGAATTTGCTCGGAAATGTTCTCGTGAATATTATTGTTCAGGAGAATTTACTGAGAATTTAAGTTGTGGAGTAGATTATTTTGACGTCAACTTCGTAAAACGTTCAAATGCACTCAAAACTATTACTCTAAAAATAAATCGATACAATAGTCATCCAAATTTTAAATTCTCGTAAATTCCCTTCCAAAAGAATATTCTCGAGAACTTAACAGCAAAGTTCTCGCAAGGAGAATATTCTCGGGAATTTACCATCACTGCACCCAATGGGTTGAGGGCAATTTTATCTCAAATCGACGAGAACGTTTGCGAACGACCAATATCGTTTCCGTCCCGCACACTGAACTCACCAGAAAAACGGTACTCACAGATAAAACAAGAGGCCGTAATATAATAGACGTTATTATCTTCGGAGTTCGTAGGTATAACCAACATTTATATAGTAGGTCAGATCCCTATAAACTTAAACTGACCACAAACTATTAAGGCACTAGTAGTTTTTTTTTCCATACAAACGTAGTCTAGGGATTATTCCACTGTTTGACGATGTACGTTCAAAATCAAAAGTGATATCAATTTGTCTCATCATTATCTAGCCCTGTATGGAAGCGAAAAAGTAAAAAAAATACAATATTTGAAACTTATGAGCGTCGAAAGTTCCACATTTCGACACTAATTTTAACGCATTTTTGGGCGCAAATAAATACCATAAGAAGACGGTTTTTTTTTTTTTTTTTTTTTTTTTATTTTAGATAGGCTCGCGCTTGACCACTATCTCACCTGATGGTAAGCGATGATGTGGTCGACGGTGTAACACGCTTGCCTAGAAGTAACCTATTCACTCTTGACTTAAAGACCCCGAGGTTGTAGCTATCTGGAAACACAGACTCCGGCAGGGAATTCCACTCCTTAGCTGTACGCATAATGAAAGTATTTCCAAAACGTTTGGTGCGTATGGGTGGGATGTCCACCATGTACCGATGGCGCATCGCCGTACGTCTTGTAGTTCGATGATGAAACGGGCTAGGCGGAATTAGATCATGCAATTCCATCGCACACTCCCCGAAATGCAACCGATAAAAAACCGACAAGCTGGCAACTCGACGACGATGTTCAAGGCTTTGGAGCTTTGACTCGACTAATGCCTCATTGCCGATGAGCCTCTTGGCCCGCTTTTCGATCGACTCTAGTGCATCAAGCTGGTATTTGGCAGATCCGTCCCAGAGATGAGAACAGTATTCCATGCAAGATCGAACTTGCGCTTGATACAACTTAAGCAGCTGCTCTGGCGTGAAGTACCGTCCCACCTTCGTAAGGATCCCCAACTTTTTGGCAGCCAGTTGAGCCTTTGCCTCAATGTATGGGCCAAAATTGAGTGTCGATGTCAACGTTACGCCAAGAAGCTCAAGATGGTCCGTTATCGGTACGGTTACACCTCGGAAAGATGGAGCCGGGTGAAATTGGCTCTTTTTCGCGGAGAAGAGACACGCCTGTGTTTTTGCGGCATTGAACTTGACCAGATTGGCATCGCCCCATTCGGAGACTGCTTCCAAGGACAAGCTCAAGCGCTCCACCATGGCCTCACGGAGAGACCGGACCTGAGGCCCAGTGGCTCGTGCGTTGGACAAGTATCTCTCAGCAACAGTGCTGTCATCTGCATACCCAAAGGTGCCGGGTTTTAGCAGATCATTTATGTGCAGCAAGAACAATGTTGCGGAGAGTACCGACCCCTGAGGGACCCCGGCATTAATATCCAATAGGTCCGAAGAGCAGCCATCGATAACTACTCGAATGGACCGACCCCTCAGAAAGTCTGCAATCCAGTCACACAGACCACCGGGCAGACCGAATGAAGGAAGCTTACCAATAAGGCTTTCGTGCCAGACCCTATCAAAAGCCTTCGAGATGTCGAGGGAGACGGCAAGCGCTTCTCCATGTCTCTCGATGGCCTCACTCCAGATGTGAATGGCATACGCTAGAAGATCCCCAGTGGACCGATTTCGGCGGAAGCCGTATTGGCGGTCGCTAAGGATGTCGTTGGCTTCTAGGTATGCCAGGAGCTTACTATTAAGTACGCGTTCCATACTCTTACAGAGTATGGACGTTACAGAGATGGGTCTGTAGTTGGCCGGGTCAGCACGACTGCCCTTTTTGGGCACGGGCTGTACGTTGGCTTGCTTCCATGCATTCGGCACTTTTCCAGTCTGATAAGAAAGGCGAAACAGGCGTGTCAAGATCGGAGACAATTCAGGCGCACAGGTTCTGAGAACAATTGCTGGTATACCGTCGGGTCCGCTAGCCTTATTCACATCGAGGTTGCGCAGCACCCTACGTACGTCCTTTTGATGGATGCGAATGTCCGACATACTCGTTCCGCATCCATCAGGAGAAGGAGGGGGGCGTGCGCCACCAGGATTCAGTCGCGAAGATTCCGCAAAAAGAGAGGCAAACAAGTTTGCTTTCTCCTCAGCGGAGTGGGCCAGCGACCCATCGGGTTTCAGCAGTGGTGGTAGTGAGGGACGGCAGAAGTTCGATTCAACCGATTTAGCCAGGGACCAGAACGCCTTACTACCTGCTGGGTAGGAAGCAAGTTTTATCCCTATCCGGCTAATGTGGTCGAACCGAGCCCTTCGCAACACTTTCTTGCAGGACTTGGCAGCCCTGTTGTAGGCTTTCTTCCTCTGACCAACGTCACTCGCCTTGCGCGTTCGAGCGTCGACCCAGGCATGGTACGCTTCATGTTTACGCGCATCGGCGCGGTTACACTCGGCGCCAAACCAAGGTCGGTCTTGGCTAGACATTGTTACGTCAGAGAACGGAATGTAGTACTCCGTAGTGTGAATTGCAAAACGGCCTCCATACAGAGATAGATTAGTAGTTCAACAATGCATATAATTTTATTTTGGACAGATAGATTAAGTCGTTTTTTCATGATATCTAGACTGCCAAAGGTCTGTTTACAAAATTTCGCGCGCTCGGTTTCGTCCTAAATCATTATCCATTTCGCTACAAATTTGCAAAAGTGTGTATTCGTACGCGAACTAGCTTCCTACTGCTCATCACAGCATCTATCTCTTCCGCACGTGTTGTCGGTTGATATAAAATGCATTTTAACCCCGCGCACAAAATAGTTCGTGCCGTCGACTAGTGTACCCTTAATATAATTTTTTGGGCCGTACAAAGGAATGCCGGCGGTTTCAGAAAACCGCTTGCAGAGATACGCGTTATTTCTAAGTGCGTATAACTATAACATAGAATACGTACGCAGTGAAAACAACAGCGCGGATTTTTTTTCCCCGCGCCAGTCTACCAGAGCCGGAATCGTCAGATTCGTGCGCAGTCAGCGCGCGCAACAGTAGCGACGTACACGGGGCTGCCTCTGCCGACCCCATTGACCGGGCGACGTATGTTCATTTTATGATAGACGGTTCGTTACCCGTTACATCAAATGAGTTACGCGAGGAAACCGGGAAGGATATCGTTCTAAAATAGTCATCGAATGTATATCACATGGTTGGCCTAGGACAGTGTAGGGTACACTATTTACCCACATAGTTTATTTATTTATTTAATACACAAACATAAAAGACACGCATACAATATCGTTATATTTATTTATATATTATTATAATAACAGTAACACACCGTCGACAGACATTCACGGCATCCTATATCGTATACGATATAATGTCGGCTGATGTCTGGTTGAACGTTACCACCAACGGCTCCGGCGGTACTGCACCGCGAGCCTAACACGATATTCTGCAACCCGCAGTGACGCACTGCACTGCTAGTCGGTTTGCAACTCTCGCTACCACTACTGTGCGCTCCCTATTTTCTGTGTTCCGCGACATACACTAACTACTCTGTCTGTACCTGTTTCCGTGTATTGTGACGTGAACATTCTTGTGCTGTTATTGTGACTCTTTACTCATTTGTGATTCTCCTTCTGAACTATAATATGTGTACGTGTTTTGTGTACTGGATAATGGATAATATAAACTGTGAGTACTCTCAACTGACTTTTATTGTGAGACTCCACCAACTACACACCCGCGTACCTAAAACAGCAATGGATGACACAAAATTAAAGCCTTTTCATTCATGCAAAACTAAACTATCGTATGAAAACGGATGTGTGATGAGGGGACATAAACTAGTTTTACCGGACTCGTTAAAGTTAAAAATGATTAAAGAGCTGCACACTTTTCATCTGGGAATTGTCAAGTCGAAGGCTGAGGCTCGTTCCCGGTTTTGGTTTCCAGGCATTGATAACGCGTTGGAAACCATAATCAACTCATGCAATGTATGCATACAGTTGCGGCCAACCCCACCCCGCGTCACGCTTGCCCCCTGGAAATACCCACTACTAACCATTTTACCGGCTTCACATAGACTTTCTGGGTCCCATAGATAATCGAAACTACTTAGTGATAGTCGACTCATACACAAAGTGGATAGTGTTGACGACAGTGTCGCGGTCCGCCTGTCTTTTTAAAATTTAGTTATTTTTTAAGTAACCATGTATATTGAGGATTGTTTATCTGTGACTGTATGTTGTTCTCTCTGGTTCTACTGCTCTGCTGATTAAAAATGGTGCCCGAATATTTTGTGTTTTATTATCTAAATATAATAAAGAATTAATACGCTTCCACTGCGCTAAGTGCAAAAAGTTTGCTATGTGCCGTCGATAATAAGTATTACTACGAAAGTAAATTATGTATACGTAAAGTAATAGAAAAGTTGAGATTTTACAAGAAGAAAAAAAAAGTTTACAGCGTTCAGTGTAAGTGACTTGGATAATAAAATATATGATTGTGTTCAATTAATTGTTGACTCAGGAGCTACCGAACATTTAATAATGTCTCAATAGTTACCATATATGACTAATATAACTGATTTAGATAAGGAAGTTAAAATCTTTGTAGCAAATGGTCAATATTTAAAAAGTAATAAAAGAGGCAAATTAAGATTGAAATATAAAAATATTGTAATGGAACTAGAAGGACTAATTATTTCTGGATTGTCACATAACTTATTATAAGTCAGAAAATTATTAGAGAAAGGATTTAAAAGTACAATTATATAATAATACTGTATCTATAGAGCGAGATAGCTAATTGGCAGCCCCATGTAAATAATAAGGACAAAAGATTATTTTTTGTCTGTAGGGTCTTTACACCTTTTCTTGATGATAGTTTGAGTGATACGCAAGAATACGTAATAATAAACTTTATTGATTAATGATTAATTGAATGATAATGAGTGCACGCGATTTGAATGGTTTTTGTGTACTAAAGTATAGACCACGCGTAGCAAGTAAAGTGCTGACAAAATGGTGTCAAATTTGTACGTGTTTACACTGTACATGCTCCGGGGCCCGAGAAGATGTGAATGAGACGAAGGATAATGATTTACAAGATGTTAAATAACAATTGTTTTTACAAACTTAAATAAACTAAGCTTAGGGTATTGAATTGAATTTAGTTCGAATGGATGGCGAAGACCCTCTGTTGGAAGTGGCGATGGTAGGACGACCCGCAGCGGTGGTGGCGGGAGCTACATAGCTCACGCTAGCCTCTGCCTTCTGTGTTGTGGGAGGTGCGGGCGCTGGACGCGGCTGGCGCGCTCGCACGCGTCGCCATGCATAAAGGATGGCGCAAACTACGGCGATCCCAGCCAAGGCGTAGATGGCGACATAATGGTGAATGTCATGGAATGTCACTTGGTCCGCCAGTTCCTGATTGTGTTTCATATCTTTGAGTGCTTCTTCAATCGCCTTTATATCTTCCCGTTGCTCGGTGATATCATCTGTCTCATTCAGTGGCGTGATGAGCGGTATAGACAGATTAATTATGTGATTTATTGGTGGAATCTCTATGTTCATGACTTCGATCTTCGTTGTAATGGTGTTTGATAAGGATTTGTGTGCGTAAATCGTAAACATTCTGTCTTTAATGACGCAACTGTCTCCCAGTGTAATGACACCTGTTTTGCTGAGTTGCTCGATCGTAATATCGTCATCGCATATGATTCGCACACTGCATTGTCCACAACAAACGTATAGATATGAATTCAATATATTCAATTCGGTCCAGTAATCTCGACATTCCTTTGTTTCTGTCTCACATTGATTAGAGGCTTGATATTTCAGACATAGGTTGGTGTCTGACGTCATCTGATAGACGGGCTTCTTCAGTGGACAAATGTACTCGTCAGTGTCGTAAGGAACGCATCTTTGCAAGTCGCTTGTAGACACTGGAATGTATGAGTCTTTGTGTATGTTGATAGCCAGGTAGTTTGCTACAGGCACTATGTTGACCATGCTTTCGTTGGCTTGTTGTGGAATCGGTATGAGGTTGTAAAGCTCGTAGTCTTCCCTGCTCACGAGAGGAATTCTAACTTCAAAAATCAGGGTCTCTCTGGTAGCTCTCGCTTTCACTTTCAATAGGTGATATATCTTCGCCAAGTCAGTCTGAATGTTATTAATCGGTAAGGCTAAGTCCTTTGAGATCTGTCCGGTTATAATATTCAGTTCGTTTCTCAACTGTGCCGGTGTTAACAAGTGAAAGTTGAATTTCTCATAGAAAATGTTGGCCACCGTATCAACTAGCGTCTCCTGGATTTCCTTAAGATTAGCCAGGATATTATTGGATATGAATGTTGATAATGTAAATTCTGCTTTGTTGTCGGTGTGTTGGATTTCCTCTTTCAGTTTACTCATGCCTGTGTTGCATTTGGTAATGTATTGGTTGATTATTTTGTGCTGCTTGTCCAGGGTATTTTCAATTCTTTTGATAACATTTAGCTCAGCCTCCACAACTGACGTCTGGTTTCTCCACAGCTTGCTAAGATGTTTTTGATTTTGTTTGATTAAGGCAATATCTTTCTGATATTGTTCGGCGAAAGTTTCGTCCAAAACTCCGAACAAACTATGCGCGACATAGCCAATGCCGTTGATAAGCCCACGACGTCGGCGAACTTGACCTTGCTGACCAAGTAAAACGTTGTTGTAGTGTTCAAGTTCGTAGTACCCGTGACGCAGTTGTAATCGGACTACGTCGCATTGTGATATTTGATCCCTTGAACATATGTTGTCCAGATGAGTGATAAGTTTGTCCAGTAGGTTAATTCCTTGCCAATACGGAGCCATATCGCAATAAACAATGAGTTTCCATTCTTGACGTTCCAATCTCATGTTTGCTAGTTTATCGAAAAATATGTTTTTATTTTCTGCAACTTTGGAAATTTTGTGCTCGCATGTTCCTGTGCAAATAATCATCAGAAGTACGAGTGTTGTACTTATGAAGTTGCATAATTTTGATGAAGCTGGCTTGGCATATTTACTAGTTGTTGTTTGACCTTCTGGGTTTTTCTTTTCTGTGTCGTGGCTTTGATTACTGTCGTTGATCGGCAGAACAGATAGTTTCGTAATTGGTGTCCCATTTTTCGTCCGTAGGGTCACTACTCTGACGTATCCGTCCTTCCCTGGATGAAGTTCAATAACTCTGCCCATGGGCCATTTTCCCGGTGGCAGATTAATGTCGTGAATGATGACGATGTCATTGATCTTCGAATTCGGATGAGGTTTGCGCCACTTACTGCGAGCTGATAGTTGGCACAAATACTCAGCTCGCCATCTCTTCCACAGGTCATCGAATATTTTTTGTGTGAGCTGCCATCTTGTCCGTAGATCTCTTTCTGTCTCGATAATAGTTAAGGTCGGGCCGCTTGCCAAAAAGTGAGATGGTGTGAGACAGTCTAAATCTTCAGGATCTTCGCTGAGTGCGCATAATGGACGGCTGTTCAAACATGCTTCTATCTGAGCGTGCAAAGTCGAATATTCTTCAAACGTCAACTTCTGTTCTCCTATCACTCGTTTGAGATGGTATTTCAAACTCTTGACGGCAGCTTCCCAGAGGCCCCCGGCACTGGGCCAGGAAGGAGCGTTAAAATGCCAGGTAATCTCCATACTGGTAATAGCCTCGAAAAAATTGTCGTCCAAAGTGTCTTGAATGTTTATGAATTCTTCGTTGAGAATTCTGCTCGCTCCAACAAAATTCGTGCCATTGTCACTGTAGACATGGCCTGGGGTGCCTCTTCGAGCTGCCATTCTCTGCAAAGCCGCTAGGAACGACGAGGAGGTCAGGTCCGAGACTATCTCGATGTGTACAGCCTTGGTTGCCATACAAACGAACACAGCGATGTACCCTTTCGTGGTCTTGATACCTCGGCCCTTGCTTGCTAAAAGCAAGCAAGGGCCGTCGACAAACCCGGTAAAATCCACCCCTGTGTGGTAAAATGGTCGTGTCGGATTACTGCGTGCTAATGGAAGGTCGCCCATCAGTTGTTCATGTTTGATTGGATCGTGTCTTCGGCACTTGACGCAGTTTCGAAGACACTTCTTGACGGCTCGGTTTCCTCCCAGAATCCAATATTGCTGACGTAGCCTGGCTTGAGTAACTCTCGCTCCCACATGGAGTGTCATATGATGTCCTTGGTCGATCAGCAAGTGACTGAGATGGGTGTTGTTGGGAATGATGAGTGGATGCTTCATGTTCTGGCTCATCTTCGTGTTGTTTTGTTTCTGATCTCGGAGATTGGACATCTCTTCCTTAAATACCGACAACTGCACTTGTTTGATAAAAAGATGTGTAGCGTTTTTTATTTCGCTGACAGTCAAATACTTCGGTTTGTGTTGATTGCGAGATATGGCGCGCTAAGTCCAAGCAAGTACTCGCGCTGCTCGATCGAATTTGCTATGTTTGTTTAATAATTCCACGCGTTTTTTAGTATAGACCACGCGTAGCAAGTAAAGTGCTGACAAAATGGTGTCAAATTTGTACGTGTTTACACTGGACATTGTCTTTGTCACCATGGCCGCGTTTTGTTGCTTGGCACTCTAATGTCATGACCTGTGAGCCAAACTTGCTCGGTCGTGTTTGATTTTTTTGTGAAATCGTGGTGATGATAGAAATGGATCGCACTCTAATTACTTTTAGTTTTATCCGCTTACTTCTGTGGCGCTAGGTGTGTTATAAAATCTGTAACATCATCACGTGTTGTTGAAATAAAACATACTTAATACTAAATTACCAATTTATTATTTGCTAAAAACCTTCATGGTAGCAGAGCGTGGTTGGTTCCGTATATGCAAATAATAAATCCGGTGTAATTCCGAAGTATTACCGAGTACTTAAAAGTGAGGTTATATAGCCGGCGTCTTCCCGCACAGCGTCTGTTGAAAATCTGTAAAGATGAGCTCAAGTATGTTCAATATCGAGAAGTTGAATGGACGAGAGAATTTTTCGACATGGAGATTCTGTATTAAAACATATCTGGAGCACGAGGACTTGTGGGACTGCATCGAATATAGTGCTGGAAAAATAGTCGACCCAGCGAAGGACGTCAAGGCCAAATCCAAACTTATTTTACTGATAAACACTCAAAACTATGTTCATGTTCAGGAGTGTAAAACTGCCAAAGAGGTCTGGGACAATCTTCATAAGGCCTTTGACGACAATGGGCTAACTAAAAAAGTGGGCTTGTTGAAGGAATTGATCAATACTTCACACGAATCAAGCGGCAGTATAGAAGATTATGTAAACAGGATCATGAGTGCTGCTCACAAACTTAGAAATATAGGTTTCGAGGTGAATGACGAATGGCTTGGCACATTAATGCTGGCAGGTTTATCTGATGAGTATAAACCAATGATTATGGGGTTGGAAAACTCGGGTGCGAAAATTAGTGCTGACTTTATAAAAACGAAATTGCTTCAAGAAGTGAGAAATGAAGATTCGAGCAGTGCATTATATTCCAATCATAAAAAAACATATCATAAGAATACTCGTAGCCAACAGAAGCCAAAATCATCTGAAAAAAAATAAGGGTCCCCGATGTTATAATTGCAATGGCTATGGACACTTAGGAAAGTTCTGTAAACATGCAAAGAAAACAGTGACCAAAGACAATTATAATCAAGAAAGTTTTGTTGCTGCTTTTTCAGGTAAACAAAGTGGCTGAAGCTGTAGCCACAGCTGCTTATATTGTCAATAGATCACCAACTAAAGTACTGGGAAATACTACTCCATATAAAATGTGGACAGGAAAGGAACCCAGACTGAACCATGTAAGGATATTTGGTTCAAAGGTAATGGTTCATATACCGAAGGAAAAACGTCTAAAATGGGACAAGAAATCAAAGGAGATGATATTTGTCGGCTATTGTGAAACCACCAAAGGGTATCGCATTTTGGATCCCATAACTCATCAAGTCATGAAGAGCAGGGATGTTATTTTCTTTGAAAATATTAATCAATCTAACGAGTGTTCAATTTCAGCCAGACCAATTGAAGATGAGTCAGTTGAGTCACAGGACCATGCTATTTCAGAACAAAATAAGCAACTGAAAGAATCTGTCATCATTCCTTAGTCAAGTGGATCAATTATTGAACCTATTTTGAAAGGATCCGAGGATGAAAATTCTAGTGAGTATGAAACTGACTCAGCTGACCTGGATGATAGTTATCAGCCCCCAAAATCATTATCACTACAGAACCAACAGGCAAGTAATGTGACATTGAGGCCACGCAATAAGATTAATGAAGACAAAATGGGATTGCTTTGTCTATACACAAGTGTATCAGCAAATCGAACAACGGAAGTCTTCGAAACACTGATCACGACCATATTTCGATGTTGATGAGCGCCCATCTCGCGAACCCCTACGCCCGCTGCCGACGCCACCGCCACCACCGCGTTTACCGCTACCCTCGCTCGACCGCCAGCATTCACCTTTGCATATTTTGTTCACCGCTTCTTCTTTTATGCTAGTGACATCAGAGGGCATCAGGTTCCTCGCCTCTCTGGCGCATTCCGCTCGTTCTGCTATCTCCAGAGCTTTCGCGAACCCCAAAGTGGAAGCATTCTGCTCAAATAGCTTGTCACGCTCGGGTCCCGGACCTAAACCAAGAACGAAACGATCCGTCAGGTTCGTGTCTAAAGCCGCTCCGAAGTTACAGTAGCTCGCCAATCCTCGCAGTCGTGCAGCCCAATCGCCCAACGACTCGCCTGGGTTCCTCTTGGCCTTGTCCGAAAATTAACATTGCTTCTGTTTGAAATGAGTATCAAGCAATTCCACCAGCTTCTTATAATCTAGCTCCTCCAAATCTTCTGGGTATCCTAGATTACGCACCAACCGATATGAAACATCAGATAGATGAGTTCTTAAAATTGCACTTTTATTTTCCTCCTTCACATCGTTGACTTTAAAAAATTGGGTCAACCGACCTTTATAAATCAACCACTCGCATGATTTATAATCAAACGTATTTTGTTCAAGTCCATGCCTATGAACATATATTTTAGTTAGTTTAATTTAGTAACTTTAGCAATATTTGTGTTGTACATCTCTAGATTAGAACCCTGGCAACACTATTTGCCATTTCCTGTATCTTTACTTAGAAAAATTTGTCTGTGTCATGGCGCACGTTGTGTGTTTTAAAATAGTGAAAATATATTGTTTTCCTACAAGAATTAACGCATTTCATTTTGAACATGCGTAGTGGTCCTTCGAAAATTAATTATACAGTAGAATCAGTGCCTTTGGCAGTGCTTTTTTCGTCTTGCACCGTGTGCGTGGCGAGTTTGTTCGGGACAAATTGCCCCGGCGGCGGAGCCTCACCCTGCTCATAGTTTGGGTGATAATTCCGACTTTGCATCAGTTCCAGCATTAAATCAACGTGAGATCACGTAAGATCGCCGATTGTGAGCGATTTTCATCATCAAGGTGGTACATTCCAAAATAAGTAGGTACCTACATTTCTCCTACCTACCAACGGAAAAGTTTGACGTCCCGCCAACTACTTGTCAGATTGACATTGACAATTTTATTTACACTCCGACGTAAACAAGTTTTAGGGAGAAGTTTTTGAACAAAATATAACAACGAAAAGTTGCAGCCGATGGTTGAAACTGCATAAAAGTGATACCTAGTGTTAAATTATATAGTGAATTGGTGTTGCGTTACAATGGCCGACCTAAAGAAACTAAAACTTACGCGTTCTCAGTACAAAGGAACATTAACACGTATGGAAAACTTTGCAAGTGATCCAAATATTGTAAGTTCAGCAACAATTGAGATGTTAGAAGCCCGCAAGGAAAAATTAAATGCTGTTTTTAATCAATACGAAAGTGTGCAATTAGAGATTTTGAGCTTGGATGCCGAGGACTCTGAAGATGTTGGTGCATTTGAGGAGAAGTTTTATTCAACTCTTGCTATTCTTAACGAACATATAAAGTCGCGTTCTAGATCAGATGCAGAGCCCTCCCAGACTGGGTATGTTAGTTCCTCAAAATTGCCCAATATTGACATTCCTACATTTGATGGGAAAGACTATACTAAATTTAAACCATTTTTTGAATTGTTTATTGCTGTTATTGATAACAATACAACATTGTCGGATGTCCAGAAACTATTTTATTTAAGAAAATATTTATTAGATGAGGCCTTGTCGGTAATTGTGAACCTGCCTCTCATAAATAAGTCTTACACAGAGGCTTTAGAATTATTAAATAAACGTTATGATAATAAATCAAGATTGATTTGCAATCACATAAATCTGCTTCTGGACATCCCATCAATGCCTAAGGGCACAGCTGCATCTATAAGGACATTTGTTTCTTGCGTTCAGCAACAGTTGCACGCATTAAAAAATTTAAGTGAACCGGTCAATGAGTGGGATCGACTTCTGATATGTGTGCTTGGTAGAAAGATGGATTTATATACATATCGCGCTTTTCAACTTGACCGCAATCCAGAAACACTACCGACAATGTCAGAGTTTCTATCATTTCTTGAAAAACGAGCTACAGCATTGGAGGATAGTAATCCTCATAAGGTTAATAATGAAAATAAAGGTAAGTCTGAGCGACATGTATCTAATTTATCTGTTGCTTCAGGTTTAGTGTGCTCTTTTTGCAATAAAAAAGAACATGCAATATTTAATTGCCCACAATTTAAAATGATCCCTATAGATGCTAGACTAGCTTTCGTTAAAGATAAAAAACTATGTTCTATCTGTTTGAAAAGTCATGTTGACAATGTTTGTAAATATAAATTCAAATGCAGAGTTTGTAAAAAATCACATAATACACTCTTACATTGTGAAGATCAACCAGAGACTCCAGTCTCACTTTGTTCAAATTCTCAAGTTACAACCTGTAATATTATGCTGCCTACTGTAATAGTGAAAATTATTGACAAATATGGTCGTAGTTTTAAAGTTAGAGCATTGCTTGACAGTGGCAGTCAAGGTTCCTTTGTCACTAAATTGCTTGTGAAAAAGTTAAACATGAGTCCTACTCAGCAGGTCACCAATATTATTGGGATCGGCAATCATTCTTCAAAAATTAATGAAACTGTTAATTTTAACATAAATTCATGTCAATTAGATGATGTTAAATTCAATGTAACTTGTTATGTTGTTGATTCTATCACTACACCTTTGCCTCAACAATTTGTTGATGTTTCTAAATTAAAGATTCCTAAAAATATTCAATTGTCAGACAGCAACTTCAATATTCCTTCAGAAATCTCAATCTTGTTGGGTGCTGATATATATTTTAACTCATTATTAAATGGTTGTATAAAAATTTCAAATGGTCCTGTACTCCAAAACACTGTATTTGGATATGTTATTGCTGGCACAATTGGGGAATGCAACAAGCAAATGTTATGTAATAACCTTGTATCAAATTTTGCTATATCTGATAATGTAAAATTGGAAGAGGTGATGGAAAATTTTTGGCTTAATGAGAAGCTACCTGAACCAGTTGCTAAGTGCACAGATGAGTGTCAAAAATCAGAAACTATCTTTCAGCAGTCTGTGCGCCTTGAAAACAATACATTTCATGTTGACATGCCACTCATCTGTTCCAAGGAAAGATTAGAGCTTGGAAACTCTTTCTCTATTGCCCTTCAACGATTTTTGTATTTAGAGCGTACATTTAAACAAAATCCTATGTTATTGGAGAAATATAAAGAATTTATAGATCAGTATGTTGCAATGGGACATGCCATTGAAATTGATATCAGTTTATATGATATTGACTGTGGTTCTGTTTACTTTTTAGCCCACCATGCAGTCTTCAATGAGGAGAGCAAGACCACTAAGTTGCGAGTGGTTTTTGACGGAAGTATGAAAACTAAGAACAATACTTCATTAAATGATGTAATGCTGAATGGGCCTGTGGTACAGGGTGAGCTTTTCGATATACTTCTTCTATTCCGAACATATTTGTTCACCTTGATTTGTGACATAGAGAAGATGTTCAGGTGTGTTTTTATTAATGAACACTATACCAGCCTGCAGAACATTCTCTGGAGGGATCATCCCAGCAAACCCATCAGGTGCTTGCAGTTGCAAACCATTACATATGGGTTAAAGTCATCTACCTTTTTGGCCACTCGGTGCTTAATAGAGCTTGCCAATAGATATAGGCAGCAATACCCTCTAGCTGCTAATGTTATCATTTCTAACACTTATGTAGACGATGTCATTTCTGGTTGTGATAATGTAGAGGAACTACACCTGCTAAAAAGTCAATTGATAGAGTTACTTAAATTAGGCAATTTCAATTTACATAAATGGTGTTCAAACTGTTCTTCAGTTCTCAAAGACATTCCAGTTCAACGTCAATATTTTGATGAAGTTAATCTTAATACAGACAAGGTTGTTAAAACGCTTGGTCTAAAGTATGATGTTCTTTTGGATAAATTTACTTTTCAATCCCCACAGTGTGAGAAAGAAACTTTAAATACTAAGAGAAAAGTGCTTAGTTATATTGGTAAAATTTTTGACCCTTTGGGTCTTATTGGGCCTATTATAGTAGTGGCCAAGTTAATAATGCAGGAATTATGGCTGATAAAGATAGGGTGGGATTCTACTTTGCCTCCTAAACAATTACTGCTATGGAGAAAGTTTCTTACAAATTTAAAACTTATGGTAAAAATTTCAGTACCCAGATCTATCAAAAGTCATAATTTTGTATCGGTTCAGTTAGTTGGTTATGCTGACGCTTCACAGAAAGCCTTTGGCTGCTGTATTTATTTGCGAGTTTTATATGAAGATGGAAAAGTTGAGACTAATTTGCTATGCTCAAAATCACGCGTTGCTCCTGTAGCTAAAAAATTAACAATACCTCAGTTGGAACTAAATAGTGCATTATTGCTGTCACAGTTAGCAAGTAGAGTCGGTAGAGTACTTGCATCTAGATTTAATCTCTCAGTCTATCTCTACAGTGATTCCCAAATTGTTTTAGCATGGATACAGGCCGAAAAATTAAAATGTAATATTTATATTCAGAAAAGAGTACGACAAATTGTCGAGCTCACACAAAGGTCTTCTTGGTTTCATGTAAGGTCTTCTGATAATCCAGCTGACATACTCTCAAGGGGGATAGAGCCCCAAAAATTGCAAGATCACTCTCTATGGTGGCATGGTCCACAATATTTGTCAAAAGCAGACTTCTGTCATGAAAAGCCAATATTAAATAATATTAACAGTGCAGAGATTGTTGAAGAGGATAGAAGTTGTTTCTTACAAAAGGTAGAGCAGTCCTCCATATTGGATATTTTTGAAAAATTCTCTGATTTAAATAAATTTATAAATATTGTCTCATACATATACAGATTTTATAATAACACTCTCAAAAAGAATAAAGAGGCCATTGACTCAAATCTATCGCCAAAAGAATTGCAAGATGCTCTTTTAATTATCATTCGGTGTGTACAGAAACAGTACTTTGCTGAAGAATTTAAATCGGAAAAGAAAACATCTCTTGCAAGTTTACACCCTTTTGTAGATGCACATGGATTGCTTCGCGTGGGTGGCAGGTTGCTAAATGCAGGCATACCGCATGATAAAATGCATCCCCTAATTCTTCCAAAAAATTGCCATATTACTTCTTTATTAATTAAAAGAGAACATCTCAGATTACTGCATGCTGGTCCTAGACTAGTACTTAGTTCCCTCTCGCAGAAATATTGGATCATCAGTGGCATTAGAGAGGTCAAAAAGGTATTGCATAAATGTTTAATATGTGTTCGTTTGAAAGCTGAAACTGCAAAGCAGCTTATGGGTTCATTACCAGCTGAGAGAATCACCGCTACTAGACCCTTTCAGTATGTGGGAATTGACTTTTGTGGCCCTTTTAATATCAAGGTTGGTAGAATCCGTAAACCACTCGTAACAAAGGGGTATATTGCTCTCTTTGTTTGCTTTGCCACTAAGGCTATCCATGTGGAGGTAGTATCAGACCTCTCCACTGAGAATTTTTTGGCATGTTTCAATCGTTTTATCTCTAGAAGAGGCATGCCTACAAAGGTTTTTTGCGACAACGCAAAGACTTTTAAGGGTGCACAAAATCAACTTAAAGATTTATATGAGTTACAAAACTCAAAGTCTCATAGAGACTCAGTGCATAATTTTTGTAAAAGTAATTATATTAGGTTTATATTTATTCCTAGTTACTCACCGGAGTTTGGGGGACTGTGGGAAGCAGGGGTGAAGAGTGTAAAACACCACCTTAAAAGAGTAGTAGGCATCTTAAGTTTGACCTATGAGGAATTTAACACAGTTGCGGTGCAAATAGAAGGTGTTTTGAATTCTCGACCTCTGCTCTCACTAAACCCAAATGAAGGAAAGTATTTGACTCCTGGTCATTTTGTGATTGGCACGGCTTTGTGCAGTTATCCTGAAGTTGATTTAACAGAAGTGCCTATAAATCGTTTACGATTTTGGAAGGTAGTAACTAAGCTCAAGCAAGACTTCTGGAAAACCTGGTCAAATGATTACTTGACTCAGCTGCAAAGTCGTCCCAAGTGGAAACATAAATCACCAAACATGAAGGAAGGTGATATTGTCCTGGTAAAGCATTTGAATACATCACCATTAGTGTGGCCTATTGCTAGAATTGTAAAGGTTTATCCAGGTAATGATAAATGTGTAAGAGTGGCTGATGTAAAATTTAATAATAAAATTTATAGAAGGAGTGTGTCAAAATTGTGTCCGCTACCTATTGATTAAAAATATGTCATGTTATAACATCTGTCAATTAATAAAAAACTTCCCATTTTTTTGTTCTGTAGTTCTGCTTCTTGGCCTGGCCCAACTATGTTCAAGTCCATGCCTATGAACATATATTTTAGTTAGTTTAATTTAGTAACTTTAGCAATATTTGTGTTGTACATCTCTAGATTAGAACCCTGGCAACACTATTTGCCATTTCCTGTATCTTTACTTAGAAAAATTTGTCTGTGTCATGGCGCACGTTGTGTGTTTTAAAATAGTGAAAATATATTGTTTTCCTACAAGAATTAACGCATTTCATTTTGAACATATTTAAATTGCCTAAAAACGAGTTCGCCATTTTTTTTTTTAAGAAAACGTTGCCCCACACTAAGAATTTTCTTTTTTTGTTTGTGGGTAAGATCGTCCTCGTCGCCAATGATATGTATTCAACTGGGAGGTGCGGAAATAAGAACACGGGTGTCACTATTGATGGTTACTTTAATACTGAACGTTTGACAGAAAGGGCACTCACACATTTACAATATGGGAAACTGCTTCCACGACGCCTCGAGGCCACGTTCCTCTTGGTAGTGAGGAGTCGATGACGACGACCAGGTCACCAACTTGCAGCGGCCGTCGTAGGTCGTCTGACACCCCGCGGGGTACCAGCGTGGGCAGGTTCTCGTCTACCCAGCGCCGCCAGAAGTGGTCGGCGAGCGCCTGGGCAGCTCTCCATTGCTTGCGGTCGACCTCATCACAAGGCCCAGTGCGGGGAAGGCCTGAGGAGGTCCCGATGAGGAAGTGGTTCGGCGTGAGGGCCTCCGGATCCTTGGGATCGACAGAGACGTGGGTCAGAGGCCGAGAATTTATAGAGTGCTCGGCCTCTGTCAGCAGCGTCAACAGCACTTCTTCTTTTAACGCCCTCTGATGCAGCGTCGCTCCCAGCGCCGCCCAAGTAACACATAAGCATGATAACTGTACACATTGAGAACATTTTACAGTTCAAAGATGAATATAGTTTGTATAAGAGCTTTGGGAATAGCCAAATGCTGAATTAGGTTGAGTTCGGATCCTTAAAATTCTTAACGCTTAATAAATTCTGTATTCCTGTCCTTCCCTTCTTTACGCTTAATAACTAATCACCGTAAGATTATTATACAGACGTTATTTAGCACTAAGCATTCCAGGTGGCTTAAAGCTGAAAAACAGCCCCGTCGGTAGCATTTATCTGAATAACCATAATTTGTATTACTATTATTAAAGCAATACTAAGCTAGTAGCGTTTGAAACAGCTAATTGCTGAATAAAGTATCAACTTCTGAATAATATTGTTATATAATTCTATTATACAGCTTGATACTGAATAATTGTTTTTATTTAATCTTTAAACGGAATAAGATTCTATGTTTTACTAATTATTCAGCTGCTGAATAAACAATTTTATTTATGTTTTTATTAAGCTTTTTTCAGTATAATAGAGAGTTTCAAACTAACTTATTCAAATTAAACACCATATTTGTATTGTTATAGCGCCCATAGCTTAATACGAGCTTAATTAAAGTATTATTGTACGTTACGTATTTTTTTTTGCGTTATGGGTCGAAAGTCGTGGAAAACGTAAGAGAACCGGATATATCAAAATAAAATTGTTAAAAGAATATTTAAATATCAGCAGTAGTAATTGTCCAAGTGTTTCTGGTCATCAAAGGATTTGTGAAAATAGTATAAACAAAACTGAACCCGGTCCCAGCCAGCATGCGTGGTTGCCGTACAATGAAGATGGTTCCGTCCCCCAAAAAAGTCAAACAGCATTGCGATCCATGCAAGAAGAGAGTTCATCTGATGGCAGTTGTACAAATATCGAAGAAGAGCAATGTACCGAACACAAGAAAAATTTTATATTTCGAGAAAAAAAAATTAAAATTTATTTATTTATTTATTAACACGTACATTTATTTTTACAGGTAAGACCCAAGGTAACAAACGTAGTCATAAATTGCCAGTTAGCCAATCCCATTAACGGGTCTAGGTAGAGGCACAAGTTACACAGTGGACAACTCACTAAGTGTCACGTTCTGGAATTCCGCCAAAGAGCATGAAAATATGTCCAAACGCAGAGAGACGCTATTCAGTATTCTAACTGCTCGAGTCACTGGTGCAAACTTTAACACGTTAGTGCGGGTTGACGGGACTTTAAACAGCCCCTCCCTCGGTCCTAACCGTAGCCTACTGTTTGGAACGAGCAATCCCAACGATTCTAATATTTGTGGATTATTTAGCATACCACGAAAAACCATAAAAACATATTTGACAAGGGCGAGGTTGCGCCTGACTTCCAACTTATAGTACCCAACCATCCCTATAACAAAGAGGGTTGGATACATAAGCGGGTAGAAAGGGTAAATACCAAATTGCCTCATGTATAGGTACCGGGTAAATTTGTTTTGCATTTTTTCCACCATCGTAGAATACTTCGTTTCATAAGGATTCCAGATGATAGCACTAGTTTCCAAGTTGCTTCGTACTAACGCATTATAAAGCGATTTCACTGCTGCCATGTTGGTGAAGTCACGGGTTTCACGCATGACAAACCCAAGATTTTTGAAGGCTTTTCTACATACCTGTACCACATGAGTGCGAAACGACAGATCCTCGGAAAAGGTAACACCAAGATCTCGCACTAACCCCACTCGCGGTATGACGTGAGCGCCCATGCAATACTCGTGACGTCGGGGTACCACGGCCCGCGTGAAGGACATTACGTTACACTTCGTTACATTGAAGATTAATTTGTTCTCTTCACTCCATGCTACTACCCGATCGATGTCTCGCTGGAGCATGCCGCAGTGTGACTCGTCTGTGATCCGCATGAATAATTTGAGATCGTCAGCAAATAACAAACAACCAGCGTCTTTAATGACTTCTGGAAGATCGTTAATCATTAAAATAAATTCTAATGGTCCTAAATTTGTTCCCTGGCTAACCCCCGTAAAGGTCTCAGCACACATATGGGATCGGAAAGGGATCGTCACCGTATCGCCTCGAGCCGTTCAGAATGGTTTGTATTAAACTCCCTACTGCAACGCACACTAATCGGAATAATAACCTAATCGCCTCGCCTCGGAACAGGCTCCGAACTTGAATTCCCGCGCTTACGGCTCATCGTCCCCGCGCTTACGTTTCTCCGTCCCCGCGCTTACGTCTCTCCGTACCCGAGCTCACATCTCTTCGTCCACCCTTTCCCCTTTCCCCTCCCGCGACTTGCCTGCTAAAGACGCCGCCATTCGCAAGGAGTATTTCATTCGTGTTGCGCGTATGTTTTATTTAAAATTTTAAGTTCGATTCAAACACAAAATAACGATGCAAAGGGAGAAACTTATTGAAGAAGTGAGAAAATATCCATATTTATATGACTTAAGTGATGCTAAATACAGCAATACTATAAAAAAGGACGAGGCTTGGAAACAAATAAGTATTACTTTAAAGCAATCTGGTAAGTACCTACTCCTATTTAATTATTTATTTAATGTTTTTCGCGTATGTAGGTATGCATGGGAAATAAAACAGTTGTGATTAATTCAAATTCAAATTCAAATATATTTATTGCTCAACACAGTACATATTCAAACATTTCCAGATGTCAAGTGAATGCGCAGTCCAATGTGTTGCACCAATTTAGGCATGCAAAATTATCATTTAAATTACACAATGTCATAAATTCCAATTAATACCCTATGCAATGTTATATAATCAAAATCATTACCCTATACAATATCATACAGTCAAATTAATACCTCATAAAATCTCATAAATTAATACCCTATAAAATGTCATAAAATCAAATTAATACTTTAAACGATGTCACAATTTCAAAATAATATCCTATTAAATGTCATTTTAAGTTAATACGTTATACAATGTCATCAATTCAAACATTCATAATTATGTAATGTCAGAGTTAAAATTGTCATAATAATTTAGATATCCTGTCAAGTTATGACTAATGAACAATACAGAAATAAAAAAAAAAAAAAAAAAAATGAATAACATAATTTAATAAAGTAAATCGGACCCAAGTATCCACCATAACAATATGTATTATTATACACACAAATTTCTATCTGACAGGTACTCATTCATTGTGTAGTATGTCTTTTTCATCAGAAAATTATTGAGTTGCTTTTTAAATTTATTTATATCATTAATATTTAATAAAGAATTAGGTAGTTTGTTATAAATCTGTGGTGCCATTCCGAGAAAGTTTTTATAATATAATTATAATGAAAAATTTAACTGGAATATCCATTAAGAATTAACATTAATATTTAAAGCTAAAAGCTACTGCCATGGAACTCGTCCGGTAGAAGTTTGAAAATATGTTTTGAACTTTTCACGTACATTAAAAGCGGTAGCCATATGGGCACCACTAATACTTGGTAATTGACTTAACAATCGGTCTTCGCCGAATTCAACTGTAATTTCCTGTTCTGTTCTGTTCGGTTCCTGTAAATTCATCTCAATGTTATATGTCCTCATCATATTGTGTAAAATGCAAGTTGTTAATACCACTTTATCTACAAACTTTGGATGCAATTTAATATTTTTGTTGTAAATCGCAAATTTTTGATGTAAAATTCCAAAAGCGTTTTCAACAACCCTTCTAGCTCGTGATAAGCGGTAATTATATTTCCGTTCAGGATCTGATAGTCTCCGTGTATTTGAGCGAGGATATGGTCTTAATAAATATGTCTTCAATGGAAATGCCTCGTCTCCCACAAATACATGTGGCATTGCATGATTAGTTCCTGGTAATGGTTTGTCACATGGAATATTGAATGTGTTTCTTTCAAGTGCCTTTCCAAATGTAGATGATGAATAGATTCCGCCATCGCTGTTTTTTCCATAGGCTCCTACATCAACCGCTATGAATCTGTATTCAGGATCAACTATAGCTAACAAAACAATAGAAAATGTTTTTTTATAATTAAAAAACAACGATCCACTATTGGGAGGTGCAATTATATTTACATGTTTGCCGTCAATGGCGCCTATGCAATTCGGAAAGTTCCATTTATTTTTAAATCCTTCTTCGATTCCTTGCCATGTGGCTGTAGTTGGTTGAGGTATATGAATTGGCATTAATTTATTTATTATTGCATTGCACACATCTATTACTATCAAACGAATAGTTGATTCTCCTAAACGGAAGCTCGATGATAAATTAGTAAATGTAGATCCAGTTATGAAGTACCTGCAACAATAAATGTATATTTAATATACGTTTTATAATACGTGCATATGTTTATGTGAATGTGTGTACGTACTCCCTTTCACACATACATGTGTAACTACATGCGCTTGATATAGTTAACCATGATTTATTTTATTTCAGAATCTGAGTGCAAGAAAACTTGGTTAAATCTTAGAGAGTCTCACCGACGAGCTATGAAGAAGCGTAAAACAAAAAGTGGTCAGGCAGCCCCGACGACAAAAAAGTGGACCTTTGAAGATGAAATGACTTTTTTAGTACCTCATTACAAAGAAAGAAATACGATCTCTTCGGTTGATGATGATGACGGTTCAGATGTTAGCAGTTTCTTGGGTAATGATGATTCACAGAACTCAATAAACATAATTCAGTCTCCATAAAACTTACAAGCGGAAACTACTCCACTTTCGCCGCGTCCTGAGTCTTCTGCATCTTCAGTTGCATCCAAAATTTCAAAAAAAAAAAAACTTAATATTGAAAAAAATTCAGCGTCACAAACTTTAATGAAATATTTATTTGTTACGTCGTTATGTCCATTTTCTATATTTAAGTAGCTGCGTAAATATGATTTTTTTAGTTGCTAATAAACACCATTGAAGACAGACGCATTTGTGATTTCAAAACAAGTTTCCCGTACACACAAAAGTAAACCTAAACAACACAACATATGGTCGATATCTCGCCGGATCACTTACCAGTTACCTGAGCGCACGTGTTGACCGGCCGGCTCGCGAGAACAATAGAACACCGCATTCCTGAGCGATAAGGATTTGTAAAGATGACTACTACTACGAAAGAATTATTAAATGTTTTGGAAGACACTGCTTCTTTATTGCAGAAAACTCAAGTTAATCTCAAGAAATGCTCGAAATCACGATTAACTAAAGGATATATTGAAACCCGTATAAAGGCGATAGAAGATTATTGGACTACTTTCAAAAACGCTCATCATACTTTGGTAAAAATAACGCCAAAGGAACAAAAGGCAATATTACCATATTTTGCTAATGAGGAGTTTTATATTTATGAAGACTTATATCTTGTTTTGTTGGCTGATTTACGTGATATGTTGAGTGAACTAAGTACAACATTGCCAACGATGTCATCGCAAAACAATAGTAGTACCTCGACGAATCCTGATCAACAAAATGCGCTCGTAAGATTACCTAGAATACAGCTGCCATCTTTTAGTGGAAAATATGAAGAATGGCCTACGTTTCAAGATTTGTTTACATCGTTAGTGCATACGAACACATCCATTAGTGACGTACAAAAGTTACATTATTTAAAGTGTAGTGTTACTGGAGAAGCAGAAACCTTATTGAAACATATCCAGGTAACACAGAAAAATTATGAACAAGCTTGGGACATTTTAAAAACTAGATATGGAAATAAACGTCTGATTATGAACTCAGTGTTAAAACAGTTAGTCTATCAAAAAAAAATGAGTACTCAGTCACCTAATCTAATTAAAGGTTTATTGGACGTCACAACAGACTGTTTAAATAACCTTCAAAATTTAAATATTTGCTTAGATTCATGGGATCCTATAATTATATTTCTGGTAGTTCAGAAATTGGACCCTGAGTCGCACAAGGATTGGGAACAATACTCATACAAAGAAGATGTCGATGACTTACCCAAATGGAGTGATCTGAAAAGGTTCCTTCAGTCCACATACCGAACTCTGGAGCTTGTCACACCAGGAATACAAAATAAAATAGTAAAGGAACGTGTTGTTCATACCTCATGTACGTCATCGTCACCGTCAGGAAAAACATGTGTTCTATGCCACGAAAATCACACGTTATGCCACTGTAAAGAATTCACAAAACTGCAACCTATTGAACGAGTCAATTATGCAAAAACGAACAACCTATGCTTCAACTGTTTAGTACCAGGACATTCAGCAAGAAAATGTAGACTAGCAGTGTCCTGTCGTATATGCAAAAGGCGTCACCATAGCCTTCTACATCTAAACAAAGAACCTGAGACTTCGGTACAAGAGACCTCCACGCAACCGAAGACTGCTCAAAACAATGTAGAAGAACTAAAGGAAGTTACTGTCAATACAACGGTCGCCACACACCACACTACTAGACAAGGCATAGCACTATTAGCAACAGCAACAGTGACAGTACGAAACGAGCAAAACCACACTGTTGTATTACGCGCATTAGTGGACCAAGGTTCGCAGATAGCACTTATTAGTGAGAAAGCAACTCAAATGCTCAATTTGACCAAACGATCAACGAGAGGAAGTATCATTGGAGTGGGTTCAACGAAGACAAATGTAAACCACGTGGTACAGCTGCAAATCGGTTCCCGCTGGAACACAAACTTCAAGATAGATATCGAAGCATTTGTCATGTCTAAACAACTTACCACTAAACTCCCTCCTAAAACAATCACTAACGATAACTGGCCACATCTAGAAGGACTCGACCTGGCTGACTCGAACTACGACACACCAGGCCCTATAGACTTACTTCTAGGTGTCAAACAATACTCTCAAATCGTACAAGAAAAACTGATCAAGGGTCCACCGGGTACACCATGTGCACAGAAAACATACCTTGGATGGATTCTCTTTGGTGAAATAAATGCAAGGTCACAAGACGATTCTGCTCTTGTTCTTCATCACCAAGTAGACATGGATATCATGCTTAAATCTCTGTGGGAAATAGACACAGAAAACAAAAGAAACTTAACAAAAGAAGAAAAATTGTGTGAAACAGTTTATGAAGAAAAACACACACGGACTGAAGACGGAAGATACATGGTAAAGTTACCTTTGAAAACACCACAACCAACATGTCTAGAAGGAAACACAAAATCAGTAGCCAAAAACAGACTACACCAATTGGAAAGAAAATTTAGAAGAACACCCAACCTGAAAGAAAATTATAAGAAAGTAATGAAAGAATACTTAAATTTAAACTACATGGAAGCTATACCTGAAATAGAAGTCATAAATGAAAAGGTTGTATACTTACCGCACCATGCCGTCGTACGAGAGGATAAAGAAACATCGAAGACTCGTGTAGTCTTTGACGCATCGGCGAAGGGTTCAAATCAAGTTTCACTCAACGATGAGTTGATGGTTGGTCCTCAGCTTCAGGAAGATCTAAGAAATATCATCATGAGATGGAGAATGAAACGCGTTTGCTACGCCAGCGATATAACAAAAATGTACCTGCAAATATTTGTTTACCCAGAAGACGCCAATAAGTATCAGCGTATTCTGTGGCGAGAAGAGGAACATGACAGCATCAAGGAATATCGCTTGCTTCGAGTTACCTTCGGAACAGCATCAGCACCCTATCTCGCGGTGAAAACACTCCATCAAGTTGCTGATGATGAAGGGCAAACTTACCCGAATGCAGTCAAAATCATCAAAGAAAATTTCCTCGTTGACGATCTGTTAGCGGGTGAAGATACAAAAGATCAAGCCATAACATCTGCAAAGGAAGTATCTCATATATTGATGAAGGGTGGATTCACACTCTCGAAGTGGTCATCTAATTGTCCGCAATTTATGGAATCCATTGACCCAAACAAACGAAGTTCTATTGCACACGTAGATATGAACAAGATAGATGGCACTGTAAAGGCATTAGGTTTGATTTGGAATTTGGAAACAGACCAATTTCAATATCAATTGAAACAACCAACCACATCTGTCAATATTACAAAAAGAAAAATCCTGTCAGACGTTCAAAGACTATTTGATCCCTTGGGATGGATTGCCCCAAGTGTAGTGATGGCTAAGATGTTTATACAAGGTCTGTGGCTGGAAAAGGTCGATTGGGATGACATTATTTGCCCTGATCTCCAAGGCAAATGGATGACCATTCGTGAAGACTTAAGAAACGTAAACAACATTTACGTCGATCGATGGCTAGGAACCTATAGCACAGAAATAAACAATATACAAATTCATGGCTTCAGCGATGCGTCCATGAAAGCCTATGCAGCTGTTGCATATATTAGAACCGAATCTCAAGACGGCTGCATTACAACGAAACTAATAGCAGCGAGGACAAGACTCGCGCCACTAAAAACTGTATCGTTACCACGTTTGGAGCTTTCAGGATCATTACTTCTTTCACGATTACTGAATCAAATAGGAAAAGCTATGAGAATACCTACAGCACAAATGTTTGCGTGGACGGATTCTACCATTGTTATTGCATGGCTATCCGGTGAACCACAAAGATGGAAAACTTTTGTAGCTAATCGCGTCGCAGAAATCACCGAAAATCTCAATAACAACCAATGGTACCACGTTGCATCAGAAGAAAATCCTGCAGACATTGCGTCGAGAGGCATGTTGCTTGCTGAACTGAAACAATCAGAATTATGGTGGAACGGTCCGAAGTGGTTATCTGAAAGGAAAATAATATTAAAACAGCCTGATGTAGTCGTCACTGATCTGGAACAGAGAAAGGATAAAATACAAATAAATGTTAATATTAAAGATGAAGAAGAACATAGTTTCACAGCAAAATTTAAGCAATTTGATAACTTACAAGAACTATTAAAGGTGATAACATACTGTCGAAGATTTGTTAATTACAGAAGAGAAATGAATACTTACGAAAATTGCAGAAGTTTAACAACAGAAGAATTACATACATCATTGATAAAATGCATTAAGCTAGTACAAAGGGAAGAATTTACAGATGAAATTAACAGATTAAAAGTAAATAAAGATGTGAAGAAAACTAGTAACATTAAAACACTTACCCCATACTTAGACCAATATGGTATCCTCAGGGTGGGCGGTCGTCTTCGACATGCAAAGTTAGACGAAAAAACCAAACATCCTATAATATTAGGACATAACAACAATTTAATTCCCTTACTCATAGCAGATGCTCATGCTCAAACACTGCACGGAGGTGTTCAGTTAATGTTGTGCTTTTTACGCTCGAAATATTGGATCATTCGAGCTAAGGGATTAATAAAAAACTTCAACCGTAAATGTTTAGTATGCGCAAAGCAAAGAGCTAGTGCACGAACACAAATCATGGGAGATTTGCCATCAGAAAGAGTGACTCCTACTAGAGCCTTTCTGCACAGCGGCGTGGATTATGCCGGCCCATTCCAAATATTAATGTCAAGAGGACGAGGCATGAAAACGCAAAAGGCGTACATTGCTTTATTTGTTTGTATGTCTACAAAGGCAATACACCTTGAGCTGGTAGGAGATCTTACCTCAGAAGGGTTCATTGCTGCATTCAAACGCTTCGTATCAAGAAGAGGTAAATGCAGTCACATGTGGAGCGACCAAGGGAGAAACTTTGTTGGTGCAGAAAAAGATTTAGCCACAGCATGGCAAGAAGCTAACTTGAATTTTGAGAAAAACATTGCACAAAAGTTGGCTTTGGAAGGTACACAGTGGCATTTCATACCAGCGTACAGTCCTAACTTTGGAGGCCTCTGGGAGGCTGGTGTAAAGTCCCTGAAGACTCATCTTAAACGCGTGTTAACATCAAATCTCACTTTCGAGGAAATGACAACAATATTGTGCCAAATCGAGGCGTGTCTTAATTCAAGACCTCTTTGTCCTATTGATGACTCAGATACCGATTCTATAGAACCCCTCACGCCTGGTCATTTTTTGATACATGAAGCCCCAATCGTCGTGCCCTCACCAGATTTTAAAGACGCAAAGATTCATAACTTAACACGATGGCAATACACTCAAAGGCTCGTAGGCGACATCTGGCGAAGGTGGCAAGACGAATATTTAACAAGCCTACAACAGCGTCATGTCTGGCATAAGAAGAAACAAGAATTCAATGTTGGTGACATAGTTCTAATCAAAACTGATGGAATACCGGCAGGAAAGTGGTCACTAGGCCGAATTGTAGACAAGCATCCCGGTAATGATGGACTCACACGAGTTTATAGCATTAAATCTGGCAACAGCATTGTGAAGAGATCAGTCACGAAACTATGTCCCCTACCTGTTGATACCAACTGATTACTAATTATCATTGTGTAACTTGTCAAACCTCATTTTGCATGCAGGCATTATGTATGTCTATTCGTATTGTATTATTAACTTAATTGCAATTTAATACCACAGTAGTTATTATAATTTATGTTTGATATTGGATAATTGGAAACGTTGCATACTGCTTAACAAGTTTGATTTATCAATGTGTGAATACAGTCCACTTATCATTATTTTAAAGGGCCCTGTTGTCCCTTTGGTGGGCGGTATGTTACGTCGTTATGTCCATTTTCTATATTTAAGTAGCTGCGTAAATATGATTTTTTTAGTTGCTAATAAACACCATTGAAGACAGACGCATTTGTGATTTCAAAACAAGTTTCCCGTACACACAAAAGTAAACCTAAACAACACAACATTATTAAATCACAACGAAACCAAAAAAGAAGATGAGATAGATACATTTTTTAAGAGCATTGCGGCAACGGTTAAAAAATTTTCAGAATATAACCAAGCTGTTATGAAAAGTAAAATATATAACGCAGTTTCGGAAATGGAGTTAAAAGAAATCGCAGAGAAACAAAGCTATTATAGTTATCGCAACCCTTACATTCCCCAAAGAGAAGATGACATGCCTCGAGGTTATACCACTCTAAATAACATTAGCCACGAGATACAATCAACATCTGGCGCTTCAAACATTCATGATTTTAATATTTCAAACTTAGAAGAAAATGGCGCGTCAAATGCTGACGATCTTGATACTTCAAACAATCTTTAATTTATACAATGATTGTATTTTTGTTGTGGCGCTATTTTTGTTTAATTGCCATAATTTTTGGATTTAATAATATAGTTTTGTATAATAAAAAAATATGTGATTTATGGGTATTTTTTTTTTACCTAAACTACAAAAAAGTTGCATTTACTAAAATACCTTACGCAATCACACAAAATATATACACACATACACCAGACATAAAACGTACATCCCCTGTGCACACCTGATCGCAAATGAGGGTTGCGTTCCAAAAGAAATATTTTTTATCGACAGAGGATAAAAATTAATCTATCTTGTAGTTTCGGAACCGAGTATTTTTTTTGTACACTTAAAAAAAAGAACAATAGAGATAATACAAACATTAAAATTATAGTACAAATATTTATGTAGACCAGATTAAAAATTCCAAAAACAAATGCAATTTCTCACCTTAACGTTACAGCTAGTTTTTCTTCGGGCGATATTGTTTCTCTGAATGTTGTATTCTTCTTCCTTATACATTCATCTATAGACTGCAATATGTTATAAAAGAGATATTTCGGCATATGAAAATAAATATAAAATTTCTCTTCATCATCCATCAAATGTTTTTTTATAGTCCGAAATTCCCCTTCAGTACTCCTTGCTTTATTCATACTGTGTACCCAATATCTTTTTCTTTTTTTCTTGCTATTTTCTTTTTCCTCTTCATCAAGTGCTATGGCTATGATAGCCAACTCACGTATTGTAAACCAAGACATAACCGTGCGCTACACTTAACGTTTGGATTCAAACTGATCTGGTGCCAACCAGGTCAGCCAGGGGGCGGCGAGGCGTAAGCGCGGTGTCGCCTAGCCGTAGCCGAGTTGACGTACAGGCTCTGCTGATACGCTTTCGTTACGTGCATACGGTAGGTTGACGCCTGGTTGACAGCGAGGCGAAAGGCGTTACGGTTACGATCCCTTTCCGATCCCATATGTGTGCTGAGACCCTAAGGGTGAAATACGAGTCCGATGTGTAACCTGCGTATTCCACAATTTGCTTACGGTTACCCAAGTAGCTAGCAAAGAACTCTAGGAGGGCTGGGGTAAAACCAACCCTCGCAAATTTATTTAAAAGGATGTCATTGTCCACACTATCAAATGCCTTCCTGAAGTCGAAGTAAGCGACGTCCAGTTGTCCACCTATCTCCGAGTCCAGCACTGTGGCGGCCTGGTTTAAAAAACACATTAAGTTAGAATTCGTGCTGCGGCCCGCACGGAAACCATGCTGCGCGTCGTTGAGCTGTGAGGCTACTTGCGAGTGGATGCAAGAGCACAACGCGGTCTCGAAGACTTTAGCAAACACTGAAAGTACAGCTACAGGTCTATATCCGCTGACATCCGAGCTTAGAGTGCCCTTCGGTACCGGAATAACCCTAGTCAACTTCCAGCCGTCGGGATACGAGCATTCTCGTAAAAATGTATTAAATAAATGCATGAGCGGCCGGGTCAGTACTGTCCTGCAATCCCTAACAATGAAGGGTGGCACCCCGTCCGGCCCAACCGAACGCTTGGGCTTGAGGCGCGCGAGCGCGGCACCCACCTCTCCGAGAGACAGCTGTCCCACGTGAACCCGGGCGCCGCGCTCGGGCGCCACCTGTCCAGCGGCAGCCGCGTCTAATCGCGGCGCCAGCGCCCCATAGACCGAGTGGAAGTAATCAGCGAACGCCTGGGCGCACTCCTGCTCTGGCACCGGCTCACCATTCCTAGCTATCTTTGGTTTACTACGTTTCGAACGCTTGTTCCCAACAAAACCCCAAAAAGATCTCGGTTCCTGCACAAATTGTTGCTCAGTACGGCTCTGATAATCGTATGCGGTACTGATTTTAACTTTGACAATAGAACGGTATTGAGAAAAGTTAACATAATCGCTGACCGAACGAGTTTTCTTAAAAGATTTGTGCCAAAAAGCCTTTTGTTTAATATAACCAATTATGTCAGCAGTGAACCATTCAGGGTAGTGATAATGAAAGCAATCACGCTTGGAGCTCTTTTTTGTAGTGCTATCATCCAAAATCCTGTAAATTAGGTCATAAAATATCCTATATGCTTCGTCGGCATTACTCGTTGCATACAGGGTGCTCCAGTCTGCCTCTGCAAGTCCCAAATACAAAGAATGGAAGTCCGCCTTACTAAAATTCCACCGCGTTAGGGAGGTGGAAGCCTGCGGTACAGGGCCACTAGGGTTAGAAGTCACTCGGGACCTCAGATCTCGTGACCTACTTATACTGACTAGTAGCGGCGGATGCTGCGGGTCTATGCATGACAAACACTCCCCACGTTCCTCTCTTACGAAAATATCTTCTTCAGGCAAAGTAGTTAGGACTACATCGAGCGTGCGATTGTTGCAATTAAGTATATTGTTACTTTGGCGAAACCCACAGAAACTGACAAAGTATTCATAATAACATTGCTCATCTTGGTTTGTTGAATACATATTTAAATCAGCTACTAAAACAACATTGTCGTAGCGCACACATAACCGCTCCAGTAAATGGAACATATACATATATTCCCGTTCTATAGTTTTAGGTGGAATATAGGCAACACAACATAAAAACAATAAAATATTTTGACGGTATACCGTCGCACACACGATTTCGAACGGGTGGTGGCTCAAGCTAGCGTTATCAGGCAATGGTACTCTCCGTAAGTCAAGCGCGCCGCGTGGAGTGGCGGCCAGCATGACCCCTCCGTGTTTACGACCATCCTCGCGGTCACATCTTAGTATTGTGTATCCGCTCGGAGCTAATTCACCATCATGTATCGAGTCATTAATACCAGTCTCGGTTATGGCTATCAAATCAACCATAGACCCTAAAACATTATTATAAAACGACTTTAACTTAGTGCGTAGTCCTCTAACGTTTTGGTAAAATAGTTCTAACGAGCACTTGTGTTTCTTGCCACTAGCTTGAACCACATTTACACCATTTATGCACACTGGTCCCAACGTTTGCGAGTGGGAACTATTAGTATTAGCATACCGACACTGTAAGTCATTCCTGTTTCGTCGTTTCGTACCGTGTTCACTAAGAGGAGCGGCCGACGGCTGCGCCTGCACTGGCGCCGGTGAGAATCTCGGAGCTTGTGTCCCCCCGCTGCTCGCGGGGACGCCTCGGAATCCAGTCTGACAACTTCACTCCCGCGGGCCACGCCGCCGGCGTGTTTATCCGCTCATTTAAGCTCTCAGGAAATGCAATTACGAAAGCAGCGTGTCTTGAAGTCTTAATTAAACGTTTTTCAACAAGATATTGGTCACAATCTTGAAGCTTCTTCAAATAGGTGAGCACGTTTTGCTCCGTAGTTTCCGGCTTAAAAGACCAAGCCTGCAAATATTTAAGTTTTTCAAGATGGACTGTCATCTACCCAAACTGCAATATAAATTCCTTTATTGACATCATAATAAATACAGGGATCAGTCTTTGATTGCTCAATGCCCATTTCTTTTAAGACATTGCTTAACTTAGCATTCCACAATCTGCTTGCCTGTTTAAGCCCATAAATGGACTTAAGTAAGTGACATACTTGGCCTCCTATCTTATACATCTCTGGCTGTGTCATGTATATGTCTGTATCTATTTTTCCTTGAAGAAATGCTGATACAGCATCCATTTGTTCAATGTGTAAATTGCTCTGTGCTGCTAGAGCAAACAAATAACGAATAGAGGTGTATCTTACCACTGGAGAAAAGACTTCTTGGTAATCAATCCCTTTCCTTTGAGCGTATCCTTTTATGACTAGCCTTGCCTTGTATCGAATTATATTTCCCTGTTGGTCGGTTTTTGTTTTAAATATCCATTTGCTTGGACCTTTTTATTACTGGGAAGGTCAACAAGATGCCAAGTATTATTTTCCATTAGAGATTTATATTCCTCATCCATTGCTTTCTTCCACTCACTAGCATGTGAGGACGACAGGGCCTCCTCCACACTTTGTGGATCTGATATCAATGATGAATGAATCAATGTGCCTCTTACCATGCGGTGATCGGTCCCGGTTTTTACCGAATTGATCAAAGAGACATCATTGAACACTTGCTTCTTGGTTGACATGATGAAGTCGATCTCGTTTTTAGTTGCACCATTGGGGCTTTGCCATGTCCACTTCCTGTGCTCACGCTTTCTGAAGAAGGAGTTCATCATATGGAGGCCTTCCTTCTCCATAAAACTGCCCAGTAGATGACCCCGGTGGTTCCGACGTCCAACTCCAAATTGCCCCACTTGCAGCTCATTCTCGTCTCGTTTGCCCAGTTTTGCGTTGAAGTCCCCCATGACAACGGTGAAATGAGTTTTGAAACCATGCATGGCTTTAGAGATATCCTCATACATGGTCTCTACCTCGTCGTCGGGGTGTGCCGAAGTTGGGGCGTAGACCTGTATGACCTTCAGCGAATATCTTGAGGATATTCTGAGTATAAGGTACACCACCCTGGTCGACACACTCGATCTTCACCACGTTGTTCACAAGGGACTTGTGGACGATAAACCCGACACCACCCTGAGACTGCCGGTCACCCTCTTGGAAATAGAGCAGGTTACCGGATTTGAGGATTATCGTGTCCTCCCCCTCTCTTCGGACTTTAGATAACCCTATAATACTCCATCGCAACCTGCTCAATTCTTTCTCGAGTTCGGCTATCTTTTCGTCGGTCCGGAGTGTTCGCGTGTTATACGTTGCCAGGTCCAGTCGTCGGTGTTTATTGGGGTAGCCGGGTCCACTCCAGGGATTCTTTGCACCCTTTACCACGTCATCGCCTCGACCGCTACCGTAGTCGAGGGCAGACGGGCTGCCGGGCACTCGGGGCCGTTTTTTTGTTGTGCTTATCATGGTTTGGGGGAGTTTGGCGTAATCGCCACGCTTGGCAGGCGATCGCAGTTTGTTCTTAAAGTGCACAGAGAACGCTGCTGCCCATTCTCTGGTGTTTCCCTTAGTTGCCTCTTACGACACCCTCGGGAAGATATGGGATGGTGAGATTCTTTACGTCCGTCACCATACGGTACTTATTACCTACGGTACTTCGGTACTTATTAATATTTGTTTCGGGATATTTATCATGTTCCCGAAACAAATATTACTTCTAATGATTGTGACCATGTCAGCTTAAAAACTTATATTTAAATTATTATTTTACTAACTATATTTTACAACAATATTAATATTTTTATGTGTAAACAAAAAAATAGGTATTACTAAAACCAAAACTATTAGCCGACATTAAAACCATTGCCCCCCCTACGGTATCCACGCCTGGTGATTCCAAATATAAATAAATGCTCTTTTACTAGTAAAACTGTCTAAAAACTATAAACAGCAGTCTAATTGCGTAAGTGAATTCGACAAGGCAAAGGGATTGACCCCATGAAAGAACATGAACAATTAACCAATCTCATGCGAGATGAAAGACGCGATGTGGATTTTCGTCTATGTGATTGGTCGATTGTTCATATTCTTTCATGGAGTCATACCCTTTGCCTTGCCGAATTCACTTACGCAATTAAGCTGTTGATATTATAATGAAAAATCTACTGATACATTCATCAACATCATCATCATCATATCAGCCGAAACACGTCCACTGCTGGACATACGCCTCCCCCAAGCGTCGCCACATTGACCGGTCCCGTGCGTCCCGCAACCAGCGGATTCCTGCAACCTTCACCAGGTCATCGGTCCACCTGGTGGGAGGCCTTCCAACGCAACGTCTTCCGGTTCGCGGTCGCCACTCCAGAACCTTTCTGCCCCATCGGCCATCTGTTCTGCGAGCAATGTGCCCTGCCCACTGCCACTTAAGTTTGGCAATTCTTCGGGCTATGTCGGTAACCCTGGTTCTCTTACGGATCTCAACATTTCTGATTCGATCACGCAAGGAAACGCCGAGCATAGCCCTCTCCATTGCCCTTTGAGTGACTGTAAGCTTTCTGATAAGGCCCATTGTTAGCGACCACGTCTCAGAGCCATATGTCATCACTGGCAACACACACTGGTCCATAGACTTTACTTTTACCGCGCAACTTCCCGAACGCTGCCCAGCCGAGTCGGATTCGACGGTTGACCTCTTTCTCGAAATTGGCCCTACCCAACTGGATCGTTTGTCCCAGGTAGACATAGTTGTCCGCAACTTCGAGTGTAGAGTCTCCAACCTTGATAGGAATGGGTGTAACATAGGCATTCAACATCACCTTGGTTTTGTCCATGTTCATTTTCAGACCCACTCTTTCGGAAGCTCTACTGAGGTCATCGAGCATTGTATTTAGGCTCTCCATGGTCTCAGCCATGACCACTATGTCGTCGGCAAACCGAAGGTGAGTGATGTACTCGCCATTAACGTTGATGCCTAGGCCGCTCCAGTCCAGAACCTTGAATACATCCTTCAGCGCAGCAGTGAACAGTTTCGGAGAAATGACGTCTCCCTGTCTCACGCCACGCTGGAGAAGGACTGGTTCCGAGGTCTGATCCTGAAGACTGACTGACATGGTGGCGTTTCTGTACAGACACTTCAACACCTCAATGTACCGGTAGTCGATCTGGCACCGTTGGAGACACTGCAGTACAGCCCAAGTCTCGATCGAATCTACTGATACATTATTATGTTTAAATAATACTAAAGTCGGAATATTAAATTAGGTATACATTTACCTATACTTATGTCCATATTTTTTCATGATCAATAAACTGAGTTGCCTTTACCCCTGTTCTGTACAGCCGGAGATACAATATAAATGTATGTATGTAAGTATAGATAAACCATTATCTCATATTATGCGAAATTAGTAAGGTAGTCGTATATGACGTACTGCAACAAAACAGAGAAATTACATCGCCGCATCTGGAGATGTAAGGGCTCTTTCAATTTATGCGTTTCGTATCGGACCGCTGCAGTGCCGAAGCGGTGCGTTTGTCGTACGGCGCACGGCCGGTCGTTCGTTTTCACACAAAATGCACGGTGCGGCAACAGTGCGGCGTCCGTACCGCGAACGCTCGACAGCAGGACGACAACGTCGCAAGCCCCACGTGTTCAGTTCAGTGCGTTCATAGTGCGGTGACTAGACGTGAGGCGAATTTATAAACGCTACTTTATAATTTATAAAATGGATGATTTAAATGTGGAAGATTTTATAAATGAAATTGAAATACGTCCTGCTATATGGAACTCCAAAAGTGACAAACACAGTAATCGGACGGAAACAAAAAATGCTTGGGAAGGTATTTGTGAAAAATTTATAGAGGATTTCAAAAATAAAACTACTGGTGAAAAAAACTCAGCAGGTAACTTTTTGTAAATCTGTTGACACGTATCTTTCACAATTCCAGAAATAGTTGAGATTCCATGTTGATAAGAATGATGCAATTCAGTCATACTGCAACCAGCGGATAAATACCTGCAATAATATTAATTTTAGTTTTTATTTCAGCATGTAACGGTTTATTCTCCTACCCTCTTCTAACGGGTGTACCCCATTGTTGCGAAGTTCATTATCGCGATGTACGCTGCCGCGAAAGTTCACTACTGCGATCTACGTTACTGCGAAAGTTTATCATTGCGAAGTATGCTGCCGCGAAAGTTCACTACCGCGATGTACGTTACTGCGAAAGTTTACTATCGCGACGTACGTTGTGACGAAAGTTCTTTACTGCGAAAGTTTACCATTGCGAAGTACGCTGTCACGAAAGTTCTTTACTGCGATGTACGTTACTGCGAAAGTTAACCATTGCGACGTACGCTGTCGCGAAACATGCAATTGCGATATAGGTCATCTAGGAGGGTTGCTGATAGTGGTGATCGTGGAAATATTATATTGTTGGACATGACTAACAAATGAGCAAAAATTGTAAGCATATTTAATCGGAATGACGTGAAGCGAGGTAAAGCGCGAAGCTCAAAACCGGTTTCGATAGAGGACTACTGTGGAAGGCCTCTGCCCCAGCCATAGGAACTTAATTAAGTCAATATGAATTAGTTCTGAACTAGTCTTGGTTCGGCATATTGATATAAATTTATTAAATAGCATATTATTTCCTTGAATTCGTAGGCTCGTAAAAGTAGTGTTTTGCTGATTTAAAAAAAAATACTGTATGAGGTTTGTTTAAAATTTTATATTGAGGTTTTTCGTTAGATGTCAATCAAACAGATGTTTGTCAAATGAAAAACAAATGTTCGTCGCATCCAATGCAAGATAATTCATGTAAAAATGGATACGGCTTGTGAATTTGTGAAGTCTCGCAAAAATAAAGATCAGTTACTTCAGGATGGGTTCCTATATTCATTAAATAAACAGAATGGCAATACGTTCTATTGGTGTTGCACCAGAAAAGCAGAGTTGAAGTGTGGTGCGACTGTGTCTACCAAACAGGTTGGTGAGAAACATTTTATACAAAAATCAAATAGTATTGAACATCTTCATGAACCCGATCAAGATACTTCCAGAGATTTGATTCTAAGAACTTCTTTAAAAAGGCAAGCAAGTGAAAGCTTTGATAGACCAGGCCAAATAATACAGAAATGCATCCAGAATGTGCCTAGTACTGCCGCACCTCACATGCTGTCAAAGGAATCTATGCGTTCAATAATTAATCGCGAAAGAAACCGAAACATGCCCAAATTACCTAAAACTTCAGAAAATTTCACGGTGCCAGAAAAATACACAAAAATAAATGGTGAAACATTTTTGATTGGCCATTATACTGATGAAAAGGAAACGATCATAGTTATCAGCACTAATCGAAATTTACGTTCTTTGAACTTATCATTTTATTGGATTATAGACGGCACTTTTCGGTGTTGCCCCGAATTGTTCTACCAACTTGTTTCAATTCATGGGCGCGTTGGTGAGTATGAAGACACAAGTCAAATATTGCCTCTAGTTTATGGCTTGTTAACTAGGAAAACTGAACGATCTTACATAATTTTTTTAGAGATTGTGAAAAGATATACACTTAGTGAACTACATATTGAACTTAGTCCAAATTTCATCATTAGCGACTTTGAATTGGCAATTATAAGGGCATGCGACAACGTTTTTCCAAATTCTCAGCACAAGTGTTGTTTCTTTCACTTAACACAAAATTTGTGGAGAAGTATTCAAAAAGCCGGGTTGGCGAAACTTTATATTAACAACAGTGACTTTGCACATAAAATGCGCCACTTAGCGGCTCTTGCATATTTAGATCCAGCGGAAATACCAGGTGCCTTTGAGATTATTCGGGACAAAGTTCTTCCTGAAGAAGCTGGTCAAGTAGCGGACTGGTTTTTCAAATATTATATTAACGGAACCTACCAACGAGTGTCACATCACAATCTGAAACCGAAATTGAAAAGAAGTCCCCCTAGATATCCTCCTAACATTTGGTCCGTCTTGAGCAGTATAAATTCAAATATACCTACCACTCAGAATGCAATAGAAAGTTGGCACAACAAATGGAACAATCTCTTGAACCGAAAAAAACGAAACATATTTAAAACATTTGAAGAATTATTTATGGAGCAAAATAACACTTATTACGACGTTGAAAGAGTAAGAGCTGTAATAAAAAAGCGAAAACGAAGCACAACAAATTATATAAATAAACTCAAAAGTCACATGTCACGAAAGAATGACATGGATATTGAAGAATAAATGGGTGGACTTGCGTACCTATGTTACATAAAAAAACATAATTAGCATTGATGAAGGTTATAGGTGTTATCTATGTTGGTAGATTAAGTATCTAGTGTGTGATATCCTTAGATAGACACCTATATGAATTTTGTTTTTGTTGATTTTTAGACTGCAACCTATCTTGGAATGTTCACATTGCTGAAGTAAGCAGGAGGGTGTTTTACTCGTTTCGATCTCTGAAGCGTCTCCAGAAGTTCTGCCCATTCTCAACAAACCTTTAGTTGAGAAAGGCAGCTCTTGCTCAGTCTCTTCTTATTCCTCTTCTTGACTACGCTGATGTCTGCATCCTTGATGCGACTGAGGAACTTCATGATAAGCTCAAGCGTTTGCAAAATGTATGCATCGCTTCATTGCACATTTTATTTGCTGTCAGATAACCCAATTATTGGTTAAGCCTTAGTAAATATGTTGTCCTTTTGTATTTGTATGTTTTTTTGTGAACAATGAATAATTTGAATATTAAAAAGTTGATTTAGAATAATTTGAATATTAATAAGTTGACTTAGATAAATAGGTTGTTGTTGTTTATGTTTATTTTATTATTATTATGTTTTGGTTCAATTATAATTAAATATGCTTACAATTTTTGCTCATTTGTTAGTCATGTCCAACAATATAATATTTCCACTATCACCACTATCAGCAACCCTCCTAGATGACCTATATCGCAATTGCATGTTTCGCGACAGCGTACGTCGCAATGGTAAACTTTCGCAGTAACGTACATCGCAGTAAAGAACTTTCGTGACAGCGTACTTCGCAATGGTAAACTTTCGCAGTAACGTACATCGCAGTAAAGAACTTTCGTCACAACGTACGTCGCTATAGTAAACTTTCGCAGTAACGTACATCGCGGTAGTGAACTTTCGCGGCAGCATACTTCGCAATGATAAACTTTCGCAGTAACGTACATCGCAGTTGTGAACTTTCGCGGCAGCGTTCATCGCGATAATGAACTTCGCAACAATGGGGTACACCCTCTTCTAACATCCCTAGGGATAAGGCGTAAAATAAGAAGGCGGAAACCATTAATAAATATATTTATTTACCCGAAGCAATAGTCAAGCCGGAGGGGCAACAAAGGTGGTATTCGGGCCGTTCTACAATTAGGTGCTGTATTCTATTTATCCCTCAGTGGTCCAGTACTGTCCTGAGTCAAGCCGCAGGTGGAAGCAGGCGCTCGGCGAGTAGTCTGGATTAGGGCGTAGGTGGAGGTCGCTGGTGAGTTCAGCTGGCAGCGCCGCTGCGTGGGGGTATTCTTAACCCGGACCTTGAACCCTGGAACGCGTCAACAAATAAGGGTGTTACGGGGCGTTCCAGAAACTCCTGTGAGCATCCACGACTACGGCGTGATGGAAGCACTAGGCCCGTAGTAGTGATGCCGTGGATGTTCACAATCAGACACGGAGATTACAATAAAAATAACTGAATAAAAATATAAATTATTTTAAAATGATGTGGTTAGAAATAAAAAATGATGTTGAAAATATTTTAGTCATTTCACAGTAAGCTAATAACAATTCAAGGCTAGATAACAATGATGTGCGAAGATGTTTAAATGTAGCTACTGTGAAAATGAAACTAATTACATGTATTAAGAATGAAAACACCCAAGCTCTAAAAGTCAGTAAGTGACGATGATACAATATAATGATGTGCACCACTTACCCAAGCTGGGGTTGGAAAATCACTTAATAACTAGGTATTTCGTATCAATCACCATTAACAATGTATTGCAAGGCGAACAACTATATGTGACGGTTACGCGCCAAAAAGTAATAACGTTTAGCCGCGTAGCAGAGACCGTCAAGTACGAGCGTTCGTCTCAGCAGCCGAGTGGCGTATGTCTGTCGCTCAGGTGGGGAAATGCGGGTGCGGCGCGGTGCGCCTGCGACCGTTATCTTTTGTGACGATCACGTCGAGCGCAGACAAAAGAACTTTTGAGTTTGCGAGGGTACTCATCGAACACAAATAGTATGGCGCTTCGTATTGATGAATTTATGTTTTTTTATTAGGGTTATGATTTAATATATTTTTATTTTTGTAGAATGGTTAAATATGGGTAATTATCAAATAATGTACGTATAACGTTACAAGCAATGGTACTTCAAAAGAAATGGAGACATATAAGAGATGCATATTCAAGAGACTTGAAAAAGCAGCGAGAATCAAAAAGTGGATCCGAAGCAAAGAGACAACGAAAATATGTTTATTTTGATCGACTGCAATTTTTGTCGGAACTGTATGAAATAAAACCAGATTCAAAAGAAAAAAATAAACAAATTTGTAACGATTCTACTGCGTCAACATCGAAAAATAAAACTAAGAGTTCATCTGCCGACGATAACAATGAAACTAACACGCTTTTAAAAATACTTGCAGAAAGACACAGAATAAAAAAAATGCAAGAGAAGATGATTTCGAAGATGGGGATAGATATTTTTTATTGTCTTTATTAAACGACTTCAAGAGGATCCCGGAAAGTCGTAAAATGGATGCCAAATACAACATAATAGGAATAATCCGAAAATACGCGACGCCACAACCGTATACTCGTGTTATGAACAACAACGCGGCTACTTTACGAATCCATCTCCAGGATATCAAACACAAACATCTCAGCTTGAGTCTACAGCAGAGGAAATTGCAGCAGTCTCATCCGTATCTAATTTGAGTGAAGATTCGGAAAGTTCCATATATAATGATCTTTTTACAGACGATATTCCCACATAATTTTTTTTATTATAATTTTTGCAAATTTACAGACGACAGTGACACAAATTAGCACATCAGCGGCACCGTCTGGCGTGTGTCAGCTTATTTAAAAAACCCTATTTCGTATTTAATTGTTGATTTTACTGAACTAATTAGTAATTAGATTCGTCTCAATATTATTTTGTAATTTAAAAAAAATAACTAAAAATAAATAAATATATAAAGATAAGCTGTTTAATTTACTTACCTCAATTTTATCAGTAGTCGTTCTTCAGCTGATATAGTATGTTTGAATATAGTTTCTTGTCGCTGAATTTTACTTTTAACTAATTCCAGTAATTTGAAGAAACATTCTCTAGGCATTCTTAAGTAATTAAAAAAACTGCTTGGGTCTTCTTTTAACCTAGGGTAAAGAGTATGGAAATCACCAAAATCACATGTTAACGAAAACATCGGTAATGCTCTTTTACGGAGGCGTGTTTTTTTTTTTTTTGTTTGATGTTTTTCAACAAGAGCACTAACAGTAATGTTTCTTCGTCAGAGTCCATGGCTTAACTGATGTCAAATAAATTTAAAACAGCACTAGCATACAAACGCACGGCAGTCAGATACGCTTTCAATTTAAGTGTTTGGTAACGGACTGCTACCGTACTGCAACGGCACGGCAGCGTGTTATAACTAGCGGCACGGAAAACGTGCGGCAGCGGTCCGATACGAAAAGCATAAATTGAAAGAACCCTAATAAATGTGCACTTCGCTGGACTGCGAACCCATTTCTGCCAACCTGCGCGGCGCCCTACGTTTGTCCCGAGCGAGAGTCGAACGACACTACGACAGAGTGACGCTGACCGTGACAGCGCCAAGTGCCCAGTTATTTTCCTCGAGCAGTACGTACTTGGAGTGGAGTAAGGTTACCTAACATCTGTCTGTATAACCTATGCCCACAATAAAAAGATTTGATTTGATTTGAGTACTATACTTACAATTATGCCAATAATTACATTCACATACTTTTTGAAACTGTTATCTGGACTGTCCCTACTAGGATGATGGTATGGTTACATTGAATGCAATGGCAATACGCACATCCTCTCTGCATTTATAACTGGAGAATCTTTGTTATTTTTCTAAAACAGAAATAACATAATTATATTAATAAAATAAAAGTATGTTTACTACAAATTTACTTTATATTTATGTTATGTGTATTTTTTTAATTAGTTACGTACCTATACTAAATTAAAGTTCATGAATACATTATTTATAATTTTATTGTTGATTAAAATATGCTACTTACCCAAGTTATCAATCTCTTTTTCATTATAAGGCATCTCTTTTTAAAAAAAATGGGAATACCAGCCATTTTAGCGCGAACCTTATAAACAAGCAAATAAAATTGTGTCCTTTTGCTCCGAGCGGGCGAGCGTCAGCGTCCATCCGTGACAGTGGTCACCGATGCACTGCCGCCCGAGCGGGCGAGCGTCAGCGTCCATCCGTGACAGTGGTCACCGATGCACTGCCGCCCGTCGCCCGGTAGACCCCCGCTTCAACGCGCACCAAGTTTACTCGGCAAAACTAATAACCTTGATTTACTAATCACAATTTAAAAAAGCCGCAGATTTTTTTTTTTAAATTAAATTTCCTTTTAGATGGTGAAAGTTTCATAAAAATACGCCCAATGGTTTTTGCGTGATTGTCGTTTTTTGGTCCGCGTTAGGCGTTACTTTGCAAATTAATTAAACTATGTTATACTAATATATTTTAAAATCTACTCAGATGAAATTATTGAGAAAACGCTCTAGTATAACATATATTTTTTCCAAAAAATTACGACTAGCCGTTTAGACGTGATTCTCATTTTATATCAGCTACTCAAGGGTCTTAAGTACCTTTCTTTACTAAGCTGTAGCTTATTTTGTTTATTACCCAATAAAGATATCTAGTGTAGTATGCTAATAAACTGTATTTTACATTTTAGGTTGCCGACTAATAAATAAATAATAAAGAAATGGCTGGATGCTACTGGAAGAGAAAATTGGAACCAAACTAAAAATAGTAGAATTTGTTCAATTCATTTTGATGACGATTCATTTCTCTTTAAAAAGAAATGTGTAAAATTAAAACCACATTCAATGCCTAAAAAAAATATATATGTAAGTATTGATGTATTTACTTAGGTATGATTCTCACCCCCCTCTTTTATTGGGTGTTTTTTTTTATTACATACATACGTTCACGTCGGTATCCCAGATGGGGTAGACAGAGTCTCACAAACATAGTGTTGTTACGAATGAGGTGTACTAGATGACTGAAATAAATATAAACAATGAATCACAACTATTGCTACCTGCTCGCCGTCGATAAAAACTTTTAGAAGATTTAAATGATGTTTGTTGAATTTTAAATTCTTACTTTTTTTTTTACTGATCATTTAATGTAAATTTCATTGTTCTGTCAACAAAAATATTAAAAAGGCAATTCCAGCAGCGGCAGGCGGCAGGTCTGTAGGCAATTCCGAAATCCCGGGATTAGAAAAAAGCACGGGATCGAATTTCCTACGTAGGTACTAATTGCATTAAATTCTTAGTGTTTGGATTTAATATATTATAAATTGTTACAGATTAAGGCCGACCAAAATAAAGCCAGTTACCACGACGTTGTACTGTTGATACATCCCTCAACAAGCAAACCTGACCAAACCATGGTTAGTTTTACTACACACACAATTAAAATCTTTCTTATCTGCTATGAACTTGTTTTACTTGTTTATGTAATGTCTAATAAATTTTTATTGTTACAGATTTCGGTTTCAGCAAATCAGTGTTCACAGCAGGAAAATATACCAGTGCTATCAACGAGGCAGCGGCGTAATTGCGTAAGTGAATTCGGCAAGGCAAATGGTTTAAACCCATTAATCAACCAATCACATAGACGGAAATTCAAATCGCGTCTTTGATCTCGCATGTGATTGGTCGATTGATAGTCGCCCTTTGGCTTGCCAAATTCACTTACCCTATAAGACTGCAGGAAAACTTTGAAACATCTGAATCATCTGCCTCTAAACGGAGAAAGGTGGTTATTTTACAAGAACTGCAAAATATTCAACCAAATAAATTGTAGTTCTAAAAACTAAAAAACACGCTTTAATGGTAAGGATAATGGGACAAACTGTTTAAATTATTGCATTGTCATCGGTCCTTGATAAGTGTGCAAAGTTTCAAATCAATCCAACGTTTTGAAGTGGGTGAAAATCACGTTCAAAGATTCCGTTACATTGATACATTGTTACATTGATACATAGATACATACATACCAAGCTAATAAAAGCGTGTTAAAAAGCTAAATGTCGCCGGGTTAAAGGCAAAACCGACTATCTGTGATTTTTTCAGTTTTCACTTTAATATACCATTCGAATCAGCATTTGATTCTTTATCTAACGGTAAAACCAACTAAACCGCAGGACTTACCGTTCCCGAGATACCGAATGTAAAAACCGATTATATAGTTATTTGACTGAATTAAGAAACAAATAAATCGAGAAAGTGTATCATTAGACAATAAAAAACACACAATTCGTAACAATTTGACCGAAATACTTCAAAATATAGATGTAAAAAGTACCATAACCTTTTAGTGGGTTTTTGTTTCACAATAATGTCAAAGGAAGGTTTTAGTCTCTAATGGTAAAAAATTATATATTTGATTAGCACCTTTTTGATCTTGAACATTCAAACAAAATAAATATTATATAAATATAGTCGATTTTGACATTCGGTTTTTCGGTTTCTTTTTATCGAATTGCCTGGAAGCAAAACCGATTAAAGTCGATACTTCCCCGCGCTGCCGCTGTCCCTCTCCCGCTTTTCGATGGGGTTTTATTCAAGAGATTGGGATCCACGAGGACGATATGAGCCCCAAAACAAAAAGGCACTAAAGAAATTGGAGAAATCTGGCGTCATATCAAAGCTTTCCTTACGATGGAAAGCCATTATGTGCGCAAAGATATTAAACACCAATATCTAGACTGTAGTCTGTCAATTACAAAAATGTATGCATTGTATGAGTAGGAGTGTGAGAAGCAGAGTTTACCACCCGCTTCGGAGGCTACATATCGAAATGTATTTTGCCCCGAATTCAATTTGGAGTTTTCGTTCCCAAAAAGACCAGTGTCTTTTGTGAAACAACGGACTTGAAAGGATCTTAAGAGACTAGCCGTCAGTATGATTATTACTAAAGCAAAAACCAGTAATGGACAACGTGAACGTTGAAAGCGATACATTGAAAGTGAATCAAAAATATTTTTAATTACGACGTCTGAAACTTTTTAATTGTAATTTTGAAACTCTGTAATTTTTTTATATAGGTCTCGGCAATGTAGAACCCTCTTTGGAATCACAGTCAATAACACAAGACCAAAGCCCCTCAAATAATTGCCATCGTTACGGTACGCGACTCCAGTCTAAGTACGTCGAGCCAGTCTAAATAGTTGTGACTGAACCATCACCACAAGCCACAAATGACCTATGTTTCCACAGACACAGTATCCGTTATATAAAGAACCATTATGCATCTCAAAAGCCAAAAAAGCCGATTTATTGAAACTTTGTGACAAAGGAGTCATGCCCGATGAATATCATGGATGGTTCCAAAGTTTGAGAGCTGATGGCCAAAAAGTGGATCGTATACCTGATGTTACGGTTTCTATAGAATCAGAGGACTCGGAGAATGACTCTGAGTGATATTTTTTTTAGAATATTTTTTTATAGACCAATTGTTGTTTGTTTAGATTACGAAACTTTTATGTTCATACAAAGTAAAAAATAGTAAAATAAATGCTTCTTCTTGTTACCCGTCAGTTTTATTTTTTGTATGTTTTCTTGTACTGGATAAGATTACACAATTTGAATGATTTAAGCAATACAAATCAGTAACTTGTATGTTAGTACAATTTTACATTCTACATTCAAAGATATCTATTAGGAAATAGAAAGGCAAAACTAACTATCTTTTCGTATTTTTTTAAATTGTTTCGTAACGAATGTTTCAACAATCAGCCTTACAATCAAATTATCAAAACAATACTTTTACTCACGCAAACGCAAAGTCTGTTAGAAACAGGACAAGTACTTTTCCAGATATGCTTGTATTTGTACTATACAGGCAAAACCAACTAAAAGGAGGGGGTTAAAATTCGTTTTTTTTTTTTGGGAAAAATGAAGTAAATTTTTGTGTTTAATATGCAACAGAAACTCAGATGATTATAGAACACGCTCTTAATTTTGCGACAAGCATATTTTTTTATTAAGGACTTAATTTTAATATCAAACATTCCAAATGCGCTTACATAAAACTTTATATTGACTTTTTTGGACTAAATAATTGGTTTTGCCTTTAACCCGGCGATGTGGTATGCATACCTGTGCAAATAAATATATTATAATATTAATCTGACATCCTAATTCTCTGTAAAAAATCTTACATCTTTTCTAATGCATATATAAATTTCTAACATTTTTACAATAAGAATTATTATGTAAGTATTTATTAGTAGTAAGGCTACGTCCTACAATCGGCGACATATTGTTTTTAGTAGGAGAAAAAAGGAACGTACTGATTACAATAGTGTAACGCAACGTCCTACAAAAAGTCGGTCAGAAATAAAAAGAAAGAAATAGTCGGGCCGATTATCAGTCCTACGACATGTCTGACGTGAGCGGGCAGCCAAAATTTTATTTACAGCTTTTGTAACGGAACGTTACAATTAATTAATGCTTCGTTCTATGTTTGTTTGTGACTTGGAAAGCGCCGGGTACCTGAGGCGCGGGGGCCGGGTATTCGCATTGAACGAATAATAAAAAGCATTGCACTCGGCCGCCCGCGCAGTGCCCGCCAGCAGTCGTTCCTAGGCTGATGTGCGGGCACACGTATCACTGAGTGCTCGCCGTCAGTCGTTCCTAGGTTGACGTGCGAGCACACATATTGTTTTGCGTCGTGTCGAGCGCCCTAGCAGACACGAGCGTTATTATTTAAATATATAACTTATTCACGTTAAAATTAGTGCCGTTGGGTTGTGCGTGGAAATCCCGAATTAGGGTAAGTTTAGAATAGCGCACAAATTACGCACATAATAATCATTGCCATCTCATTTTTTTGCCAATCATTATTTTATGTACCTACCCCTATTTTATTTCTTGTTACGGTACAATTTTAATTTCTAAGCACCATTTAGGAATAGCCTCTAACATTGCTAATAACGCTGCATCATGCTACCTAACTTCCTTCTACCTTCAATTGTATTTATAATTTTATAATATAAACTAGTATTTGCTTGGTGCGCGAGCTGCAAGCAGCTCGCGTGTTGTTGTCCCTACACCCGCGTGTTGTTGTCCCTACTCCTACCCTACAGCTACCCTACACCTACCCTACACCTACCCTACACCTACTCTACACCTACCCTACACCTACCCTACACCTACCCTACACCTACCCTACACCTACCCTACACCTACCCTACACCTACCCTACACCTACCCTACACCTACCCTACACCTACCCTACACCTACCCTACACCAACCCTACACCTACCCTACACCTACCCTACACCAACCCTACACCTACCCTACACTTTGTTCAAAAAAACATAACCCTAATGTTTGCATTCGTCGCCAGGCACTGAGTTTCGCTTCACCCACTCAACCTTCGTTCGCTCCATTCGGGGTCCCTACGCTGCCTGATCCACTCCCACCGGACAGGTTTCGACTACCGATATTAGGTAGGGGAGGTTGGGGAGAGGAGGGATGAAGGGATGAATGATGAATGATTCCGACTCAAGCATTGCCCCTTTATATGAATCTGAAAAAATAAATGTTCCAAGTCTCTCAACTTCCGAGATCCGCTTAAAGGGGGGGAGAAGGGGGGCGAGAGGGTCAACTTTGAAAAATGGTTTTTACTTTTCCGAGCCTCCTCTAAATGAATTCGTAAAAAAACCAAAAAAAAAAGATTCGCCAAAACGGTGGGGGGAGGGGGGAGAAGGGGGGCAAGGGGGCAACTTTGAAAAATGGTTTGTTTGTGACTATAGCATTGCCCCTTTATATGAATCTGAAAAAAGAAATGTTCCAAGTCACTCAACTTCCGAGATCCGCTTAAAGGGGGGGAGAAGGGGGGCGAGGGGGTCAACTTTGAAAAATGGTCTTTACTTTTCCGAGCCTCCTCTAAACGAATCCGTAAAAAAAACACGAAAAAAAGATTCGCCAAAACGGGGGGGGGAGGGGGAGAAGGGGGGCAAGGGGGTCAACTTTGAAAAATGGTTCTTTTGTGACTATAGCATTGCCCCTTTCTATGAATCTGAAAAAATAAATGTTCCAAATGTTCCAACTTTCGAGATCCGCTTAAAGGGGGGGAGAAGGGGGGCGAGGGGGTCAACTTTGAAAAATGGTCTTTACTTTTCCGAGCCTCCTCTAAACGAATCCGTAAAAAACAAAAAATACGGGTACCTTAGTTTCCGAGATACGATAGAGGGGGGGAGGAGGGGGGAGGAAAAGGGGAGGTTTGGGACTTTTCCCATACTCACGGGAGTTACTTGTTTACGAATCTGTCAAAATATACCCACCTCCCCCTCCACCATCTGGGAGAACAATTATGTCAATGAGTCAGTCAGTGAGTGAGTGGTAATCCAGCTTTATATAATATAACTAGTATTTGCTTGGTGCGCGAGCTGCAAGCAGCTCGCGTGTTGTTGTCCCTAGACCCGCGTGTTGTTGTCCCTACACCTACCCTACACCTACCCTACACCTACCCAACACCTACCCTACACCTACCCTACACCTACCCTACACCTACCCTAAACCTACCCTACACCTACCCTACACCTACCCTACACCTACCCTACACCTACCCTACACCTACCCTACACCTACCCTATACCTACCCTACACCTACCCTACAAGTACCCTACACCTTCCCTACACCTACCCTACACTTTGTTCCAAAAAACATAACCCTAATGTTTGCTTGTCGTCGCCAGGCACTGAGTTTCGCTTCACCCACTCAACCTTCGTTACGCTACGGAGGTCGCCGGCTCGCTCCGCTCGCCACCTCCCCCCTGCGCTGCACTCGGTCTCGTAGGTTCGCTCCATTCGGGGTCCCTACGCTGCCTGGTCCACTCCCACCGGAAAGGTTTCGACGACCGATATTAGGTAGGGGAGGTTGGGGAGAGGAGGGATGAAGGGAGGGAGAGTGGGGAGTTTTGAAAAATGATTCCGACTCAAGCATTGCCCCTTTATATGAATCTGAAAAAAGAAATGTTCCAAGTCTCTCAACTTCCGAGATCCGCTTAAAGGGGGGGAGAAGGGGGGCGAGGGGGTCAACTTTGAAAAATGGTTTTTACTTTTCCGAGCCTCCTCTAAACGAATCCGTAACAAAAACTGAAAAAAAAAGATTCGCCAAAACGGGGGGGGAGGGGGGAGAAGGGGGACAAGGGGGTCAACTTTGAAAAATGGTTCGTTTGTGACTATAGCATTGCCCCTTTCTATGAATCTGAAAAAATATATGTACCAAATGTTCCAACTTTCGAGATCCGCTTAAAGGGGGGGAGAAGGGGGGCGAGGGGGTCAACTTTGAAAAATGCTTTTTACTTTTCCGAGCCTCCTCTAAACGAATCCGTAACAAAAACTGAAAAAAAAAAGATTCGCCAAAACGGGGGGGAGGGGGGAGAAGGGGGACAAGGGGGTCAACTTTGAAAACTGGTTCGTTTGTGACTATAGCATTGCCCCTTTATATGAATCTGAAAAAAGAAATGTTCCAAGTCTCTCAACTTTCGAGATCCGCTTAAAGGGGGGGAGAAGGGGGGCGAGGGGGTCAACTTTGAAAAATGGTTTTTACTTTTGCGGGCCTCCTCTAAACGAATCCGTAAAAAACAAAAAATACGGGTACCTTAGTTTCCGAGATACGATAGAGGGGGGGAGGAGGGGGGGGGGAAAGGGGAGGTTTGGCACTTTTCCCATACTCACGGGAGTTACTTGTTTACGAATCTGTCAAAATATACCCACCTCCCCATCCACCATCTGGGAGAACAATTATGTCAATGAGTCAGTCAGTGAGTGGTAATGCAGTTTTATATAATATAATAACTAGTATTTGCTTGGTGCGCGAGCTGCAAGCAGCTCGCGTGTTGTTGTCCCTACACCAACCCTACACCTACCCTACACCTACCCTACACCTACTCTACACCTACCCTACACCTACTCTACACCTACCCTACACCTACCCTACACCTACCCTACACCTACCCTAAACCTACCCTACACCTACCCTACACCTACCCTACACCTACCCTACACCTACCCTACACCTACCCTACACCTACCCTACACCTACCCTACACCTACCCTACACCTACCCTACACCTACCCTACACCTACCCTACACCTACCCTACACCTACCCTATACCTACCCTACACCTACCCTACACCTACCCTACACCTACCCTACACCTACCCTACACCTACCCTACACCTACCCTACACCTACCCTACACCTACCCTACACCTACCCTACACCTACCCTACACCTACCCTACACCTACCCTACACCTACCCTACACCTACCCTACACCTACCCTACACCTACCCTACACCTACCCTACACCTACCCTACACCTACCCTACACCTACCCTACACCTACCCTACACCTACCCTACACCTACCCTACACCTACCCTACACCTACCCTACACCTACCCTACACCTACCCTACACCTACCCTACACCTACCCTACACCTACCCTACACCTACCCTACACCTACCCTACACCTACCCTACACCTACCCTACACCTACCCTACACCTACCCTACACCTACCCTACACCTACCCTACACCTACCCTACACCTACCCTACACCTACCCTACACCTACCCTACACCTACCCTACACCTACCCTACACCTACCCTACACCTACCCTACACCTACCCTACACCTACCCTACACCTACCCTACACCTACCCTACACCTACCCTACACCTACCCTACACCTACCCTACACCTACCCTACACCTACCCTACACCTACCCTACACCTACCCTACACCTACCCTACACCTACCCTACACCTACCCTACACCTACCCTACACCTACCCTACACCTACCCTACACCTACCCTACACCTACCCTACACCTACCCTACACCTACCCTACACCTACCCTACACCTACCCTACACCTACCCTACACCTACCCTACACCTACCCTACACCTACCCTACACCTACCCTACACCTACCCTACACCTACCCTACACCTACCCTACACCTACCCTACACCTACCCTACACCTACCCTACACCTACCCTACACCTACCCTACACCTACCCTACACCTACCCTACACCTACCCTACACCTACCCTACACCTACCCTACACCTACCCTACACCTACCCTACACCTACCCTACACCTACCCTACACCTACCCTACACCTACCCTACACCTACCCTACACCTACCCTACACCTACCCTACACCTACCCTACACCTACCCTACACCTACCCTACACCTACCCTACACCTACCCTACACCTACCCTACACCTACCCTACACCTACCCTACACCTACCCTACACCTACCCTACACCTACCCTACACCTACCCTACACCTACCCTACACCTACCCTACACCTACCCTACACCTACCCTACACCTACCCTACACCTACCCTACACCTACCCTACACCTACCCTACACCTACCCTACACCTACCCTACACCTACCCTACACCTACCCTACACCTACCCTACACCTACCCTACACCTACCCTACACCTACCCTACACCTACCCTACACCTACCCTACACCTACCCTACACCTACCCTACACCTACCCTACACCTACCCTACACCTACCCTACACCTACCCTACACCTACCCTACACCTACCCTACACCTACCCTACACCTACCCTACACCTACCCTACACCTACCCTACACCTACCCTACACCTACCCTACACCTACCCTACACCTACCCTACACCTACCCTACACCTACCCTACACCTACCCTACACCTACCCTACACCTACCCTACACCTACCCTACACCTACCCTACACCTACCCTACACCTACCCTACACCTACCCTACACCTACCCTACACCTACCCTACACCTACCCTACACCTACCCTACACCTACCCTACACCTACCCTACACCTACCCTACACCTACCCTACACCTACCCTACACCTACCCAAAACTTTGTTCCAAAAAACATAACCCTAATGTTTGCTTTTCGTCGCCAGGCACTGAGTTTCGCTTCACCCACTCAACCTTCGTTACGCTACGGAGGTCGCCGGCTCGCTTCGCTCGCCACCTCCCCCCTGCGCTGCACTCGGTCTCGTACGTTCGCTCCACTCGGGATCCCTACGCTGAATCCGTAAAAAAAACGAAAAAAAAGATTCGCCAAAACGGGGGGGGGGGGGAGGGGGGAGATGGGGGGCAAGGGGTTCAACTTTGAAAAATGGTTTGTTTGTGACTATAGCATTGCCCCTTTATATGAATCTGAAAAAAGAAATGTTCCAAGTTTCTCAACTTCCGAGATCCGCTTAAAGGGGGGGAGAAGGGGGGCGAGGGGGTCAACTTTGAAAAATGGTTTTTACTTTTCCGAGCCTCCTCTAAACGAATCCGTAAAAAAAACACGAAAAAAAGATTCGCCAAAACGGGGGGGGGAGGGGGAGAAGGGGGGCAAGGGGGACAACTTTGAAAACTGGTTCGTTTGTGACTATAACATTGCCCCTTTATATGAATCTGAAAAAAGAAATGTTCCAAGTCTCTCAACTTCCGAGATCCGCTTAAAGGGGGGGAGAAGGGGGGCGAGGGGGTCAACTTTGAAAAATGGTTTTTACTTTTGCGAGCCTCCTCTAAACGAATCCGTAAAAAAAACATTCTACGGGTACCTTAGTTTCCGAGATACGATAGAGGGGGGGAGGAGGGGGGAGGAAAAGGGGAGGTTTGGGACTTTTCCCATACTCGCGAGAGTGACTTGTTTACGAATCTGTCAAAATATACCCACCTCCCCCTTCACCATCTGGGAGAACAATTATGTCAATCAGTCAGTCAGTGGTAATGCAGTTTTATATATTATAATAACTAGTATTTGCTTGGTGCGCGAGCTGCAAGCAGCTCGCGTGTTGTTGTCCCTACACCAACCCTACACCTACCCTACACCTACCCTACACCTACTCTACACCTACCCTACACCTACTCTACACCTACCCTACACCTACCCTACACCTACCCTACACCTACCCTAAACCTACCCTACACCTACCCTACACCTACCCTACACCTACCCTACACCTACCCTACACCTACCCTACACCTACCCTACACCTACCCTACACCTACCCTACACCTACCCTACACCTACCCTACACCTACCCTACACCTACCCTACACCTACCCTATACCTACCCTACACCTACCCTACACCTACCCTACACCTACCCTACACCTACCCTACACCTACCCTACACCTACCCTACACCTACCCTACACCTACCCTACACCTACCCTACACCTACCCTACACCTACCCTACACCTACCCTACACCTACCCTACACCTACCCTACACCTACCCTACACCTACCCTACACCTACCCTACACCTACCCTACACCTACCCTACACCTACCCTACACCTACCCTACACCTACCCTACACCTACCCTACACCTACCCTACACCTACCCTACACCTACCCTACACCTACCCTACACCTACCCTACACCTACCCTACACCTACCCTACACCTACCCTACACCTACCCTACACCTACCCTACACCTACCCTACACCTACCCTACACCTACCCTACACCTACCCTACACCTACCCGACACCTACCCTACACCTACCCTACACCTACCCTACACCTACCCTACACCTACCCTACACCTACCCTACACCTACCCTACACCTACCCTACACCTACCCTACACTTTGTTCCAAAAAACATAACCCTAATGTTTGCTTGTCGTCGCCAGGCACTGAGTTTCGCTTCACCCACTCAACCTTCGTTACGCTACGGAGGTCGCCGGCTCGCTTCGCTCGCCACCTCCCCCCTGCGCTGCACTCGGTCTCGTAGGTTCGCTCCACTCGGGATCCCTACGCAGAATCCGTAAAAAAAAAGATTCGCCAAAACGGGGGGGGAAAGGGGGGCGAGGGGGTCAACTTTGAAAAATGGTTCGTTTGTGACTATAGCATTGCCCCTTTATATGAATCTGAAAAAATAAATGTTCCAAGTCTCTCAACTTTCGAGATCCGCTTAAAGGGGGGGAGAAGGGGGGCGAGAGAGGGCGAGATTTTTCAATCATCATTATAGCCCTTAGCTAAGAATAGTTACAGCACTGATTACAGTATTTGTGCCACATGTTAAATTTAGAGTTGTGTTTTTTTTTTTTTTTTACCTTTGTATAGATTCTTTTACCTATTGTGAATGTGTGAACATTGTAGGCTTTCTAGTTTTCTAGATGATTGTTAACATTTGTTAACTTTTTATTTCGTGCATTATTTTTTATTTTTTTTCTCAATTTCGTACGACTTATTGTCGGGCCTACGTTGTCCCCCCATATCCAAGTACTAATGCTGTAACATGGAAATATTGTAAACAAAACAATTTAAAAGAGTAACCATGGAGTTTCTTGCCGGTTCTTCTCCATAGGAAACGACTAACCCGAACCGTGCACCTTTTGTCGACGTTTTATAAGTGCCCATGTAGGCCTATGTAAAATAAAAATATTTGATTTTGATTTGATTTAGAGGGTCAACTTTGAAAAATGGCTTTTACTTTTCCGAGCCTCCTCTAAACGAATCCGTAAAAAAAAACAAAAATATAGATTCGCCAATACGGGGGGGGAGGGGGGAGAAGAGGGGCAAGGGGGTCAACTTTGAAAACTGGTTCGTTTGTGACTATAGCATTGGCCCTTTATATGAATCTGAAAAAAGAAATGTTCCAAGTCTCTCAACTTCCGAGATCCGCTTAAAGGGGGGGAGAAGGGGGGCGAGGGGGTCAACTTTGAAAAATGGTCTTTACTTTTCCGAGCCTCCTCTAAACGAATCCGTAAAAAACAAAAAATACGGGTACCTTAGTTTCCGAGATACGATAGAGGGGGGGAGGAGGGGGGGGAAAAAGGGGAGGTTTGGCACTTTTCCCATACTCACGGGAGTTACTTGTTTACGAATCTGTCAAAATATACCCACCTTCCCCTCCACCATCTGGGAGAACAATTATGTCAATGAGTCAGTGAGTCAGTCAGTGGTAATGCAGTTTTATATATTATAACTAGTATTTGCTTGGTGCGCGAGCTGCAAGCAGCTCGCGGTTTCGTCGTGTTTTTGAGAGGTATTCCTTAACCTACCCTACACCTACCCTACTCCTACCCTACACCTACCCTACACCTACCCTACACCTACCCTACACCTACCCTACACCTACGCTACACCTACCCTACACCTACCCTACACCTACCCTACACCTACCCTACACCTACCCTACACCTACCCTACACCTACCCTACACCTACCCTACACCTACCCTACACCTACCCTACACCTACCCTACACCTACCCTACACCTACCCTACACCTACCCTACACCTACCCTACACCTACCCTACACCTACCCTACACCTACCCTACACCTACCCTACACCTACCCTACACCAACCCTACACCTACCCTACACCTACCCTACACCTACCCTACACCTACCCTACACCTACCCTACACCTACCCTACACCTACCCTACACCTACCCTACACCTACCCTACACCTACCCTACACCTACCCTACACCTACCCTACACCTACCCTACACCTACCCTACACCTACCCTACACCTACCCTACACCTACCCAAAACTTTGTTCCAAAAAACATAACCCTAATGTTTGCTTGTCGTCGCCAGGCACTGAGTTTCGCTTCACCCACTCAACCTTCGTTACGCTACGGAGGTCGCCGGCTCACTTCGCTCGCCACCTCCCCCCTGCGCTGCACTCGGTCTCGTACGTTCGCTCCACTCGGGATCCCTACGCTGAATCCGTAAAAAAAACGAAAAAAAAGATTCGCCAAAACGGGGGGGGGGGATGGGGTAGATGGGGGGCAAGGGGTTCAACTTTGAAAAATGGTTTGTTTGTGACTATAGCATTGCCCCTTTATATGAATCTGAAAAAAGAAATGTTCCAAGTCTCTCAACTTCCGAGATCCGCTTAAAGGGGGGGAGAATGGGGGCGAGGGGGTCATCTTTGAAAAATGGTTTTTACTTTTCCGAGCCTCCTCTAAACGAATCCGAAAAAAAAACAAAAAAAAAAGATTCGCCAAAACGGGGGGGGAGGGGGGAGAAGGGGGGCAAGGGGGTCATCTTTGAAAAATGGTTTGTTTGTGACTTTAGCATTGCCCCTTTATATGAATCTGAAAAAAGAAATGTTCCAAGTCTCTCAACTTCCGAGATCCGCTTAAAGGGGGGGAGAAGGGGGGCGAGGGGGTCAAATTTGAAAAATGGTTTTTACTTTTCCGAGCCTCCTCTAAACGAATCCGTAAAATAAACATACTACGGGTACCTTAGTTTCCGAGATACGATAGAGGGGGGCAGGAGGGGGGGAGAAAAGGGGAGGTTTGGGACTTTTCCCAAACTCGCTAGAGTCACTTGTTTACGAATCTGTCAAAATATACCCACCTCCCCCTCCACCATCTGGGAGAACAATTATGTCAGTGAGTCAGTCAGTGAGTGAGTCAGTGGTAATCCAGTTTTATATAATATAATAATAATAATACGTAACTTTTTTAAACAGAATCTGAATGATTGTTATTTTTCCTATTTTCTTTTGCTCAAGCTTGCTTGATTTGTAAACTCCGTTCTGGGCGGTACCACCACGTCAATACTACTACAATTAAATAGGTACTTTCTTCTTGTTGTCGACGGTGGTACCCCAGCACGGAAGTTTATTTGGCCGACATTTAATAAGTTGGAACGGTGGTTTCCAGGATTTACGGCTGCGCTATTTACAGCTGCACTATCTACGGCTGCGCTTCCTACGGCTGCAATTACTACGGCAACTTCTTCTTCGCCGCACAGCGTGCCGGTCGTCCCAGTGTGCCGCAGTCCGAAGACCCACCTGTCGCTACGCCACTGGTGGGCTAAGCGAGTCGGTCACCCTCCTCGTATGCCTATACGAGGAGGGTGACCGACTCGCTTAGAAACATCACCGTACAGCACGACACTGATCATCGGCCGACTTCCATCTCCGGCCTCCTGCAACTACAGGGGAGTACCTATCCCTGCAGGAGTGACAACAGACGTCCGTAACTCACGATTTTTTTTAATTTTGTGTGATGTACACTGGCGCCCAATTACGTGGTTCTGTCTGTTTTCGCTTCTGTAGTTAGTAGTTAGTTATTGTACGGTGAGTGGGTGTTTTTTTTCTTCTTTTGTAAAACGCTTTGTTAATTTTTCGTGTGTAGTAACTAGGGTGAAGATTAATGTTCACATTGAGTTGTTAATTATTAACCTTGTCATGTCAGTTTTCCTTTTTCTTAACTTTATAAATAAAAAATACAGGTTGTTTTTTTTTGTGAAAAATAGCGGGTGTTTAAATATTTTTTAGTTTCTTTCACCTGTTTTAAATTGTAATAATATTGCTTCTCAAACTTATTGTAAAACTACTTTCACACCAGTTGCAAAAATTTAATCACGCTTATTTTTTTTCATCGCCATTTTTTTGTTGTTTTGTTTCTTTCATTTGCTTCTTAATCTTTCATATCATACATATAACACAGCGTTCGGTTCTGTTAGAGCTGATTGTAACAGAATGGAGTACTTTCATCATTGATTCGTAATAATTTGTGTGCTATTTACGACTTTAACATATTGGTCAATTATATTTTTTTCTTATAATGGCATACCCTATAAAATATTTATCATTGCAAAAGTCTGAATTGGAATACGAGGTAGCCGTAAGAGGTGAAACCCCGGCTAGTACGGTAGCGGATCTTAGGCGACAGATTTGCAAACTTGGTCAAATTTTTCAAAACTATCACCACTTGTGTATGTCTTAGAGGATATAGGTAGGAGCTTAGGATTTTAGCATGTAAAAGATCTGAAAATATCCACCTATAAATAAATCTGATTTCGTTACATTCTCCCATACACTACTAAACGACTTTAAGATCTGTTACAAAAGTCATTGACGGATATTGGTCACTTGATTTTCGGCATGATAGGACACGTCGCATAATTTTTTATATTGTGTGATGTATTGTATATTAGGAATTTGATTGATGAGGTATGAATGAAGTGAAAGAATGAGTAAAAGGGTATATGGTAACAAATATAACATGCGGATTTTATTCTTAAAATAAAATCCTTATGGGGGAAAGGCGGGTAATGTAACGGAACGTTACAATTAATTATTGCTTCGTTCTATGTTTGTTTGTGACTTGGAAAGCGCCGGGTACCTAAGGCGCGGGGGCCGGGTGTTCGCATTGAACGAATAATAAAAAGCATTGCACTCGGCCGCCCGCGCAGTGCCCGCCAGCAGTCGTTCCTAGGCTGATGTGCGGGCACACGTATCACTGAGTGCTCGCCGTCAGTCGTTCCTAGGTTGACGTGCGAGCACACATATTGTTTTGCGTCGTGTCGAGCGCCCTAGCAGACACGAGCGTTATTATTTTAATATATAACTTATTCACGTTTAAATTAGTGCCGTTGGGTTGTGCGTGGAAATCCCGAATTAGGGCAAGTTTAGAATAGCACACAAATTACGCACATAATAATCATTGCCATCTCATTTTTTTGCCAATCATTATTTTATGTACCTACCCCTATTTTATTTCTTGTTACGGTACAATTTTAATTTCTAAGCACCATTTAGGAATAGCCTCTGATATTGCTAATAACGCTGCATCATGCTACCTAACTTCCTTCTACCTTCAATTGTATTTATAATTTTATAATATAAATACGTAACTTTTTTAAACAGAGTCTGAATGATTGTTATTTTTCCTATTTTCTTTTGCTCAAGCTTGCTTGATTTGTAAACTCCGTTCTGGGCGGTACCATCACGTCAATACTACTACAGTTAAATAGGTACTTTCTTCTTGTTGTCGACGGTGGTACCCCAGCACGGAAGTTTATTTGGCCGAGATTTAATAAGTTGGAACGGTGGTTTCCAGGATTTACGGCTGCGCTATTTACAGCTGCACTATCTACGGCTGCGCTTCCTACGGCAACTTCTTCTTCGCCGCACAGCGTGCCGGTCGTCCCAGTGTGCCGCAGTCCGAAGACCCACCTGTCGCTACGCCACTGGTGGGCTAAGCGAGTCGGTCACCCTCGCCGTATAGGCCGCAAGAAACATCACCGTACAGCACGACACTGATCATCGGCCGACTTCCATCTCCGGCCTCCTGCAACTACAGGGGAGTACCAATTACTACGGCAACTTCTTCTTCGCCGCACAGCGTGCCGGTCGTCCCAGTGTGCCGCAGTCCGAAGACCCACCTGTCGCTACGCCACTGGTGGGCTAAGCGAGTCGGTCACCCTCGCCGTATAGGCCGCAAGAAACATCACCGTACAGCACGACACTGATCATCGGCTGACTTCCATCTCCGGCCTCCTGCAACTACAGGGGAGTACCTATCCCTGCAGGAGTGACAACAGACGTCCGTAACCCACGACCTTACAAATTTGTGTGCCTCCGGCTGAACTGGATGTCTTTTTTTTACGAATTAAAGTTCTTATGTTTAAAGTACGCCCCCTTTTTTTTATTGCCTATTGCTAGGTGGGAATAGAACGGGTGGAGGCTACACTTTTTACATTGAATTAGGAAAAAAGAATACGCCAATACTTAACAAAATAAACACATATTATGATGCAAAAAAATAAAAAAGGAGCCACACGCAAAAAAAAATAACTATATTAAACTACTTTTTAATTTTAGGCGGCTTGCAGTAATGAAGATGACATAGTAACTCTTCTCCAACCAGGCTTGACTTCGACTCCTAGGAAGGCAAAACAACTTCAAAATCTATTGCAGATAGAGAAGATAAAATCTGCTAATCGTCTTAAAAAATTACGTGCTGTGCGTGAATGTAAACGAAGATTATTAAAAGAAAAACAGCTCGATTAGCAAACATTATAACGAAATTTAAATGTAAAATGCAGATGAAATCTGAAGAATTAGATTTATTACAGAATATAGAAACTGAAAATGCAGATTTTCTTAAACGATTCCTCGACAAAGCGAACTCTCCGCGAAAATATTCGGCATCTTTAAGAAAGTTTGCTTTATGTTTGCATTTTTTAAGCGCTAAGGCCTATGTATTTGTTAGGAATCAATTTGACACGTGCTTGCCCCATCCTAAAACGTTATATAATTGGTATAAATGCGTTGATTGTGAACCAGGCTTCACAAATGAAGCTTTTGAGGCTATCAAATTATTTACTAGTAAATCGTCTGAAAAATTACTCTGCTGTATTAGAATGGACGAAATGTCAATCCGGCAACATCTTCAGTGGAATGGCAAACGCACTATCGGATACGTGAACGTAGGAGATAATTTGGATACGGACAATGTGCCCTTAAAATATGCTTTGGTGTTTATGGTTACTGCGCTAAACGCCAGTTGGAAAATACCTGTAGGGTATTTCCTTACAAATGGTGTCAACGGAGACCAACGTAGCGCGTTGTTACAAAATTGTATCCATTTATCGCTAGAATGTGGGGTGCAAATAGTGTCTGTCACGTTCGATGGATGTCCTGCAAACTTCGCTATGCTGAAAAATTTAGGCGCTCAATTTCACGATGTGAACAATGTAGACCCAAGAATAACTATCGAAGATCATGTAATTTTTAATTTTTTATTATTATTAATAGGCTCGCGCTTGACCACTATCTCACCTGATGGTAAGTGATGATGTGGTCGACGATGTAGCGCGCTTACCTAGAAGAAACCTATTCACTCTTGACTTAAAGACTCCCAGGTTGTAGCTCTCAGGAAATACAGACTCCGGCAGGGAATTCCACTCCTTAGCTGTACGCATAATGAAAGTATTCCCAAAACGTTTGGTGCGTATGGGTGGGATGTCCACCATATACCGATGACACATCGCCGTACGTCTTGTAGTCCGATGATGGAAAGGGCTAGGAGGAATTAATTAGTTCATGCAATTCCAACGCACACTCCCCGAAATGTAACCGATAAAAAACCGACAGACTGGCAACTTGGCGCCGATGTTCAAGGCTCTGGAGCCTAGACTCGACCAATATCTCATTGCCGATGAGCCTCTTGGCCCGCTTTTCGATCGACTCTAGTGCATCCAGCTGGTACTTGGCAGATCCGTCCCAGAAGTGAGAGCAGTACTCCATGCATGACCGAACTTGCGCTTGATACAAGTTGAGCAGCTGTTCTGGCGTGAAGTACCGTCTCACCTTTGCAAGGATCCCCAACTTTTTGGCAGCCAGTTGAGCTTTTGCCTCAATGAATGGACCAAAATTGAGGGTCGATGTCAACGTAACGCCAAGAAGCTCGAGATGGTCCGTTATCGGCACGTTCACACTGCGGAAAGTAGGAGCCGGGTGGAATTGGCTCCTTTTAGCGGAAAAAAGACACGCCTGGGTTTTAGCAGCATTAAACCTGACCAGATTGGCATCGCCCCATTCGGATACTGCCTGCAAGGACAAGTTCAAGCGCTCCACCATGGCCTCCCGGAGAGACTGGACCTGAGGCGTTGGACAAGTAGCGACCCCTGAGGGACCCCGGCGTTGATATCCAGTTGGTCAGACGAGCGGCCATCAATAACCACTCGTATAGACCGGTCCCTCAGGAAGTCTGCGATCCAATCGCACAGACCACCGGGCAGACCGAATGACGGAAGCTTACCAATGAGGCTCTCATGCCAGACCCTGTCAAAAGCCTTCAAAATGTCGAGGGAGACTGCAAGCGCTTCCCCGTGCCTCTCGATGGCTTCACTCCATATGTGAATGGCATACGCTAGAAGATCCCCAGTTGACCGATTTCGGCGGAAGCCATATTGGCGGTCACTGAGGATGTCGTTAGCTTCTAGGTATGCCAGGAGCTTGGAGTTGAGCACCCGTTCCATACTCTTACAGAGGATGGACGTTACTGAGATGGGTCTATAGTTGGCCGGGTCAGCCCGACTGCCCTTCATGGGCACAGGCTGAACGTTAGCTTGCTTCCAAGCATTCGGTACTTTTCCTGTCTCATATGAAAGGCGAAACAGGCGAGTCAGGATCGGAGACAGTTCAGGCGCACAAGTTCTTAGAACAATTGCCGGTACCCCGTCGGGGCCACTAGCCTTGTTCACGTCAAGATTCCGCAGCACCCTACGGACGTCTTTTTGATGGATGCGAATGTCCGACATACTCGTCTTCCGTCATTCGGTCCATAAGGAGGGGGCCGCGCGTTACCAGAATCCAGGCGTGAGGATTCCGCAAAAAGAGAGGCAAACAAGTTTGCTTTCTCCTCAGCGGAGTGGGCCAGCGTTCCGTCGGGTTTCAGCAGTGGTAGTAGTGAGGGCCGGCAGAAGTTCGATTCGACCGACTTAGCCAGGGACCAGAACGCTTTACTACCGGCTGGATAGGAAGCAAGTTTGGACCCAATACGGCTTATGTGGTCAAACCGAGCCCTTCGCAATACCCTCTTGCAGGACTTGGCAGCCCTATTGAAGGCTCTCTTCCTCTAGCTCCCGTCGCTAGCTTTGCGCGTCCGAGCGTCGATCCAAGCCACCTGGCTTGGGTCGACGCTCGGACGCGCAAAAACATGAGGCGTACCTACGCCTCATGTTTCAGCGTGTTGACACGATTGCACTCGGCGCCAAACCATGGCCGGTCAACGCTAGACATTGCTACGTCAGAGAACGGAATGAAGTACTCCATTCCCTGACGCAACACGTCCGTCACGGCGTCCGCGCACGACGAAGGATCAGCCGAAGAAAAGCAAATGGGCTGCCAAGGATAAGATGCGAAGAAAGAACGCATCCCATCCCAATCTGCTGACCTGTACCGCCAAACCCGCCGAGTGCCTCTTGGGCTGGGATCGGGCGGGGAGTAGACGGATACAGACTTCACCAGACAATGGTCGGAGCTACCCAAAGGTGAAGATACCGACACAGAGTAGCGGTCTGGATCTATTGTCAGCAGAAGGTCCAAGCAATTGGCAGTGTGCGAATGAACATCCGGCACCCTTGTTGCTCCCTGGACCAGCTGGGCGAGATTTAACGCAAACGCAAGCTTTCGCGTCTCTCGCCCAGCATGATATGGGAAGAGCCACTCCTGGTGGTGGGCATTGAAATCCCCCAGTATCACTAATTGGGCAGAAGGGTACCGCTGCTGTGCCGTATCAGCCGCCTCACACAGATGTTCCGTGAGCCTGGTTGTCTCCTGATCTCCACTGTGCGATCGGTAGACACAGGCGTAGATAATTTTAACCAGGCCTGTGTCCACCAGTGCCCAGAGCACAGAAAACCTGGAGTCCTCAAGGTTTCGGAGACGCCGATAACAGATGTCGTCTCGGGCGTACATGCATACACCCGCGCGTGGTTTGAAATTGTGCTCCAGGGTAAACCCTGGGTATGATAAGTACGACACGTCTGACGGACATCCGATCTGCGTCTCCGAAAGGAAAAGAAGAGCTGCTCTATCAGTCTCCAGGTGGTGATGGACTGATTCGAGATTAGAGTGCAGCCCTCTTATGTTGCTGAGGTGCACTTTGAGTGACAGGGAGTGCTGCCGCTGTACAGCTTTTCTTTTACTTTTCCTTTGCATACTTGAGTGAAAAAAGGTGAGGAGAAGGCAGTGATATGAGGTTCCCCGCTGGCAACCTACAGACACGCACTGACAGGACGCTATCAATGGGGGACTGATCTGGAGACCGCGGGGACGCCCGAGCCCCCCCGGGAATGTCCATCGGGCCCTGTCTTCTGGTCGCCAACCAGCACGATGGTGCATTCCGGGATTTTTCGACAGTTGGTGGGGCAGCCTTTCGTGTGTGGCTGTCACACTACTTGGGCCCCCAACTACCTGCGGTCGGCCAGCGGCGCACCGTGCCTCGGATCCCGCTACCCTCCGCGACCAGTCTCCCGATAGGCCCATAACAGCGCGCGTCAGGCTGGAACGCCTGCAGTGGAACAGCTATCTCGACCCAACTCCTCTAGTTGGCTACACCGGGCATCGTACCAGAACACGGCTAGGCCGCTTGGCGGTACGTCTTTGCCTGGTGGGTGGTCGCAAGCCTTCGGCCGTAACCTACCACCAGTTAATTGATGTCACCTGATTTGCACCACCCGGGGGCCACGTGTAGGGATTCGTATGGGGTTCTCTCCTACGGACGAGGGTGAATCAGCCCCCAATAAGTAAGCCTAAGCCCGTAATTGTCATAATGTCAGACGCCTGCCATATGTTGAAACTTGTAAGAAACACTCTAGCCGACAAAAAAGTTATTTTAAATGCAAACAACGAAAAAATAACTTGAGATTATCTTGACAAGTTGCATAATTTACAAGAACATGAGGGATTACATTTAGCCAATAAACTCAGACGTACACATATCTATATAAATAAAAATGAATTGTTGTTCGTTAGTCTGATTAAAACTCGAGAATGGTTGGGCCGATTTGGATAATTCTTTTTTTGTTTTGTTCGAGAGAATACAGGGAAGGTTTAAAAACAAAAAAAATGGGAAAAAAAGGGTAGGGTAGGTGTAGGGTAGGTGTAGGGTAGGTGAATGTTTGGTGTTTTTATGGCAAAACAAAGTTTGCCGGGTCAGCTAGTAAATTATAAAAAACAAATAATGAAGGTACGTCTCGCTGCACAAACCTTCAGCAAATCAGTCGCTGAGGCTCTTAAATTTTGCAAGGATGATCTGGCTATAGATGACTTTTTCCAGTCGGGTGCCACTATAGACTTTATTAAATATTTTAATGATATCTTTTATATTTTAAATAGCCGCAGATTAAGTTCATACGGATTTAAAAAACCAATTACTAAAGAAAACTTCCAAATAATCGATGCAAAATTAAAAGAGTTTGAGACATATTTAAAAACGCTCAGGTTCATACAAGGTGATTTTGTTATTAAATCGGGCAGAAAAACGGGGTTTCTGATTTGTGTTAAGGCACTAAGAATAATTTTTAATAAGTACGTAAATATCGAAAATGCTCCTCTTCGATATTTATGTACTTATAAAATGAGCCAAGACCACTTGGAGGTTTTCTATAGTGCCATACGCTCAAAAGGTGGTTTCAACAATAACTCCACTGCGTTGCAATTCGTATCGGCGTATAGGCGACTGTTGGTTCATGGCGAATTGAAAAATATTTCAACAGGCAATTGCATACCTTTAGAGAACATAAATATTTTGACATGCAACTTAAAAACAATTTGTGGTATAATAAATAGTAGGAGTAGAAGAGAGAGATTGCTAGCAATTAATGAATGTCTCGATGCAGAAGACCAAATAGTTGATTTACCCGAAAGCCATGATTATAAAGGGAATTGTGAATTAACTGAATTCTCAAAGGAAGCCACAATTTACATTGCTGGATACATCATCCACAACATGAAAAAAATAATAATAATTTATTCATCAATTTTTTAAACAAGCTTTTCTCGTATTCTTCTCATTAAACCCTTTCATTTGATACCCATATCATGGCAGCGCACAAAAAATAACTAGTCCGCAATCTTGAGCCGTCCGCCATATTGTATTTAGAATGACGTCACTTAGCTAACTATGCATTGTCATCCAAACTAAACGTGTACTCAAAATTTCATCTTAATCGGTGGAGAATAACTGCTTTAAAATTCAGCTGCAAGATTTGACCCGAACACAGTTACATACATACATATGTATGTATGTATGTAACTGTGTTCGGGTACTGTATGTACAGTGCAAGTTAATTAAAAGCTTGTAAAATGCGACGAATGTTTAGAAGCAATTGTTGCATACGAAAAGTTTCCAGGCTTTATTCTTCAAAAAGATGTTGGCGGATTGCATTATCCATCACAAGATGTGATTAAAATTTGTTTATATGCCGAGAAACGTTTAAGGCAAATTATTTCAATACACGGCAATTCTTATTTTTCAAAAAAAAGATTGTGTGCCCAAAATTTTATGCAGTGTTTTAAAAAAAAAAAAAAATACACAATTTTTTTCAGACTTGACTAAACATATTAATGACCAAAGTCCATAATCACATATCCTTATTAATTAAAGCCATAAGTTTAAGATACCTCGAAGTCAGAATTCATTTTATCATGACGTCACTGTCTCAGCGAGGATAAAGAATTAGGAATATACACACAAAGTTAGTTTTATTTATGGGACAATAGGATACATTTTCTAATATTTTGTTTAAAAAAAACTAATATAATAATAAAAAACTAATATAATAAAAACTAAAAACTAATTTTATAATAATTTGTTTAAATAAACAAATTATTATAAAAACAAAAACCGTACGCCGCTGGCAGTACCACATAATATTTAATGAATAAATTATTTCTAGTACTTGTTTTTCTCTTTTCAGTTAATAATTTTTTTGCAGTTGTGTTTTTTGTTTTTTTTTATAATATTTTGTTTTATTTCAGACTTTTTAGTTTTATTAATGATCGAATATGTTATGTGATACAATATTATTTATTTTGCTATCAAAGTTACGCTAATCTTGAATTTGTGCCAAAATAGGAACATAAGAGTATTATTAATCTTTATTTTTGGAATAGTCTATTTAGTAGCTTTCATTTGATACTCATATAATTATGACTAGCGGACGCCGGTTTCACCTGCATAGTTCCCGTTCCCGTGGGAATACAGGGATAAAATGTCACTCGGGGATAGTGTAGCTTCCCAACGGCGAAAGAATTTTTGAAATTGATCCATTAGTTTTTAAGCGTTACAGAACTATAAAAGTTATATATATTTAACGAATATACGTTACATACAAAAATACAAATGAAGGAAACATTTGTATTTTTGTATGTAACGTTTATTCGTTCTTTATAATATTATAGTATAGAAGTATAGATAACGGTAATAGATATAAGATATAATCTATTAGATATAAGTGATTATTGTCGTCATCAAGTATTGTATGTATATTATTTTAGAGTCCTCCGGGTCCGGGTCGGCGGAGGACGTGTTGTTTTAAATTTATGATGAACAAAGCAAATAAAAATTGATTTATTTTTTTCAAGTGTCGTATTTTTTTCATCACCTGCATCATGCTAGTCGATGAATGTTCACTCGTAAAACTATACACATGCCATCGTGAAAAAAGAGACAAAACATATTTTAACTAAAATAGGTAAACGAGTAATATACCCTCTTGTGTTTATTCGTAAATCGTAATCATACATTTATTCAATATATTTTTACCTTTGTTTGGGGAAAATTTCCAACACGGCAACACCAGACATAAATATTGTTGTTTCATGTGCGGCCACGCCATGGCCCAATCTAGAGTTTTCGATATCTATGGTTCGGAGTGGACACCGTGCCCCTCAATACCCAAATTGTATTTTATTTATTAAACTAAAGGCACGACTATCATAGCACGTACATGTTTAAACTTTTGTATGGTGGCAAAGTTTATTATTACGAATATGTAGGCGCAAAATTATAAACTTAAATTCAATATTACGCGTATCGCAAAGTAATAACACAATTAACTGTGCAGCATAATACTTACTTTTTAGAACTTTTGTTGTAAGGTATAACTAATATCTCTATGCATATAGGAAATCATTTGAAAACTTAAATCTTTTATTGAAAGAGTTACGAGCCATTTTCAGTTTTCCATTGTTCCACATTAGCATTTTCACTAATATAAAGTTTAGATAGTACTATTACAGAGTCAGTGAATTATTTAAATTTAAATATCATATTATTCTTATAACACGAAATAATAGGAAATACCTACTTCATACCTACTGCATAACTCGCAACTGTTAGCATTTTTGTACATATCAATGAATTCACATACATTATCCACCCAGCGAAAATAACAAACTTTTGAATTATCAAAGGTTAATTGAAAAATAATTATATCCCTACTGGACTAACTGTTAGTAAACCTTTTTATTATCCTGTCTAGTCCTTGTTATTGCCTGTGTTGCTCCTGTAGGACTTAATTGCGTAACTTTTAAACTTACATCGTTGAAAGTTATTTGACTTCTGCATGAAAATTGGCAGGCCTATTCTTAAGTTTTAGGTATTTTATATTATAATTTTAATTGATTTAGTATATTAAGTTGATTAAATTGCTGATAAAATGCCGGATCAAGTTGGAGTAACTGTTCAAATGATCCCTAAAGATATTTTAAGCTTAATTCCAAAGTTTGATGGTGATAAAAATATTTTAAACTTGTTTATAAAAAAAAGTGAATATGTTTTAAGAAACTTTAACGGTCCCAATAATGTTGTTCAAACAACTTATAATTTCCACGCTATCACTAGTAGATTGTGTGGTAGAGCGGCGGCTCTATTAAGTGAAAGGGAGGATCTAACTACATGGGACCGACTAAAATCTACTTTTATACAACATTTTGGTGACCCCAGATCAGAGGACTGCGTAGCTATTGAATTAGAAAATTTAACACGTTGAACGCCACGCGGCCCACCGGTGGGCGATTCAAGCAAACCCGTTCAGGCTTAGTGGAAATCATCAATTCCATCATTTTTCGCTAAAGTTAATATCGACACAAAACAATAAAAAATGACTAAATTTGCATATTTAATTTGATTTAAACATGTTTTCGTGATATTTTCTTAACACGTAGTCTGCCGGTAGTATAAAAGACAAAAAAATCAAAAAACTTTTTGATGGAAATAGAAGCGCCAGGTCAAAATATAAATTCTGATATGGGAAGTGTTTTGATCAGCATCTGGGTTCCGTAGATATTTCATAAAAACTTCGTGAGGTCATAATTGACCTACGCGGCGCTGTAATAATAAAAAGTGATTATTCGTTATCGAGGCGCCGGATAGGTCACGCCTCCGGTCACCCGCACACCTCACTCGTTCGTGAGCGCTCGCGCCGAACGGTTGAGTTAGTTTTATTCAATATTTGCACGTGTTAATTACCGAATCATGGATATATCCGATCTAGACATTGAATTCGATATTTCGCAGGAAGACTTACGAGATATTGACGCACTAGAATCTAGTATTTTTAGTGAGATAAATAAATTGGCGTCAAGAACTAATGATTCTGAAGAAGAAAGTAATAACGAGAGTGTCCTACCGACAAAAAAACGTCACCGTCGTATTATTGCAAGTAGCTCCGAAAGTGAAACAGACTCAGTTGAAAATTTTGTCTCCAATCAAATTGCTCATATAGAAGAAACATCTACTACTGTACAAAAATGGACACGACCACGAGGACATCAGCCATCTGTCATAGCATTCACGGAACCAACTGGTAAGTGGTACTATTTTCTTTTTCACGCGGGTAAAGTCGCAGGCAAAAGCTGGTTTATCGGTATAAGTAGATAGGTAGGTAGGTAAAAGAGTAACAAACACAAGCACACACACAGACACACTCACAAACTTTCGCATTTATAATATTCATTCATTTCATCATTTCAGCTTATTGCAATCCACTGCTGGACGTAGGCCTCCCCCAAGGTGCGCCACAATGCACGAATTTTCGCTTTCCTCATCTAGCCACTGTTCGCTATTTTCTTGAGGTCATCGGTCTATCTGACCGGGTGGCGTCCCACACTACGCTTGCCGGTACGTGGCCTCCATTCAAGAACCCGTCTACTCCATCGTTTATCGGTTCTGTGACATGCGTGGCCAGCCTACTGCCACTTCAGCTTGCTACATTTGAAGACTATGTCAGTCACTTTGGTCCTCTGCCGGATAGTCTCATTGCGGATTTTATTCTTTAGAGATACTCCGAGCATGGACCTTACCATAGCTCGCTGAGCGACATGCAGTCAGTGAGCCAGTCTCACCGTCATGTTCCCTTTGTTCTCCACTTCTTGGCCCCGCAGGTCATCACTGGTAGGACGCACTGGTTAAATACCTTGCTCTTAAGGCATTGTGGCAGTGACGACGAAAAGATATGACGCAACTTCTTAAATGCTGCCCAGCCCAGCTGCACCCTTCGCACCATTTCCCCCTCTAAGTTGTCTCTTCCCAATCGCAATATTTGCCCCAGGTAGACGTGCTCCTGGACATCCTCGAATTGTATGCTTTATAATATTAGTAATATAGTATTAGTATAGATTTATTTGTTATTTGCAGGTATGAAGCTACCATATGCAAGAGAATTGAAAAACGGTACAGAGGGAGAATATTTCAGTCTTTTGGTCCCAGACAACATTTTCGAAAGAATTGCAAACGAAACAAATTTGTATGCACAGCAATGCCTTTCAAAAACCTTAAAACCTAAGTCTCGCGCAAATGAATGGAAACCGACATCAATAAAAGAGATTAAACAATTTTTTGGGTTAATCCTATACATGGGACTGGTGAAACTTCCTCAAATGAATTTATACTGGAGTAAAGACAGGGTATTTGGGCAAAATTTTCCAGCCACTGTTATGTGTAGAAACCGATTTGAACTGCTTTTGAGAATGGTTCACTTCACTGATAACGAGACAGCGGACAAATCCGACAGAATTTATAAAATACGACCCCTCATCAATGCTTTGAATGAAAACTTCAAAAAATATTATGCTCCGAAGGAAACTGTATGCGTTGACGAAAGTCAAGTACCATTTAGAGGGCGCATAATTTTTCGCCAATATAATAAGAGTAAGCGCCACAAATATGGGATGAAGCTGTTTAAACTTTGTACCACACCAGGATACACCTGTAAGTTACAGTTGTATGCTGGTAAAAATAATGAAATGGTTAACACAACACCCACAAATGTCGTAATGTCTCTTTGTGAAGACATATTAAATTTGGGTCATACAGTTGCCACCGACAATTGGTATACCAATTTGGACTTGGCAAATCAACTACTGAACCAAGACACCCATCTAATTGGAACAATTAGAAAGAATAGAAAGGGTTTGCCGATGGCAGTAGTCGACGCCAAACTGGGAAAAGGCGAATCCATAGCTATGGAGAATGAGCGGGGTATTTGTGTTCTCAAATGGAAAGATAAGCGCGACGTGTTAGTGCTTTCGACGAAACACTCAAGTGGTAAACGAACAGTTTTAAAAAAAGGTAGAACTGTCACAAAACCAAAAATTATATTTGCCTATAATGAAGCCAAAAGTTCCGTCGATATGAGTGACCAAATGACCTCGTATTCATCACCACTTAGAAAAACTGTAAAGTGGTGCAAAAAGCTGGGCGTTGAGCTTATTTTGAACACGGCACTGGTGAATGCTTGGATTATGTATAAAGAGAACAAAAATACTAATCAAAGTATAGTGCAATTCAGGCGTCAGTTAGTGGAGTACCTTGTGGATTCAGGAGTTGATAAAGAAAATTGTGAACAGCAGGAGCGACCTAAAAGAATGAAACATGAATTGCTGAAAAAAGAGGGACCTGTTGCTAAACTGAGACGTTTCTGCGTCGGTTGCTATAAAGAAAATGTGAAAACATATGGATCAAAAGTCGCTCGAAACAAAACTAAGAAAGTCGTTACATACTGTAAGAATTGTCCCGGTGGTGAAATATATTATTGCTTACAATGCTTCAATAAATCTCATCGTTATTTGTAGAGGATTTATAACATTTTAGTAGCCAATTAATACTTTTTATTCATAATTATTATGAATAAACACGATTAGTCATGGATGCCTTTGTTTTATTTTTCATTCCTTTGCAATTTCAACCATATTTTCGACAAATTTATGATTAGTCTGAAACCATGCTGCAGGATTGGTCTACTGCGCCGTTCCGGTCATCTCCTATAGAGAAATGTTCGGTAAAGGTGGCCTACGGCTCACAAATCAGTTTCAAACTCAGGTCTAGCTTGAGGTCACTGATGCCCTACGCGGCGTCTCAATCCAATTCAGGTGAGGTCACCGGTGACCTACGCGGCAGAGAACGTGTTAAGGAAACTTGTAATCGGTCACTGGTGACCCCCGTGGCCTGGTGATATAAAATCTCGATATTACGTCTGCGGGGGCCGCGGGGTCACCGCGCGGCCCACCCCGCGCGCCCGCGCTTCTTTCTCGCGCGGTGTAAGTTATTCCCGCTAGCCGCATTTAGTGTGTACAGTGATGATAGAACACGTGCACGTGTTATTATTTACTGTTGTTGTTCCGATGTTTTGTTATTCTCTTTTTGGCGAATTTACGTAAAATTGCTGTGGTTATAATGGATTATTACTTTGAAGACTTTGATTTAACCCAAGAAGACTTAACGGAACTTGAAAATGTAGAAATAAATTTTCTAAACAATAGCTTTCAGCTCAGTTCTGATGACGAACTGATAGCCCGACCATCACTGCATAAGCGACGTCGTTGTGTTATACTGTCAGATAGTGAAGAAAGCGATGCCGAAAATACCACTATTAGGGTTACCCCTGACATTTCAGGTAAGCAATTTATTTTTAACTATTTAACTAACCTATATTTGAGTTGTTTATTTCAATAGTTTAACATTAACCATTATTTTACTACCATTTTTTTACCCGACTGCAAGGAAAAGGTTATGTTTTTAATAGATTTTTTATTTATGTACCTACCTAATAATTGATTCACAAGTCCTGGGTACAATACCTATATTCAACTCTTTACGTAAATACAAGTGTCAATTCATCTTTTAAAACACAAGCATATGTGTTTTAAAAGATGAATTAAAATAACTATGCATTTCATTACAAACTTTTCAAATAAACCCTCAAATTATTGACTTTGTATTCATAACAAATAAATATTTAATTATGCAGGTAATACACCATCTTCAGGAGTATGGACAGCACCCAAAGGTAACCAAAGAAGTATCATACCTTTTACTGAAAATCCTGGCCTTACACCTCATCTTCGCATTAGCATGTGTCACGAATCCCCTGCAGCTTTTTATAAACTAATGGTGACGGATGAAATTTTTGAACTCATAGCTGACTGCACTAACAAATTCGCTTTAGAAAAAATTGCACACAGCAATGAAGCTTCTAAGTTTGCAAGGCTTCGTAAGTGGATTCCCACAGACTCCACTGAAATTAAAAAGCTTTTTGGGTTACTATTGTTCATGGGTATTGTAAAACTTCCCAGAATAGCGGACTATTGGTCTAAAGACCCAATAATATGTCAATCATATCCCCGAACGATTATGTCACGCAATCGTTTAGAGCTACTGCTACAAATGTTGCATTTTTCTACCGAAGACGAACTTAATAAATTAGATCGGCTTCATCGTATACGTAAGCTTTTGAATGATTTGAATGAGAATTTTCAAAAAAATTATACCCCTGCTGAAGACTTGTGCATCGATGAAAGCGTTGTCCCTTTTCGTGGCAGAATCATTTTCCGACAGTACAACAAGCAAAAACGACACAAGTATGGGATTAAGGAATTCAAATTGTGCACTGTTCCCGGGTATACGTACAAGGTCAACGTATATGCCGGCAAAAACAATGAAACCACAAACAATACCCCATCTAATGTAGTCATGGAGTTATGCAGTGATCTCTTCAATAAAGGTCATACACTCTATACAGATAATTGGTACACCAGTTTAGATTTGGCTCGAAAACTCTTAGAGAAGGAAACCCACTTAGGCACGCTAAGAAAAAACAGGAAACATCTACCAAAGAGAGTTATTTCCACTAAGCTCAAAAAGGGGGCATATATAGCAAAGGAAAGCACAGATGGTATAACTGTCATGAAATGGCGAGACAAGAGGGAAGTTCTTGTTTTGTCGACGAAGCACTCTACGGGATTTCATACAGTAACAAAACGTGGAAAAATAGTTTCAAAACCCAAAATTATATGTGATTATAATAGAGCAAAAGGAGCCGTTGATTTGTCGGACCAAATGGCTGCCTATTCTACACCTTTGCGTAAGTCGGTTAAATGGTACAAGAAACTGGCGATAGATCTTCTTTTAAATACTGCTATCGTTAATGCTTTGACATTGTATAAAAATGTAACAAAAAAAAGCATTCAAATCGTAGATTTCAGAAAACAGTTATTGGAGCATCTATGTCAGAAACTACAAGAACCTGAAGTCCTAGTAAGACCGAGAAGAATAAAACATTTTTTATCAAAAAGAGATGGTATGGTAAGAGCAGCTAGAAGAACTTGTCGTCAGTGCTATAAAGAGATAGCTTCAACCATGGGTAGCAAGATTGCTAAAAATAAGTCACAAAAAGTGATCACTTATTGCGAACAATGTCCCTCCAAACCATCACTTTGCTTGCCCTGTTTCAATAAACTTCACTAATATTAAGTAATTTTTTTTCTATTTTATTCTATTTTAATATTTTCTAGGTCATTTAATTGTTAGCCATTTTTATGCATAAATAAACACAAGAAAAATTATACATTTTTTTATTCTGTTTTAGGGCATCCCTAACATCTCCTAAGAAATTCGCTGTAATTTTTAATCTTTTGTAAATATTAAAAAACCAAGCTGTTTTGGTCGTTGCACAGGGCCACGCGGGTCACATCTTTACCGTTTTCATTCAATATTAATGCCCCGTGGCTTGTAATCAACGTTTGATGTGAACACCTCGCTCCGGTCACGGGTGTCCTCCGTGGCCCGAACAGTTCAATACAGGGTGGCCCACCGGTGTCCCCCGTGGCCCAAATGACTAACTGCCATTTTTTGCTCGGCGTTTAACGTGTATTAAAGCTGATGAAACTTATTTGGAATTCTGTTACAGAATCCAACAAATACGCAGCACTCTGTTCCCCAAGGTCAATTTGCTGGCTAGTGAGGAAATGAAGGTTGCAAAAATGGTGATTTACGATAACTTGTCTCTTAACGTGTTTTTATATAATCTGTCAGAGGATTTAATCAGAATTGTAAGACTTAGAAATTGTACAACCCTGGAAAGTGCACTCAGTGCCGTCACGGAAGAGGTCAATTTTCAATTTCAATATAACGCATAAAATAAAAATAATACAAAAGCAGCCCCGCGTCCTTCAACTACTAATAATAGCTTCCAAGGTTTTAAATTTCAGCCTGCAATTAAACCTAATCAGTCAGTCTTAAATAATTTCGACTATCCGGCTAACCAAAACTTCAAGTTCGGAGTTCCGCATTCGCCCCAAAATAATTTTAGATCTGGTTTCAATAACAACTATAGATTCGGTATACCAAACCAAACTGACTTTAAACCGGGTATGCAACAGCCTCAAGGTTATAAATCAGTGTACATTGCAGGCAGTCCGCAGAACCAGAACAATTTTAAATTTGGTATTGTCCCTCAACAAGGATTTAGACCTCAAATTAATAACGCTCAGGCTAGACCCAATTTTAATCCGTCAAACCAGCAATTTAAATTCGGTATACCGTCCACTTAGAAACAACATGATTACAAATAACTCTGATAATGACAATGTGTTTTATACGTATAACAATAATAATGAAACGCATATAATCCAAGACCAGGATTTTCATAACCTAGTTAAGCTGGAACAGTGTATTGAAATAAAAGCTTATTCAAAAGGAAGTCAAATAACGTTCATTTTAGAAATGCCTATCATTAAAGATGAAAGATACGAGTATACATACTACAGGGCAATCCCAATACCTATTACCAATAACTTTAACCAGACCACAATCATTATTCCCAGGGGTACTACCTCTTAGTAAAAGGGTCCGAAGTAGTCTCGCTCTCCCAGCCTTGCAACGAACTCCAAGAGGCGAAGTTCCTGTGCTACGAGGACGAGTTCCAGCTACCAATGGAAGATACCTGTATAACCGCATTAATGAGATTCTCTCATAACACGAGCTCCTGTAATCCTGTACCAGTTTAAATTCCCACTCTCAAGATAGAATCTGTGGGGAAAAGGCGTTGGATTGTCTATAGTAAAGCCGAAAGCATACTATCAGAGATCTGTAATAGCGAGATAACGAAAGAAAAATAAAAGGTACTTACTCTCTTACCTTGGATGGTCACTGCGATGTCAAGATTGGTAAAGTTACCCTGAAATCTAATCATACTGTCACAAGTAATGTTGGCTCTTCGAAATTACCAATTGTCAATCTCCCTGATGTAACAGCCCTCGAGCCACACCTGCTTCGGAAGCCCATCAACTTGGACACTAGCGACTTAAGGAATCTACATCTAAACAACCTATTGGAAGTTAGTAAAAGTGAAGTAAAAGACGATAGTGAAAGGTTCATTAACGTGAAAAGTGTTAGCGTCGGCACTCTAGTGTTATATATAATTGTTGAGATACAATGTTAAAGGTTTTCTAGTCTTGCAACACTCCCGAAGCTAGAGTCTTTTGTCTATTCTACTGTTCTGTGTGTGTGCTCTTGCTGTAATACTATAAAGACGCTTTCTTAGAGTTGCTAATAAACCCTGCTAAAACTGACTAATTGTGCTTCAATTACTGCCTCTGTTTACAAGTTATGGGCCCAGAGCACTTAGTCTGTTTCCAGGTCGTGGCAGTGGTTTATTTTGGGAGTAAGCAAATTGAGTTGGATACGTCGAGCATCGAGCGTCGTGGTGCATCGAGGCGTCATGGAGCAATCCACACATAATTCGTTGAAATTGTCTGGAGGGGACAACTGGGCGGTTTGGAGATTCCAGATGGAAGTTATATTTAGGGGCCGAGGCTTGTTTCAAATAGTTTGTGGCCAAGAGGAAAAACCACCGGCGGAGAAACAAAGTGAGGTAAAGTCATGGCTTGAAAGCGACGCAAAAGCTCAGGAATTGATAGTGACGCGAATGGATTCACTTCATCCGCTGGTATGTGGAGCAAACTGAAGTCGGTGTACGAAAGGGAATCTGCTGTCAGCATACACCTACTGCAACAGAAGTTCTTTTCTTTGGAATTTGGCCATGATTCTGTGACTACAGAGATGTTAAAATTGTAGGAAATCAGCAACAAATTGAAACAAGCAGGTGAGCCGCTATCTGAGAAAGTGATAGTAACAAAAGTGCTGGTGTCGTTGCCGGAGAGGTTCAAGCACTTCCGCTCAGCCTGGGAGTCAGTCCTTATCGAGAAGCAAATGTATTGAGTATTGAGTATTGACATTGATTGAGTTGACTTCGCGATTGCTCATCGAAGAAGATAGAAGTGACCAGTCCATTCAACTACAGGAGACAGCTTTGGCTAGTGTAAGAAGACAGGGTAAATGCTACGCTTGTGGGAAGGAGGGCCACTTTGCAAAAGATTGCAAGGATAAAAACAAAAAGGAGACAAGAAGTTGCAATTATTGCAAAAAAAGAGGTCACTTAAGAGCAAATTGCAGATCTTTAAAAGACAAGGAAAAGAAGAAGGTTCCAGCTCCAGAGGAGAATGCTTTCATGTGCAGGAGTAGTTCGTGTCAAGATGTTGGCATAGGAACTTGGTACATGGACACGGGTGCTAGTGAGCATATGTGCTACAGTAAGGAGTTATTCAGCAAGCTGAACCACATGAGAGGCTCGATAAAGGTTGCTGTGGGAGACGGCAAGCTTCTGGATGTTATTGGGCGTGGTAGTGTGGAACTGTTCGCGTGGAACGGGTCAGAGTTCATAAAAACAGTGTTAAGTGAAGTACTATATGTGCCAGAGTTGAAATTCAATCTCTTTTCAGTAGGAACTGTTTTGGATAAAGGTTATCATTTAGTTTCTGATAAGATTTATTGTAAGTTTGTAAACAGTAAAGGTTATGTATGTGCATTATCAAAACGAGTAAACAAAATGTATCATATGCTGTTTTCGTGTACTGGAACACAATCTAAGATATCTATGGCCAGAGAGTTTGTATAATAACCTAGAGATAACATATTTAAGACGCAATTTCAACATCGGTATTCACTTTCGCACTAACAGATAACGTCATAAGCAAAAAGAGATAGATATACTTTTGTCTATGCCATCTTTTGTGCCAGTGTGACCGAGGTTGCTATTGATACTTATCTATAGACATATATCAGTACTAGATATGTGCCACTGTCATATCTATATTATCGAGTTTAGTTTTGGAGCGATCTACAAATTTTGTCAAATATCTGTAAGAATCGTCCCTGAGTGCAGCTAATTTTTTCTACGTTTTTTATAGGGTATCTTTATAATTATTTAAAGAGTAAATGTGTACTTGCAAAGAGCGAACTAATCAGTCATTGTAAGAACAATGTTTGCAAGTACACATTTACAATGCCACTCTTTCGTAACTTTCTGAGCATTATATGCTTTGTATAATAATGTGTATGAATAATCATTGCTTGCGCAAAAACTAGGTACATCATGAGATCAAAGTGACAGTTTTTGGTACACTCGTACGACTGTACAAACAGGTACTGATATATATTGTGCTAGTTCTTGTGCAAGACTGAAAAGAAAGTTTACAGACGAATATGTATGTGGGATTATATGGCAAAATAAACGAATAGAGTATTTGTTAAACTGTTTTATTTTTAGCACGCACAAAAATTACACCGTAGGTACATTCGTCCTCGTAATAATCCTTTTTTCTTCCTTTCCACAGACATACTATGCCACAGATAACACAAACTTCACTTTCGTCCATCCGCTGCGTTCCGTTTAACTCTTTACAATATTTTTATCCCACAGTCGGCCATCCTGATCCATGTCTGTCCTCAGACATCCACACAAACATTCATCACTAGATTCCAACTTAAATCTAACTTAACTACTAGTACACCATGACAGCATCAAAGTTACAACATAACAATGATACAACATAACATTATCAATATTCCACTACAAACATGTTCGCACACAGACATTGCAGTAGGTATAGTACAGATACAGATCTCTTATTATGGACTAAGCCATCATCATAATAATACATGATGTTAACAAAACATTGCACACAACCTTTCATACACAAACCTGAAACAAAGTAAAGTTAAATTAATAAGCAACTCTCGCCCTTTTAGGTTTTGGAGTTGTCACCTGGCCACACCTTCATGTAATCAGCTGAGCTAGAGGTTACCCCAGGGCCTTCAGTATTAGGGTTGAGCTTTTTCACATCATACCTGTTGTTCCTCTTTACTTTTACAACTTGCGTGCGTTTTATTGCCTCTAAGTCCCCTTCACCGTACTTCATACTTTCTTTTCTCTTCCTGTTGAAACTTCTTATGTTTTCCTCTTGAACTTGTAGAATTTCTTTTTTAGCATTCTCTCTAAGTTTTCCTCTCTTCTTTTTGCGAACTAGAACTAATGGACTAGCATATTCGGAAAAACTTTCACATACAATTCCTTTTTCAAGGCACTCGATACCTTGTTCTTCAACTACTGCCTGCTCCTTTAGTGAAATGCGTCGTGGACGTTGCACCACCGGGATATCATCTTTCACAATTATTTTCAGCTGGATAGGAGCTTCTTTAATTTGACATGGTTGATAGCTCTCAACCATCTGAACAACCTCCTCCTTAAGGTAAGCATTACTTACATGACCAACCTCGATACTGCAGCTAAAACACTTGATTTCATTCACCCATTCCAAAGGTTTTATCCTCACAGAACTACCATTCATAACCGTTATAACATTCCTAAGAAATTCGTGACCTATGATCACATCGAAAGGCATACAGTCTTTAGGTACCACGTAGAATAACACATCGTCGTATTTCGTACAGTCTATCACAACATTTGTTGTTATACAACCTAATGACTCCACTTTAGCGAAACCAAGTCCAGACAGTGTGATGTTATTGTTTATCACTTTACTGACATTGGCACAAAACTCAGAAGATACCAAGTTCACATCACTGCCCGAATCAATAAGCGCACTTGTCGTTTTATCACATAACTCTACGATCTTCAAAGGTTTTTCCCGTTGCGATTGTTTGTTTATACCGGAGTTGTCATACTCGATTTGACATTGACGTTTGCTATCTTTGTCGTCATCTGTCAGTCTCTTGTCATTCAGTGAATGTGACGTCTCATTCGCGTTATTGAATGATGATTGGCCGAACATTGCTTGCTTGCTCATACGTTCGCCACTCTCGCTCCCATTTGTCGATGATGCGCCGTTGGGCTTTTCTATCGCCGGAAACACCGGAACTACGCCATCTTGATGAGCTCGTATCTTCCTTACGTCCGCCTACCGCCATGTTTTTTTTGTGTGGGCACTTCGGTGAAATATGGCCATATTCATTGCAGTTAAAGCGCTTTGGACCTTTTTTTTTTTTTTTTTATTTTAGATAGGCTCGCGCTTGACCACTATCTCACCTGATGGTAAGCGATGATGTGGTCGACGGTGTAACACGCTTGCCTAGAAGTAACCTATTCACTCTTGACTTAAAGACCCCGAGGTTGTTGCTATCTGGAAACACAGACTCCGGCAGGGAATTCCACTCCTTAGCTGTACGCATAATGAAAGTATTTCCAAAACGTTTAGTGCGTATGGGTGGGATGTCCACCATGTACCGATGGCGCATCGCCGTACGTCTTGTAGTTCGATGATGAAACGGGCTAGGCGGAATTAGATCATGCAATTCCATCGCACACTCCCCGAAATGCAACCGATAAAAAACCGACAAGCTGGCAACTCGACGACGATGTTCAAGGCTTTGGAGCTTTGACTCGACTAATGCCTCATTGCCGATGAGCCTCTTGGCCCGTTTTTCGATCGACTCTAGTGCATCAAGCTGGTATTTGGCAGATCCGTCCCAGAGATGAGAACAGTATTCCATGCAAGATCGAACTTGCGCTTGATACAACTTAACCTTGTGCCTTCTGCGGACAGTGTTCCGACACATGATCAACAACCAGAACAGTTATAGCACCTGTCTGCCTGTGCGATGCCGCGTTTTTCGTTTCTATATGTACTTCTAGGATGTTCCAGCTTCATCTTTTCCTTAACTGTCTCGTAGATTTTAAACTTCTCTTTAAGATCAGAATACGTAGTTATACCATAAAGCATGATTTTATTGGTCTCGTGCTCGACTATACCATCAACGATGTATTTAATGGCCACGTAATCGGGTATCTTTCCTCTTTTTCCCAATTCCTTCATGACCATCATATAGTCGATACAACTCTCGTCGCGTCTTTTCTTGCGTTGGCTCATCAGCTCGTGTATTGCTTTGATGTCGACGGTGTCAGGGAACTCTTTACTCAGGGCCGCCTTAAGTTCTTCCCATGTTTTGTGTGGGCGTTCAGCTTGCATCCAAAGCTGTGCGGTGCCTGATAGGGATCTCCGTGCCATCAGCAGCTGTTGTAACATTGTCCAACCACATATTTCTCCATTTTCTTCCACGTCTTGTATCCATCGCGTCACTGGATACGTTTTATCTTGACCGGTGAATTTAGGTATAAGATCCGAGGTTAGGTACAACATTGAGCTTAGGCCCGTACGTGATTCGTCTTTCGTCACCTTCGTATTCATATCTTCGTGTATCTCGCCGTTTTCCGATACCGTCGTACACTCGTCGTACACCGTCGTATAACGGCCGCCGCCGCGCCGTTCACAACGCCACTTGTCGGTCCCCGTCGACCGTCGTCAACTTCTTAAAACTCGAACTCGTGTTGTTATTTTGCCAATCCCGGACGAGCCCCCAAATTTGTGGGATTAAATGGCAAAATAAACGAATAGAGTATTTGTTAAAACTGTTTTATTTTTAGCACGCACAAAAATTACACCGTAGGTACATTCCTTTTTTCTTCCTTTCCACAGACATACTATGCCACAGATAACACAAACTTCACTTTCGTCCATCCGCTGCGTTCCGTTTAACTCTTTACAATATTTTTATCCCACATGTATATAAAAGTAATAACAATATGGTTTAAATATAATAATTTAATTTTAAAAAGCAAAATGCAAAAATAAACATGATTCATCAACCTGTGTCCATAGATGGTTCAAGGAATAGCGATACCATCATTCATTAAAATGCAGTGAACACAAGCGAGAATATAGTGAAGGTGTCCAGTTAGCTCGTTTTATATTCTTGATCCACTTATTTCTTAAATAAGTACTCTTAGCAAAACCTGTGCACAATCGATATTAGATTAATGATAACAAATAGCAAATAAACTTTATGAAATAAATTAAAGTAAAATAAAAATACAGTATCGATAAATCTTTCTCGTGTCTTTTGTCACATCTCTAACATCAGAACGTAAGTACGTAAACTGTCATAGCTCTATCAGCGAACATATATATATAATTTAATTATTTCACTAAATAAAATGGTTTAAATGATACTATACGTCCTAAATACTTCGATTTAGAACTTAGATTCCTTTATTCCGGACAGCCTATGAAATGTATTCCCTGCACAATAATTTCAATATGCTAGTCGATAACTCACCTGTGGAAAGATATCCTTTGATTATGTTCTGTTAATACACTCATTCTACTCTTGCAACCGATAGCCACACACGACATGGTTCATGCAGATAAGTAAACAACAAAATTCTTCCTGATATAAACGAAACAAAGGCGTGAAAACAGCGAAAAACTTTAATTAGAGCTGCTAACCAATGGGTTACAACAGTGACTAAAAAGTTGTCTCCTTGACGTTCAGGATGGTAGCGGTTGTCTATGTTTGTCTCTTTCTTATGCATAGAGTTTTTCTATAAGTAAGAACGAAAGAATTGACAGTTTCGTTTTCGTCGTAAATACGTTAAGTCTAGGTATTACAATGTCTCTGTCTATGGCTAAGATAAAGGATAGTACCTAGATAGATTAGATTTAAGTTGAATATAGTAGCCTATCTTGTACTCAAAACTTATAATGGAAACAACTCATGTGACAAAAAGAGCAATAGCATTTCCGACCGCCTTGAAACGCCGCGCGCCACTTGCCGAGAATCGCCATTTTGATTGTTACTCAGCAGGTTAACACATCTTTCTGAAGATTTCATCAAAAATATTGTGTTATTGTGAAAAATATTGTGTTTGGAGTGCGTTTTTCGTTTTGCCATTAACAATGGCGTGTACTGTGCCCGGTTGCTCTAATAGAGTTGGTGTTTTTAAAGAAAATAATGCAAAAGTCTCTTTTCATCGGTAAGTCAACCCAATCATTACAAATTGATAAAAAGCATTTTATGCAGGAAGTGTCAATGAAATTAGTTTTCCATACATAAACAGAATGAGACAACTGCCTACACAATATGTGTTAATATCCAATTTAGAAATAAAAACCAAAACAAAAATGTATGGATACGTTTTGACATATTATGTACTTCATAGGGATGTGCCCCTTAACCCGATATATCGACAGAATAAAAGTTTAATCACATACATTTTCTAGGGCGTTTATGATACGTATAATGAAATAAAAACAATGTAAGTAGTCAGATTTTAGAAAATCAGTCTGTGTTCACAAATTTTTCGTACTGATTGGCACATGCGGGACCTTTTTTTTTTTTTTTTTTTTTTTTTTTTTTTTAGTATTGGATTCTGCTTTGGTCTCAGTAATTATGGATTACAGAATATTATGGCATGCCAAAAGAAGAAATTTACGAAAAAACTTATTTTTCCCAAATCAGTATTGCATTATTTGTCAGTGAACTTTTTCTTTTCAATTTATTATATGTATTGTTTATTATTTTTTGTTCATAGGTTACCTGCAGATATTGAATTGAGAAATAAATGGATAAAAAATGTAAGAAAAGACGATAATTGGAGGCCTACACAGTATACGAGGATATGTTCTGAACATTTCGAAGAATCTTGTTTTCGTGAAGGATATGAACGTAGAATATTACATTCACACGCAGTGCCAACAATATTTCCAAAACAGCCAGCATCTTGCCAACCAGTAAGTATATAAATAACTCAACATCTTTAAAGATTATGACTTATTGATTTTAGATTAGATTACGACATTATCAAAAATTTATTTATTATTAATTTGTGAAAATGTTTTATATAAAATAGTGATAAAAGGATATTTTTTCTATCTTATAAGTTAAAGGAAAGGCTAAAATTATATAGCATCTTCAAAACCTAACCTGTATTCCATGTTTTTTTTTCAGAAATTGCCATTAAAGAGGAAACTGGTAGCTAAGTATGATGACGCAGTTCCATCAACATCCTCAAGTCATGAAAATCAAGTAAGCCCATTTTTTTCTTGTAAATTATTATGGTTTCAGTGTACTGCAATATTTATGTTATGATGCATACAATATTTATGATTAATAATCATTGATTATGACCTATATCTATGTATAATCAGAAGGGACCTCATCGCAGCTGTCTATTACAACCTTGTTGTCAAATTGAGCAGCAGCATATGACATGCTGGCAGTTGCAAAAAGAAATGTAGGTATGATTATGACTGCAACCATAAGGTCCCTATTGATTTGGAACGACGCATAAAAATAATTTCAGTGATGTTGAGATTTTTCCTGTTAATATTTACAACCTTTTTTGTTTTATTTTTAGTTTCATGGCACCCTGCCAAAAATGAGTCGCAAAACTCAAACGGAAAATACTGATCTAGCCACTAAAGAAATGGATGCTGCACTTAAACAAGCTACTAAGCTAGCGCAGCATTATAAAATGATTGCCATAAGACGTGGCAGAAAATTGAAAAATACACAGCGAAAGAGTAAAAGACTTGTGAAGAAAAATACAGATTTGGAGACAATTATCCAAGCACTTCATCAAAAGATGGAAGATGAGCATGTGGCAATTTTGAAAAATACCGTCGACAAAAAACCAAATTGTGTCACGATATTTGTTTAAGTTACAGGGTGGTTCCTTGCCAAAAGAATATCCAGATGAAGTGAAAAAATTTGCTTTAACACTCCATTTTTTGTCGCCAAAAGCTTACAGCTTTGTACGAGACTCCATTGACACAGTTCTACCACATCCAAAAACCCTATAGAGGTGGTACAGATTAGTTGACTGCAAACCTGGTTTCACCCAAGAATCGTTGGATATCATACAACTGAGGAGCACTTGCGCCAACAAACCATTATATTGCGCACTAGTTATAGATGAAGTCGCCATTAGAAAGCAACTGCAATGGGATGGCACCAAATACTATGGTCATATTGATATCGGAGCCGAAGTCTCTGGCGATAATTTGCCTTTAGCGTCTGAGGTATTAACCTTCATGCTAACCTGTATTAACGAATCATGGAAAATACCCGTGGGATACTTCTTGATAAATGGGCTATCTGCACAACAAAAGAAAAATTTAGTGGAACAGTGCCTGCGCTTATTGAAGGACAGTGTTACAGTAGTCTCACTAACATTTGACGGTGGTGCAGCTAATGGAGCCATGGCTACAAAGTGCCTGCGCTTGTTGAAGGACAGTGTTACAGTAGTCTCACTAACATTTGACGGTGCTGCAGCTAATAGAGCCACAGTTGGCTATATTATATGACCCTTGTCATAATATTAAATTAATCAGAAATGCTTTAGGCGAAAAAAAAACAATACTGGATGCTGACAACAATATAATTTCTTGGAATTATTTTGAAATGCTCCATAATTGCAAATGGAAGAAGGTCTCCTTGCTGCGAACAAACTGTCTGCCGCACACATCAGTTATGATAAACAAAAAATGAAAGTGAAGCTTGCGACCCAGCTGTTTAGTAATTCGATTGCTGATGCACTAGAATTTTGTTTACAATTGAAAGTTCCTGGTTTTGAAAACTGCAATGCAACCATAAAATTTGTAAGAAACTTCAATGACTTGTTCGACATATTAAATTCAAGAAAGGAGAATGACCAAAATCAGTATCGCTTTATAATAAAAGAGTATAGCCACAAAAATATACTCATAAATTATATTTTTTTTTTTAAGTTTTCTTATTTAACTTGATCGAAATCGTATGTGGGGTTAATATTTTGTGTTTAATTAGTTATTTATTCGATTTTATTTTAATGGCGTACTTTAGTGAAAACAGTGTTGCCATTTTATGAACCTCCCCGTAATCGGTGTTACTAATAGTGTAAGGGCAGATGATGAGTTTTAAAAATCATTTCAATTATTACATTTCCGCTTTATTAATATTTATATATAACATAATTAAAATGATATTACTTTACTAATTAAAAATCATTCTCTATTAACAAATCACTTATGGTCAGGGTGATATAGATTAATTGTTGGTAACACTACCACAGGCGATGTAAATGAAAGGTGAACTGTCAACTATCAAAAATGTAATTGTCAAATGTCAAGTCAAACTAGGTGCCAAACAAAACATTGTGTCGGCGCGGCAGCGAACTTTTGTTTTTGCGTTGATATTTTTCAGTTTGTTGTGCTAATTAATAATTTATCATTGCGTTGAGTTCGTGTTCAGTAGTCTTCGGACTCTTGCACGCTCAAGAAATCTTTTTGAAGACTATTGTACTGTTTCTGTGCTGGTGGTGTGGATTGTGTAGAACGAACAGAAAATCAAAGAAAAAGCAAAAACCCCACAAAATAAATGGATAATTTTTATTTCCTTTGAAAGAATGACCTCTCCCCTCTTTTATATCCAATTTACGCTATCATACAATTTTTTTTATGCGCAACGGCGGTCCATAGAAGAATGGGCAATCTCCTTTAGCTGCAAAAGGATACAAGAAACCGTTGTGTGAAATAAATATCAACAGAATTAAAGAAAAATTAGAAGATATTTACGATTATATCAACGGTTTAAAATTGAGTGATGGTACATATATTGTGAATTCCAGAAGAAAGACAGGCTTTATTGGGTTCAAAATTTGCATAAAATCGGTTTTATTCATATAATGACAAATATATAGCCACTGTAAACCCACACCTCCACTTTCTGCCCATATATAAACTGTCCCAAGATCACATTGAAATATTTTTTGGAGTTATCAGGTCTTTGGGAGGTTTTAACAACGACCCTTCAGCAAGCCTTCATGACAGAATATAAAAAACTGTTAGTGCACGCAGAATTCAAGATCAGTCGAAATGGCAACTGTCTGCCACTTGATGATATACGAATACTTCATGCTAATAAAAAACAATACATACAAGCTATTAATGAAACCACCCAAAGAGTCAAAATGCTGGATGATGAGCTGATAGATAATTATGACAAAAATTTTGACCATGACTATATTCCCGATCCCAGTTTACTAACTGAATACAGTGAAAATGTGATTACATATATAACTGGATTTATTGTCAGAAGAATGAAAAAAGACATACTATGTGAACACTGTTTCAAAGCGCTTACCAACGACACAGTGAACAGTTGTTTGATCAAAGTAAAAGACAGGGGCGGCTTAATCAAACCGTCCAATGACGTCATATACATTTGCAAAAATATCGAGAAGGTTTTCCGTCACTATCTACGATCAATAGGAGTAAGTCAAGTCGGGAAACCTTATTATTCGCAGAAAATTATCATGGCAGTATTTGAAATATGCGCCAGATCAGAAATATTCCCGCAACTAATAAGTCATTGTTACGACAATTGTGTACTTAATAACCACTTACACTTAATTATTAAAGCAGTTGTAGACTTCTATATAAAAATTCGGATACATCATGAATGCAAAAAAGCTTCTGCACCGTACGGTGAAATTGTGAGAAATTACTATAACAAACTTGTTCTGTTTAAGGGTCAATAAAATTGATATCAAAATATGATTGTGGTTTAAATTGTAGATGATAGAACTAATGTGAGAAATTAAACTACTAAATCTATAGGTTGTTTTTATTTAATTAATTAATAGTACCTACATCGCGGAATCGTTGTTGTGAGCCGATTGAAATGTTTTATTTCGGCGTTCCAGTGCCTACCTGCCGGCTTCATCATCAGATCAGTTCGATGGTACCATTTTCTTAAGAAGGTACCAATTATTTATAAGTATTTGCTTCATCACAGTCGGTTAACTATTCGAGATATCTTATACCCGTGAAAAACTTATTACTAAGAAGTTCCAGTTACACTCTGTGGTCTTCTTCATCATTTCCACTTTACCAAATGATAGAGTGCAAATGCATGCATGTTGATGGAAACACCAAAATCACTATATGGACCTATGCAGGATCCCATCATCACAACCTGACCTGACGACCTGATGATGATGATCACCAGATCCATTTCAATTAAAAGAAGAATCTTTCAAATCGGTGCAGGCGTCTTATTCGGGTAAAATACATAAAAAAGATATCGACGAATTGAGAACCCCTCCATTTTTTGAAGTCGATTAAAAAAGAAACGGCAGATTCGATTTCCTATAAAAAAAATGGTTTTTAAAACAATAAAAAAAGTTAAGTACTATAAAACTTACTAGTTGCCTACTGATTATTAGAAACTAGCTTCCCCGGCAGACTTTGTTTTATCCGTTTGCAGCGTCACTTATCGCGTTTGTTAGTATTGGAAGTACGTGTGAGGTCATAATGTTTTGCTACAAAATACAAACTGTCATATTTATTAAGCATCTACCGACAAATGTCTAAGTACCTACCTAAATTATTATTGTGTTGTCAAATACCTACAATTGTTAGAGTACCCACCTGAGTAAATAACTTAATACAGGAAATAACTCTAAAATTTACATTTAAGCCACAGTTATGATATTCCTATAAAATATTACGTAATTTGTAATGATCATTGTGATGTATCCTGGATTTTATATTGCTATTTTAGTATTATAAGTCCTTTGAGACAATTAGTACAAGACTGTCAGTTGGTATCAATATTCTTTCGAATATTTATTAAGAATGACTAAATAGGCGATATTCAATTCCTTAATTGTCTTGATACGTTTTATATGGGTTTCATTACTCAAGAATTGATTATTGATCTAATTGTGATGTTATTTATAGAAATGTAGAAAATGGTGGGAACATTTGACAGATCGACTCGTTACTATAATAATACTAGTTACTACAACTCTACTCTATGGCGTACTGGAAATGGTGGTGTTTTTGTGTATCCATGTCCATTGTGTAATTCTATTATTAAAGTCTTTTACCGAAATAACTCTAAAGGTGCGTACGGATAGCGCGTTCCTGTGTTACGCGTAGTTGGGAAACACTGTCCACGCGTACATTGGATACGCGTACAGCTCTTGTACGGACCGCCGCGAACCTGTACGCGAGGTCAATCGATCCAGAGCGCTCCGCGAGCCCCAGTCATTCGCCATGACTCCGACAAACTTAGCGGTTGCGTGCACCACCACTGCTGCGGCGTTAGTCATTATTCAACACATTTTCAACAACTTTTTTTGATTTTGCTCCTTTCTTTTCTATTAGTTGCTAATAAAGTTGTCATCTTTTTTTTAAATTCACCTATTGGAATGTTCAGTTCATTTGAAATTGCCTTCCATGCATCTTGGCGTAAATCGTTATTTCGATAATCAGTTAGTGTGCTATCCCACAAGACCCGGTGAAATTCATAAAGTTGAATCAATCTAATAATATTTTCATTATTGAAACTCGAAGAACACGCGTGTTTATTCATTTTGCCGTCCAAATATAGCGTAGCCGGCCGCGTGCGTCCTCTTTGACGCGCGACCAAAAACCGACTGACGGTGGCTCGCGCTGCGAGTTGGCTCGCGCGGTACGCGTACCCCAAGAGTGAACGCGTAGCTGCAGGTATGGACTAGGCGTTCCGGATACGCGTAAACTGAGTACGCGTACCAGGGTACGCGCAATCCGTACGCACCTTTACAGTGTTTTCTTAGTATCAATACATAATAAATTGTCGACGAGGATGAATGCATTAATTGGGCACATAGAGCCTTACACGGCGGAAAGGGATTTCCGAGATTATGTGGACAGAATGGAACAGTTTTTTATATTAAACAATGTGGAAGATAACAAAAAGGTGGCAATGTTTTTAACGATGATTGGGCCTGAGCCATATAATGTGGCAAAGAATCTAGTGGCTCCAAAGAAGCCAAGTGAGAAAACTTACAACGAGTTGATTACATGCCTCATGGCTCATTATGTTACCAAGAAATCGACAGTAGTTGAAAGATATGAATTCTATAAATGCAAGCAAACAGAAAGGCAATCAGTGAAAGATTTTGTTGTTGAGATAAAAAAAACAGCAGCCGGGTGTGACTTCAGTGATTTCCTGGATCAAGCATTGCGGGATAAATTAGTGTGCGGCGTGGCCAGTGAGTCTCTTATTAAAAAGTTTTTGACAGAAGGTACAGATTTAACATTCGAAAAGGCTTACAAAATAGCAATAGCCTTTGAATCGGCTGAACGCGAAACGAAAAGCATGCAACCAGAGTCAAATGTGTGCATGGTCAATGAAAAATCAAGGAAAGTGACTTACACAGCAAAATTTGAATGCTCAAGGTGTGGAGGACATCACACAGCGGATAGGTGTTTCAAGAAAACCTGGACATGTTATATTTGTAAGAAACCAGGTCACATTGCAGCTAAGTGCCGTCACAGGACGAACCGGAATGCAGTAAAATATGTTGAAGAAAGCGACAAGGCTGATCAGTCAGCAAACAAGGATGATGCAGAGGAGATAATCATCGGCTCTATTAGGAGCATTTATAATGATGAAGAGGGACCAGCAGAGGTCAACAATATTTATGATAGTGGACTATCATAAATATTTGAAAGACAAAAAATTGCAAAACTGTTTCTCTAAATTAAGTTCAGTGTCTGGTGAAAAGTTAAACATAGCAGGTATTCTTAAAATTAAAGTAAAAAATTTTGATAAAATTCTAGATTTAATAGTATTGGATAAAAGTAAGTATTTTGCACCCTTAATGGGAAGAAATTGGTAGAAAGTGTTGTTTCCGAATTGGCAAAAAGGTTTTCAAAAAGAAGAGTCTGTTATTCAACAAGTTAAAAATACAGGTGTGTGTGATGAATAAATTGGTAGAGTCGGTCAAAAAACAGTTTGAGGTGGTGTTTTTAAAGGATAGATCTTCTCAAATTGCTAATATGAAAGCGCATCTAAAGTTAAAAGAGGGAGCTTTGCCTATTTTTCACAGAGCTTACACAATGCCTTTTGCAAAAAAAGAGGAGGTAGAAAAAGAGTTATTAAGTATGGAAAAAGCGGGCATTTTACAAAAAGTACAATATAGTGAATGGGCTAGTCCAATAGTTTTGGCTCAGAGAAATGACAAAAAGCTCCGACTTTGTGTGGATTATAAAGTAACTTTAAATAAAGTATTAGACACGGAACACTATCCTTTGCCAATTCCGGAAGACATTTTCACTGAATTAACGGGTGCTAGTATATTTTGTGTGCTTGATTTGACTGGAGCCTACCAACAGTTATTGTTGGATGACAAGGCTAAAGAGTACATGACTATCAATACCCACCTGGGTCTGTTTCAGCCAACTCGATTACAATTTGGTGTATCTAGCGGACCATCAGTTTTTGAGTGTGTTATGGATCAAATACTGACTGGGCTGAATAATGTCAGATGTCAGACAGGTACAGGCACGGGTGCGGGAGTCTTCTCGGAAGACCTAAATATCCGTTTAGCCAAACCACTAGGGATCCACAACACGGTGTTCCAGGCTGAATGCTTGGGCATTTCCATGGCGGCCTCTGCGGTCCTGGCTAGGGAGGTAAAAGAATTCCCTATACGCATACTTTCGGACAGCATGGCCGTCCTGCAAGCACTAAACAGCCACACGGTCAACTCGGGGCTGATTTACGAGTGTCATCAGCGCCTGAACCAGGTCGGTATGAACATTAAAGTAACCATTCAATGGATCAAAGGACACAGCGACTCCCGGGGGAACGACGCTGCGGATGAGCTCGCCCAAAGGGGCCCAAATATGGAACCGGTAGGCCCGGAGCCCATAGTGCCCTTGCCCTTCGGGTATCTACGCGGTCTGGTAAGAAAACGCACCAGGGATCAACACAGCAAGCTATGGACTGACCATAGCGAATGTAGGCAGGCCAAGGAGGCACTACCCGCCACTGACGGCCGTTTCACGAAAAAGATCCTACGACTGACAAAGCCACAGTTGTGTGAATACTCCACACAAAAGGCGCTAGATGGCGCGAAGCACAAGTAGCGGTCACCGTCAACACAACAGCTGTCGCCAAGCAAAGGTGCTGCCATCGGTGGATTTTTGCGGTACTAGCGACGGGCGTCGGACCAATAAGAGGACGACATCAGCCTGCCGCCACCGCGAACCAATCAGGGTTGATTTTTTCTATTTGAATAAGTAATAACGAAGTATTGTTTTTTGCCGGAGAATTTTTGGAGGCAGTTCATTTTTTGTAATCGGGCAAAATATACCTAAGCGTTTGATTTAGTCGAGAATATTGTGATTTTGAACAAGAAGCTAAGTATTTCCCTTAATTCATACCTATTTATGTTCTCACTTTACTCGCTTAAATAATAATATTAATATTCGCTTAAATAATAATATTAATTTCTATGGGATATCTTTGTCGTAGCTTACTGGAGTTTAATTTAAATTGTTGGTGATTAGATTCTATTGTTTTATAAGGTTCCAATAACTTTATTTTATTTACTTATACTTATGTACCTACATGCCAAAAGAACTGTGATTAAATACACATTTGAAACTGCTATCGTTGTTTAATTGTTATATTTGTTCTAATAGGTGTAACATTTTTCAGAAGTGGGCATCCGATCTGGAGCCGTTCTCAAGCAAGCCATGAGTTCCGATGGTCGCAGCCGGTCTCGCAGCCGGTCCCGCAGCCCTGTCAGATGGAGTCACCGGCGAATGGAGCGATCGCAGCAGGAGCACCGCAGCTGTTCCCGCGACACGTGGCGGCCGAGACGTTCGCCAGCCCGGGACTATCGCGGCCGTTCTCCACCTGGCTTTTCAAATGAACCCGGTAGGTCGTTTCCATATTATTCGGGTGTAATGGTTAAGCCGGATATAATACCGGAATTCGATCCTGAAAAACCGGAGCTACCTGCATCTCAGTGGCTTAACAAAGTAGAGCAACTAGGTGCCATACATGGATGGAACGACAACGTTAAAAGTTATTATATGCAGGCACGTCTTGTTGGGTTAGCGAAGTTGTGGCATGGTGCATTACGAAGTTATGAGTTTACTTGGCCGGAATGGAAACAAAAAATTCTGGAAGCATTCCCTCAAAGTATAGATTACGCAGACGCATTGAGGGAAATGTTAAATAGGAAAAAGTTATTTAATGAAACGATGACTCATTATTTTTATTCGAAATGTACCATGCTAACTAAGTGTGAAATCATTGATGAGTAAGCGGTGTCGTGTATCATAGAAGGATTGCCGTTCCACATGAGAACTTCTGCAAGGGCTGGTAACTATAGAACTCCAGGCGAGCTTTATTCTCATTTTCTGTGCATGAATGACGACAAAAGAATGAATCAAAGTCAGAGAAACTTTCCTCGAGGTAGAGATTCCGCATCGTCTTCAAAAGAAGCAGTCAGAGATCCGAAAGAACGAAAGCCAGGTGTGACTTGTTTTCTGTGTAACGAGTCGGGACACGTGGTCCGATCGTGCCCTAACAATCCTAACGCTATAAAATGCGAGATCTGTGGGAAAACCAACCACAAAAAGGAGCAGTGTTATCAAAAGGCTGTCAGCATTGTACAAATACAGGTAAATGAATGTTATTTTAAACATGTTTTGATTAATGGTTTTAAAGGTACCGCTTATTTAGACACGGGGGCTCAAGTCAACCTCATCACTCATGATTGTGTTCTAAAGCTTGGTGTTGCAATGCAACCTTGTGTCGTTTTTGTCAACGGGTTTGGTGGACCACCAATTAAAGCTCACGGACAGGTATCATTAGAGTTCGTTATAGATGATGTTAAGGTTTGTTCAGACGCAGTTGTCGTCGATACTGCCGTGAACCGCGCCGACGTTTTTATTGGACAGCCTATTTTGAACAATGAAAAATTCAAGCTTACAATTAGTGGTACTACCGTCTTTTTAGAATATGCAGTAAGAGACGAAAATGAAATTGGATCTGTTGAAATAAATTCTTTGCAAGTGGATACATGCGTAGATAAGGTTAACATTTTGTGCTCTGCAGACACTGTCGTTCCAGCTTATTCATCCTTGTTTGTTGACACCTACAATGATGTTGAATTGGACAAGTCAACACTATTATTTGTAGATACTCGTACAATTGTTTATAATGGTTACAACTATAGCATTCCTGCTTCTATGAATTGTTTTCCAGTACAGGCCCTTTTCATAGTTAATCACGGTCAAAAGCCGGTTTGTTTCCGTAAATACCAGATTATTGCTCGTGGATTAGTTACTCGGGAAATTGATTGTTCCTTTGGTAATTCTGCAGATAATCTTGTTTCGATCATGAGCATTGATACAACAAAAATCAAATGTGGATCCGGAGATCCACAGGTGGTTAAACAGTTGGTAGATATTTTAGAGGAATATTCAGATTGTTTTTCGATAGACACGGGAGAATTAGGCAGGACTGACAAAATAGAATTGAATATCGAACTTAACTCTGATAAGCCGGTTTGTTATCGTCCTTACAGGCTTTCTTTTTCAGAAAAGGCAATAGTACGAGAAAAGATTGAAGATATGTTATCCAACGGTATTATTAGGGAATCGTCTTCTAATTATGCCAGCCCGATTGTATTAGTTAGGAAAAAGAACGGAGATTATCGGTTTTGTGTGGATTTTAGAAAATTAAATAGTATTACAGCAAAAGATAAATATCCTCTGCCCATCATAGAAGAACAAATCGAGAAACTAGGTGGGAAGAAACTTTACGAGTCTTGATCTGTCGCAAAGTTTCTTTCAGATTCCAGTAGCGGAGGCTTCAATTCACAAAACTGGTTTTGTCACGCCTGAGGGCCATTATGAATTTTTGCGTATGCCCTTTGGTTTAGCCAATTCCCCAGCAATTTTCCAGCGTCTTATGGACAAGATATTTTCTTCTTTACGTCATGATAAGGTGCTTCCTTTTATAGATGATCTGTTGCTACCCACCAAAACTGAACAGGAAGGCCTCGATATGCTTCGGATAGTTTTGGAAATAATAAGGGACGCAAAACTGACGTTAAACCTTGACAAATGTTTTTTCTTGCAAGACAAAATAGATTACCTCGGTTACGAGATCAGCGAAAAAGGTATTAGGCCGGGTAGTAAGAAAATTGATGCTGTGACCAACTATAAAGAACCTAAGAATGTACACGAGCTTAGGATGTATCTAGGTCTGACTAGTTATTTCAGGAAATTTGTTAAAGATTATGCGTCTGTCACGTATGATCTGTACGGGTTGCTAAAAAAGAATGCAACATGGAATTGGGGCCCAGCACAGCAGAGGGCTTTTGATCAACTGAAGAATATTTTGACGAATCGACCAATACTCTCATTATTTTGTAGGAATGGTGACATAGAAGTCCATACTGACGCAAGCTGTAAAGGTGTAGCTGGCATTTTTATTTCAGGATCAGGATGGCGGTATGAAACCCATTGCGTATTTCAGCCGAAAAACAAGCAAAGAAGAAGCTATGTATCATTCCTACGAATTGGAAACATTGGCTGTAGTGGAATCGTTGAGGAGGTTTAGAATTTACTTAGCAGGTATTTATTTTAAGGTGGTGACAGACTGTGCAGCCGTTCGAGACACTTTCTTGAAAAAGGATCTACTACCTCGAATAGCAAGATGGTGGTTATCCATTCAGGAGTACGACATGGAAGTCGTTCATAGGCCAGGTAAGTCTCATGGACACGTTGATGCGCTGAGCCGATTTCCGGTAGACCCTCCCTTAGTTGCAGATATCAACGTGATTGACGTATTCGATTGGTTAGTATGTCTTCAAAATCAAGATGAGAAGATTTGCATAATTCGAACAAAATTAGAATCTGGGGATAACGATCCAGATATACAGAAAAATTACAAGCTGAAAGATGGTCGAGTATACAAGCTCGTTAAGGATGGAGAACAGAGGTTAGTAGTCCCTAAATATGGAAGGTGGAATGTCATGAGGAAGTATCATGACTGCATCGGACATCCAGGCCTGAAGCGTTGTGAGGAAATCATCAAAGGTAGCTTTTGGTTTCCAGGAATGACACGTTTCATACGAAAATATGTCAACTCATGTTTAGACTGTCTTTACAAGAGGGGACAGTACGGAAGACCGACCTGAAGGCGAATTACACCCCATTGATAAAGTTCCGGAGCCAATGCATACTCTGCACATTGACCATCTCGGTCCTTTCTGCAAAAGTCGAGCAGGTAACAGTTTTGTGTTATTGGTGGTCGATTCCTTCACGAAATTCACATGGGCGGTACCAGTTAAAACAACAAAGACTCGAGAGGTAATAAAATCCTTAAATGAAATTTTTTGTTTGTTTGGTTATCCAAAGAGAATGATATCCGATAGCGGTACGAGTTTCAAAAGTAATCATTTCAAACAGTTCTGTTTGGATAATCAAATAAAACACATAATCAATGCTGTAGCATGCCCACGCGCAAATGGCCAAGTGGAGAGGTATAATCGTACATTATTAGATTCACTCAACACCAGCGTGGAAGATGAAAAGGATTGGGATACTCGGATCGCAAATATCACCTGGGGAATGAATAATTTACAAAACGGTTCGACTGGATTTACACCATACAGGCTCATGTTTTCCGCGACTCGCAGCAGTTATCAAGGTATGGGAGATAACATAGTGGATAATGAGGAGACCGCTGCACGAACTAGGGCCGAAGCTACCGCGAACTTAAACCGGACGGCGGCGAAAATGCGCAAATATTTTAATGCAAAGCGTAAACCTCCAACGAAATACAAGGTAAACGATTTAGTATTATGGAAAGGAGCTGCTGACCGAAATGTGAACGTTCGACGAAAACTGAAGGAAAAGTACAGTGGACCTTATAAGGTAACGAAGGTAGTTTGTAATGATAGGTACATGATTACTTCGCTGAAAGGTGTTAAAGGGTATAAGTGATTCAGAGCTCTTGTGTCGTCGGACTCGTTAAAATCTTTTCAGGGAGAGGAGGACTCGGGCGCTAGCTCAAATGATACGGAAGTGGACAGCACGGAGGAATTAATTGACTTGCTTGAAGGCTGAGCTTCAATGAAATTCAGGAAAAATCAGGTTAATATTAATTTTGATGAGTGAAAGAATGTATCTAATGGTCTTGGGATTTCCCTTTTTTTTCAGATATGTAGCTACCTACAAATAAATTGGAATGTTTACAATTGGAATTACTGACTGAAATGTTTTGGGTAACAATTGTGAAATGTTATGGTTAATTGGAAAATTATTGTACTTTGGAACCTTGTTTTGGTAAACAAGTATGGTTTATAATTGGAATTACTGACTAAAATGTTTTGGTAACGATTGAGAAATGGTATGGTTGGAAATGTATTGGTATAGCAAATTATGGTATTTTTGGAAACTTGTATTGTTAAACAAGTACATCTTTACTTTTGGAATGACTTTACTTTATGATTGATAATGATTTACACGACTTTATTTTGTATTATGTATGAGCCAAATATGGTTTTCAATTCATAGATTCCAGTTTTTTTTTCTCTCCTTTTTTTAGGACTGGGTACTATTTTTGAACAATTACATATAGTCTTTTGTTCTCTTCCTTTGCAGAGTCGCAAAGGCGTCAGGATGGACGAGTGTGAATACTCCACACAAAAGGCGCTAGATGGCGCGAAGCACAAGTAGCGGTCACCGTCAACACAACAGCTGTCGCCAAGCAAAGGTGCTGCCATCGGTGGATTTTTGCGGTACTAGCGTCGGGCGTCGGACCAATAAGAGGACGACATCAGCCTGCCGCCACCGCGAACCAATCAGGGTTGATTTTTTCTATTTGAATAAGTAATAACGAAGTATTGTTTTTGCCGGAGAATTTTTGGAGGCAGTTCATTTTTTGTAATCGGGCAAAATATACCTAAGCGTTTGATTTAGTCGAGAATATTGTGATTTTGAACAAGAAGCTAAGTATTTCCCTTAATTCATACCTATTTATGTTCTCACTTTACTCGCTTAAATAATAATATTAATATTCGCTGTTGGGCAATTTGTGTTTTTTTCTATGGGATATCTTTGTCGTAGCTTACTGGAGTTTAATTTAAATTGTTGGTGATTAGATTCTATTGTTTTATAAGGTTCCAATAACTTTATTTTATTTACTTATACTTATGTACCTACATGCCAAAAGAACTGTGATTAAATACACATTTGAAACTGCTATCGTTGTTTAATTGTTATATTTGTTCTAATAGGTGTAACAGTTGCGTGCGATCACTGCCGTAACAACTGGACATGGGACCTTTAATAAGCACCTCTTTGTCATAGGTATCATGGACAGCCCACTCTGCAGAGCTTGCATGGTGGAGGAGGAGACAGCAGCACACCTGCTCCTAAGCTGCCCCGTAATCGCTGGTTACAGGGCCAAACACTTCGGAAACCCAGGTACCCTGCAGGAGGTAGTCGGCAGCACCAGGGCGCTGCTGGCCTTTCTCGAGGAGCTGGGGTGGATCGAATGATGCGACTGTATCTCACCCGTACGCAAAATACGCGCTTGGTCGTGGAGTTGCGGAGACAGCCCGTCTAAACTAAACTAAACATAATGTCAGATGTTTCATTGATGATGTGGTTATACAGGGATCTAGTGTACAGGATTGTTATGAAAATTTAACAAAAGTATTAGAAAGATTAAAATCATACAATGTTAAAGTTAATGTAGACAAATGTCAATTCTTTTGTAACGAGATAAAGTTTTTGGGCCATTTAATTAATAAAGAGGGAATCCAACCCTTGCCTGATAAAGTAGAGGCTATAACACAAGCACCAGTGCCAAAATCGGTTGCACAATTGCAAGCATATTTAGGGCTGTTAAATTACTATGGCAAGTTTATTTCTCAATTATGTGAAAAGTTGGTTCCCCTACACAGGCTGTTAAGAAAGGATGTACCATTTGTGTGGTCTGAAGAATGTAATGCTGCTTTCGAAAATAGTAAACAAAGTATAGTAAACAATAATCTTTTAGTACATTATGATGGAAAAATGCCTTTATTTGTGACAACAGATGCGAGTGAATATGGTGTGGGTGCAGTGCTGAGTCACAAAATTGATGAGGAACCAATATATTTTGCTTCAGCTACTTTAAATAGTGCTCAGAAAAATTATTCCCAAGTAGAAAAAGAAGCGTTGGCCATTATATTTGCAGTTCAAAAATTTCATAAGTTTGTGTATGGTAGGGAGTTCACCTTGGTAACTGACCATCAGCCGCTACAATTTATTTTTGACCCATTAAGGAAAATACCAGTAACTGCAAATGCACGACTACAGCGGTGGGCCTTGTTATTGTCAGGGTACCAGTATAACATTAAGTACAGGAAGGGCACTTTGTTAGGAAATGCAGATGCTCTATCCAGATTGCCTCTTCCGGAAGCAACTAAAGTAATGGACTGTATAAATTCTTTTAATTTTACAACAAACATACCTTTAGATTTTCAAGATATAGCTAAATGTACACAGAATGATAGTATATTATGTAGAGTTTTTGAGTATATAATGACTGGTTGGCCAAATCACATGAAGGAAGAAAAAATGAAACCATGTTTTTCAAAAAGAGGTGAATTAGTAACAGAACAAAGGTGTGTTTTGTGGGGAAATAGGGTGATCATACCTGAAAAATTAAGGTCTCATGTATTAAATTTGTTTCATGAGGGTCATAATGGAATTGTACAGACTAAAATGATTCTGAGAGAGTACTGTTGGTGGCCTAAGATGAATGATGATGTCGAAGCATTCATAGCTCAGTGTGATTTGTGTCAGGCTAGCCGAAATTTTGTTAATGATTTTCTATTGGTACCCTGGAAACCAAGCAAAAGTAATTTTGAAAGAGTCCATGTTGATTTTTTTATGAGAGAGGCTGATACTTATTTGTTGATAGTGGATTCAAAGTCTAAATGGTTAGATGTTCATTTGATGAAAAATACTACTGCAGCTGTAGTGATAGAAAAACTGTGTAAAACGTTTGCGGTAATGGGAGTACCTACTGAGTTAGTGAGTGATAATGGGCCACCATTCACTTCACAAGAGTTTTTAAATTTTTTAAAGTCTAATGGTTGTCAACCCCTGAAAAGTCCTCCCTATCATCCACAAGCTAATGGTTTAGCAGAAAGATCTGTGCAGACAATAAAAAAATCTTTAAAAAGGCTATGGGAAAACCACTCCAATTCAAGGATGTCCAAAGAAGTAATTTTGCAAAACTTTCTATTTAAGTATCGCAACACACCAAATTCAACTGGTTATTCACCTAACGAAATATTGTTTAAATATAAGCCTAGGTCACGATTTGATATGCTTAAACCAAATAATGTTGTCACTAAAAAGTCAGCTAAATCATTCCACAGGCTTGCAGTAAAAAATGTGTTTAAAGTAGGAGATAATGTATGGTGTAAAATTTGAATGGAGAAAAATTTTGGATGAAGGGGGTTATATCTAAATATCTTAGCAATATCAGATATATGGTAAATGTGGGCGGTATAGAAAAACATTATCATGCTTCAGCATTGAGGTTAAACACAGCTTCAAATGCTGTTTCAAGCCCTGACACAGAAATATTGTTAACTTTAATAGTAACAGAACTAATTTAGAAATAGAAGGAAAGGAGAACGATAGAGACAGAGAATATGGTGATAGGGTTGTGGAGATGAGTGAGCATTTTGAAAAGGAAGAAGTTGTTGTAAATGAGGGTCAGAACGATTTTAATAATGAGAATGCTGAGAGCGCCTGTAATGAGGAGGTTGTGCAGGTTGAAAGAGGGGTTATAGAAGATCAGATTACGATGCCGGGTATGAACGTAAATACAAGTGAACCAGTTGAGAACAGACGGTCCAGTAGGATAAGAAAGACTCCTCAAAGGTTAGATTTGTAGACATATTTTAGTTTAAGATTTAAAGTTATACCTTACTAGCTACATTCTTTAAAAAGGGGACGAATGTTGTGTATCGGCCCTTGTATTAGTCTGTGGTCGTATTCCACGTGACAGCAGACAACTGTACTCTATGGCGTACTGGAAATGGTGGTGTTTTTGTGTATCCATGTCCATTGTGTAATTCTATTATTAAAGTCTTTTACCGAAATAACTCTTACAGTGTTTTCTTAGTATCAATACATAATAGTTTCTTGACCATTTTCTTAGTTTTGTTAACTATGTAGTAATAGTATTAGTTTTTTTAACTATGTATTTGTTTTTTTTTTTACTACTAACTACCCTCAATGATTTAATTGATTTACGGAAGATTTTCATGCGGAAGATATACGGAATTTTATGACATTTGTTCCTAAAATGCTTTTCGCACAAATATAATCTTAATTAATCACTGTGCTAGAAGCGGATATCAAAGAAGCCGATTTATTGATTCCAATGAACTTAAAGCCGATTCCTGAAACTTAAAATTCACCAGATCACATGGAGCTTTGATAATCCGAGAAAACTATTTTTAAGACAATAAGAATGCTGTACAGAATGTTGTTTAGGTTTCTCTGAATATCTGGACACTTTTGATCTGGATTTGGTGAACGGAGTAGTCTCTTCATAACAATGACGCTATCAAACAATTGACCACATTCATGCAAAAAAGAGCTTCCAGCACTAAGGCTAAATCTAAAACTGGCCAAGTGCAAGTAGGACTCGTGCACAAATGGTTCCATACCATTATCACAAAAAAAGGCAAAAATATCATGTTTGTATGGGAGCTCCACTAAAATATTTATTTTATTCTGTTTTTAGTATTTGTTGTTATAGCTGCAACAGAAATACATCATCTGTGAAAATTTCAACTATCAAGCTATAACGGTCCATGAGATACAGCCTGGTAAACAGACGAGACAGATTGTGGGGTCTTAGTAATAGGGTCCCGTTTTTACCCTTTGGGTATGGATCCCTAAAAATGAGCTGTTGACTTTGTTGTCTTTGATAGGACTGCAATACTCTGGACCAAGATAGTCAAAAATGAATACAACATTTAACAAAATCCTTGATATGACAAACCTATTTTGGAATGTAACCAACTGTGGCAGAACACAGAGAACCCTAATGCAATGTTTTTACCCATTAGTAGCTGAGTATACAAAGAAACATATAATTGATCTCAACCAGTAGCAAGTGGTCATTACTTATCTATTCTTCATAGCGCAAGATGCTTAAACACCCTTCTCACTGTTCAGTCTCATTATCAGCCCTTGATAAATTATTTCTTTTACAATCTAAGCATAACACAAAATTGTGATTGTGAATAATAAATAAATAATGAGAAAAGACACCATAACAATTTAGTATAAAGATCTGCATTTTGGTAGTTAATCTTGATGAATGATTATAATGCTTTGGGTAGGTATAGTTTTCGCCTAACTTCTTGCCGCCCTGAAGTCGGCTTTCCGATGCGCAAGACCTGGATCGGTGCTATTTTTAATGAGATTTACTACTGCGCAGTCATTGTAGCCAAGAAGGGTGGCCAAGAAGTGGAGAAGAATATACTCATGTTTCAAAAACCGATGAGTATCGAACTTGACGAGCGGCTATTCAGACGAGGGTCGAGGAGAGTTCTGTCTAGAGAGTACGATACAATACGAAAAAAGTGTCCAAGGATACAACAACAACGAACAGAACAAAGTTAGAGTTTATTATAGGTTAAACAGTTTTATGGATTGAACCCAAATATAAATGAACCACAATGGTGAGCACGAGTAACTAGAAATGTGACGAAGCCGCGAAGGTTGGAGGAAAGACTATTATTATATAAATAACAGACGACAGATTACCTTTGTTAGGTCTCTTTTCTTCCTCATTCGTTTTGAAGAGATTTCTGTCTGGTTTCGTAGATTTAAATTAGAGGAACATTAATTTGGACAGTTTGGAGCTTTGGAGCACGGAACTTATACCTATAATGCTTTGGAGAATGGAGTTTACGAAATGATGACACATGACAGTGACACTGCACTGCACTCACTGACCTCTAACCTCTAATATACGCCATATTTATTATTTTACTCTTTGATACACTTGTATGATAGAGGTCAGTGACTGCACCAAAGAAAATTTTTACTCTAGCGAGGACTGCACTGGACTGCACTGCCCTTACACAACACAACAACAACACAATACACATGACAGTTTTTTTTTTAGATTTATGATCCTGGGGTCCTGGCTACTGAAGCCTTTAGATTTAACTTAAAAAATCACCTTCACTAGTTCACCTGAAAAACATTAATACAATTCTAGACGCAAACGCAAGCGTCTAACATTACTGAGAACGTGCCGCATTGACGCCAGACGCTTAATTTTCGATTCGACTGCAATACTTTTGAAGAACACTCAGGGGTTTCTAGAATGTATATAGAATATATTCTGTGGTGAAAAAAAGGATAATAAATAAATAAAATAGTTATTTACGCTACAAGTGCGGTAGGTAGGTGCATAGACTAATATATTAGGTAATTTCCGATGAGTGGATAAATCGACACGAGTCGGAAATCATCTCACGCACGTGTATCATACAACATTTTACTATGCATTGTGCGAGAAAATAAAAAAATATATCTGAACCAAGCAAGAAATTAATAAAATGGCGGGCTTATCGCATTTTAAGTTTTACTGAGCTACGTTGCTTTTTTATTGTGAAAATGGGGAAAAAGTGTTGTATCAAGACGTGTAAAAGTGAATCATATTATGGTGGTTGTGGCGTTTCATTTCACCGGTAAGGAAAAACAAAGATTTTGTTTACTAACATTAAGTAGTTTGACCATGCTCTAGACGTTTTGTGGACAGAAGACACTAAAGTTTTAGTTTTTTCTAATTAAAACTGTAAAATAAGGCAATAATGATTAAAACTATTAATATTAAGAATATAATAAGTACAATTTGTACCTAGTTGTCTATATTACATGATTAAAATAGCATATATTTGTGTTGGTTACAGCTTTCCATCGAAAGAAGAAATGAAGCAAAAATGGTTGGATGTAATTCCTGAATCAATAACAGTTACCAAAAATTCTGTTGTGTGCAACGGATGAAGAGCCACACGAGTTGCAGTTAGTTAAAGAATTAGGTAATTCGTATTAAAATTTACGAATCTGTCACCATGCTAAAAGTAATGCATTATGAAACTTAGGCAGTAAGATTGGCCTAAGGCAGAAACTTCACAAAACGATTTTGTTTAGCCATGTTTAATTTGAATAAATGTGTCAATGGAGTTGAACAAAATAAATCTAAACTACTTCAATACTGTATATGACTATCTCTGTCTGACCATAAAGATTTAGAACTTTAACTAAACCGTCTTTCATTGGTGTCTACATCTGCCCATAAACCCCAATAAAATGTTTTGTTTTATTTAAATACCCATACACCAGCACTGTAGAGCAAACGGAAAAAAACCGGCCAAATGCGTGACTATACAAAATATAAAATAATATTTTTACATGAGCAGAATGTTGGAATCGGAGAGATTGGTCGTAGACTTAATATAACGGTAAGTGCTTTAATACCTATTTTATTAAACTCTTTAAAATTTACTAAGTAAAGACTAACAACTAACATTTTTTAAAGACTTTTAATAAGTATTTCTTACAACCTAGTGATCGTGTATTTGGCTATTTTCCCATTACACCCACTCCTTACAAGTTTACACATACACATTCTACACATTTCCATAAATGATATATATTTTTTTGTTTTAGACAAATACGGCTAAGACGTTGGAGACACTGAAAATATTCAGTGAAATCGTCCAGGCGAAAAACTCATGATGTATAGTCCCGAATCCACCAGGCCATTGTTTCAAGCAATGTTCAAAATCCATTTATGCCTACTCGTTTTACTGCAATTGAACACAATGTTTCAGTGAAAATAGTGAGAAAGCATTAAATGCTGCTGAGATTAGAAATTATAAACCGGCACAAAAATCACCGCCAAGAAAGGGTCCGTTTTGCCCATATTTCAATTTTTTTTCAATTTCATTTGCGAAGAAAATGTCGTAATCTTTGTGAGCACATGAGAGGAAAAGATTTGTGTTGGAACATGGTGTGCGGTATGCGTAGCCACTTACAGCAAGTTATAGAAGGAGACAGTGCGCTAAAGTTGTTCTATCTCACGATGACGGGTGAATCGTAGCAAAATGAATCTTATTTCGGCGGCATAAAAGTCACGTAACCCGTCATCGTGAGATAGAACAACCAATCTACTTATAAGTATATTTAAAAATCCTATGTAAGTAAATGCTTAATTGAATGAATGCTAAACCGTCAAAATGTTGCAGATTCTGTGGTGATGTTATTGTTATAAATGGAAATGCATTTTCTATTTAAATAACATGTTGATTCACTACATTTATAGCTATATATCTGTAAAATATTTAACAAATTAGTTAATTTTTCTTGATAAAAACTTCCAAGCATTAGCATACCTTTTTTAAAATGTTTATAAATGAGGTTAGGTTTGAATATGATAAATGATAATAAAATGTATATAAATTTGAACTATGAGCATTTATTTACTTTATCTTTATATTACTTAATTTTGATGAAATAAACTACACTTAAGTATGTTTTAGTGAAAAAATAAACATTTTCGTAACTTGCAATGATTTTGTTTCATTTCCATACAAACTGCCCATTTAAAATTATAATTCCCGACTTATATTATCTTTTTTTGACTTTTCTTTAAAGAACGACGTTTAAGAAAGGTAAAAAAAAGATAATAATTAAAAACAAAACATAGTGAACAAAAAGCTATTTTAGAATTCTGCCTGGTTTCGAACGCAGAAAAGGTTAAATGTCGATCTGCCTTAGTGACCACAAGACCAACTGGACACTTTACTTCATTTTGGAATTTGACCTTAGTTGTAATACTAAACACAATATTCTAAAGAATTTGAACCCAATCGTTTATTTTCATAAAGTTCAATATCGCACAAATACAAGCAGCTGTTAAAATAGTTCACGGCATTAGCTATTATCCGTAGACAGTTAACTTTAGTGTTCCTGATGCGCGATACTTTTTTTCCTTCCACCCTCGCCTTGGTTAGTTTTAGTAGTCGTTTTACTCATTAGCTTTTCAACCTAAACGACAACAATATAATGATAATAATCGCTTAACAACATGCATTTATCTAAATGCTTCGCGATAAGGTTCAAATTCGCTATTATTCAAGTGGGTTCAATATTGTTGGCCACAGACTGTACTACAATAATTAACATCTAACAAATAAACTTAATTTTTAGATCATTTTAAAAACCATGATAGTTGTATCTATCACTGGTTTTAAAAATGGATTAGTTTTGTATAAATATGACGTATACATTTTTGTGGGTCTGCTTTTTTTATTAATAATAATATAATCCAGGTAAGTGTATTATTACAAAATTTCTTCCATATATCCCTTAAATTTGGATCTTTAGGAAACCTGCAATAAATAAGTTAAAAACATTATAGTTGAAGTTCACACTAAGTAATTTTAATAATATGTGTTAATACTCGTAAGTATTGTATTTTTAATTTAACTTTATTTTATTATTCAACTATGTATAATAAAATAAAGCTTACACTATAACATTTTATTCAAATCAGAAAACTTAATCTCAAAAATGTCTCTGTATGGATATAGACTCCTTTGCCATTTTTATCGATAACTATTTACAAACAAACCGGTAACAACACTTTCGCTCGGCGACAGCGACTACTCGGAAACAGACTCGGATCAGTCGCTCAACCGATCCGCATATTGTATGAGGGCGAGCGGCCTGTGTTGGTAAACAAATCCGAAACGTCACTACCGATAATATTGTAATTTTTAAGTTTTATAGAAGTAAATAGTAATAATGTGATTAAAAATTACTTACATATAAAAGGTAACGCCATCTTTTTGTAAATTTGACGTGGCAGATCTCTTTTCGCAGCAAAAAACAGAACAATTCGGCATTTTTTTAGGATGTCGATTCAGTCGCGTAACTAGATTTAGTCTACTGCGCAGTTGGGCTGCAACTAGTTTTATTGTACGCATAGGACCGCGTGGTCTTGTACTTTGACAGAGGGGAACGCCTGCGTATGGCTACTCCCCTCTGGTCCGTGTTGCTCTATGTTTTAAGGGGTATTCAAAGGCCTCAGTAGCCAGAGTCTTAAATTTAACAAAAAATACATTATACAAACTGTCGTTGAGTGTCGAGAGTTTTTGGCGGGATTTTTTCGAGCGAAGTTCAGCGGCTGTTAATATTATTTGCAAATTGATTCCTAGTGGATATTGTGATATAAAATTGGTTTAGTTTTGTATCTCAACTGTCTACGCAACTGGACAATATGTAAAATCATTTACAGAAGCGAGCTCAGGATAGTGGAATGGAGAATTTTATTGTAGTATAGACTACCTCCGCTAAACTTACTGGGAAGGCTGACTCAATACAATTTGCTGCCAAATACTCCAAAAAACATTAGAATCTGTTACATCCGTATTCTAATGCATACTAAAGAATGTTAAAATTGCACTGAAGACTAGGCAGCATGGTCTCAGACCTTAGCCTGTTCCGTCAGGAACAAAAAAAAAAAAGAGAGAGTTTTTGGCGGGATTTTTTCGAGTGAAGTTCAGCGGCTGTTAATATTACTTGCAAATTGATTCCTAGTGGATATTGTGATATAAAATTGGTGTAGTTTTGTGTCTCAACTGTCTACGCAACTGGACAATATGTGAAATCATTGACAGAAGCGATCTCAGGATAGTGGAGCGGAGAATTTTATTGTAGTATTTACTACCTCCGCTAAGCTTACTGGGAAGGCTGACTCAATACAATTTGCTGCCAAATACTCCATAAAACATTAGAATCTGTTACATCCGTATTCTAATGCATACTAAAGAATGTTAAAATTGCACTAAAGACTAGGCAGCATGGTCCCAGACCTTAGCCTGTTCCTTCAGGAACAAACACAAAAAAAAAAAAAAAAAAAGAGTTTTTGGCGGGATTTTTCGAGTGAACTTCAGCGGCTGTTAATATTATTTGCAAATTGATTCCTAGTGGATATTGTGATATAAAAGTGGTGTAGTTTTGTGTCTCAACTGTCTACGCAACTGGACAATATGTGAAATCATTGACAGAAGCGATCTCGGTGTAATGGAGCGGAGAATTTTATTGTAGTATTGACTACCTCCGCAAAGCTTACTGGGAAGGCTGACTCGATACAATTTGCTGCCAAATACTCCAAAAAACATTAGAATACGTTACATCCGCATTCTAATGCATACTAAAGAATTCAAGAAAAATACTGATGACTAGGCAGCATGGTCTCAGACCTTAGCCTGTTCCGTAAGGAACAAACAAAAAAAAAATTAAAAAAATGTCGTTGAGTGTCATTGTCAGTGTCATGTGTCATTCAATATATATTAGTCTATGATTCAATCATTCAAGCCACTGACCTCTAATATACAAGTACGCTGGACTTCATATTATCGATGACAAAATTAAGACATTTGATTTTCGCCATTTTGGCGCTGATAGCAACGTGACTTAACGTGAGATTCCATGGAACTAATATTAGAGATGGGACATAGCCTTCGGTATAAAAATACGTGAGAATAATTTAATACGTAAGAGAAAAAGAAAATCCCAATTATTTTAATTGAGATTCATTTCTAAGTAATAGAAAACTTGCTGTAAAGGTTAACTGAAAAATACTTTCAATCAGATTGCAAGCTATAAACTAGTGGATAGCGTGCTACTAAAGTTATAGCGCATTACTGTCAGATCAGTGAGATTTAAATATGGGGATAGGCTAACAACTTATCCTTAAAACTAGTATATTTGAGCAAGTATCTGCTCGCTCAAGTGTACTAGTTAGTTAATACTTACATTTACAATCGTTTGGATTCACTCGGTTGGAACATCATTCATACAAATATTTGCGTACGAATGAGATGGATAATAATTTACAACGGACATATTTCTCGCTCTCATCGCTGAGATCCTGTCTCTGTAGTGTTAAGGTGCAAATAAGAGTGACATCGCATTCCAGCGACGTGAAGACTTATATTAGTTTTCAACTCTGTTTCAGATGCAGATATAAATTGTTTGACTTAAAAACAATTGTTAATACAATTATAATTATCATGATATTATTCCAGAATTAATACCAGACAGGAACGAGGTGATTGATACAAGAAGAGAGAGGCCTGTGCTCAGCAGTGGGCGAAGTCGGATTGTGGATGATCATGATGATGATTCCAGAATTTAGTATTATAAATTGCTTTTTAACATATTATTACTGATTATTAGGCATTCAGATAACATTCATCACTAATACCAATATGAGATATTTAGTTGCAACATATTATGAGAAGTCAATACAGTAGATGAGTGATACGCCTTGCCAAGTCTACTATTTTGATATTAGTGTAATTTAAAAATATTACTAATAATCATATGCTCGTATTAGTTAAAATAATATAATATTTCCAGGCGAAAATATTAATATTACCTAATCTTGAGAAATATCGGTATTAACCTATCTCTAAATGTGTCAATTTTAGTTCCTGAGAACCTCGAGTGGGGCGCTTTGATTCGGCACAAAAATCAACCGTCATTTCATCTAATACATTTAGTCCAGCGTACTTGTATGATAGAGGTCAGTGATTCAAGCCCATTCAAGCCTAGCCTAATTGCTTCTGCTATGTGGTGGTCGTTCGTGGTGTTCTAATCGTAATTTCTTCATGAATCGTGTTATTTCATTGGTCTTTTGGTTTTGTTCTCGTGGTATTCCATTTATATAATTTTTATACATTATTTACATATACATTTGGAGTAATCCGTGCATTCAGAGTTTTAGAAGTGGGCCACTTGGTTAATAAGGTCGCCATCAAGCATGCGAGAAATATCCGTCGCCGCGTCGGTCTGCGGTCAGAGTCCCTCTTTTCACTTGAGTCAAGTGGAGAGAAAGAGGAAATGCGGTCGGAGATATTCCATAAACTGAAAAGTAAAGATATATACTGTGCCCCTTTGATTTCATTTTTGATGATAAATTATCTAGAAGCAATAGAACCAGAAATAAATGCTCAAAATTGCGCTATCAACAGAGGCCTAGTGTAAAAAATTACAACTATAAATGAAAAAAGATAAACAGAAACACAACACAAATCATCCTTATTCAATTTATGGAATATCTTTTAAATTTGTCCAATACTGGAGGAGGAAATAGGCGAGATACAAACCTCGAATTATGACAAGGAAAATTCATTCGGAGCTCACTGCCCGCATTTCCTCTTAACTAGAAGCAAAGTGCCGCCTAGTCAATGAAATAGCTCACATAAAATACTGCTTTCTTTTTTTTCTTGATATTGTTTGGTTCCTTAGTTTTGTCTTACACCATCCATGCTATAACACGATTGCCCAAGTGTGTGTAGGAACCTGATGATGCTTAGTTCATCTAATGTATGTCTTGGAATATGGTGTATTTCTCTTAGGCCCAGTTTTTTGATCCATAGTAAACTCAAGCAATGGTTAAATATGTTAACCACTGTTTGCAAATTTCGAATGGATTAACTCAAGTTAACTATGCATCTAAAAACCGGATCTTATGCATCCTGCATAATATTTTATTCCTTTACTCATTGTATCTTGTATTTATCTTTGCTCTGCTCACAAAACTTATGAGCCTTTCTTGATCTGAGGTTCTTTTTGGATTTAGGGGTAGATATTTCTTTAAAATTGGATGTACTCATTTTTCTGTTCTTATTGATCTGTTTATTTTATTATATGTGTGTACAATAATTGTTAACTATATTTACCTACTCGGTTGTGGTAGGAATCATTCGTACAGACAAAATGGGAACTGTTATGATGGAAGGTGCACACTTTCGATAGGACTGGGTGTTTGTCTATTTTTTTAAACAAAAACTAACATAATCATAATATTGTTGACATTCTGACTGTCATGCATGCATCGTTTTTTTCATGAAAAGTGATAAAGATTGTGTGCACTGTGATTTGGTGCCTCCTACAAGCCGGTAGGTAGTAATGTACTGTAACATGTTCCCTGAACGGCAGAGGTGCATCGGACAAACAAAAGTCTATAATGAGCTTCAGTTGTATTATATGGATTTTTCTTTTGAATTAAGACTGATTGAAATGGTTCAATGATTTTGTTTAAACAGAAACATGGCATTGAGTATTTGAAAAAATAGTAAAAAAATTGCTGCTGGTAATGTAGGATCTAATATTGTTGGCTATCTCTACTTTCTCTTTATACTTATTCTTGGCAAGTTGGTTATTTCCTATTTTTCTTTAACCAGTTATGTATGCATGAGAATGTTAAATTTATGTAAGAAATAAGGAGTCCGGTTTCAATACAAAATAGTAAAGCATTTTTTTTAAAATTGATGTTTTACTTCCAAAAGTCATAAAAATGTTATATTAATTTTTTGGGGATTTTGATGTTGCTTAATTTTTTCTTAAGTTTATGCACATACATAATTTAAATTGTTCTAAAATCCATACACACTGTCATCTATTCTTATTTTTTGCCCATCTTTACACACATTCAAGGGTATGTACTTAACCAGACACTCACTCACTCCCATATGCACACACACAACACACTTACACACATACACTCATCAACTCGCACAATTTCATACACAGACATACAAAAACATAACTTTTAGATTTATTACTTTCTCTTAATAATTTTAATTCTTACATTATGTGCAATAAGCAATTTATTTTACCTATATGTGTTACCAAATGGCAATAACCAACAACTATGAAGTGACACTCTCCACAATTTCTTAGATTGAAAAAAAGCAATCATGTATTGTTTTCGATACTATCTATGTATTCATGAGTATAACTAAATGTATGATGCCTAGATATTGTTGGAGTTGTGGCAGATTGTGAAGCAGTCCTTAGACGTTTTTGAGCACAAATGCACATTGCATTTGTGACATTTTATAATGCTCATTCATTTTCAAGAAGGCATTAAAGTCCTTATTAGGTTGTGCTCTACACCATCTAGCCTGCCTCACGAGGAGGTAATACCTGGCATGGTTTGCCTTTTCTGTTTCGTTAGGCGATCATCTGATGATGTGCTGGTTGTGCTGCTGGTACTGGGGCGGCCTCTGGAAGTACTGGGTACACCAAGTATCAGCTAGTTCAGCTCGAAACTCTGCATGGCCCATGATTTTTTTCGCTGGAACTACTTTTCGATATATACCTTTTTATACAGGTTCCAGGCAACTATATTCGCAACAAATATTCGCATGTCATTTCCAGCTTTTTATCCTGATTCTGTATCTTCCAAAAAAGCAATCCATCATGTCCACGCCACACGATCAACTTTGGGCGAGCAATAGGTATCCTCCTATTTTCTTTTTTGTGAAATCTTTCAATACTTTCAACAGGCTGTACACCTTCGTATGTAGACGCTTAGATAACTTGTTTGTTATCCTTCCAACTGACAGTAGTTACATCCACACCTTCAAAATTGGTAATGTATTCCTCAAACGTGGCTCTAGGCACAAAATTCTTCATCACATCATGTTTAGCCAGTAACTTGCATGTTTTTCCCAGGCGGTTCCTGTGAATGGTTTCCTAAGAATTAATCCCTTAAGCCAATGTGTAAATCAGTGGTAACGAGACGAATTGTACACAATATGGTTTGTCGTTTTGGAACTACACTCATGAGCTTCTTCTATACTGTTTGCCCCACTATGCGATTTTTTTCATTTGGTACTCTATCATCTGCTCGCTTGAATGTCCATTTGTGTGGTTTATTGGGTATATACTGTTTCAGGAAATGCTCAATCTTAGTTGCAAATTTTCGTCAAGTGAAAACCGCTGTTCTATCGTCATGCTGGGAAAAATCTGATTTAGGTGAACAATAACAGGTCGTAGCTTGAGCAATTTGTCGTGCTGGAGGTGACTAACAGGCAGATGGTTATCATTATTATTGAAATGAAGTATCTGCTGGCTTTTTTCAAATCTTGACGGGCATTGCATTTTTGATAGGATTGAAGCCAAATTTAGTAGACCAGTAGGATCTTGTGCTGGCCCCCCTCTATCAATATCTATCCCCTATATCAATAGATTCTTTTCTGTCAGGCTTTTTTTTGGAAAGCTTATCGGGTTTGCAATGTTTTCAATGCAACCGATTGTAAAGAATTGATACGAAGTTTGAAGTTACATTATTTTAAAAGAAAGTTCTTCACTGCCTTCAAATTTTTATGTTATTTTCATCAAATTGGAGAGATTGCTTTCTTCAAACTAAATTTCTGGCGGCTGGCGTATTTAGGGTTCCGTACCCAAAGGGTGAAAACGGGACCCTATTACTAAGACTCCGCGGGCCGTCTGTCTGTATGTCTGTCACCAGGTTGTATCTCATGAACCGTGATAGCTAAACAGTTGAAATTTTCACAGATTATGTATTTCTGTTGCGGCTATAACAACAAATACATAAAAACAGAATAAAATAAATATTTAATTGGGATCTCATACAACAAACGTGATTTTTTTGCGGTTTTTCGGTAATGGTACGGAACCCTTCGTGCTCGAGTCCGGCTCGCACTTGGCTGGTTTTTTGTATAGTATATTGTTATAATACCTACTCAACACTACATATTATAAAACAAAATGCCCCGTCGCATATGTCTGTCTGTTCGCGATAAACTCAATGTTGAGTTCTTTTGGTATTGGGTTAAATAAATTAAAGTTTCTATCGAGATAATGTCTATTAATTTCCTTTACATTGGATACACACATACACTTATACACACCCAAGTAACACATCAAAGCAGTATAACGGCTGATTTATAGCATTTCTGTATCGTTTTCGCATTTTGAGTTAGTTCTATAGTAGCATTACAAACGATTATACGGCTACTGTAATTCTTATTTGGGCACAAATTATACGGCTTTAGATCCTAAATACGTTCACAAGAGTTGTTTAGTTGCATTACAGTCGCATTATATTAGCATTTTTGTGGTCAACGAAGTTGCCCATCGCATTAAAGAAGCTATATTACGGTCAATGAAGTTACCAATCCCATTACAGAAGCATTATACTAGCAATATTATTGATAATGGAGATGTTAATTGCATTACAAAAGCATTAGACTAGCATTAGAATGGAGAAAAAGAATTATTGGAGCTATTTAAGTGTTCACAGTTAGAACTTTATTAAACCCTATATTATTGCAAAAACATCTCTAATACCACGGTACAAATGTTATAATAAATTATCGTTGTAATTTAACTACTTTGTGTCGCAATATAATATGGACGAACAGGGTCAAAACTGTGGGAGTGACACCATATTTGTTTTGCATCAAAACAAAATGTATAATACTGTTTAAGTTTTTGACTCTTTTGTTATTTCATGCGTTCAAATATTACTGCGCAAAGTAGTTTACTGTAAATGTCTATATATGTTTCATTGAAAATTTTCACGCGCCTTTGATATTTTGTGGTTTTAAAAAAAAAATACATATATATATATGTGTGAAATAACCAAAACAAATGTGTATTCCTAGTATAGAACGAATTTTGCACAATTAACATAATAGTATGGGTTGGACAGTATTAAATTAAGTTATATTATGACTATAAAGGCCTATTGCTTTTATAAATAGGGCCGAATGATAATACATTTTGGATATAAAATATTTACAAAATGGTGTCGGTCTGTAGCAGCCCGGTGAGCGTTTATAATGGCTAATTAATGCCGCCAGCAGTATAAATACTCACACGTGAACAATTGTTAAGCCAGAGACCAGAGAGAAGACTTTTTATGAACCACTGTAGTGCCTATTGTCTATAAAGTAGTTCTATATGGGTTCACCAGTATACCAGAAGACTTGATGTAGACTGAAATAGTGCTATTACTTGAACGCAATTTTGGGGATCCTTGAGCAAAACAAAAAAACCCGTTTCAGTATTTTTGTACAACTTGTATCCGTTTGCCTTGTATCAGTCTGTTGATAAAATAGCTTTCTGAACGCATGATCTCCATATGCCTGTGCGTGGCTTATAAAATTAATTATGGAGCTTTCAACAAAAAAAAAACATGTCTAACCACTTAAAAGTGCTATTAAACAACAAAGGGCACCAAAAATAGCTCAAAGCTGTATAACGGATTAACGGTGCATTATAATGGCACAAGTTTATGCTAGTAAACAGCATTAGGCATTATCTTACTACTTAAAAATACTATTGTAGACCCAAAGGCACTAAAAACAGCTGAAAGCTGTATAGCGGATTTACGTGGCATTATAATGGTTCATGTATATGTTATTAAACAGCATTAAGCATTTATTTACTACTTTATAAAGATATTGTAATTCCAAATGCACTAAAAACAGCTGAAATCTTTGCAGCTGCGTTGTGCAGCAAACGCTGCACTAAAACTAAAGGCTTTACTAAAGCATTTTGATATGCCATTATCCAAACGTTATACAGTGTAAAGCATCATAATGGTTTAAAAATGCCAATATAAAGCGCCCAGATGCTCGGTGATCTTATATAAGAGTTTATACGGATCTTAAGTTCTACATATGTTTACTATTTTTTGGTAAGCTCTATTTAAATCTAAGCGTTTATTTGGCAACATATACGGAAATTCTTGCAGCCTAGGTATAGGGTATCGGTCCGGTTTCGTTATCGCGTTAAGGGCCCTGTAGTCCCCGCAGGGACGTATCAGATCGTCTGTCTTAGGAACTACTGGGTGGCGCAAAAGTAAAGACCCTATTTGGTTCAGCTATAACATTTTTTCTAAATTAGAAAACTAGATTTAGATTTTTTTAAATGTATATTTGTGCCATTAAATTTCGTACCATTAGGATTTAAAGATGATGTCTTTTAAATGGTGACCTCCAGAGTTGATACACATTTGAGCCCTATTTATGACATTTTGCATAACTTGCCGTAACACTTCCTGCGATAATTGTTCGTTATTTCTTGACGAATGTTTTCTTTTAGAGCTGCGAGAGTCTGTGGCTTGTTCACATACACCCGAGATTTCAAAAAACCCCAAAGAAAGAAGTCTGGACTGGTCAGATCGGGTGATCTTGCAGGCCAAGGCAAATCGCCAAAACGAGAGATAACTCGGCCTGGAAAAGCGTCCCTCACTAAGTCCATAGTGTCGCGCGCTGTGTGTGCCGTAGCGCCGTCTTGTTGAAACCAGATGTGCTCCAGCCCCAATTCGTCCAAACTGGGTATCAAAAACTCACGTAACATGGTTCTGTAGCGTTCTCCAGTGACAGTTATCGCATTGCCTCCAGCGTCTTCGAAAAAATAGGGTCCGATCACTCTGTCAACACAGATGCCACACCATACAGTAACTTTTAGTGGGTGTAGAGGTGTTTCTTGAATAATGCGCGGATTATCAGTGCCCCAGAACCGAGTATTCTGCTTATTGACATGCCCTGAGAGATGGAAATGCGCTTCGTCACTCATAACCAATTTTGAAGGAAAATCATCCTCTTCAAGGTTGAGGTTTATGACGCGCTGGCAGTAATCTAGACGAGCTCGGTGGTCAGCAGGCAGCAGCTGATGAGTCATTTGAGTTTTATACGGGAACATCTTTAAGTCTTTCACCAAAATACGCTGCAGGGTCCGTCTGGAAATGCCCAATTGCGTGGCACGTCGCCTCGTTGATGTTTCTGGACACTCTTCCACATCTTCGCGCACAGCATCGATATTTTCAGCTGAACGGCCTGTTCTTGGTCTCCCAGACTTAGGTCTATCCAATGTTGAGCCAGTTGCTTCAAGGCGTGTGGCAAAGCGTCGAATTGTGCGACCAATCGGTGCCGGACGGTGGGGAAATCGTCGACGAAATTCACGTTGTGTTCTTATCACTGATGAATTATTCCGTAAGAACATTGACACAATTATTCCACGTTCTTGGGGAGTAAAACGGTCCATGTTTATTTTCAGTGTATTTTACATTTGTTCACTACACAATTTTCAACAACAGAATGACAGAAAATGTCATATAAAAAAAAAATAAGTATTTTCTTTAGTGCCAGTACTTTTGCGCCACCCAGTATATGCAAAGGGCTAGCCCACTCACCTTGCCCTGGCCTACAGATCCCAGCTCTTGCATGGTACAAAACTCGTCTTTAACTTTCTTATAACGGTCTGGCGGCAGCGGTCGCGGACGCGCATATACTGGTGGACCGGAAGTAACTATATGATGGTAGACGGAATGCGACGGAACGTCCCTATAAGCGACAGGCTTCGTTATATCTGCAAATTCCTCTAAAAGGTCTCTGTACGGATTTTTATTTAGTATACTCTTAATAGAATGATCGACGCACTGTATCCGTGCGCAAATTTTTAACGCTTTCGACAAGTCTCTAATGATATAAATCTATAACTAATTTGTAATGTTCAATAAAGTCAGCGCCCAAAATGGCTTGCTTGACCTCACATACAATAAAAGTCCACTTGAACGCTCTACGTAATCCTAAATTTAATTCTAATGTCTTAACTCCGTATTTTCTAATTTCGGTGTTATTTGCCGCAAGGGCAAATGCAACTAGAAAAATTAAGGTTCCAACTTTGATTTTGTACAGTTTCATTTTTATTGTAAATTTTCTTTATTTGAATAATCAACGCGATTAACAATTTCATTAATAGTACATATGACCTAGTTCTTAAAAGAAATTTCGTAAGGAATCGAAATAATGAAACAATTTTCTACTAGAGATAGAAAAAGTTGCATTTACCCCCGTTAAGGGGCAAATGCAACTAACAACAATTCGTGGTCTACCTGTTGGTCTTAAAATTATTATAAAACCGATTTATTCATCGCAATGTGATAACGTAGTCGAATATGAAACATAAGTTCACGTATCTAAGCTTAGTTTGGAGTAAAATAAATGTTTCCTAACTTCAGGGGGAATTGCAACTATTTCGTTAATAGTTAGTGTTGTGAATTTACTTTAAAATTTTGTCGATAACGAATTTTATTGAAGGTTTGATACGAGAAAAATAAAAATAAAAGCAGGCTATATGGCACAGTGTTTTATTAAGAAAGATTACAGTAAAAAATCACATAAACATAGGAATTCCTTTTTCCTTAGGATCATTAAGTAATTTTATTAGTTTACTAAACGTAACTACTTGTAATGAAATAATAACACAACACACAACAATAAGTGCGAGTCGGACTCACGCGTGAAGTGCTCCATACCATCGTACAAGATAATACGCGTCTACACCACTTCATAACATAACATCACGCTGACACATGATAGCTCATCATTATGAACAACTTTTGATATGGGACCAAACATGAAATCGCGAAAAAATAATCACCTGTTCCCTACATTTTGACGAGTTTTGCGAACATAAAATGTAGCGAATAGCAGATTTTTTTTTCGCGATTTCAGGTTTGGTCCCATAGTAAAAGTTGTTCATAATGATGAGTAATAGTACATTGTTATCCTAGGGGTGAAAGTAACTTATTCAGTCCCGAGACGGGGTTTGGCGCCCGGAACGAAGTGAGGGCGCCAATAGCTCGAGGGACTAAATAAGTCTTTAACCCGAGGTAAACACTGTGCTTTTCATTACAAATACAAGGAAAGTAAAATTAAAAATATGAATTAGCTAAAGAAAAAATGATTGCCGCTGTCCCGCCTATTTTGTTTATTTTTTTTTCTGTGGCCGGCCAGCTAATCAGCCATTATTTTTTATTTTCATTATTGAAAATATGGTAAATATTTTGCCCAAATCTAAGTTATTTTAAAGAAATTGTTGAAACTAAATTATAATAAAGTTATTTAAAAAATATATATTCTTTAATCAATACCTAACTTTAAGTTATTTCAATTTTATATCGTGGCTGTATAGAAAGTTGGAACATGGTTCAATAGATTTGTGAAAAAGAACTAGTTTTTAAAAATAGTACATTGTGATACAAGGGTGGAAAGTAGGTTATTGCATAGCAATAACCTACTACACACCCGTGTATCACACGACGTTTTTCAATACCGGTGTGAGAAACAGTAAAAACAAATCAAAGAATTATTGTTTATTCACAAAAAATAACGTTTTCAATATGGCGCGTTTTTGCAATCTGGACATATTTTTTTACAACGAAAACAGCCTATACAGCCTATTCGATTTTTGACAAACGTTGATGTGAATTTATTTAACTTAAAACTGGTAATTAAACATATTAAACAACTATTTAAAAAAAAATGCTAAAACGTACAGAATCATTAATTTTTCCTCGTATAAAATCGTATCCCATTTTATTCTATGTATGAAAACTCCTTGCTACTTAACTTTTTTAAATTGACTTATGGCGCGTTTTTGCAACTGACAATTTTTTTTTTCAATGAAAACAGCCTATACAGCCTATTCGATTTTTGACAAATGTTGATGTGAAAATAATTAAATTAAAACTGGTAATTAAATATATTAAACAAACATTTAAAAGTGTTTACGACTTAACTCTTTGTAAAGCTTCCGACGTGCTCGATAGATGGCGTTGGCGTCGAATAAGAAGTCACTATGGTTTTGTTACCGCGATTAGTGTATAAGCAAATGGTTTTTTTTTAATAAATGAGCTATCACCTCAGATCAGTACGCAGTGGTTTTATTTACATCTCCCGCTAGTGTACCTTCAGGTCAAAATTCCACCAAATACCATCAGGTATTTAACATTGGTCCATCGAGCCCGATAAAGTACCGGTTTTTGTGAGTTCGTTCGTGGTACTCGCAGTGGATCGCTGCGGCTAAAGTCCACGGTTCCCCGCATCGGCAGCGACCAAGCTTCGCCCAGCATTGGCGCGTTGAGCTGAGTCAGCGTTGGCGGGACTAGTTCAAGGAGTGGCCAAAGAGGGCGCCACTCTCAGATCAACACTTCACTGGATGACGGCAAGGTGACGCAGGTGCAGCCATCAATCGACGTCACAGGTGACATCACGCGCAGTTCACCCTTCAGATAGTGGCCAAAGAGGGCGCCACTTGTGTTTGTGTGAAGTGCAGTTTTATTTTGTGAGTACATTTTATTTATTTATTTTGTCCACGAATTGGACAAAGGTCGAGTCAAATGATTTGAACTCTACTCCAACGAGAAGTTAAACTTGTGGAATTAGTGAAGAAGTTTCAACTTAAAAAATTATTACATATTCTTGGACTTGTAAAATTTTAAGAACATTTTTAGACTTAGAAACTTTTAGTATATTATCAATTTGTGTGCATGTTAGAATAAGGACTTAGAATATTTTAAAGTAAACGGAGGAACGGGGAACCTATAGCCGATTTATACCAGATTTTGTGGGTTTCCAAAACACTTGTAAATTTTTTAATTGTGGTTTGGGACTTGTATTATTTTGTTGGATAATTGTACAACTTAGAAAACCAGTCGGCTGTTTATGCACTTATAAGTTTACTGCTTAAGTTGCAACACTCAGAAATTTTGTATATTTTATCTCTTTGAGAAAGTTCTTATTCATTTATATAGATTTTATCAACTTATTTATACATTTGTTGTGTTTACAAAAATTTATCAAGTGAAAATCAATTTAAACACACTTTATTCATTTATCAAGAACACTAATCAATTATAAAAATGGATGGATTAATCAACGTTTTAAAAGATCAACAGAATGTTATCACAAAGGGAATGACAAATTATAAAAAATGTGTTAAAGATAGATTAACGCTAGAATACATAGAAACAAAGCTAGAATTATTGGAAAGGGATTGGGCATTATTTAAAGAAAATAACACTAAATTATATGAACGTTATAGAGCAGAAGATATAGTACAGAAAGTGGTTGATATCTATGATTCGACAGAAGACAATTGTTTACAAAAGTTTAATGAAAACAGCTCTTAATAAGATTCAGTTGGTTAAGGATTCTGAACATCAAACCGATAGTGCTTTAACTATTATAAATAAATCAAATAATTCTAATGTTAAGTTGCCCAAAATATCCATTCCAACATTCTCAGGAAAATATGATGAATGGACAACATTCCAAGAACTTTTTACATCATTAGTACACAAAAATAATACTTTAGATAATGTGCAAAAGCTCCATTATCTAAAAGGTCACCTTTCTGGTGAAGCAGAGCAATTAATACGTCACACATCTATAACTGATGCCAATTATATTCAGTGCTGGACTCAGTTACAGAAGCGTTATAGTAATAAAAAATATTTAACAAATTGTATTCTTAGGAGATTGTTCGGTCAAAAACGTATGCAGGTGGAATCAGCAACAGCTTTGAAGGAGTTGCTTGATACCACGTGCGATTGTCTTAATGCGTTGAGTAATTTGGAAATAAACGTGAAGACGATGAGGGATGTCATTGTTTTACACATTGTTACCTTTAAATTAGACAACGAAACCCGTAAACAATGGGAGCTTATTACTTGCAACAATGACTTACCAACGTTCAACCAATTCAAAACTTTCATAGAAAATCGGTTTCGTGCGTTAGAATGCTCAGATCACTAACTTAGGGTGGGCCCTGTCCGGTGCAGTTAGTAGGGACACATCTAAAAGTTCACCTAAAATTAATGTGTTGCATGCACAAGTTAATGAATACAAAATAAAAGAAAATTTTGGGCAATTGAAAACCAAATAGGTCAAACTAGTTCAAATAGGTCAAACAAAAACAAATAGGTCAAACTAGTTCAAATAGGTCAAACAAAAACTAATAGGTCAAACTAGTTTAAATAGGTAAAACAAAAACAAATAGGTCAAACTAGTTCAAATAGGTCAAATAAAAACAAATAGGTCAAACTAGAAAAATTAGGTCAAACTAGAAAGATTGATCAAACAAGAACAAATTGGTCAAACTAGAACAATGAGGTCAAACTAAAAATATTGATCAAACAAGAACAAATAGGTCAAACTAGAACAAACGAAAAATAAAAAAAAAACAGATCAAAATAGTACAAATGAAAACAACACAATAGGACAAAAAACATTAAACAATAAATTAAAGAAGACGATTTACCTCCAAGTCGTTGGTAGTTAGATCATGTAATGGGTAAACAGACCAGTGATGACAACATCACCGTGTTGTCACGTTACGCACCAAATCCTCAACAATCAAAAGACCAACATTCAAAATATGTATTTCACCCGTAGTCGAATAAGAAAGTTGTTATTGTTGATTTATTGTTTACATATTTTATTTAACTCTGATTTTTACAACTAATTTACACTTTTAATCTTGTGAGAATTGATTTATACAACCATTGTTTTTACGCCTGCAAACTTTAGATCAACTGTGGAAAATCTAATAAAATACATTTATATTTTAAGTTTTCCTTTACACTGTTTACAATTTTACATTTTGTTTTTATAACTTAGAATAATTGATGTTTAGCTCTAAGTTATTTTAACATTCGTTAGTCATTACATATTGATTTTATAGTTATGTATAAGAACCAAAGCTTGTCGATTTTAATGCAAATTATTTCCTGATGTAGTACAAATAAACAACAAGTACAAATGTTAAGCTCAACTTGTTTTCGCAATTTGCCACTAAGTTCAGTTTAGAAGGACATTCCGTCAGTAACGTCCTTGGTGGGCGGTATGTTTACGACTTAACTCTTTGTAAAGCTTCCGACGTGCTCGATAGATGGCGTTGGCGTCGAATAAGAAGTCACTATGGTTTTGTTACCGCGATTAGTGTATAAGCAAATGGTTTTTTTTTAATAAATGAGCTATCACCTCAGATCAGTACGCAGTGGTTTTATTTACATCTCCCGCTAGTGTACCTTCAGGTCAAAATTCCACCAAATACCATCAGGTATTTAACAAAAAGACTTTTGAGAATTCAATGCTAAAACGTACGGAATCATTCATTTTTCCTCGTAGAAAATCTATCCCATTTTATTCTATGTTTGAAAACTCTTTGCTACTAAACTTTTTTAAAGTGACTAAAATTTAAAACGTTTAGTTTTAAATTTTAGTCAATTTAAAAAAAGCAAACATAATGATCGAGCATCGAGCTCGTAAACAAAAGTCACGACCGCGTAACAGAAAGATGCCTATGCGTAAGATTTAACTTTCGAATCATAATTATAGCCTCTGAAAGTACGCCATGTTTAACAACTGTATTGAAAAATAATTTTACAGCTGTCTGTTGAAAGCGATTCTCCCTAGGGATGAAAAGTATTACTTTCATCCCGCTCCTCAGGCAACTTCAGACCTACTTTCAGAGTATGAGTAATGAAAAGTCACTTGTTTAAGTATCGGTCACTAATTACCAGTCACCTTATACACACATCAACACGGTCTAGGGATATTTAAAAAAAAGCGAATTACTATCAATGTGTTAATTATTTATATGACATGTATGTATTTAAAAGATACGTTATTTAATATTCTACCATTTTTTAATAATGGTTAAGGTACTTCGATTAAAATTTCAGGATTTTATGGAAAAAAATGAAGCATAGACGGAAACCGTATATGAATTAACTTTTAATTTATGAGTAAAAAAATAGAAAAATCATTTAATTTGTGTTTATAAACTTGAAGTTAGTAGTCTGAGAAAGCGCCCATGATGTTCATAACACATCGGCAACGATTCGGCATGCTCAGAACAAGGTTGTCAATGTCTTGCTGAGGAATATTGTCCCATGTCCTTCTGAGGTGCGCAAAAAGTTGATCTTCTGTAGCCAGATTATCAGGAACTTCCTTCAGAGCTCTTCTTTGCAGCATATCCCACGCATGCTCAATGGGATTTAGATCTGGCGATTGAGCAGGCCAGTCTAAGGCCCTAACATTGTGTGTATGCAACCAAGCTGCTACCGTTCTCGCCGTGTGTGCCCGGGCATTGCCGTGCATGAGCAGGAAATCTTGCCCCATTTGTGTTCTGTGGGGCAAGATTACGGCATTACTTGAGAATAAGTTTGATACCAAAGTGAAGCTGTTACATAGTGATCACGGCAGAGAGTACTGTAATGAGGAGTTTAAAAATTATGCAGCTGAAAAAGGTATTGAGCTGGAATATACTGCCCCATATACCCCGCAGCAGAACGGCAGGAGAGGGCAAACCGAACAATCATGGAGTGTGCCCGGTCCATGCTGTATGCGCATGGACCGGGTAACTTACCTCTTAATCTGTGGGCAGAGGCAGTGCAGGCAGCTGTATACATGATTAACAGGAGGTCTACTAAGAGCCCAACCGAAAAATTCTCGCCCAAAATTCTATATAAAAACACAAAAAGTCCAGAACAACTTTCATCTCCAAGCTTATACGTAACTTTGTTTTTCTGTGTTTTGTAAATTCTGAACTTTACAGTGTTATAACTCGGCCTAGGATCAGTGGCGGCTGGTGGATCATAGCAGTAGTAGTACACTTTGCCGTTTCACTGGGTAATTGTGTTGGATTTTCTAAAATTCACAGGAGCCTATGTAAATCGGCAAACCATCTCGCTAGCGACTTCTAATTCGACGCCAACGCCATCTAGTTATGTCGTTGTATAACTTGTAATGTTTGTACTCGACCCGAAGATAAATTTCGTTCGACAAACTTCGCCCGCTCTCGGTAATCTTCGGTTCGCTGGGACGGCGCACGAGAATGGTCATATTTTGCCACGGAGCACAAAACCAGTGGAGAGAGCGTGCCGGGATTACCGCGGGCGCTAAGCGTATGCAATATCAATCATAAGCGGCGAAATTTAACACGTTGCCTGTCCGTGCATTATATATAATGCATGTTTGGCTGCTGCTGTGACGCCCGTGCTTTATCGATAATGCACGAGCCTATTCTTTTTGAATGGGGTTTTGTAGACTGGACGTGAGAGCTACGTCTATAATATTTTGCAGACGTATGAGCAGTGAATTGGGAATAATAAAACACCAATGTCCCGCCAATTTTTTTTTTATTGGTTGGTAGCATGAACTGGTTTATTGAAAAGCATTATTATTTGAATAAAGTCCACTGGCAATTAGTGAGTTTCGTTATAACATTGTAAGCAAAATGGTTTTTTACATGGAATGCACTCAGTTGTAACTTGTGAAGTCTTCTTCCTTGCATCAGTAGCTGTGAATCCCGATTCTTTCAGCTTTTTGTAGCAACTGGCACAACGTTTTTGCCAAATTTTTCCATTAGCTTTCTTGGGTATTTTCGTTAACTTGTGACTTGTAGGACGCAAAGAACTCGCAGAACTGGAACTTGAACAGTTCTCAGTTTCAACCTTAAGTAATTTCTTTATAATGATTTGATGACCATCCAGAACCTTCAATTTTGACTGTGGATGTAACTCGTTATAAATCAGAATGGCATTCACTACACTTATAGAAACAAGGTCCGCAGCAATTTTCTTATACCAAACAGAGGTTTTCCTCGCCGGCGAATTGTAACTTGCTAGTTGATCAGCCAAGTCTATGCCTTTCTTCCCTTCATTGTAGGTCAGCACCATAGTAGGCTTCAAAACTCTTCTAAAACCAGTTGACATTTGCATTTCGTGGTTGTGACACGTCGACAACATAAGCACATCCCGTTTATCATGCCATTTTAGGATGGTCGCAAAGTTGTTCTGCTGCACAGAAATTTGACCTTTTTCTAAACGTTGCTGAACCACTTCTTGGGGCAGTTCTCGACGGTTTTTGCGTATTGTTCCACACAAATCAGTACCTTGTTCTTTTAGGTACCTTGCTAAAGGTATGCTAGTGTAGTAATTGTCCGTTATCATGATTCTTCCTTCTTTAAGCAAATCTGTGCACAAACTAACAACAACTGACCCCGGTTTATCTAATCCAGTTATTTGGACGTCTTGACCAGAATAAACGCGGTAACTCCAGGTATAACCACTATCAGTACATAATTTATAAATTTTTATGCCGTACTTATGAGATTTCTGTGGGTTGTAAGTTCGAAAAATAATTCTTCCCCTAAAACCAACCATCGACTCGTCGACTACTATACATTCTCCGGGGGTAAATATTTTTCGCCAGTTTTTTGTTAGTTTGTCGATGAGTGGCTGTATTTTATATAAACGGTCGCCTTCATTACGTGGGGCTTCGTTATCTACAAAATGCCAGCATTTCAATATCAGCGCGAATTTATTGTAGGACATATTTATCTCGTGAAGAAGTGGATGATAGTAGGGGAGACCGGGTCAAAATCGTATAGCTAAGGGTTTAGGGTTGTAGGTCTTTCATCTCAAAACACTAATTTATCTTCTCAACAATTATAATTAGTCAGTCTCATATGGAACATAATCACTTGAAAATATTTGGAATAATTAAAATCTTAAACAATAAAAACCAAAAAAAATAAACATCTTCTAATTACGGTTTTACCCCGACACATGGGCAAAACCGTATATTATATACGATATTGCCCCCGAAATTATCTAGAAGCAACGCATCCCATACATACAAAATCATCTAAATCGTCGGAGTCATAACCTGTGCAACCTTCATGAGCCCAACCTTTGCACTCCCTACATTGCACCCAACCTTCGTCCATGCGGCTTGAACCATATTCTTCCAGGCAGTACAAACAAATGTTGTCATTTATTATTTTTTGGTTTAGTTTTTTGGCCTTAGAAGGTTGAGTCAAATTAAACTTAGGAGTTTTATTTTGTGAGATGGATATTAACTCGTTTTTATAGGGGGAGGAAGTGATAACTGCAGTTTTTCCTCTTCGGTTATCGTTTGCTCTTTTACGCTCCACGCTTATTTTAGGAACTGGCATTATATCCGCTGGAGACACTGTTACACGATTTTGGTTCAACGTAGTAATAACTGGCGATGCTGTGTTAGTTAATGGGGTCGGCTCAATGGGTAGCGCAGAAATTAATGGTGTTAAGTGAACGAGTGGCGCTGAAGAAGTTGATGGTGTCGGGTTGACATCTGCATCAGCGGAAATTGATGGAGTTGTAGAAGGTATTTCCGTTGTCTCAGCCGCGGCAAAATCTGTTTCACCGAATACTGTCCTGTTCGTTGGGAATATGCCTGTTTTAGTAAAGCCAGACACGGCGTTCTGTACAGTTGCCGCTTTACAGTACGCTGCTCCAAAAAGTCTTGCCAGTTGGAATTGTGTCACTACTCTACCCGGATTATTCCGTAGCCACGCGTTCACTTCTTGGGTGTAATATGTGCTTAATGGACCCATGATACTCACGTCAAGCGGTTGAAGTCTGTGGGTGCAATGAGGAGGGAAACTTAAAATTACAACTCCATTGTCCCTAGCTTTTTCGATCAGTGGCAGATTTTTTGTATGGGTCGAGTGTCCATCGAGTAAAAGAAGGACAGGATCATCTTTTTTGGGTTTTACTGATGATATGAAATGATTAAACCACTCAACAAAAATATCACTTTGTATCCACCCACTTGGATGACAAACCGAAACTGTCCCTGGTGGAGCACCATCTAGAAGTTCAGCCTTCATCCGAACTCGTGGAAATATTAGCAGTGGAGGAATATAATTTCCAGAAGCAGACACACACAGGACAGCGGTAGTCAGCTGGCCTCTTTCCGCTGAACTAGCTAGACCAACCTGTTTTCTTCCCTTTAAAGCAATTATTCTGCTTTGTCTTTTTGGTACCGTTGTCAGGCCCGTTTCATCCACATTGTAAATTTTCGTAGGCAAAAATTTATATTGATCTATAACTTCCTCTAACAAATCAAAAAATCGGTTGACACTGACCATATTAAATCCCATCGCTCTTGCCACCGACGTCGGCTCGGCAGCACGCAGTGATAATTGTGGGTGTCGCTTCATGAACCCAGCCAGCCAATCTTCTCCCGCTAGTTTATAAACGTTATTGAAACAATGGTCAATATTGTTTGCTTCAGCGAGCTGATACGCTAAGCGTCGAAGATCTTTATACGTGAGACCAAATAATCGTTTTTCCATGATCAAGACATGCTCAACTAGACTTTGTTCTTGAGAAACCGAAAAAGTCGGTTTAAATCGTCCCAAGCCTTTGCGTGTGGAACCTTCCAGGTCATTGTTCTGTCTAAATCGGTTTACTCGATCTTGTAATGTTGATTTCGGTACCTCAAAAGTTTTGGCAGCTTTCAAGTAACCCATGGTGCCATCATATACGGCTTGAACGGCTTTTTTCATGTTATCCGGATCCCATTCTTGTCTAGAAGTAGTCCTTTTATAATTACGCGGCATTTAAACTGCACCTAAAATTAAAAAAAATAAGTAAGTTTATATTCATTCATGCGGGTCAAAATCGTATAGTGGCCGGTTTTGCCCCGTACGGTTTTGACCCAAGACTCGATGTTTAAATATCTCACTCACTACTACATACGCAAACCGATTATACCTATTCAAATATTTGTTAATTACGAGTTAATACACACACTTTAACATAGTTGATTGGACACTTACCTGTTATATGTGTAAATTTCACTATTATTGATTGAATCTTCACAAAAATAAGATCAATAACACCGAAAAACAATAAAATCGATTACTTTGATAACGCGCGTGCATGCAGCGACAAGTGTTTGTTGACAAATAGCTCCGATTGGTCGACGCCGCTGAGCAGTTGGCGCGCGGGAACTTTGAATTATTTGACAAGAATAGACATGCTGTACTGTTTTACCCCGGTATACGGTTTTGTACAGGTCTCCCCTACAATTTGTCCTTTTTCCAGTAGTTTTCGAGCATTGGAAAATTGATGACTCCCGTCAGTAAATAAACACCTAAGAACTTTCTCATTTCATCTCCTGTTATTGGTTTCCATCTCCTTAGACGACTGTTGGGCCTCAAATCATTCACTGTGGTTTGCAAAGCATATCTATTGGTTTCGACTACCATAAATTCAATTATGTCTTCATCGAAAATGTGGGTGAAAATCGTCCATAAGTCAGATTGATCAGAAAATAAGCGTTCCTGGCGTTTGCCTTCATCATAACCAGTAAAAACTTGCCGTGGCAAACTCCTTATCTCACTCTGCCATTCAGTACTAAGCTGGGGGATGTGTGGAGTAGAAAAAATGGAATCAGCAGGAGACATATGCAAATCATCAGCAGCAGACATTTGTAAAGCATCAGCAGGCAAACCAGAACTACCAGCATTTACTTCATCCGGCTGAGAAAGAGACCTAGCAGGGTGGCATTCAAGCTCGTCATTATCAGAAGCAGAAGCGGTTATGTTACCCGATTGTGCAATAGCGGCGTTTACATTCTGTGTATTAGTAATATCAATAAATTGTTGAATACTAATCAGATCCTCCTCCACCGAAAGCATAGGGATATCTTGTGCATTATATACGTATGTACCTGATTCTAAACCGTCTTCATCGTGTGAGTCCAAATCTTCTATTTGGCGCGAGAATTCGTCTTCGCCATCACTATCTTCCAAAATACGTCGCATTTGTTCATCAGATAGATGTTTTAGAGGCATTTTCACTTCAAAACAATAACAAGAACCAACGAAAAATTCGAATGATGTTTACTAACGAAAAGATACGTTTTAGCGGTAAAACTGACATTTATGACATATAACAATGAAAATTTTGAATGACATTGACAATGATATGAACGAAAAGCAACAATAAGTTCATAAAAATGTATTTATTGTCTATGAATATAACAACAATTTAAATTAAACGTCCGTGCATTTTATGTAATCCACAATGTTCTTGCTACTACGTCTGTGCATTATTTGTAATGCACGGTATTCTAGCTGTCACGTCCGTGCATTAAAAATAATGCAATGCTGAAATTCAGTAAATTCGAAAGTTTTATTGATAATCATTTGTAAATTCTTTGTAAGTACATAAAATGAAACAGTTTGGCCGAAAACAAAAATTGGACGTCACGACAAAACCGTACCCAAAGTACTCTGGACAGGCAACGTGTTAAGTCAGTCGCAACATTCGTAGGTAGGACGTACGAACGTCACGCGCTTCCGTCTTTAAAACAAATAAACTGAAAAGTAATGCCTAGTTGTGCAATTAAATGGTGTGAAAAGTGTTCTAATACTTCAAGTTACACAAAAGATGGGATAACATTTCACAGGTAAGTGTTTTTCTACTCCATTTAATCAATTTCATTAAGTAAAATCAAATGTTTTTATTTCTGGATGGTTCCGCTGCTGTCTCTTTCTGGTTCACTGATTCGCGCGTTAGTCGTTGTCTCTTTTTTTCTCGATAGTGCTGCATCGCAGCATCACGATGATTATATCGATATGTTAGGCTCCAAGACGGAAAAAGCTCGTCGGGCGAAAAAAATACTCAGAATGCATTGTTTATTATTAAGCATTACACAATACTTTGTTGCCGATATTAATAAGAACTGCAGCTGTGTACGTTCTTTTGTTTTTTATTGTCATGCCCGTATTTACCATATCATAAATCTAAACTTTAATCGAGCAATTCATGTATATATGTATCTTTGTAAATATAATTATTCTACTGTACGTGTTATGTCACTGCACTCCTCCTAAACGACTGGAATGATTTGAATGACATTTTTTTATGCGTTTGGGTGGCGCCCCGGATGGTTTAGATTCACAATAGGGTAGGGTAGGTAGGGTATTTGGTGTTTTTATGACAAAACAAAGTTTGTCGGGTCAGCTAGTATATATATAATCTGAATCTCGGAAACGGCTCCAACGATTTTCATGAAATTTTGTAGGCAGTGGGTTTCGGGGGCGATAATACGATCTAGCTAGGTTTAATTTTTAGAAAACGTCGTTTTCTCTATTTTCACCCGAGCACAGCTCGTTCGCCCGGGTACTGGTTATTATACGTACCGAAGATCCTAAGAAATTCATTCTTTTGTTGTGATTACCAGTGTAAATCCATAAAAAATACGATTACATTGCTGGTGCAGCAAAAAATGACAGACGAGAATAACAGACTATACGCAATAAGCTTTGTTATTTGTATAAATATTAATGTTGGCCGTTTGTAAATTTCTTTAATAAATAATATTACCTAAATTGTAATTTGTAAAATTGCAGTGGTGGCCCATTGGTAACGGCCGCGACTTACAAGTTGTGTAAATACTTATTCTTCTTCTCTCCATTTAACGATAACTCTTAAATCTCTTTAAAACATGATGAGCATGTTTTAAAGAGATTTGAGAGTTATCGCTCTTGAATAAAATAAAATTGAATAAAAAATATATTGATACTCGACTGACATTTATTACGAAAAATAATACAAGTCCAAAAGATTACATAAGAAAACATATTAAACATTTGTTAAAACAAATGTATGTGTTAATAAATAAATAAATATTCAAAGCTAATCCATTTTAAAAACCAGTAAATACATAATTATTTTTTAATTACGCCTTTAATTTAATAAACACCTGTTTTAATTCAAAATAAAACCCGTAATCTCTGTATCCTATAGAAATCCTTACACTATTAATAAGTTAAACAACTATCGATATCGATATTTTTTTAATGACTTGTTTGGAATCCCTAAGGAATCAGCTGTCATTTGGTTGTCAATCTGTCACCCAATCACAGCGGAGGAAGCTTACCTCTGCCCCCGCCGTTATTTGGTGACTTTGATTTAGAACAAAAACGTGCCGATGCTCTCTCCACTGGTTTAGTGCTCCGTGTATTTTGCCGTACATTTTCTATTGAACTATCTCTGTCTCACGCGCCAGGCGTTTTCGCTTGTTTCTCGTAGAATAGTATGAACTCTCGCCGTGCGCTTTAGCCTAGCGCACGGGGAGTATTTTTTACAGCATTATACGTCTTATTACTTTAGCAAAGATCTTAAATTTGTTCGTCATAATTTCGTAAATATTGAATAGATCGTTAATCAGATATTATTAAACATTTTTATTTTATTTCTAAACCTATTCAAATCTGGCAGTTCAGTGCACGAGTGAACTTAAAGTACAGCCGCCTCTGCCTAGGATTGACCTAGCCGAAAACTAAAACCAGATTTAGCGTTTCTAGATCATAAGACATCCAACTGCAAACTCATTTATATAAGAAAGGCCAAGGCTAAAAACCTCGATTTCAACCTTGCATCGATCTATTGTAACCACTGAATAACATACTTTGTGCTGCTCTTACATATATTGCTAAGCTAATTTAGGACTCAACATATATTTATGCTACGTTAGGAGCTTATTAACACAGCCACAAGGCCAATTCATTGCTTCGCAAAAGTGGCCCTAATTTGTAGCTACATAAGGTCGCTTATTGAATACCAAAATTAACTAAAGCCAGACGTACTTAATACTAATTCTACTAAAGCCTTACATCGTTCTATTGTAACCACTAATATATAATCACCAAGCGACTTTAGAACTCAGTATATATATTACTACATTGGGAGCTTATTAACACTGCTACAAGGCCACTTCCATTGCTTTGCAAAAGTGGCCCTTATCTATAGCTGCGTAAGGCTGTTATTTGAATACCAAAATTAATTAACGCCAGACAACAACAGAGTAAATAACACAGAAAACAGCGTGCGACGCGAGTTTCCTCGCGACGACACCCCATTATTATAAGCCAACAATAACAACCATCTCAGTAGGAACACCCCACAGGATTTTTAGAATTTTAAACCCCTATCCAAGGGGTTTCCAGGAATAAAACATCGAGGGCGGGCGCAGAGATAATATATTTCGTACTGCTCTTCCATATTACCAAGCGGCATTAAGTCGCAGCATATATTATCTTCGCTACATTGGAGCTTACGAACACTGCCACAAGGCCTTCTTCTTTCCGTAATTTGCCAAACCATTTTAGGCCTTGAGTCAACTTTAGGTATTCACAGTAAACAATGCAATAACCAAATCAAAGTACCCCAAAAGATTTCCACCCGAACGTTGGGATAAAAATTCCAAATTTGTCATTTTTGCCAAGCAAAAATCAACCTCCAAAATATAAAAACCTAAATATCTCGGAAACGGATCGAGATAGCCCGATTTTGAGGCTGACCTACGTACACTAGTATACGTGCCGAGACCTCAGGACACCTCTGGATTCCCCCATCAAAATCTAATTTTAGTATACACGGCATCAATTCAGCCGTCAATAATAAAAACCTGTTTTGCCAAGAGGAATTCAACATCCTAACTAGAAAACGCGGAACCAAATTAAGAGTAACCCTTATAAGCACTACAATAAGGCAGCTTTTTAACTGATATGCAATAGTGACCCTTATTCTTAGTGGAATAAGGTTGCTTTCATTAAACACCAACTTTATGAACGTTAAACGTTCAAAATCTACCATCAGAGGTCGACTGTTTCGCCAAATTGGTAAAATAATCTAGTAAAATAATTGTAATATAACTTCACTTGTGACGGAGAGTTTCTGAATTGTTATTCTGAATTTTGAAATCCAATACACCCCCTCCCAATCTGGACCTAGATTAAGATAGGCCCCCTAAACCCCCCCTTCGACCCCCTATTTTCGGCAACCCCAAATTTGGTCAAAGCACCTAACTTCGGAACCGGAGGTCACAGGCCCACCGAATTTTCGCCCACCGATTTGCCCCCTGCCCCCCGTCCCTTCAAGCCGGGGAACAAGATACCACAACCTCCCCTCCCTCTTGTCCACGACACGTTTTCATAACCGTACGGCGTGTTAGCCGTACGGTTAACAAAACGTGCAAGCTTGTACATGGCACGGCGAAGCTACCGGTCGAGACAACGGCCAGGTGCCGCTCAGTTCACATTTTTCTGCAGCCAAGTTACGACGTTTTCGACATGAACCCTTCTAAAAAAAAGATTATTCTTGCGTACTATGTATATAGAAAACTTAAAAAAAAGAGAAAAGAAGAAAGTTTTGGATACATCCAATTTTAGAAAAACGCGAAGAATTTGGCGCTTTTCATACACTTGTCAAGAATCAACTGAGGGAAGATGAAGACAAGTTTTTCAATTATTTTAGAATGCAGAAAACGACATTCGATAAATTGCTCCAAATTTTATCCCAGAAACTAAAGCACCAAGATACTAATATGCGACAAAGTATTTCCGCCGCAGAAAGATTGGCTGTAACTTTGAGGTTAGTACAAAATTAAATTACTTACATACTTTTGTTTAATTTTATTTATTTATACTAATCATTTATCACAAACAAAATTGTACTGTTGATAAATTATTTACTTACTAATCAACAATTAATTATACACGTAGAAACAAGAAACAAGGATAAATATGCTAATGAAATTCAGAACTGAAATCGAATTCTTCTTCAGCACTAGCTTGAGAATTTGCAGAGGTACTTCCTGCATTTTCACTGTACACAGATACTTGCGATTCTGGTCGGTTGGGGATTGACTCCAAACCAGAACTATGTCCAAAATCATATTCCTGACGATTATTCCCAAAGCCTGATCTAGCAGCTGTAGAATACCCATACATTGATAACTGCGAATTCGCTGATGCTGTGCCACTTTGATAGCCACTATCCCATTGGTTTCTAGGTGTAGGTATATATCGGTTATGCTCTCTCTGTTGGATGCTTTTAATTATTGATATGACTTGAAACTGAAAGTCAATCATATTTTCATCACTAAACTTGTCAACAGTATCAGAAATTCCCCTAAAAAAGTTCATACTACGGCTTTTTTCCTCCTGCGCTGTTGAATCCATATACTTCATAAACTTAATGTCAACTTCGCTGAGTTGATTTTTATTTTTTTTATTTTTTGTTGCCTTCCGAACCTCACTCGTTTCACAGTCCCCTGAGCTTGATTGAAGGCTTGAATCATTTACATGTTCAATCATACTAGAATCGGTCTTGCGATGCTCGACAATTTTTTTTAAGAATAGCATTTCATCATAAAAATTGTATTTTCTTATTTTTTTCGCTCCAGATCCAGATTTACATTCATTCATTTTTTTATTACATTTTATCCAATTATCTTTCATATTGGTCCATTTCTTCATCACTGTTGCCCTAAAAATAAAAATGATATTATTTTTTGATATTTCAGGTACCTAGCAACCGGAGACACATTTACAGATCTACATTATACCTATAGAATTGGAATAAAAACTATAAGTTGCATTGTACGTGAAGTTTGCTACTTCATTTGGTCAGAACTGTGCAAAGAATATATGAAAATGCCGACTAAAGAAGACTGGTTTCAAATTGCAAACAAATTTCAAAAATCTTCCGATTTCCCGCTGTGCTTAGGAGCGGTTGATGGTAAACACATCAGAGTCATTAAGCCTATGGACAGTGTTTCGATGTTTTTAAATTACAAGCATTACTTCTCAATAGTTTTAATGGCGGTAGTAGACAGCGATTACAATTTAAATTTGTTGATATTGGTGCCTACGGAAAGGAATGTGATTCCAGTGTTTTTAAAGAAACCACATTTTGGAAAAAATTAACAAACAACACATTAAATCTACCCGATGCATCACGCTTGCCTGGAACTGACTACAAAGAACATCGGGCATTTTTGTATGGGACACTTACCTACGGCGAACAAAAATAAAATTAGGTACGGTGGATAGGCAATTAAATCTAGTTTACAATGGTATAGTTCCCATATCTGTGGGTCGTGGCAATAAGGAGAAAATGGACATTTAGAAAATATTTATAAATGTTTTTCGGCAATAATTGAAGAGGAAAAAGGGAATCAAAAATAATTAAAACAACATATTTTCTCTTAACTTTTATTCTGCTGCATCTAAATCTAAAATAGTTTCGTCTAAAAACGCCGCAGGTGTGTGAAATTCGTCTTTATATACAGCCCAAGATAAAAAGTATACCACACTGGCGATGTGCGCGCAACTCCCAACAGTGCGGCGGCCGTGTATACAGGAACAGTAATAGCCCTCGAGGCTTTGTCTTCCCTGCAATGCCGGATTTATTAGTAGATATGTATAATAGCGTTTTGCTCTTATGTGACGGGACTGTATTCTGCCTCGTATTAATATTTTATTTTCGACCAACTCTCTGCGATGGTATAATTCCATTATATACACTCCGTTTGGCCGCATGTGTTCGTGGCAATAAGATTTGGCCAGTTTCAAATGGTATATTCCCAAGGTAAATAAAAGTAGCTCGTCGTAAGTCAATTGTGGGAAATCTCTTAATTCGGGATTGTTTGCATCTAGCGGCATGAATGCGACTCTTTGTCTGTTTAAATTGTTTCGAATCACGTAATCAGCCAATTCGTTTTCTCTATTTATGTTCTCATCTATTATATTTATAAACTGTGCGGCATGAGCGTTATCTCTATATGGTCGATGAGTGGCATTGATGAGTGCTGCAGTTATTTTAAAATCGGTCATCATATTTGTCAACGCTACATTAAAATAAACATGGCGGAATATCTTGAAGTCCTTTTTAAAGCGACCATTAATCGTTTCAACCACCCAACGACACATAGTTATTAGCCGTGATTTATTTGCATCTACTGTGCTTAACTGCTCTCCTCTTGCTCTTGTTGGTGGCATATGCGCATCATATCCATGCTCTTCAATGGCAGGAATAGAGTCTCTAAAGCCGCGGTCCAATATAAAAATGTCGTTCGCGTTCAGAAACCAATGCCAAGCGGCGTCCTGCATCATGTGACTCATTATTTCGGCATCCGTAGTAATGGCTGGGTACGGGCCTAATACATCTACAATATAGCCGTCTGTGCATACAATTAAAAAGGGTTTTACTAGGTTGCGGAATTTGTGCAGGCTATATGTTTTCCTCTGAAAAAGGAAGTTGGAGCTTTTTTGCACGTATATATATGTTCCATCACACACAAGAATGGCTGCAGGTTCATTCTGGTTACCTCCAAAAATATGACTCGGGATGGTTAAGTTGCGAGCTATTACATCTTCTCTCGTCATGTGATCTAGACCCAGATGTCGGGGAACAAACTCTTCAGATAAACATTCTCGAGCTATTTTTAATTTTCGCTCCAATGTTCTTCTCGACATATTGAACATAGAAGCTACACGTTCGTCTGGTTCACCCGTTCTTATTTTAACTAAATACAGTCCTAAAACAGTAGCAGAACTGTTGGTTCTGTCACGAAGAGATGTTTGATTCAAAATTCTATTAAATTGAATTTTATCCATACCTGTATAAAAATGTAGTTCATTGTCATCTATCTCCTCAATATTTTCGAAGTCCAACTGAGTTCCTCGTTCCAATTTCCATTCATACAGCTCGATAATATCGAGAACATGAGCACTGTTAAAGTGTTCATGTAGAGGTATTTGCACATTAAGTAGATCTTCCCATTCATTGCTTATCATATGGGGTTGGCAAACTCGAGCAAGTTTTGGTATGAATAGCTTATTCATACGAAATAAATGTAACCTAACATATTTTGGCACAGCATTTGCTGGTACATTTCTGCAGTTTTGAAAAACACAGCGTCGAGCAGTATTAGATACACGCAAATATCCAGGAATAGTCATAATGCCAATGTTTTGTTGTTGTTGAACGTTAACTACTATTTCTTGGACTTCCTCTTCTTGTACTTGCTGGGGTAATGGTTCTTCTTGTACTTGCTGATGTAATGGTTCTTGAACTTGCTGGGGTAATGGATCATTTACTGGCCGGGCTTGCAATGCGCGATAAAATCTCAGCCAGCAAGGATTGCATATTGATAGTGTACCATCAAAAACAATCTGTAACAAGTTTATTTTACTGTTATTTATTGATAATCATAATAATAAATGTCACAACGTAATACACTATGACCAAGGAAACGAATAGTTTCAATGGTTGAAAAGGAGTCCTATGATGACGTCAACTATATAAAACGATATAAAACTATATCTAGGAGAATAAATAGAGGCTCTGTTGCTGCGCAAAAGTTGAACAAACTCTAGTATTTACATATAATTAATGTTCTATAATATAATTAACTCACCTCCCGTGGCATTATTTCTTGTAATAATAGTACTGCATAGTCACGATATCTTTCGAAAAACATTTGAGTAAGACGGTGTCTTCTACGACGTAGAACAGATCGCTCACACGACACACAACTATTTTGTCGTTCCATTTCACAACAAAATCGAACTCGAAAGCAAACGAAATCCAGTAAACAAGCAGTAGGTAATTAGTTGACTCAGACCACAATGGGAACACAGTAAAACACAGATCGCTACGACGGATGACAAAGGACTGCGATGTAGTAAGATAAGCTAGCTACCTGCGCGAGCGCAACATAAACCAGTTTTAGGACTATGGGCGAGAGTGAGAACGAAACATTCACATCAACTTGACGGATTTAGTCTGATTGGGTTTACAAAAATACCACGGAGTTATATTTTAACTTACTGAGCGGTCGTTTAGTAATTAGGAAAAATAGTCAACTTAAAATATGATTTTCATTTTACTAATTATTTCCATTTTCCCATTATTGTGAATCAAAATAACTACACAATATTAAATATGATTGCAAACACTATCATTTAAAAATGTTTTGGTTTATGTTCGCGACTTTTAAAAAATCGGGTAAAAAACGCCCGATGTTCTTTCTGTTTGTGTTTGTTGGAGACGAAGCCTTTGCTTTGCACTATCACTTACTTCGTCCATTCGGAGGCCATCAACTTAGTCAAATAAAACGAACGTTTAATTATAGACTCACAAGAGCACGAAGGTTTGTTGAATGTGCTTTTGGAATTTTAGCCAACAAATGGAGTATTTTTCACCGGCCAATGAATGTGTCAATCGATTTGGCTGTAGATATTGTGAAAACTTGTTGCGTTTTGCAAAATTTTATACATAAAGAAGAAAGCTTTCATTTTGATAATGAAATCGAGTCCACCTTTTTATTAGAATCGGAACAGCTACCTATCACGAATGCAGTTCGCGGAAGTTTAGTGGCTAACGATGTTCGCAACAGATTTGCACAATATTTTATGTCTAACGAAGGTAGCCTCTCTTATCAAAATAACTATGCTTAAATATTTTTTTGTAAGGAAATAAATTACATATCTGTAACTTACCAAAATTGTTTTTTTCTTCACCACTTAAATCTTCAAATAGGGGATTTAAGTTTGTAAAGATTTCTTTCCAAGAATCGTACTTAAGCCGCTTATTTTTATAATCGTCAATAGTCTTATCCCATATTACAGGTCTTTCATGAACTAGTGTAATTAGTAATTCTTGATTTATGTTCATTTTACTCGTAATACAAAATGAGCGTATGTAATCCGTCACGAAAACGTTAAAACGTCCGGCACGCTCGCATAGACTGCAATACAACACTGATCAAAATGGCGCCGTGTGTAGACGCGGCGTGCCGAGGGGGACGCACGGCGAACACGGCGGCAGCGCCGGAACGTAAAGCCGCCGTGTATGTCAACAAGCTTCTACAGTGGCCCATACAACACTGACAGCCGTGCCTACACACGGTGAATTTACCGCAGATTTTTACGGCGAAAAAACGTGTGTGTACAAGAGGCCTAACTCTTCACCTTCCCCCCCAAAATTTTTTTTTTTTACTTCATTTTAAGACAAAAATCAAAATGCCTCCCCCTACTGCCCCTCCCCCTTCCCCCTCCCCCCTCAACCCGCTCACACACTCGGAATTCAATCCAAAGATAAACTTAGCAAAAAAGGCAAAGTACTAAAATAAAAATTAATACGAACGACCGAGCCAAATATTCACCACATTCCCACATTTGCTAACTCACCTAGCGCCATCTATCGCCATCAGTTGAATTTAATAATCGTATCTCGAAAACGGGAAGAGGTAGGTCAAAATTGTCAACAGTTTAGAATATACTATGTATAGTATATTCTAAGAAAGGACCGCACTGACCAGTACAGTCCTCCCCCCTCCTCCCTTCACCCCCCCACAACACAACACCACACGCTTACACACCCCCGGTATTTTAAAAATGTTTGGAATCAGAACCCCGTTAAATGCTAAAAACGGAGAAAGGTCACCGTCAAGACCTGGGGCAGTTGCCCCCCTAAACGTAAGACGTAGCATAGGGGAGTGGGAAGCTACTAAGACCAGCCCCACTAACAACGACACTTTCAGTATCGACAAGACGTTGCAGGCCGGCCCTGCGAACATTAAGACAAATCCTACTTTGGCCCAGGAGAGCAGGGCGACGACGACTGCAACCTCGCTAAGGAAGTCTGTCGAAAGAGGCTCTCCACCAAAGCTTAGGTATGTGGACCGGACCTCGGAAGCTAAAGCCTGCCTGACCAAAACCAAGCTGAATCTTAGCAGCTCTAGGAATACTAAGACAGAGATAAAAACAGCCATCTCCGAAGCTGCGGAGAGACTGTTTTAATTGGTCAGGGAGGCTGAAGCAGAGCTGAAGGCGACCAAACAAAAATTGACGAAAGAGGGGCCGGTAACGGCTGAGCCCAAACCACCACCACCTACAAGTCCAACTTCCCTGGAAGAGAGGGATGCGAATAGTGTGCTGCTCAAGACGTTGGAGCAACACACAAAGCTCCTCGCAGAGAGCAACGCTCGCATCGAGGAGCTCAAGGAGAAGATGGACCTCCAAAAAGAATTACTGCAAAAGGCCAGCTACGCGAGTGTTGCCGCAACTGGAGCTGTGAGGTCACTGCCAGAGCGCAGTACCTTGCACTCGGTTGTGGTAGCCTCAAAAGACGAGACTGAATCGGGCGAGGAAGTACTCGAAAAGATCAGAAAAGCAGTGAATCCCAAGGAGGGGTGGGTAAAGGTGGAAAAAGTAAGGAAAGCCAGGGATCGGAAAATTATAATGGGATTTGAGACAAAAGAAAAGAGGACAAAGATGACGACCCGACTCCAAAAGGAAGGAGTGGACTTCACCGTCGAGGAAGTCAAAAACAGGGACCCGCTTCTGGTTCTCAGGAACGTCTTGGTTGTAAATACCGATGACGACATAATTAAGGCCCGGAGAAACCAGAACAAGGGTGTTTTTGACGGCCTCGACGATGAGGAAAACAGAGTAGAGGTTAAATTTAGAAGAAGGACGCGCAATCCACACGTCGGTCACGTCATTATCTGCGTCTCGCCCACCATCTGGCGAAGAGCGCTGGAGGGCGGTCCGCTGCGGATAGATTTTCAGCGGATCAAAGTCGAAGACCAATCCCCGTTGGTGCAATGCACCCGCTGTCTCGGCTTCGGGCACGGCAAGCGGTTCTGCAAGGAGCCTGCGGACCAGTGAAGGGTGGGGTGGGCGGTGCGGCGCCGCACCGCAAGCCATTTCGCCGCGCTGGCGACCACACGGGCAGAGCGGCGTCGCAACGTTCTACGGAGCCGCGGCGGCGGAAAAATGAGGGGTTGCCCATCGCTACGCGACAGTCTGTAATAACAATGGATCGGGAAAGACGTGTGCTGCTGTTCTTATTACTTCGCCACCGAAGAAATCGACGTAGAATCATACGAAAACACTGGATCAGTCCATTTATAGCCTTGAGGAATAGTGACGGACTTTTTTTCTTTAAAGAATATGAAGAGTTGGTTTTAGACAAAAATAGGTTTTACAATTTTTTTCGAATGAGTGTATCCACTTTTGAAGGTTTATTGCAATCCTTAGAGCCACATATACGGAAACAGTATACTAATATGAGGAATCCAGTGGAGCCAATAGAAATGATGGGAATCACTTTGAGGTAAGTAATGAAAATCTTTTATTTTTTCCACTTGCTTTATTCTCGAGTTAAGTACAAATGGTGTAACACACACGACTTTGTTTTATATATTATAATAGATTTTCAAATCAACTTCAGGGCAATATTATCACTTACAAGCTTGCAAAATCATATTCAATCTCTTCGCTATTTTGAGACACTTCAGAACCTTGATTTGGAGATTGAAATACATCAGAATTTGAGTTTATTGAACTGTACGTACCCGTACTTCGGTAATTTCGGGTTTGATACCCGTGTGATAATTGCTCTTCAAACGCAAAGGACGAATGTGGAGTCGTTTGTCCATAGCGCATTTCCGTGATTAGTTGTAAAACTTTACTTTGGAAAGTGAGGGTCTGAAGTTCGGTAAAATCTTCTATAGACGGCAGTATGCCTTTAAAAAAGGACAAGTGGCGATTCTCCTTCTCCTTAGGAGCTTTTAATGCATCTAATGTATCTTTTTCAAAATCATCCAATTGTAATGTTCTCTTCCGGGTGACAGGAACATAGCGGGACGGCCCAGGTACAGGCACATCATCTGTAGAACTCATGGTCGATTCATCAGCTAAGTTTAAACTATCGTCCGTGGCATTCTCTGCTATTTTGGTTAAAAATAATAGCTGATTGTAATAATGATATTTTTAGCGGCTGAGCCGGATCTCGAGGCTTCTTTAATTTTTTTTTAAATGTTTGAAAAAGGTGTCCTTGACATTTTTCCACTTTTTCACAACAGTATTACCTGAAATGAAAATCAAATATTAAATGGGTGCTAATTAAGGCAGCTTCTTTAAAATGTCATTCTCGTCTGCAAATATATTTAGTTGTCTAATTAATTAATAGGTCAGCGACAAACTTTTAGCGTCTAATAAATGGTTTATAAGCGACCATATATTGTAAAACAAGCTACTGTTAATATGACGCAACATGGTGATAATTCTTAAGCAACTAAATTTGTGATATGTCTACTCATTGCTAGCTTCTAATAAGTGTATCAACTTCATCTATAAAATAATATCAACGTACTCTAATTTCATAGAGTCACCTTTATTTTTATACTTTAGCATAAGTAATTGATGAGTGAATCTACTATATTTGAACATAAAATTTCCTTATTATTGTCATCAAATAATGGTCAATAAAAGCTATAATTTCATGTATTCGCCTATCTATTTATAATGTTACCATAAGTAATTGACTATTATACCTACCCAAATGAACATACAAAAAATATTGTTATCATAAACAAACATCTGCAACTCTGTGTTTGTTTGTGTTTGGACACACCTTAGGGAAAATTAAAACCAAACAACTATTTTATTTGTAAATCAGATAATTTTAATGGCAGTAGCACAGGTTTTTATGTTAAGTATAATTGTACTTATGTCCTAAGTTACAATAATGTAAGGCAATCAAATAATATATAACATTGTTATTTGTCACTGAATAATCAGCGCAGGTTGTGCTTTACCTGGTCTCCCACGCTTCCTCTTTACACCTATTTTTTGTGTTTTTGCTTCTGGCGGCGGAAATGCATGTTTCATCCTGATAGCCAGACCCACCAAATGCTTGCAAGAATACTTGCGGTGAAAATCTGGACAGTCACAGTGGCCATTAATCCACTCCTCTTCTATTTTCGGTAATGTAATTTTCCAAGAAGAAAAAAACACATTTTTGTACTCATCAAAATCGTTGAATGTTTTCTCCGTCAAAGTAGTCCTCGTGTAGTTGTCACCTGGGACCAGGTAGGTATTAGTTGTTGGTGTTGATAGTATTGTTCTAATTTTGGTATCGGTTTTAGCCCATAGATATCCGGCTGTCCAGTCAGCTAATTTTAACACCGGTGTCGTCGCAAAGAGTTCTTCCGTTGCCTGTTGTGACCAGCTAGTAACCATGTCCTCTGCAACTACTAAAAAACGGGACAACGGTATACGCTCGGAGGTAGTCCACGAAGCGCACCCAAAAGAAGCCCACCCAGAGGAAGCCCACCCAAAGTAGTCCATCTTGCGCACCCGTAGGTGGGCTTCAAATAAAAAAATAAAATAATTAATTTCCTATTCCACGAAGCACACCTACGAATATTACTCACATAGTGCGGGGACTAAGAAATAAAAATGTCGATAGAAGAAAATATTTATTATTTAAAAGACGCAACTTAAATTTCTAACATCATTCAGTTTCATTATACTTAATAATGTGACACAAAATTTGTCATTTTTGTAATCTTACTATTTAAAATCACAGATTGTTTCTTTCTTTATGACGGGCCTGTTGGTCTAGTGGTTAGTGACCCTGACTGCTAAGCCGGAGGTCGTGGGTTCGATTCCCACTCAGGACAAACTTTGTGTGATGAGCATGATTGTTTGTTCTGTGTCTGGGTGTAGTTTATCTATAATATATGTGTGTATTTATAAATTATATAAGTATGTATATCAGTTGTCTGGTTACCATAACCTAGCTCTGCTTAGCTTGGGATCAGATGGCCGTGTGTGAGTTGGATATTTATTATTATTTATTCTATCTATCCAAAAAATAATTATTTTTGAATTTTTTTTCTATTATTTTCCTTTTTGTGCTCTTAATAAAATCACAGATTGTTTCAAAATTATGCAATAAAAACTTGGACAAATATCAAAAACATAGTAAATATTGTTTTACATAGAGATCTATGTTGAAGATTTCTTATAGCTACCTGTTTAGTGAATAATAAAAATACTCTACTTTAACATAAAAAATCACAGATTGTTTCATAATTGCAATAAAAACTTGGACAAATATCAAAAACATAGTAAATATTGTTTTACATAGAGATATATAGTTTTCTTATAGCTACATGTTTAGTGAATAATAAAAATACTCTACTTTAACATAAAAAATCACAGATTGTTTCATAATTGCAATAAAAACTTGGACAAATATCAAAAACATAGTAAATATTGTTTTACATAGAGATCTATGTTGAAGTTTTCTTATAGCTACCTGTTTGGTGAATAATAAAAATACTCTACTTAAACATAAAAAATCACAGATTGTTTCATAATTGCAATAAAAACTTGGACAAATATCAAAAACATAGTAAATATTGTTTTACATAGAGATATATAGTTTTCTTATAGCTACATGTTTAGTGAATAATAAAAATACTCTACTTTAACATAAAAAATCACAGATTGTTTCATAATTGCAATAAAAACTTGGACAAATATCAAAAACATTGTAAATATAGTTTTCTATAGAGATATATGTTGATGTTTTCTTATACTTTAGTTTTGTGTAAAATCACAGACTGTTTAAATCACAAATCACAAAAATTCTTAAATAATCTGGAAGAAATGGGCAATTGAGTATATGCACTTATCAATTAAATAAATCACTATTAATCAGAATCTTAAAGAGGCCTTTGCCCAGCAGTGGGACATCAAATAGGCTAGTAAAAAAAAAAAAAAACAGAATCTTAATTTCTCTAGACAGTGTCCAACTGAAATTAAGCCATTTTTATAATCTTTTATTGTGTTTTCGATTATATTATTTTTTATTTCAGCATGTTTTTGATGATTTGAATAACCCATTTTTACTCTAATTTCGGCATAATTATTGCAATTTTTTTGGAAGCAATCTAAAAGTTTTGCCAGATTTATGGCTCTATTTTTATTGAAAATTTTATTTATTTCAGAGTAATGAGACTCTGTAAAATTATTAGTTTTATTTTTTACGTTATAACACGACCATTTGTCATGCCATAACTTATGTTCGAGCCACTGAGTTACAATGTAATCGTTAAATCTAGAAATACTTTCTCCTTGAGGACATTCGCTCATGATGTAGAGCCAGGCCTCATCCAAGTCTTCCAGCGGTAAATGTGGCAAAACCGTACATAAGGCAACATGTTTTCTATGTATGCTATTCTTATTTAAACCTAAGTCCCTAGATTTTCTTTTTATTGCTTTTTTAAAATGAAAATAGCATCCCATTATCTATGCGTTAGGAAATACTGCTGTAAAACTCCTGACGGCAGCTTCCTCAAAATCGCTTGTGAAAACATTGACTTGCATTTTGGGTATTGTTGTTTTTAATAATTGAAATAAGATTTTATAGGTCGATTTTTTTTTGTTATGTAATAAAGCATAGGCTAAAGGTTTAACGATATTTTCAACCGCACCGTGGATGCTATAAATTTGAAGAAATGGTTTAGGCGCGCATTTAAAAGTTCCGTCGCAGTATATATGATCGCAGCTTTCAAGTTCCTGTCTACTCTTCTGTGTAGCAAATAAAAGTATTCTCGTTTTTCCGTCGTTATAGTCAGCAAGTACAAAATCTTGAAACGGTTGAGGTACCTGGATATCAAATAAATACTTCTCTCAATTCATTTGTACTAAAATAAATAATAATATGAATACATAGGATGTGCACATATTGAAGATAGTAAGGTAAAACAAATAACTTTCTTTGAAACCCCCGTGACTTTCTTTCTTTCACAAAATAAAAGCAGCTAGTTTAGATAGTTACTCCATAAATCGTTCAATATCTGCGACTCAAAAACTGGTCACTACACTAACAAAACAAAATTCTTTTCAAAGTTAAATCAAATATTATTATCAACCTTATCCCATTAAAATAGAGTTGAAAATGGCATGCACACATTTCTTTGCTATGATATTAGCAAACTCTTACATGAGGTTTATTTTATTACAATAACGTTCAAATAAAAAAAAATACATAGATTTCATGTCTCAATATTTTCATAATATTCTAAGGAAATATGAACTCTACTTACTTGTACATCTATAGGTGACTTCGCAAACAATCTATTTACACCGAGAGATTTGTTTCTCTTATTGTAGAGGCCAGACTTAACATTTTTATATTGTGGCATATCACTGACTAAATTCAATCCTCGGTCCAATGTATCATTAAGTTTTTGCTTGTAGATTGTAGGAATGGGCTCCATGGTGGAAACTACTTGCTGCTCGAGTTCATGCATTGCTTCTTTAATTTGGGTCTCCAAAACGTTTGAGGCACATTTATGTTCCTTTATTTTAACAACTTCTTCCATGCTACTTAATGTGAGTAAGCCATTACACCCTTTTTTAATACACCGCCACAAGGCATTGCCGTTTTTATAAATTTTGTGTTTACTATATTGTTTGTTATTATACACTAACACTTGTGTCCCCTTCCGGCCAAGTACGTAATTAATAGATGGGTTAAAATTTCTACTACTTGGACCTGCCATCGGCTCCATTATTTTGTTTAAATAAATTGCACAAAAATTAGAAAAAATAACAATAACAAGACCGGCGCACAATTGCATACACTCAGCCCGTGACGTCGCGATAGTGTAATGAGAACTAAGCATGTAAACAAGTTCCGGAAACGCTCGGCTAAATTCGGGTTGGCTCGGGAATTCAGTGGCGGGCGCACGCGTTGACTATATTAGCGCATCATGTATACGTCTTACCTTTGGGATTTATATATGAACATTATGAAAATTACAAGTATTGTATCACATTATTATTCATTTTAAATAATAGATATTTTCTTCTATCGATATTTTTATTTCTTAGTCCCCGCACTATGCGAGTAATATTCGTAGGTGTGCTTCGTGGAATAGGAAATTAATTATTTTAATTTTTTATTTGAAGCCCACCTACGGGTGCGCAAGATGGACTACTTTGGGTGGGCTTCCTCTGGGTGGGCTTCTTTTGGGTGCGCTTCGTGGACTACCTCTACGCTCGCGGAGGGTATTTTCATCTTTAATAATCCTATTAAAAGATCCGAGAGCATTGTTAGTCACAGGTGATGAGATAGGTGTTGCACCTAAATACCAATTAGGGTTTTTAGTGAGCCATTCTTTTTTAAAATATGTCATAAATGCCTTTTGCTCATGCCATTTCGCCAAGAAAACTTTTGAAGCGGCGGTAAACACTTCAGGAGAAGTAGCACACTGCAATGCGTTTATATCTTGCAATATGGCTTTTCGTGAACTTTTCTCACTTGTTTGATCCAATTTCGTACACATTTGCTTTTTAGCGTGTGCCCAGCACATTCTTACTATAGTTTCTTCTCCGAACACGTCAATAAAAGCATTTTGTATGCTTTTTGCGGCGTCGCATATCAAAACCTTTGGGTCAAATGCATATGAGAAAATGGAAAAAATGCTGTCTTTCAATCCCTTAAACACAGTTTCAAAATCTTCTTTGCGTTCATGTGTAGATACTGTTAGGCAAATAGGATGAAATTTTCGGTTTTTGTCCGTTGTTCCAATTACTAGAACAGGAAACCCTTGCCAGATTAATTTGTAGGTAGCATCCGCATGTAAAATTTTGGCAGTAAGGCACAGTTTTAATAAATTCTTAGAAGACAAAACGAAGCGGAAGCTAGGTGGGTCTTTTTCTAAAATATGATAAGCTATCACAAAAACTTTATTCTCATCGTCAGGAACATCTGTGCGGTTAATTATCCATTTTTCTAACTCTCCTAGGTGAATTGAGGACGGCCCATACTTTATACGCCTGCGATCTGCCAAATAGTTGTAGAGCTGCTGTCTTGTAGGTATTTTAAGTCCATCTATCTTCTTCAGATTGTGTAAAATGGCTTTCGGCTTTAAGCAGAGGTCGAAAAGCTTGTTAATTTCCAATTTAGTTTCGTCGCAAATACCAAAACTGTAACTACTTTTGATGGAATCGTGGTTATGCTCGCAATCAGTGCGATAGAGTAATACCGCGTCCGAGTTCGCCTCAAATAACAAATACATCTGTGCAACACACTGCTGTCCCTTGCGTGGTACTTTATTGCACCTATAAAAGCGTTTTTTTCCATCTAGCGTCATATGAGTAGTTAATATTGACCAAGTATTTTCTACTTTTACGACTTCTTCAGCGGCACGAACATTCAAATATTTCTCCACAAACATCCAATTCCTCGATTCACCACGCCTTTTCTTCACCTCCTGAACGTCTTCCGAGTCTTCATCAGAACAGTACAAAGGGACTTCATTATTAGACAACATGCTTAATAAATACTTTGATACAAATCCGTATCATAACCACTATCACAATCTTCAAAATCACAAACAGACTTCATTATTAGACAACATGCTTAATAAATACTTTGATACAAATCCGTATCATAACCACTATCACAAACGTTTTTCAAATAAGAATACGAGCACTCCTTAATCGTGTCATTAATGTAAACAAATACACGTGAACTCGTTGCTGCACGCACCGAATAGAGCTCGCTCATTGGTGCAAATGGCCGGTCGCGCCCCTCTGATTCCCAACGAGCGTCAGGTACCTACACTCCCGCGCTTGTGTTGCAAACTTTCACGAAAAAAGAATATGATTTATTAATTTAGTTGTTGAATGAAAAACTTTGATTGCTAATTTTGAGGCTGGAATTTGATTTTATTAGCAGACAGATGTTGAATCTCTAAAATATATAAAGTAGCTCACTTACAACATTAGTCGCTGAGTTATCAAATCAGAAGTAAATATATTTATCGGTAGCTCGGAGTCATATTAATTTACGCTCGTAAATTGACGCTGGTTTTTTGATATTCTGTTGGAGTAGTAAAGATGATGAATTAATATAATTGAAGCTGTTCTATTAACTCGTCGCCCACATATAAAAAAAGACGCTAGGTTGCAGGTGCTAAAGAAAACTTTTGTTGCCGCACATATAATTTCCCATATTAAATGTATATTTGTAGGTTTATCGCGTCTTTTTTTTAAGATCCTATAGATGCGTAACTAGAGCCTTAAATCGAAAACTTCAGAAATGCATTTCATAAATATAAGGGAAAATATTGCCGAATAAACATGGGTCGTCGGTCAAATAGGAAAAAAAAATTAACACTCCCAGACTGATTGCGGATTATGCATGAGAAGGCAAAATATTTTTTTCTTATTTCGAATCATATTTTTTTGGGAAAAATAAAATGTATTTGAATCACCTCTAAAAAGTGACTACAAACTAACACCAGTATGTGGTCACTTTCAAGGGGTGATTCAAAAACATATATATTTTTTAAAGCATCTACCCCTGAGTGAGTACTGTTTTATATATCTTTTATTTAATAATCTTAAAATGTTTTTGTTACAGGTACCTAGGAAGCGGAAATACGATTCAAGATTTAGAATTCAAATTTATACGGGGGAAATCTACGATTGCATGTATGATATTGAGAGTATGCGAAGCTATATGGAAACATCTTCTTCGTGACAACATCCCTAAACTGACAACAGCCCGATTTCAAAAAATAGCATCTGATTTTGATGTCAGAACAAATTTTCCTCATTGCATCGGGGCCATCGACGGAAAGCATATACGCATGTGTAATCGTGCTAATAGTGGCTGCCTCTTTTTTAATTACAAATCTTTTTTTTCTATGGTGTTGCTAGCTGTTGTGGACTCTAACTATAAATTTACTTTTGTCGACATTGAAAAGAGTGCGATTCAACTGTTTTTCAAAACTCAAAACTGTACGAGTTAATGATTTGCGAGAAGCTGCCATTGCCTGATCCCCAGCCACTATGTGGTTTTAATAGACCAATCCCATATGTGTTAGTGGGTGACGAAGCTTTTGGATTAAGCAAACATGTTATGCGTCCTTATGGTGGTAAAAATCTCGATGTAAAACAAAAGGTATTCAATTATCGTCTTAGCAGGGCAAGAAGATATGTCGAATATGCTTTTGGAATCATGGCAAACAAAAGGCGCATTTTTCACAGACCGATAAACGTATCCTATGATTTTGCTACTGCCATTGTAAAAGCATGTTGTGTCCTACACAATTTTGTGGCCGATCGGGAAGGTGTTCGTCAAAAAGATAAATTGGCGATAATTTGTGATGAGTTTCACTCTCTCCAACCCCAAAATGAAGAATTGACAGCAGCTAATGATATTAGAGATGAATTTGGAAACTATTTTATGAGCATCACAGGATCTTTGAAGTGGCAATTAAAGAAAATTTAGTCATGTTACTAGTATGAAGGATATAAAGATAGGAAATAAGGACTCACCAATTTTGTTCTTTAGATCGGGAGCGTAGCTATCATATTCTGGAAATAATTTATTTTGTAACTTCTGCCCATGCGCTACAACCCTTCGCTTTTAAATTATTGTTTTTAAAATCCACATGAAACTTATCCCACAGTACTTCCCGTTCTTGAACTAAAGAAATGAGGTAGTCCATGTCAATATTTTCCTCACTGGTACTCATTTTGATAGGTACAGGTTACGTGATCGTACTTAATCCAGCATGCGTCCTTCCCTATCTGCGCAAACAAACAACTGCGAGCGGCGCCGCTCCGGCTCCGCTCTGCTTACACCCCTCCCCGCCTCGTCTCGATTCCGATGCGCGCGCGGCGCGGTGCCGGAGCACACCGCACGGCGCCATGTGGCTACAATGCATTTTTGTAAGTAGAAAACCGCAGCGGCGCCGCTCAGGCACCGCGCCGCAGCTGCGCCGCCCGTGTTGTTACACTCTAAAGATGAGAAGACTCCTTATGAATTATGGACTGGATCAAAACCTATCTTGACACATGTAAGAACTTTTGGAAGTGTAGCTTACATGCATGTGCCTAAAGAAAAGCAAAACAAACTGGAATCAAAAAGTAGAAAGTTGCTACTTGTTGGTTATGAAGGTAACTCTGACAACTACAGATTATTTGACCCTGAAACAAAGAAAGTGACTGTGTCCAGAGATGTAATATTCAATGAAAGTGAAGCCTTTTATTTAGGTGATGAGAGATCTGTGGACTTACTGGCTCTTGATAGTGACAGGAGGGATGAAGATAAAAGTGCTGAATCACAAAGCTATGATCATGATGCTTTTGAAGACTACTGTCAAAGCATAATCAACAGAGTGCCATTAGAGGAAGAGAGAAAAAGCACAGATAGAGTCTGGCAAACGAAAGTAGACACTGGAATTATTTGCAAACTTTTTATATGGCAATAATAAACTAATGTCAACCCCAATTTTCCTTATGACGCTACTAAGTTGATACTTTGTTTTAATTCGTAATCACTATTTATATTTTTGTAAAAACATTTTCTCTATTTAATAATTTAAAAAGTTTCATTATTAATGTAAAAAACAATGATTCGTGTGACTCTTATGAATCTTTTCACATGAAAGTCTTAGATTCAGATTTTGATTGATAGTGAATAAACCAAAATTATTATAGAATACTGTTGCTTTTTTTTATTCAGATTGATATATCTAAAGTATTACCTACCTAAATGTACCTATAGTATTTTTATTCAGACGAAGTAATATCAATAATTCTAAAGTATCAAATTATGTTATTCCAGGTATTGCTTACTAGTTTTTGGGGTTGCTATGATGATATTTTTTAAACTTGCCGCGCTTTTTCAGTATCTACTTTCGTTTGCCAGACTCTAGCCAAGAACAGGACAGAACAGTTGAAAATGTTCAAAGAGAGGAAACAGAAGCAAAAGTATATACTTTGAGACCGCGGCCACATAGAGTCAAGGTAGCAGAGGCTACCTTGACTCTATGTGGCAATGTTCACTACATTGATGAATCCAGACACTGCATCCAGGAATGTCATGAAGTACCGAGCCCCCCAACAGATGGCAAGGACATGGGACCACACAGATCACTATACACATTATTTATTTTCACTTCCGATGAGCACTTTTTAAATGGCAGTCTATGTTGTTTGCTAATGACACAAGCTTCACAGAAAAAGTCACTCAGGTGACTCACTGGGGGTAAATGTCCATTACGCACCATTTCACGCAATGATATTAAGTTCACATGTCCAAGACGCTCATGCCACTGTTTTAGAGTAAACACATTTGCTTGACAATCCTTAGTGATGGTTTTTGCTAGCAGTCTGTACAGATTATTAGCTTGTTTAATAGCAGTAGCAGCCATGCTCCCATCATTATTTTTAATCAATGCAAGGTCTTTGATTTTGGTCACTGTAAAACCTTTAGATGTTATGTTCCCTCTGAGAACAAGTTTCTCTTCAAGTCAGGCACATAAAGCACATCATTGATGGTGGAATCATACCATTTACCGTCCAGCCATTTTCTTATTTTAATTGTTCCTGAGCCGTGCACCGGAAGTTCACTTTTGTTACCCAATCTTACACAGCTACACTCTTGCTTAAAATCAGAGAAATAATCCTGTCGATATGTCATATGGGCTGATGCCCCACTGTCTAGAATCCAAGACCCTTCATCTTCTATAATGTTCGCCTCAAGCTGAGCAGTGAAGGCAGACTCTTTCTTTGAACTAGAACTCTCTTTCTTCTGGTTATTCGAGCCACTGTGTTGTGAGCTGGAGCGACAATCACGAGCAAAGTGTCCCTTCTTTTTACATTTGAAGCACTTTACAGATTTTTTCATTACCTTCTCGGTGGCTAGTGCTGTTTCAGCCATTTCTTCCTTACTCTTGAAATTCAATTCCTCATCCAAAAGACGTGCCGTAAGGTTAATTAGGGGAAGGTGGGAGGACACCGGATAGTTAAGAAAAAGACACAATAAAAAAATTACTATGTTATTTATTGAGGTAATCAATGTCATAAATGTCTAAGTATACCTTAGGTATATAACTTTGGCATAAAAATGTTTGAGATCAATCTTAGTAATTATAAAATATAATTGTTTTAATAAAAATTATTAATCCGAATTCACCCCATACCTATGGCTCAAACCGGATAGGAATTTTTTATTCAAGGGGTGAATACAGATACTAACTAAATGTAAATAATCAAATTATTCGCAGTTTTTGCATACAAATAATAATAATTCTTGCTCAGAACAACTGATGCAACTTTCGTGAGCCCATTTAAGACAAGCAGTGCATTGGTACCATTCATCTGTGGACTTAGTTTGACTGTACTTTTCGCCACAAACCAAACACTCCGAATCCTCCTGATAGTTTTCTTTATGCGTATTTTTACCGATACCTTTACTTTTGCCTTTTTTTGTTTTAACTACTGATGACATAGCCTTATCTGCCAGTTCATTTTTATACGGTGATTCAGTCAAAATTGCGGTTTTTTTCTCGACGCGCAGATGGCCGCATGTTCTTTTTAAAATGAGGAATCGGCATGATATCTTTCGGTGATACAAGACTTAAAGAATCTGAAAACGTTTGTCCTTCTGTAGATGTTCCTGCTTGTGGGGACGGAGTTCTTTCATGAGGCAATGGATCCTGAGAGAATTCATTTGTGGTTGGTGGTACAAATGATATTTCTGTTGTCTGTGATGGTGCAAAATCTACATCTGTAAACGTGTTGGGATTCAGAGGGCAAATTCCAGTTTTGGCAAAAGCAGACACTGCATTTTACATAGTAGCGGCACGATTATAAGCAGTTCCAAACAAAGATGCCATTTGGAATTGGGTGACAACACGCCCTGGATGATTACGAAGCCATAATTGAACTTCTTGCGAGTAAAACGTGCTCAAAGGCCCCATAAAACCAACATCGAGTGGCTGTAAGCGATGCGTGCAGTGAGGTGGCAAGCAGAGCATTATGACACCATGAGCACGAGCTAACTCAATAGCTTCTAGGTTCTTAGTGTGAGTGGCGTGACCGTCTAAGACGAGAAGCACAGGATCTTCATTGCTTGGTTTGACATGGCCGATAAAGTGACGCATCCATTCAGTGAAAATATGTTGTTGCATCCAACCACTTGGATGGCATACAGCTACTGTCCCTGGTGGTGCACCATCCAAAAGCTCACTCTTCATTCGTACGCGAGGAAAAATCACAAGAGGTGGAACATAATGTCCAGCTGCAGAAAAGCAAAGCACTGCCGTTACCAACTGTCCCCGTTCAGCTGAAGCTAGGGCACCAACTTGTTTTTTACCTTTGACCGATATAATTTTTCCTATTTTTTTTGGTACAGAGGTCAATCCAGTCTCGTCCATGTTATAAATTCGTGTGGAATTGAAAGCGTGCTTTGCATAAAGTGTATCTAAAAGATTAAAAAACGATGACACTACAGCTCTATTAAAGCCCATTGCTCTTGCAGCTGATGTAGCTTCAGGTGATTTTAGTGACAATTCAGAATGTCGTTTTAGAAATCCACTAACCCAATCTAAGCCAGCGAGTCCAGTTTCCACATTAAAAGGATGTTTCAAATTATTTCTTTTAGCCAATTGAAATGCCAAAAGTCGCAGATCTGTTTTAGTCAATCCAAATAGTCGAGATTCCATAGTTTTGATATGTTCAACTAGCATACCTTCCAGCTCATCGGTGAAGACGCATTTTGCAGTAGCAGGGCACTTCCGAAACACTTCGTCTTTGGATTTTCCAGCTTTGATCTTCTTTACACGATCTTCTAAGGAACTTTTGGGTACACTATATGTGTGTGACGCTAAAAGATATCCCATTCTGCCTTCCAGCACTGAATTTATGGCTAAAAGCATGTCTGACTCCGACCACTGCAACCTATTTGACTTTCTCACATATGTTCGTGGCATGTTGACGCACTCTGTAAAAAGTAAAAAATAGTAATTAAACAGACGAATAAAACAAACGCCCGCAATACCTACATATAAAATCAATCGGGGTGAAACCGGATAGTCGAAATCACCCCGTCCGCTTGTACCCCACAGGTGCCATGTTTGAAATTGCAATACTAACAGAGATTATGTTTACACTCATAGCAACCCCAAATACCGTTTTAAAAGGTTAAATATATATTACTTCATAAAAAATACAACTGTATAAGATAGCACATAGCTAAACTTAATGATAACACTTTAAAAAAGTCAAAATATTAGTTAACTTACCTTTGTTTACAATTTTCGTTTATAGACGCACGCGCTGAGATGTTACCGTCGCCGCCATTTGCAACTGCACTGAGCAAGCATTCGCGCGTATTTCACTGCAAGCTAGAGCGAGACAGCTGTACGCGGAGTAATGAAATAGCAACTATCTGGTTTCACCCCCTGTCCGATTGCGCCCCTCATTCCCCCACTGTTTGTTTACTTGGTTCTAGTGACAGCCACGCTTGTCGCACCATGCGATAGCGCTCTGGCAGTGATCCCAATATTTTGGTCACAATAGACATTTCCGACATATTCTCACCTGCATCTTTTAGCTGTTTAGCAATATTTTCGATTTTAGAGATGTGTTCGGCAACGCTGTCATCCTTAGAGAACTTAATCGTATGGAATTTTTCATATAACAGCATTTTGCTGTTTTCACTTTTCTGGTCATATATCGAATCCAACTTGTCAAATATTTCTTTCGACGTTTCGCAAGTTAGAGACTTCAAGCTGATCTGACCTAATTCCATGCTGGCAGTAATTATATACATAGCCTTCGCGGCATCCTTTTGCCATTCTTTCACGTTGGACCCAGCCGACGGACTTGAAGTGGTTATGTGTTCGCCCAGCCCTTTGGCCTTCAGGGCGAGTGTCGTCTGGAACTTCCACTGTCTGTAGGAACTTTTTCGCAGCTGCGATACCGAGACCTCCAAGATTCATGGTAATTTCACGTCGTCGTACCCCGTACAAAACGTGCACCGACGCGACTACAGTCGACAGTTATTTTCCGACAATCCGACAAAGCCTACACTTTACAGCTCTGGGCACATAACCTGTTGAGGATTTTGGACTACAGAGTACAATGCAGTGGAAAGAAAATAAAGTATAGAGCTAAAACGTGTTTTATTGTAACACAAGAAAAACACCATGACAGTCAAGTAAAACAAAAACGCAAGTTCAAGCGCCCTCTGTACTGGGCGGAAGCGGAAACACATTTGAATATAGAACCGATACTTATTTAAACCTCAACACTTATTAACAATTCCATGTCAATATCACCTATTTTTAAAAGAACGCAGGTAGACGGCACTCAATTAACAGAAAACAGGCAATACGTCCGGCAGCGTCAACACGCACCAATACACTGGCATAGATGACCGCCCTTTCTTACACCGGACCGGTGTCCGTCGCGCCGAGGGGAAGCGGCGGTGCATCCGGCGTAAATTGTTCGCCGGACCGATGTCCGGTGCATGTACACACATTCATTATAATTCATACACCACTGCGAATCCGGCAAAAACACGGTCCGTTATCCGGTGAAAAAAAAACGGACGTCTACAAGCGCTCTCTGGGGCCGGCTGCGTTTCGGAGTACTTCGGCGAAAGTTGTAATTTTTGTGAAATCGTGAACGCGCGAGCGGAGAGGGACCGTTAAGCCTAGCACGCATTGCGGTTTTTAGCAGCGCGGCTTTTATTCGCGCGAATTTTTATCCGCGAACTAAATACTCTATATTTTATACGCACTGCGGATAAAATTCCGAGCGGTTTTTGTCTCTTTCTACCTGTTCATAGAGCTCAAAATATTCGCGCCAATTTACTTCACAACAAATACGGATTTCTTGCGGGTAATATTTCCGCGCGAATTTTTACCGCCATGCGTGCAGCTTCATACAATTCCATAGGTCGCAGAGTGGGCGGAAAAAAATCGCGCGAATGAAATCGCAATATTAGCCGCTTGCGTAACCTCGAACTTTGACTGAGTCTACTCATTGTAACTGCACTTATAATTTTGCGAATAAGTGACTTAATGATCAAATCGTGTATAGTCACATAACAAATGTTCCAAGTACCTATCCGACGTGATCGACGTGACATAGTCATGGTGATTTTTCACTGTGATTTTTTTGTAACCGGAACAACAGTCACGGTGATTGAAATATAACGACTTTGCCCATGTCTACTCGCACACTGTCCCGAACAGCAACAATATTCTCCAACGATCTTGCGTTTCTTTGACGTACAGGCACTGCTTCATCGATCATCGACCCGGTTGTCTCAAATTTCTTTATTAAACGACGGATTGTGGACTCTGCAGGACGGCCATGAACGCCATAAATTGGACGCAATGCACGGAACGTTAGGCGAATAGAGCACTGATTTTGATAACAAATTTTAACAATTTCTACGCGTTGTTGAAGCGTGTAGCGTTCCATGGTGAAATGTCAAGACTAAATATGTGTTCATGCCAAATTTGACAGCTATCGCTTTACCAAGATGGCCGCTATGCGCTGTCAGAGTTCGCGCGTCCCTATTGAAAAACCCTTTATAACTGTCATGCCAATCCTCTCCCACACACGGTCATGCCGGTTGGACGATAGAAAGGTTGGTGTATGGCCACCATAAGCGAAGCGTACGTTTGGTTTTACGTTGCGGCTGGAACGCGTAACAACTGCATCACGTAGTGCGCTCGAGGTCGTTGACCATGGCTTGTCATTCGTGTTGTGCAATGTTTGTTGCTAAGGTGCATGTGTCGCTGAAGTGGCGGTATGCTCTTCCTCGTTGATTAGGTGAGTTGGTTTCAATCTGTCTTTTGAGACTACTGCGACTCGTTGGGGCATCTGTATGGTAAATTGCTTTCTGCCACGTTGAATGACCTTGAAATGGTCGTCGTAAGGAGGAGTCAAGTTGGTTGTAGTCGCTCGTGGAGTGTGACAAGTTGATTTCTTCGATGCGTGATAAGGCATCCGCTGCTTTGTTCTTATCACCGTGAATGTATTCGATCTTTGTACAGAACTGACTAATGTAGTGTAAGTTAGTGGTTTGTGATCGGTGTTTGTTAGGTCACTACCCCCTACTAGTCGTCGTAGGTGTTGCACTGCGGTATACATGGCTAATAATGCTCGATCGTACGCTCGCTACTCGCTGCGACTGACTCATAGTTTTCCAGAAGAATACTAAGTTTCCATATGTTGCCCACTTTTTGTTGTAGAACGGCGCCGATGCTAGTATTCGATGTGTCAGTAAATAAACTTAGCGGCGCATTAGGTATCGGGTGAGTCAGTGTTGTTGCCTCGAGTATGGTTTGTCGGTATTTCTCAAAGGCTTGCTCAAAGAGTATAGTACTATGCAGAGAAAGAGTAACAACTCATGTAAGTGCCACCTTCAGTTTGATGGGTGAACTAAGGTTCTAATATACCTAGGTATGCATACTTTGAGGATTTACTATTCATATTCAATTTACAGATTTCTCACTCAACTTGTTGTCCTAGTATTTTAATCATGTTTAGAAAGCACTCTTGCTTCTTTATCGAAGACAAAAGTAACAAACTCCGAAATCAGGAAGAGTATAGTACTATACAGAGAAAGAGTAACAACTCATGTATGGAAAGTGCCACCTTCAGTTTGGTGGGTGAACTAAGGTTCTAATACCTAGGAATGCATACTAAGGGTAGGTTCAGATGACAAGCGCTCAGCGCGCGTTGAACGCGCGTTGAATTTTTGTATAGTGTTCACATGGTGCGCGCTTGTCAGGCGTTAAACGCGCGTTGTTGCGGCCAGTTTGAGTTCTACATTTGTCGAAGATGGACGTAGAAACAGTTTTATCGGTGATTTTATACAGACGGCAGAAACGACACAACAGAAGACGGAGATATTGGGTTCACCCAATTTTGTCAACCAGGCTGACTGAAAGTCAGTACATTATTTTATATCCTAAGTTAAGGCAATTTGAGCCCAAATTCTTTAACTACTTCAGAATGTCCATCAAGTCATTTGATGACTTACTGACTCTCATAAACGATGAACTCGTAGCAGATAAAAACGCTGTGCGATATAGCATTTCACCGGAAGAGAAACTCATAATTACATTGAGGTAAGTTTTTTAATAATCAACATAATCTATAAATCAAATCAACTTGTTTAGGAACAATTTTTTTAAAGAAAAAATAACATTTTGTTACTCGCAGAATAACTCTAACTCTGATTCATTGCTGACATTAGTTGGTGCTGGCGATGGAGTAGGTGTTACTGGCGATGGAGACCCCATTGCTGTAGTATAACCATAATGTGCAAAATTATTTGACACACTAGACTGCTGTGATCTATAATCATGATAACGAAAGCCTTCAACAGAAGCTGATGACTGATGACGCTGCTCTTGTGATGAATAATTTCTTCGTTGTGATACCGGGTAATTTTGATTTTCATATGTCTGTTGTTGTGGTCCTTGAAATTCATTTTGGTTTTGCAAAATTAAATTATAAATGGCAATTTTAGTTTGAAGTCGCCTATATTCCGGATTTTTTTTAATCTCTTTAACGAGTGACAAACAAAACAGCTTGTCTTCATCGTCATCTTCTTTTGGATGAGACACATTTTTCTGTGCTAAACTCTGCTCTAATATGTTTGCAAATCTTTCATCAGCAGGATTTAATTTTTGTTTTTTTCTTGAAGTAGATTTAGGACTCTTAAAGCCAGAACTTATTTCTACTTCAGCAACCTCTGACGAAGTTGATGCATTATCTGCATCGAAACTACTTTCTGTATCTTTGTTGGCAATTGATGCCTGTAGAAATCGTAGTCTATTATAATGAATATATGTCGAAGTTTTGGAAGCTCCTGATCCAGATTTGACAGTCTTTATTTTCTTCACCTCTCTCATATAATTATCCCGTAAACTCTTCCACTTTTTTTGCAGGGATGACGCTGAAAAAAAAACAGTATTTAGTAATAGTTTATGTTTGTTTCCAGATATTTGGCCATTGGATGTTCATTTGGGACATTAAGCTACGACTATAGAATTGGCAAATCTACTGTGGCTACTATAATACCACATATATGTGAAACTATTTGGAAAAAATTAAGGCCCGTTGTTATGAGTGAACCAACGAAAGAAAAGTGGTGTGAAATATCCACGATATTTGAAAAGAACTCAAAGTTTCCCAATTGTTTGGGAGCCTTGGACGGGAAACATATACGGTTAATCCAGCCTGAACACACGGGTTCTATGTATTATAACTATAAAAAATATTTTTCGCTAGTTTTATTGGCGCTAGCGGATGCAAACTATTGTTTTGTGTGGGTTGACATAGGTGCCTACGGTAAAAACAGTGACTCAGGTATATTCAAGAATTCTTCATTGTACAAAAAGCTGACAGAAAGGTCATTAGATCTATCTGAGCCAAAGGCATTGTTAATACAAAATAGACCGACAACGTTGCCATATGTGATAGTGGCTGATGAAGCTTTTGGCATGATGGAGAATTTAATGCGTCCATATGGGGGAAGGTCACTAACTTATGCTAAAAAAATATTTAATTACCGTTTGACATTAGCACGCCGGTATGTTGAATGTACTTTTGGCATAATGTGCAATAAATGGCGCATTTTACACAGGCCGTTAGATGTTAACATCGGTTTTGCAGAAAAGATCGTAAAAGCGATATGTACACTAAATAATTATGTCAGAATCAGGGATGGCTACAATTTTGAAGACACACTTTATACGCCACCCCTGGAAAATCTAGCCTCACATTATACCGGACGTGCTGTGTGACAGGCGGATAATGTTCGAGTACATTTAACAAACTATTTCATTAATGAAGGAAAAGTAGATTGGCAGGATCGTTATATTTAACTTGTAACACAAACCGATTGTAAATGTAAATAAATATATATACTCACATAATATTTTCTTCTTTTCTTCATTGTCATGTCCTTCACAAAATATAAGGACGAGTTCTTCCCAAGCCCGTCTTCTCAAATTCTTATCTGAATAATCGCTACTTGTCATGTCCCATATCGCAGGACGTTTCTCTATTTCATCAATTAATAATTCCGTATTAAAAGCTTCGGTTTCCATTTCGGACGATTTTCGGACGAACTTGACGAACCCTAAAATACGTCTATCCGCGTCGAAAGCGCGCGCTCAACTGAACGGAAACATAGAAAACCAATGATCTCAAAGCGGCGTTGACGCGCGCTGACAACAGTCGAGCGCTAGCGCAGCGTTGAACGCGCGCGTTACTAAAACGCGCGTTACTAAAACGCGCGTTAGCATGTGTACGGCCTGAATAAAATGTATGTAGTTGTAAACGCGCGTTATCAAAACGCGCGTTGAGCGCTTGTCATCTGAACCTACCCTTACTCTGAGGATTTACTATTCATATTCAATTTACAGATTTCTCACTCAACTTGTTGTCCTAGTATTTTAATCATGTTTAGAAAGCACTCTTGCTTCTTTATCGAAGACAAAAGTAACAAACTCCGAAATCAGGACAATTTGTAGAGCAAGTCTGTATTAAGGTCATAATCAATGAAGTTCAATAATAAAATGAAAAAATGTTATTAGACAAATTAATTTTTATTAGTTTTATACTTATTATAATACATTTGAGCTGCTTTTTTTGTGACATCCTCACCTTCGTACGTAATTTTACCTTCTAGTGTCCTATTAATACACCTGCACCAACTATAAATGATTACATGTATTGTTGTATTAACAAAACATTGTTTAAATGTTTCTTTTTCTATTTCACAATCTATAAAACTAAAATCGATGAACAGTTCAATTAAGGCTTTTATTCGTTCTTTGATATTCTGTTTGTGGCAATAATTATTTAAAAATGCAACAGTTGTTTCTTGTATTTTCTGAAAACAAGCAACTACTGAGGCTCAGCGCAGACAGAACGGAGCGCAGCGGAGAGTATTTTATTAACGCACTTGAAAATAAACTTTAAAATTATTACAATAAAGTGCATAAATGCTTGAACCTGACAAAAAATGCTCGCGCGTCCTCGAAGATATGCGAGAATCCAAGTTCGAAGCATACGCGATCCGTAAAGAAAATGCCAGAGACCGCGCGGGGATTATTCCTCTCTGTCTGCGCTGACCCTAAGCAGTCGGAGGTATAGCAAAGCCACTTTTTTTTTTCTTTCTTTTCTATACTCTCTGGCACGTATGTATTTGTACATTTTAGTGTCCGAATTGCCTAGTAGCTTGCTTTTACAATTTTTACAACCTTTGACGACTTTTTGCAGACACTTCGTCAAGGCCCACCCACAGACTAGTGATAAGTCCTTTGATCAGCCCGTGAATCAGAAATATTTCTTGTATTTTGCATTACATTCAGAGGCTGATCAATTACAATACTTTAGGATTGCAAGAGAGCACTACTTTTTGCTTTATTTTTAAGGAAAAAGGTCTGAGATTGCAAACATTCGTTTAAATCCTCTTCGCAATTGGCGCCCACAGGATTATTCGTGCTGAAATTATTTAACAATATTTTTTAAATGCTCCCTCAAATCCCACACAGTTAGGCGTAACATTTCGAGCATTTCCAAAGAATTTTGCGAGTGGGTCTCGGTTAAAATTGCGTGTCAGCATTGCGTGAAAATAATACTTTTTAGTAATAATTGCCGAATCGATTTAAAACCTTCGATTGTTCATATAAAATTATTTAAAGTTGGTACAGACTTCTCGATTTTCTCCTCATTACTTTTTTCACCATACATTTGGTGGTTTTTAACATTTTTAAGGCATCTTGCCATAACATGTGATGAGGAGAATTTCGCTTTACAGTAGCTCTGTATATTTTACCATTTTGCGGCATAAAAGATGGCGCTTTAAATGAATCAAATAATGTATCAATTAGTATGATAAACGGTATTAGATCCCGACATTCTGAGGGACAATCTCCTCTTTCAACTACAATCGGTAGCAACTGCCACACTAAAACTTAATACTTGAACCGCATTTTTAACTCTCATTTTTTTATTTTGCTGGGATCTAAGTGTTCATTGGTTCAAAAACCCGCTGAAAGTCAAATAAATCAAATAATAAAAATAAAAAATATTCCCACTTTACTATTTTTATTTCATTTTCGTGCACGTAATGCATTTCTTTATTTATTAAATTATTTCTAATTCCTTTTAACAAGTGAGGAACATCAAAAAACTATTTCTTGATTGTTTACAAGAATTATGTCCTTTCGCCATTCTTTTCCTGCATGGAAATATGCATATTTGGCTTCGGAGATTAAGCTATTTATAGTGCTTACATTTGCCGAGCTTTGGTCGCATACAGTTGCGATTATCTTTAGACCTAGTAGCTTGTACTTTTGCTATAACATCTAAAAATATTCTTTAAGTTTTGATGCTTTTAAAGTTTGCGTAAAGTAGTCAGCGACTGGTTGTTTGCAATTTTTCCATACACCTTTGACCATGAACACCGAAACATGATTGGCAATATTTTGCGTCTTACAGTTCTCATAGTACTCAAAACCTACAAGATCGTCTGTGTACACATTGCAATGGATGTGAAGAGATATAGACATTTCATCAAATACGAACGCACACAGACGATCTTGTTGCAACATTTTCGACACTGTGGACTTTAACTACTGGAGCAAGCAATGAGACTTCAGGACTTTTTTTTGGCTTTTGTTAAAAATTGAAATCGATAAAATCTTTTTTCCTGAGTAAATCTATGTCCCTTCTTTTTCTTCCGTCCTTCTATGCATTGCATTCGAGTAAATAACTTGGCTGACTCAGTCATGTTTTGAGATAAGGTCTGAAAATCCCTGTTAGCATTTTGTTTTTGAATTTTCTTAATGCGCAACTTGTTACTTTTAAGTTTTTGGCACAACCTCCTTATTTAATTTTGCATTTGTCTTTCTTTTCTGGCACACTGCATTTCAGCCTTTTTCTGCAGATACTTGAAAGTTTTACCTGAAAGATTAAATTTTAAGTATTAAAACATACATACTACTTATGATGTTCAGGTGTATTAGATAAAATTGCTCATAAAGAGACTAAAGATTTGCTAAATTCTATGAAATATGTGTAATGGATGGTAAGTTAATCGATAAATAAAAAATTGGTCGCTTTTTGTAGCCTGTAGCATGTCCCAGTGTTGACCAATATAAGTTTAAAAGGTAAAAAGGGAGGCCCCCTTTTTACCTTTTAAATTTATATATTTCAAACACGGAAATTTCCCCCCATTTTTATTACACATACAAACGTGTAAATTATAATAAGCTTCAAGGTTAGTGTTGCATTAAATCCTTATCTACCAAGAGTTTGGATAAACTCGAACTCCAGGGGCTCTTGGCTAAGAAACGGGCAGCATGGGTCGATCGATCAAAGGTTAAGCTACGCTTGGCGCGGTTGGTCCATAGATAGGTGACCATTCATCCCGTTATCAAATGCCCAAAAGTCTTACAACCAGTCTTACGAAGCGGTATTGTGTAACAGTTACTGGGTTGTGGAGGTCAGATAGGCAGTCGCTCTATGTAAAACCCCCGATTTATAAACCTCTAAAAAGCAAAAAACAAGCCTCGTACTCGCGTCGGGGAACGGCTAAGTAAATAAAATAAACTGCTATAAACGCTGGTTTTCTAAATTTTACACTCTACCCATCATGCGCGAGCTTCCTATTACAATGGCCTGACACTTCGAGGCAGTGTCTCCAACTGTATCTATTAAAATTACGGTGTTGCTGGTCTAAAAATACGGTAAATGGTAGAATATTACAGTAGGAAAAAAAATGCGGTAGAAATACTGTAATCATTTATTAATAAAATTGTTCAAGAAAACTGAATTGTTTGTATTCTAAATACGTATACTATTATTTATTTATCATAATAATTAATTCTCTCATTTAAATCAAGTTAAATACTACTGATCCGTTTTTTTATACATCGACACATTCATTTTTTTTATCATCTCATAGGTGGGATGGAAATCAACACAGTTTTTGCCATGTCTCTTAATAACCTGTTCCGTGAACAGGTTCCCAGCAATAGATTTTGTGGACAACTGATTCCTTTTCTTCGTCTTCAAGTCAGTAATATGACTAAAAATGCGTTCACAGTCGGCGTTTGAATGTGGCAAGGATAACATTCCTAACATAAAGCGTGCCAAATTAAAGAATGGCGGCGACTCTTCTTTGGTTTTCATCTCCGATACATGATGCCAAAATACATCTGGGGGATCGTCCAAGTCCAACTTACACTTGTTTTGTTGGATACAATTTGGAAAATGCCGTCATTCGTCGTCTATAGTCTGCTGAGCTTTAAGAGTCTTGGGAGCTACCCGAGGTAATAACTTGAAAATTGAGTTTAGGGATGTTTGTCTTTTTTCAGTTACAGATATGCAATTTACGTTGTCGAAAGCTGAAATGGCATTTAGGAGCAGAGGCCTTAGTGCGAGTTTTTACTCACGCTCAATCGCGTTAACGTTAACGCCAATTTGTATTGAAACTGGATAAGCGCCGTCTGGCGACGGCAAGGCAAAACCTCTTTTTTTGTATACATTTTGACATAAGAAATCGTTTACGTTATCACGAGTGAGTACGTTAAAAACTTGCACTAAGCACACTGGTCGTCTAGACTGTATCTTTTTCTAATGCCAACTAAAGACTCGACAATGAATTTTTTACAATTTTCTCGCATTTTTTTGACTGAAATGGCATCATTAATAACTTCAGGAAGAGAAAGCTGTTTTTCGACACCAAGACCTAGATAAATATGTTCAGTCTGGAGATGTTTACTCTCGTCTGTGGGGTCGATAGCATCGAGTGGAGTATCGTTTACATAACTTGAGGGCATAATTAATAGAAGCAGCTCTTTATATAATACCTGCATTTTGACGTGCATATTTATTAAAACTGTAAACTCGCTTTGAAAATATGCGTTAGTTTTAGTAAACTTCGGTAACATCCACGAAAGAAAATAAAAGTAAGCCTTTTGAATTGGGTCTCTTAGAGCAATGTGTAGTTCACGGCTTTCAAAGTCTTCAAGCCACTTGTCATCAGTAGAGTGCAAGAGCGTCCCATTGTTCTAAGATCCTATTGACGACAGCTGACAGAGAAAGCCATCTAGTTTGGGCTGGTCGCAAAATTTTATGAATTTTTGTATTACAAAACTCTTGAAATTGTTTAAATTGACTTTGCCGCTTACGCTTACACTTTAAAGTAATTGTAGATATTGCGAGCCAAAGTTTCCCATTCGGGTGGCAGTTCTTAGCAAGCCTCGCTCGAGCATAAATGTAATGAATGGCAAATACATTTCAATACAACTATTCCTGGGCACAACTGTCTGAAACTCGTCGATACCGAATTTTTACAGCCCATCATAGTGTTGCAACCGTCGGAGCCAAATCAAACTATGTTTTTTTAGAAGAATGCAACTATCTTCAAATGATTTAATTACGACCTCGAATAGGCGTTTTGCAGTTGTTGTGTGATTTACGTTGTCATCGCCGAAAAGGTCAATGAGATCCCAAAATCGACTTACAACACGCCCTATATTTGGGTCGTAATATCGTACAACCACGCACATCGTTTTTATAGAACTGATGCTCTCATCTATAAGCACCGAAAATTTTTGTGATTTTAAATCAGCACATAAATCTACTTTTTCTGAATCTCCCAAGACATTATTTATTACAACTTGCAACTTTGTATGCTTCATTTTCACATTTTTAGCAATATTCGAATCAGGAAATGCATCAACTAAAAAATCTGACAAATGGTCCATACTTGCATGTGGAATTTTATGCTCAGCCATAAATGCCGCTAGCTTAAGCTCTGCGTATTTAGCTTTTTCCTCCTCTGCCAATATTTTCCCCGTTTGGAACATTTTTGAAATAGGTTGTTGCTTGGACATATTCTTTAATTTAGTTTGGTGTTTCTTACCCGCACTATGACGTTGCAAAACACTTATGTCAGCCTGAATAGTAGCATCACAATATGAACACATCGCTTTATAGGGATCTTTTGGGTATTCACTTAACCACGAAGAAAAGTCCTTATTTTTCAGCCTCTCTGCTCGAAATTTTTGTTTGTACATTTTTTTAGCGCCCTTACGTTTTTTTGAAGGCCCTCCACCACTCGCGTCACTTGAGTAACTGGAAACACTCATTTTAAAAGCAGAAAAAACAAATTATTGCAAAATAATTGAAACACCAAACGTTAAGTATAACTTGTGTTGTGTATGGCAGTATGACTTAATTTAATTACCATGCAGTTACAGTGTATATCCTAGATATTTATGAACTTCGTAATTTGGTCGCATAAGCTTTGTCATCTTGTCTATGTACACAAGTCAAATGTTGGGGACTCCCGTATTCCCCATTGCAGTGATGCCGTAATAAAATAGTAATATTTAACTAAATTAAGTGCTGCCATTATAGAAATAAGGACGGACGAAATTACGATAGAATGTGGCACCGTAATAACATGTCTACGGTAGGTGGTAGATCTACAAAAATTACGGTAGGTCTACCGTAATTACGGCGTGGTTGGAGACACTGCTTCGAGGGGTTTACAGCCACCCCAAATCTATCAGACCTGATTTTAATGGCATGCAAGTCTCGGTTTATATCTTCTATAGCGTCTGATAAACTTTCCACCCGCGCAGCTGCATACAGTTCAAGATCAACGGCATAAAGATGATACGAACACCGAAGACGGAAGGTAATAAAATTTATGAAGATAGAGAATAACAATGGAGAAAGACTACCGCCTTGTGGAACACCAGCACCTAGCTCACGCCAACTCGACGAATTCTCGTCGAAGCGAACCGACTGCTGACGTCCCCGACGATAGGAAGAGAACCATTCCAGCGCCTCGGAAGAAAGAGGATAGATAGAAGAATATCGTGACTGACGGCGTTAAAGGCATTGCAGAAATCAATGAGTACCAAAACGGTAACCTTTGTATCCTCCATTGCCTCTCTGATGTCACCAGTCACTTTGAGAAGAGCGGATGAAGTACTGTGCCCAGGCCAGAAGCCAGACTGGAAAGAGCTGACAAGTTTGTAACGGTGAACGAACCCCGAAAACTGCTTGTGGACACAGGCCTCGAGCACTTTTGAAAGGAAAGGGAGTATGGAAATAGGTCGAAAATTATGAGGTAGGGAGGGATTTGAAATTTTAGGAAATGGACGGACGTGGGCCATTCGCCACAGGGATGGGAACTGACCGGAATCTAGGGAAAAGTTTATTATGTGGGTAATCGGAGGAAGAAGAAATTAAAGGATCAAGGTGACCATTTGACGACTAATATCATCATGTCCCACAGCCTTGGATTTTATAGAAAGGATCATCTTTTTAATTTCAGGACCGAGTAGGCTAGTAATGGAATCGACCGTCTGAGACAACATTTGTGAATCCAAATGGCAAGTGGTTGTAAAGTGACGGTTGATTTCATCCAGGCCAATCGTCTTGAGGAAATCCACATGACGAGGCCTACCAATACCGAGAGTTCCAAGGAATTTCCAAATATCGGCAGGAGAAGATGAAGAAATGTTTTCTAGAATATGGCGGCGTTTGGCGTTGCGTATCACCTGATTACATCGATTTCTAGCAGTTTTGAAAAATTTCCTATTAAGGTCGATTTACATCAAACGAACATAGAGCTAGAGCTAGAACAAGAGCATTCTTTCGTAATCTTTTAGTGTAAACGAAAGCTAGAGGTATCGATTTACATCAAACGAACATAGAGCTAGAGCTAGAACAAGAGCATTCTTTCGTAATCTTTTAGTGTAAACAAAAGCTAGATCGAATGTTCTTTGCTCATTCGTTTCAATTCTGTGGTAAGTATTGGTAGTGCTTCGTTATGTCTGACTCTGACAGCGATATCATTATTGCAAGTGCTGCATTTATTATTTTGTCGAAAAAACTCAAAAATAAAGGAAGGAAGAGACGTTGGTGGGTTACAAATTTAATGCATCGAAAGAAACTGGATAATGTAGGTGAAACAATGACGGATATGCAAAAACAAGAAGAAAGTGGAAATTCCAAAACTTTTGTAGAATGGCGCCAGAGGATTTTGATCATTTACTATCTCTGACCAGCAAAAAAATTCGAAAATCAAGTACGAATTTTAGAGACTCGATTCCTGCATAATGACAAACTAGCAGTGACTTTGCGATTTTTGGCAACTGGAGATTCCTATGAAAGCCTCATGTATTTTACTAAAATGTCTAAATCGACAATATGTAATGCTATATCTGAAGTATGTGCTGCAATAAATGAAGCATTGCAAGACTATGCTAAGGTAAGTAAAGTTATTACTTTTATACATACCTACACACCTATTATCACGACCGTAATTATTAGTGAAAGTAAGTAAATAAACTAAGACAATTTATTTTCAGATATTTATTTAAAAAAACACAATCAGAGAACTTAAATAAACAAAAAGTAACTAGAAAAGATATACATGTTACTTAAAATTTTTAATAAAATGCAGCAAAGACTCGCTGGTTTCTTCAGTTGCGGTATCATCCGGAATGTGTAATTGTTGGCCTAAATTTACATTACTTTCTGAACTGGCTTCCATTTGGTTGGGTGGAGGGGATTGATCTGAGGCTACAGAATACACAATGCAAGTATTTTGTGAACTGTCTGAATATGAAGACATCGGAGTTGATGCTAAATTTGACTCATAATCAAATTTCCCCAAATCAGCGTCGAACAGTATATTATTTATGTAATGTTCAACATACGCTTTCGTCCTTTTTGAGTATTCGCGATGTTTTGAAGCAACATGATTTCCAAAAGCTTGACTCTTGTCCCTTATCTTTGAATCATGTGTATCTTTTAAAATACGGTAGGCTTCGGCTACTCGAGGGTCTTCATGTTTTGATTTTTTGGTGGTATTGTGTGGCCAGATTGCAGTGATGTTGATGGTTGCCATTGTGGTGTGGTGTTTCTTGACCCTACTGAAGCTGCAGGTTGTGAATGTGTTGTTGAATCTGACTGTGTATCTGCATTAGGGTCCACTACCGGAATTTCTTGTTCAATTCGCTCATTCTCCTGCTCATCAGCCTGTAAAAAAACGGTTTAATTAATATTCACCCTAAAATAATTTTTTATTCATTTCAGACACCGTCAACAGAAGAAGAATGGCTATCAATCGCTCAGGAATTCAATGAGAAGTGGAATTTTCCAAACTGTATTGGCGCTGTAGACGGGAAACACTGCGTCATACAAGCACCTATTAACAGCGGAAGCGACTTTTTTAATTATAAATCCACATTCAGTGTGGTGTTAATGGCCATAGTAGACGCTAACTACAATTTTATATTCGCCGATATTGGTTGTCAGGGCAGAATATCAGAATAGAATAGAATACTCTTTATTATGTACACCATATAAGTTACAGAAAGTATAGACGAAGAAAACATTGCACTGGGTGACACAATGGGTGGCCTTATAGCTAAAAGCGATCTTTTCAAGACAACCTTTGGATGGATTTAAAAAAAAATGGAAGGAATGACAGTACTCTAGGTAGTATATCAGATGGCGGAGTTTTCAGAAACACTTCTTTCTATCAGAAACTACAAAATAATGAATTAAATTTGCCCAGTGACCAAAGCCTTCCAGGAAGACAACAGAATATGCCATTCGTATTTGTAGCAGATGATGCATTCCCATTACAAAGACACATCATGAAGCCGTATCCTGGTACTCATGCCAGGGGATCCGAAAAACGAATTTACAACTACCGTTTGTCTAGAGCAAGACGAATAGTAGAAAATGCATTTGGCATTCTTTCAGCAGTTTTTCGTGTATTGCGAAAACCGGCCAGGCCACAACAGTGCGTTGCGGCGTCGCATCGCAAAAACAACATTGCACAGCTATGCGATGCGATGTCGCAACGCAAAAATTTCATCGGATACGACATCGTACGACAAGACGCTAACCGTCAGTTCAGTTTCTAGTGAGACATGGATCGCACTGCGCGTGTTCTACTTCTGCTTGCGTTAAGGCGTATTAAGAAAAAGAAACAGAAAAGAAAGTACTGGGTGCACCCATTACTGACAATTATGAATAAAGATGGAAACCACTTCAAAAGGAAATATGAGGCGCTAAAAGTGGACGAGGTTAAATTTTTCGATTACTTTAGGATGAGTGTAGTAAGTTTTGAAGAACTTCTTAGTTTGATAAAGCCTCATTTACAAAAGAAATACATATTTAGAAAACCCATCGAACCTCTGGAGATGCTGGGATTAACTGTAAGGTAAGAAAAAAATAAACTATTTTTACTATAATCATACTGTTTAATCATTTTCATAATTTAGTGTTATTCAAAACTCGTATTCCGATTGTGTGTCATTCGTCAAATTTGTTAGTTCCTCATCGAAATGAATTTGTTCTGGCTCATTTACATCATCATTCCTTGGCGTTTGTGGAGACGATTGCATAGGTGCCGGTGATGTTTCGCATCCGCTTTGGAAGGCACTGCGTTGAATGGATGTTTGATAGCCACTCTGCATAGGCATTTGAGCTGATTGGTAGCCACTCTGCATAGACATTTGAGCTGTTTGATAGCCAGTCTGAACAGTTGTTTGAGATGTTTGATAGTTTGCTTGGACGGATGTTTGTGAAGTTTGATAGTGGCTGGGATAGTATGATGGTTGGTGTAAATCACTTAATATCTGTAGGACACGACTTTGGAAAATTATTGTTTGATTATCATTAAATTTTTCCAATGATGGCAAAATTCCTTTAAAAAAAGATAAATGTCTACTTTCAGGTGTTTTTAAAGCAGCTATAATATTCTTCTCAAATTCGTCTTCGTCAATTTTTCTTTTACGCGATGCAGGCTGGTAACGTGGCATGACAGGTTGCTGGCTTTGTTGGGTTGAGGTGCTTGGTCTTATTTCTTCATCGTCAAGACTTGATGTTGTTTTATTTTGAGAATTCTTTTTCAGAAATAGGAGCTGGTCGTATAGATGATATTGTTTAATTTTTTTGGCCCCAGCTCCGGATTTACATTGCTCGTTTATTTTTTTTTCGTATTTTGTAAAATTATCCTTGATTCCTCTCCATTTCTTTATGACATCGTTACCTAAAAAAATATGACGAATAATGATTTATTTTGTTTTCTTTCAGGTACCTGGCGACGGGAAATACTTTTAAAGATATGCATTTCACATATTATCGTGGAAAATCTACAATAACAGGAATAATAAAATTTGTTTGTCGTATTGTATGGAACATTCTTAAAAGGTTGGAATTACCAAAAATTACAACAGAGCTGATGGAACAAATTGCTCAAGAGTATGAAAAAAAGACCAACTTTCCTAATTGTATAGGAGCGCTAGATGGAAAACACATTCGTATATTGAGCCCGGATCACAGTGGATCCCTATTTTTCAATTATAAAAATTATAATTCCATTGTTCTATTAGCACTTGTTGATACGAATTACAAATTTATATATGTCGATATAGGTGCATATGGTAAGGAATGTGACTCCACTGTTTTTCAGAACTCAAATCTATACGACTTATTAAAAAAAGGTCAATTATCTATACCTCCGCCAAAACCGTTACCTGGCTTTCAAAAAGAAATTCCTTTTGTCTTCGTGGCGGATGAAGGATTACCACTGACAAATAATATAATGCGCCCATATTCTGGGAAGTTTTTATCGATAGAAAAACGAGTTTTTAATTATCGTTTGAGCCGAGCCAGACGATATGTTGAGAGCGCTTTTGGCATACTCGCAAATAAATGGCGCATATTTCATCGACCCATTAATGTTTCTTACGATTTCACAATAGACATTATAAAAGCATGCTGTGTATTACACAACTTTGTATTGAATCGAGATGGCGCACAAACGTTTGAAGAAATGATTATTGACGATTCTTTGCAAATTTTACACGAAACAACACATGAAAGTAGAACAGGAGCTAACATAATCAGAAACGAATTTTGTAATTATTTTAATAGTAACATTGGAGGTCTTAGTTGGCAGTTAACAAAAATACAAATGTTTATAAGTACTTACCGAGTTTTGTTTTTTCAACACTATTTAACTCCTCAAAATTTGAATATAAACTTGTACACACTTCCCTCCATGCTTCTGTTTTTAAAAATTTGTCTTTGAATTGTGATATAGTTTTGTCCCAAAGGACGGGACGTTCGTAAATTAAAGATATCAGGTGGTCGACATCGTACTGCGCCATATCGCTTAAAAAACACGTGCAGGTCGTTCAAAGTATGGACACCGACTAAACGGCAAAGCGTTGTCGCATCGCAGATTTGTACGCTGCGGCAGCGCATCGGAAATTTCCACGATGCGTTGTGCGGCGTCGTTGATTTTTGCGATGCGACGCCGCAACGCACTGTTGTGGCCTGGCCCTATGTTGCTACAACCTGATAAAGCATCTCTCATCGTAATAACCTGCGTGTACCTACATAATTATTTGATGAAAAGGAAAGCTTCTAGGAAGCTGTATAATTCACCGGGCATGATGGACAGAATTGAAGATGACGTCGTCATTCCAGGCCAGTGGAGAAATATGGACCGTTTATCATCATTTCTCCCGTTACCCAACACTGGACGAAGACACAGTTTGCAATGTGAAAATATCCGGAAAGAATTTTCAGACTATTTTAATTTGACTAATATTTTGCCATGGCAAAACAATATTGCATAATGAAAGCGATATGTTACTTTATAAAAACCGTAAATAACCCAACCTAAAATTATGGTAGAATACCCAATAAATAAACATAACTACCTACTTACCATGTTTTTATTTTGGTTAGTGTCGAAATCAATTGTTTTCCTCGGTTTATATTTGTCCATCAAAAAGTGCATGCTTTTAAATGCAAACCATTTAGAATTATAAATACAATCGGCACCGCTGCCTGACTTCGTACTCATTGTTTTTTGCCTTTCCCGGCGGTAAGATGCAAGAAGCGAGTCCATCTTTTTTTTAACTCTTCAACATTACATTCCAATTGTTTTGCGATTTCCCGCCAAGCATCTTGTTTGTAAGTTGTATTTTTATAGTTTTCATACGTCGGATCCCACAGACATCTGAAATTGCGGTAGGCTTCTATCATTAATAAACATTTTTCTTGAGACCAATCCATAACTTAATCGATAAGATACGTAAACAATCGCTAGAACACAAGAACGCTTTGATGAGACCGCTCAGTGGCGCGAGCACGTCCGAACACGCTAGAACGCTCTAAGCAACTGATCGCGCGCTCTTGCGCCGTTTACATCAAGCGAGCGAGCATTCTTAGAATATTCCATAGAATCTTTGCGAACGCACTAAGAACAACGAAGGAATGCTCTACGCCTGTTTACATTAGAAGAATTTGCTGTAGTGGGGATAGAATGAGCATTCGCTCGTTTGATGTAAATCGACCTTTATCCTCACTGCGATCTTTTTTAAATTTCCGAAAGGCTCGGTCCCTGCGTCTCATTGCCATACGAACAACTGCCGTCATCCAAGGGGCAGGTGGACGCCTGAGTTTAACCCTCTTGACCGGAGCGTGTTTGTCGTAGAGAGCAAGGACCGTCCGATTAAAGATACTCAGTTTCTCATTGGTTTAAATAAAAAACATGTAATATCATTGATTATTTTTATTTGCAAAAGTTGTTAAAGCGTCGGCTATTTTATCTGCAAATAGCAGCGATGCCTCGACTTGTACTTGGCTGCCTCAGCCAGCATGTTGGCAGCGTCTGCTTGCATTTGAGTTGTAGCTGCCAGCACCTGTAAAAAGTTATAAGAAATTTGTATACTGAAACACACTCTCATTGTATCTGCAACTGCCAGAAATTCTCGTTGAGATGCACTGTATTGCTCAGCAATGCTTTGGTGAGGATTCAGATCTAGAAAAACACACAATGAATTTTATTGTAGAAATTATAAGATTGTTCGGCTGACCACCTTGTGGAAGTAGTGTTTGTATTAGTAAATAAAATTTAAGCTTGCTCCTATTTCTTCCGGGGCACTCTCGTTGTGGTGGTGGTGGTGGTGGTAGTGGTGATGCAACAAGTGCTGCCCTGCTGCTACTTACTGCTGAAATAATCAAAAACATAGAAATAACAATCAGGGAAAAGAAATATATAGGTATAATAAGAGTAACAAAACTCAAACTTACTAATCTGTGGTGCTGACGACTGAGAGGTTGCATCTTGCACCTGTTCTTGCAAGGCTGGTGGAGAAATTACAGCTGTTGCTCGGCTGTCACTTGTTGCTAAAAGATTAAAATACATTAATTTACATGATATTTTGGTGACATTATGACTGTGTAGAGACGTATAATACATAATAAATTATTTAGGAGTAATAAACATAACAAGAAATACCAACTTACTTAATTCTGATGGTATGATGTCCATGACCATGACGTCTTCAACTGTAATAAAATAATTAAGTACAATAAAATTTACATTATACATATTTTGAATTAATAATTTAAATACTCATTAAGTCCGAGGTAGGGTGAGATCCTCCGAAATTACCACCCAGCCTCCATCTCATTTTGTAATGACTAAATAGTAGTAAAAGTACTTTTAGTTGTATGATCATTCAATGATTAAGTATATCAATTTGTTTATCAGAGAATATTACACCCTACTAAACACAATAATCACCAACTCACATCTTCCTCTGGCATAGCGTCCGGTAAGTCGGTGTCAAATGTGTACTCTACACCAACTATGAACGTTACAAGTCTCTCCACCTCAGTCAAAGGAGCAGTGTTGACGCCTCGGTTGCCAGTTTTTATGGTTTATTTTTTTTAATTTTGCCGCCTTACTGCAGGCGCGGCTTTTTAAGCCTCTCCAAGCCTGTAATAATAGGGATAATTTATTCAAGTAAATATATAAAAATGAGCAGCATGAACTTACAGTTAAAAACCAACTGTATCTTTGATTAAGACTTACCGTGATCCATTTTACGCAGATCCTCAGCAACCTCCTTCCAGCCCCTTTCATGATTTTCCCGGCCCTGAAGGCCGGTAAATTGCCGCGTGTGAAGAAACGGGCGAGCTTCCAAAGTCGCCAAAAGCGTATCAACCTGCCCCGACGTTACACGTGGCGTACGCTTATGCCTGAAACATTTGAAATATTCATTATATAAACACTAAATACTTCGGACATACGCAAACTATTCAATTTAGTACCAACAACAGAAATCGAAAATAGTTGTTGTAGATTGTACTTACCTGACGCTCACGCTGCTAATGCTGGTACTCGGGCTCGGGCCTGCGCCTGTGTCATTATCCCCCACCCGATAAGATCAGATTCAATGTCGTATTTTGTGTATAAACAAACTTGACATTGACAGTTTGACTATTTGCCATGTTCAACGTCTGTTTTGCAAGGAAGCGGACTATTTTCTTCTTTGTTAAGCGTATTCTTTAAAACGGTATAAGCTAATACTTACACGTTTCGATGCAAAAAATTGATAACATGATAAGGTCAAATTCAATTTATTGCATCCATAATTTACATGCATGTGGTAAATATAAGTTACAGTAACAATTATGGACCCTGTCGGGCACAGCAACCAAGGCAAGGCAAGGTTTACCTATCATCTGCACAATTTTAAAAGAAAACGTTTTTTTTTAATAGTTGTCTACCAATTTTCCCTATAATACAAGGATTTTTTCAATTGCCATCATTTTACAATGAAATCACCGCACTATGAATACGAACATCGTTAGCGTACCGACATCGCTAAGTCAAGATAGTGACCGACTTTGCTCGCTATCTCGGCTGTCGAGACTTGCATTTATCGTTAGCGTCGTTACGGCAAGCGCATTTATTCGGTATGAGTTAAAGATCGTTAGTTAACTTAGCGATCATTAACTATGTCGAGACTGCAGGCCCTGGACCGATTTAAAAAATTCTTGCACCTATGAAAAGCTACATTATTCCCAAATAACATAGCCTATAATTTTGGCGGGAACAAAGCCGCGGGGGTCAGCTAGTATTTAATATTTCCACCATCGCCAATATTAGTAGCACTAAGGACTTAACTATGGCATTTATAATGATTTCGTTGTAATCAGTTTGTTTAATTCATATTTATTTCTATTACTACATTGCTTTTTTTATTAACAAAAGTAGAATCATTTACAACATTATCAGAATTATTTACAATTTTATTTACAGTTTTATGTGCAAGCTTACATTTTAAAACACGGCATATATTATCGACTTTAACTATAGAGGCAAATGTTCTGTATTGGTTTAATATTAAATTACGTTTTTCTTCTAATTTCTTCTTTTTAATGGGACAAGCCCGAGATATGGCAAGGTGGACCGCAGTTAATGCATAATAAGGTCTGCCAAGCATTACTTATATAAATGATCTCTAGAACATGATGAACACATTTGTATTCTTCTACATATTTTTGCTGAATGGTTGTATTTGAAGCATTTGTAACACTACCAGAGGTGAAATGTAAGTATTTACTTGATATCTGAATAAATTTATAAAATAAAATTTTGGTAAACTAGCCACTGTTGTCAAAGGAACTGGTTTCTCGGGAGAGCATCCCTCTTTATAGTTTTTTTTATTGAAATGACGTCTGCATCGGATGTAATGTTTCTATAAATTTCCTCATTAGACATGTCAATGGGAACGAATCTGATGATGCCCACTTTCTTCACCAAGTGGGCGGGCATGTAGGCAAGAGGTTTATATTTAATTAAAAAGTTGTCCAACTTTAGAAAGCTGTTGGCTGCAGCTGCTGTCTTGAAGATAATGCCCACCTTATAGGCATTTATGCGATATACGTTCGTAATTCCTTTTACATTATCAGTAAATAATTTGGCAATTCTTCGGGCTATGTCGGTAACCCTGGTTCTCTTGCGGATCTCTACATTTCTGATTCGATCACGCAAGGAAACTCCGAGCATAGCCCTTTGAGTGACTTAGCTTTCGGATGAGACCCATTGTAAGCGACCACGTCTCAGAGCCATATCTAATCACTGGCAACACACACTGGTCATCGACTTTTGTCTTGAAACACTGTGGTAAGTTGGACGAGAAGATACCGCGCAACTTTAAAAAATCACCTACAGCGCAAACATCCTACGATTCGTGTTGTAAGCCGCAATTAAATTACGTCGAGTGGTTCGGGTGGGGTAAGTGATCGTGATGGGAAAGCAAGGGTTGTGGTTGCTGGTGAAAGTAATGGTGATGATATAGCATTAGCAAATTCAACTGTAACAGAGCCGATGATTTTAAATAAAATAAAATATGTTTTTCTGTCTTATTTACTTTAATGGATAAAATTAGATCTTATAACAAAACATACAATAAGACAATATAACAATAGATCATTTTAATATCCAGAGTGCTAATAATAAAAAAAACATTATTAATTAACTTTCTTTCTGATAATGACATAGATATTTTCTCATTGAATGAAACATGTTTACAAGGAAGGGAACACTTTCAGTGTTTCAGGCTATGATATAAAACAGAATGGTCCTAATGGTTATCCATTCAGCTGCCCGGACATTTTTGCGCGTCATCGCTGAAATGCCCCGGGTGATCCGGGTGATTTCGGGCGATACCGCCGCGTTCGAATAAAAGGCTGATATCTCTAAAGTTTGTTGCTGGAATCGAATGAAACTTATGTTGTTGGAATCGTTATGAAATAAGCCATCATTTCAAATGAATTAGACCAGTTTACCTTGTAATATTATTGTTAATTCTAGTTTGAAATCAGCGTCAGTAATTTTCCCAGTTTCTTGTACAAAAGTAGATAGAAAAAACTTGAGAGGTGTCAAGGGACACCTGGATGGAACGAAGTTCCTTTAGTATATATATACATATATATATATAATATATGTATATATATATGTATATATACATACATATAATATATATATATAATATACTCTCTCGACTTCGTAAACACAACAGCGTATAGGTTAGAACACGCACGAAACACGCGCACGCCGCACGGCTTACAACTATAACAAAAAGTGTCTTTACAACTTTTCGTCTTAATTTTTTCTTTCTAGCCCCCTTTCGCAACGCGCGATAAGGAACTTCGTTCCAATAAAAAAATAACCATTATTCAAAGTTTTTATTTTATTTACGTAAATATACCCTATTGCTCACTAATCAATTAGAAAAAACACACCTTTCCACTAACTTTTTTCATACCTTGCATTACCACTTCATAGCATTACAAAAAATGCCCATTTTACGACAAAAACACGCTAACATAGTATGGATACTGTCACATCTAAACTTCAATTATTAACCATGACAAAAAAAAAACGCAAATTCAAGATGCACTCAAAAAAAGCAGTTAGAAATAAAGAAAACACGACCTAAAAAAAAATACCGGTCACCTAAAAATCTAAACATTGACATCCACAATAGTCTTATCCATATTAGTCCAACATCTGTCAAAATCCCGTGACTGCCCGTGATGTTAATCAGCTCGATTTGGATAGCATGTTTTTGTTTTCAATTAGATTCGAATTTCTTATGATAATACTTTAATTAAATGCACAAAAGACGTTGTTTATTAACGTAGTATTGTTAATAACGAGAGTTTGATAAGCATTAGGCATAATTAATACTTTTATCAGGAGGACCGAGCGGGTATATTAGTCAGGATTTGGAGTTCCCATTTTGGTGGGATAAACAAGACTACAAACAAGGTTTTTAATTACAGTACTAGTTTCACTAATAAAACAATACAAACGGTAACAAGATAAAGTAGGTTAAAAAGGTATAATAACAACAATACAGTTAACCGAACAAACCCTTATTAAGGTTACAGTTCGTACAGCAGCCTAAGCCATCCAAATACAAAGTGTATCGTTCGCCATCAGCAAACCAATACAGCTATGTGAATATACAGCAGCGCTGTACCAAATAAACCAACAGTTTTGTCGGGAGCAGGGGAGCTTTTTATCACAGACTACTTAGAGATACTACGCTATTGAGTCTAATCCGAAGATAGACCACATAACATATATACCGTAAAGGGAAGAACGTCAACTTCATACTTTAGAAATGCTTACAAGAAGCACACTAGCGCTGCCGTGTATGCCATCGGTAACATTTGATAACGCGGGAGATTTGAATAGTGTTTCAATCTCTTAGTTTTAATATATTTTTATTTTTATTTCGATACCAAAACTTCAAAAGGCGTAAAAGACGATCAATTAAATGGCATATTTAATTAATTGTCACTTACGCCAAAAAAAAAATCCGGTATCGAAATATAAACAAAAAACGTTTATAAATTCGTTAGAATTTTCGTTTCCGGTTTCTGCACATTTATAAAAAATAAAATAATATTGTGCAAAAACATCAAACGATAATTCTTAGTGTATCTAGGGAATTTCAAAGCGATGCCAAATAATACAAGCTTTATAAACATGTTTCAATATATTTATTTTTCTTAATAAAGATTTTTTTGAGGCTTCCTCAACAAATCCTCGATTTTTAAAGGTACAAAACCGTTTTAGGCATATTGCAACTGTACTATCAATTATTATTTTAAAATTGTTTTCAAAATGTTCGTCACACCCCTTGAGATCTTTATTTAAATTATTGCATTTTGTAACCATTTCACAGAAACTGGGCTTGATGTATTTTAAACTGCATCTTAGGTCGTCGTATTCCTTAAAGGATGTAAATAAATGAGATACCGTGTTCGGATCAGCAAGCATAATTTTTTTACATTGCTTGCAATTGTTTGCCTTTTTTTTTTTTTTATTTGTGATGGGTTTGCTCTTGACTCTAGTCTAGGTCAAAGGTGACAGAGAAAGAAAGTTTTTGCTATAAAGCCACACACATATGCACATGCTTGCATTTCTCCAGAACATTGAGGTATGTCTAACTCTTCTACACCTTCAATAGAAACATTCTCTGGAAAAGGTGTAGAAGAGTTTGCATCTTTTTTTGTTTTTTCACACCCGTTATGGAGAAACACCTTAAAATTATTTAATATGTCATTATCATCATCCAGGCAGTTTCTGTTTTTAATATTATTAATTTGTTATTATGCTAGTTTTCAATGCTGCAATAAATTGAACTGAAGTAGGGTTCGGATTACAACCACAATTGCTTCGAATGCACCCAAAACAGTTTTCAAGAGGATCTTGATTGAGCCTTCGGACACATAATGTGTTTATATTATATTTTTTTAAATTTCTCAATATGCGCTCAATTGCGTTCATCGTCCTCAACCATCTTGTGAGGGGGGCTTACTTCTTGTCCCTAAAAACTTTATTTCCGTGAAGAAAACACATTTTATTAAAAATCTAAATGAAGGCTGGTTGAGGACATGTTGGTTAAAAATTGTTTTCCTCTTTTTTTTCGGTGTGTCACCATTCATGGCGTCGAACAATTTGTCCATATTTGAGATCAGCGTCGCAGTCCCCATAGCCTCTTGTGGTAATTCGTCTAAAAATAAACAAAACAACATCTAAATGTCAATAGGGAATTTCTGCATCTTACATGACATGACACTCTGACCCATTATGTTTAATCGGATACGCGTAATAGTGGTGCCATTTTGCATTCTTGTAATTTTCAACAACGGTCAAAAGCCAGCAGCATTATTTCTTAGGTTTAGTTTTAATTCCAAATTACAATATTCAATTTTATCTTTCTACCGCGAGCTATACTAATAATATCTTGAGGTGCGATTAAGTGGGGAGCAGTGGTGATCCAGTGGTATCGGCCACGACTTACAAGTTATAGGTCGTGGGTTCGAGCCCAGACAGGTGCTTTACTTTGTGTAAATTATTTCATCGCCACTGCTCTCAAAACGGTGAAGGAAAACATCGTGAGGAACCCGCCTTGTCCTAGAACCAAAAATTCGAAGATATGTGACATCCACCAACCCGCCCTCGTGATGAATTACGGCCCATTTCCTCTCACAGAGAGGACGCCTGTGTCCCAGCAGTGGGAACATTAATAGGCTGATGATGTGAGATTAAGTGCTGTATTTTTAATCGTCTTTTGTCAATATTAGTTTACTTGTGTTATCTTTATGAAGGAACATAAAAATAACGGATATGAATCATATTCACAAACTCGTGAGAAAACCATGACCCTCCTTATGGGTCTTGGCACAGTCGGATACAAAGGTTAGAAAGTTGATAGATCATACGACATAATTATTATGATGAAACTTACTTTGAGCTACTTTAAGCAAATAATCCTGTGTTGCAAAATGACTCAAAACTTGAGCAGCTAGCCGAACTTTCATTTTTTGTTTGCCATTCGGCTGAAGGTGTTGCTGGGTCAATGCTGGAGTAAAAACGAAGTTTGTTTTTTTTTTGTCAGTTTTAAAACATTCTTCAATGTGGCTCCATTTAGCTACTCCTGCAACAAAAGAAAATAAATCAATGAATATTCTGGTTATTTACAGATATAGATATTAACAGAGAAATTAATATCACTGGTTGGTAGTTTTGTTTTTAACTTAACTTTTAGTATGTCAATACTCTCCAATATAGAAAGATTAGGATGGATTTAATATAATCTTATAGTCTTACATAACTATCATAAAGAGGCCGAGGTATAAAATCGATTCTAGAAGTACTTCAATAAAATGGTGCAAAGAACTTAAGTCAGTTCTTTGCATAATTTCATTACTAAGATAATAGACATTATTTTCGCAAAAAGTCCATTTTTCAAAAAAGCGTCTCAATAATCAATCGATCTATAGAAATGACAATCTTTTGCTTCAATCCAACCTTGAGAGGACGGATTGACGTTTTCGGATAGGCCTCTCTATGAAAGTGACATTTTAGCTGTTTCAATAAACTATCTTGCATTTTGACAGTTAATTTTTAGATCAATATCAATCTTGGTTTGTTATCGTCCGAATTCGTTGGAATTTGTGTTTTGATCTATAGCTTAAAATGTTTTCAAGTGATACCGATGGCTGTGATCTTGAAATGCTTACTCAACTATCGGATTGGGATAATACTGATAACGAACGAGAATCTGGTGACCATCCACGCCGCAGGCAATATCAACGAGTAAATGTTTTGGTTACTCTCAACGACGCCGAGTTTACGTTTAGGTTAAACAAAGTTGCCGTGGAATTTCTCCTGACTGAAATAATGCCATTCATCACAGTAACCTCAAAACGGTTAGAACATTACAGAAACTTATTAATATTATTGTTTTTATAATTTTATACTGCGACTGCTATCACTAATGTACTTTTATATTCTCAGAAACAATGGTGTATCTCCTTTGCACCAACTATTGCTAGCACTGCGGTTTTATGCATTGGACACCATGCTAATATCAGTTGCTGATTTTGTTGGGGTTTCAAAATCATCTGCAAGTCGAATAGTAGCCGACATATCTGCAGCAGTAGCTAGATTGGATGACAGATATATTTATTTACATATAAGTTTCTTGCCGGTTCTTCTCCATAGGAAACGACTAACCCGAACCGTGCACCTTTTGTCGACGTTTTATAAGTGCCCATGTAGGCCTATGTAAAATAAAAATATTTGATTTTGATTTTTAAGGAGTGCAGAAAAATTATTTAATATAGCCCAGTTTCCTCGTGTAAGTGGTGCCATTGATGGTACTCATGTCCATATCCGATCTCCATGTATGTATTTTTTTATTAATAGGCATTAAAATGTAGTTACGTGATTTTAGATTAAATAAGAGAATATTATCCAATACATGAATACTTGATTTGTTTTACGTTCAGAAATAGGTGAAGAGTTTCGTAACCGAAAGGGGATCTTCTCAATGAATGTTCAAGGTGTTTTTGATGGCGATCTCAAACTAATGAATGTTGTTGCTCGGTGGCCTGGATCAACACATGATGCCACTATTTTTAACAATTCATTATTAAGAGGTAAGGTACTACATCTGTATACTTTAATTTTAGTTTAATTTTAGTTTAATAAATTACAACTTATAACTAATTTTGTTATTTCTATTATAGCTTCATGTGAGACTGGTGCTTTGGGTAATCAATGGTTACTTGGAGACAGTGTATCCAAATAGGCCTTATCTTTTAACACCATTGTTAAAGCCTGCAACTCTCCAAGAAATGAGGTGCAATGAGGCACATATAAAAACCAGGAATACCATCGAAAGGTACCATAAATCTAAAATTATTTTCCTTGATCTTTCTGCCATGTTTTCAAATATTTTTTTTATTATATTTATAGTTATATTTATGCATTTGCAGAACCTTTGGAGTATGGAAACGCCGCTTCCCAGTAATTTCTTTGACAGTGCGACTATCATTGCCAAACATACAAAAAGTTATAATCGCTACAGCAGTTCTACATAAAAAAAAAAATATCTCCTGAAGTCAATGTGCCGTGTGTCGCTGCTGAAGATCCGGATCAGCTCCCTAACATGGGATTAAGTGATGTTGAGAATAGAACAAAACTCATCAGACATTATTTTTAATCAATAAATAATGTATAATCAGTAATAACTTATTTTTTATTCCTTATTTTCTTTTAATTTGCTTATTTCTAATTTCAGTTTTTCATTTTCTAAAATGATTTTGTCATATGTACAATCGAGAACCATTTTCTTTCTTTCATAATACTCCGCTATTGCGAGGTTTCTTCTCATGCGCCCCTCATCAGGCTTCTTCCTTAGAACCATTAATATTTAATTCATTAAAATGAAGTCTATCATTAATAATAACCAAGAATAATTAAGTATATAATATAATTAAAATTACCACTGGCTTGGGGAGTACCCAAAAAAGCCTCTTAGGTAATGCTGAATCAGGTTCGACAGCTGCTGGAGTGTTGATGACTAGAAATGGCACCTCCTGCCCATCACCATTGTCTAATGGTAATTCTTTATCCACTTCATTAATAATAGCACCAACACTGCAGTCACCATCACGATAATCTACCACTTGTTCTGAGTCGTCACCAAACTCCACTGTAAAGCCTTCCACTGTGCTGCCTAACAGTGAGGCGACTCTGTCCAGAATTTCTGGACAGAGTCGCAATCTGGTGGTATATAAGGTGGCGCTCCACCTCCAGTCTAGAAACAAAAATTAAAATTACAAGGTTCAGGTACTACTACTGGTTCTACTACTTACATACATATTTAGAATTTTTAGAATAATTACCATACAGAACAACTTTATAGTTTAATTATGTTACCTTGATGCGATTCATCCGTATCTGAGTACCGCGTTAGCGTGAGTTTTTTTTTCAAATTCTCCCACCTTTAAGCGGAGTTGTTGCGGTGTACGGCGACAAGTCCCAAAACTGGCGTTGAATGATGTAGTTATTCTAACCCATTCTTCCATTTTCAACTTTTGTTGGTGGCGTTAGTAGCTTTACTTGTAATAATGGCACTTCCTTCGATCAAAGAAAGCAACGCCTTTGTTTCATCCTTACTAAGTGCTTCGGCTTTATTTTCTGGAATAAGATTTAAAAAAAAAACAGTTATATATTGGATATTTGCGAAACGTGTTGTTTTTTGTGTGTACTGAACATGTAAGTGAAGTACTTACATGTTCAGTATCCATATTTGTGTTTCTTTATGAAGAAACAATGCACCCAATATGACCCTCTGTACGTAGTTTCACAACTAATAAATGACAACTAGTAATAAGTACCAAAAAATACTGAGAATACACAAATTCAAACCAATAGTTCGTAACGCAAATATTATGATTCCTCTTCGTACTACATGAGGTTGACATTTGACAGACAACAGAAGCGCGTTTCGTTCCTTTAAAAATAACGTTTCAATTCGTAGAAAATTCGTTTTGTTATCTCCCGTTGCAGACGTTAACATGTATTTATATCAAAATAATTATGTTATCTATAACTTTTAGTGTACTGGTACTTTCGAAATTTTAAAAGACGCTTTTAATAACACTTAACACTTTTAAATTAAACGAATACTGTTTTGTAAGTATGAATGGAATGGAACGTATGTGAGGGAGTAGATTAACTGCTATCCGTGGTGTAACTAAAGATAGAGATCAAAGGTTTCGTTATGAGGACGAAGATCCACAGATAGAAATTAATCTAAGATCGGGTCAATCTTAAGATCTCAGATAGAATATTGGGCTCGGCAGTTAGAGGATAGTCCTGACGCTGACAGGATAATCCAAAGAGCATTGCGATTTATGGATTAACCTAATCACCTTAGTCCATATATTAATGATTATAAAATAAACAGTTCTTACTTACTTCGGTGAACATATTAGTCATAGTGGTATGTATGTTGTTGAAGTGTGTCCGGAACTTGAACATTCCCAAGAAATGGTACTACGGGTTGGTGGCAATAATCCCTATTTATTAAGAGTATTAAGTCTCGTCATGTTTCCCAGAGAATTTACTTTCCCTATGTTTTATTTGACACTGACTATAATAGAGATTCTGTCCTGGAAGTTATTTTAGGGTACTATTGTAATAACCTTATCATATATTAGCTGTTCCCCGCGGCTTCGCTCCCGTGGACCACCACACAGGACCCGTTTTCGGGATGAAAAATAGCCTATGTCACTCAGGAATAATGTAGCTTTCTATTTGAGAAATATTTTTTTAAATCGGTCCAGTAGTTTCGGAGCCTATTCGGTACAAACAAACAAACAAAAAATCTTTCCCCTTAATAATATTAGTATAGATATCACGTGTTGACGATAATTTGCCAACATATTGAGAGATCAAGAATAATAAAATAATAAAAAAGTGGTGGGTAGAACGGATAGGTGGGTAGATAGGGCGAAAGCGACTGCAATTCTGAAATCAACCATTAAATGTGTTGAGGCATTATTAAAATACCTTTGCCTAAACAATTTAAAATGCCTCTTAAACCTCCTATTCAAGACTTCCACAACCCATCTACATAGTGTCACTTTAAGGCTTTTATTAGCTTATGAAACTATTAGTTGGCTTGCACCTTTATCTAGTGATTCAGGTTTGTATACTCGATAGTTAAAACTTTCAAGCAAAGGGATGGCATCCCTAAAGGCAATAATACAATAAATCATTTTCTCTAAAAAGTTTTCGGAACAATCCATTTTCATTTTCAACAAGTGAGTCACAATTTCGGCGTCAGTTTGGGTGGCAGCATAGGGACCCACAGCATCGATGATGTGTCATCGGAAGATACAATCATAAATGGTTTAATCAAATTGTCATATTTGTGCAAACTATATGTCTTCTTTTGAAACATAGTTTGAGATTTCTGCAAATATATATAAGTCCCATCAAATATTGCGATTGCAGGCCTATCTCCACGAATATGCTCCTGATTATCACCTAATAATTCTTGAGGAACTGTCAAGTTTTTCTCTGATATTTATTCCCTAAGTGATATGGTTCACAGCAATATTATGAGGAACAATATGCTCATTGAGACACAACCTAACTTTTTTCATTATCAATTCCAATGTTGAACTAGGTATATCAAAAAGAGTTGCCAATCGTCTGTTACTCTCACCTGTTCTTAATTTTTACTAAATAAATAGCTAAAGCGCGTTTAGACTGCTTAACATTTAAAGGCGGTACAAGATTATAGAATAAAAAATTTGGGTACTGTGAGACCAGTTCAATAATGGCGAAAATGGTTTGGCATTTCCAAGAAATTTTCAAAGTTAAAATATTTTCTTTTGACTTCATAATATTAATTATGTCTTCTATATGGACAACACTAAATGTCTCTCATTTATTTGAGGCAGTAGATGCCACTGATCCCTGTACAAATCTGTTTCACAAACTCTGCAACTGCGAGGAACATAGTAACTATGTTTTTGTAATATAAGTCTTTTAATGAAATGATAATAATGTAAGAATCGGTTTCTGCATTGTTGAAATTTACAATGACTAGATGAGATTGAAGCTCGCTTATAATTAGGGAGTGATATAGTGTTACGTTCCCTTCGAGCTGGCCTTTGAACAGGCTGTAATGATGCTGGTGGTGGCAAAGGTGGGCTTTGAACAGGCGGTAATAGTGCCGGTGGTGGCACAGGTGGGCTTTGAACAGGCGGTAATTGTGTTGGTGGTGTCACAGGTGGGTTATCCACGTAAACGTTAATGGCTGCTGCATTGTTGTCCGACGCCAATCCCTGCCTGTCTCATGATGAGTCATGCGCTGCCAGTCTATTTTCTCGCATCCAACACAAATGACATACATAGTTAATTCTTGAGGGCTGAAAACAAACCATACTAAGCATAAACATAAATTAAATCTTATGTTTATATCATATTTAGCAAAAAGGGTAACTTTTGTTTACACCTGTGTATGTTTTCTAGTATTATATTATTTTATTATGAGCTGTAAGTAGTTACATTCACATTACAGATTGAAAATGTACAAAATACAGTTATTATGTCTGAAAAATCATTGTTTATAGATACAATAAGAATACAACTAGGTACCTATTTATAATAATGAAAAACAAAATGCTTACATATAATTAGTATAATGTGTTAATAGAACAGCCAGCAATGGACACTCCATACTAACATTATGGTGTCTTATTTTTCTCACCGATTTCCCACAACCAACGCAAACCTGATTATGTCCTACTATGCCCATGTTCACCAGCTTCGGTAATTAATAATAATAAGCATGGATGACATTTAAATGTATCCAGAGGCAGCTGAAAATAAGATGCATTTTATATAATCGTGTATCCTAAATAAAAGCTAATCAGATTAGGTTAAGTTGTTCTACTCCAACTGCATACCTGGGTTTGAGCGACGGTTATCCAACGCGAAAGTCTTGTTTAATAGTGTTGATAAAGCGAGGATATGATATGTCTTTGCATCCTTTGCATGCCTATTCCGCAGTTGATGCACCTCATATTGATCCACAAAACAAATCCGAAACGCAATGCAAATCAGAGTCCAGTGACGTTAACAAGATATTCGAATGGTAGAAGATATCATTCCGTTGAGATAAGCAGGAATAAAAAAAAAACGCAAAAACAAACTGTTACTGTAAGAACGTTGCTTTTGAAGACAGACAAAAATATCAAGTCTGACACACAGTGTTGCAAAAGTGAAAAATTAAAAATCGGTAAAATTGCCCGCTAAAAATCGTGAGAAATCGGGAGATTTTTATTCGAAATAAAACAAGAGTTTAATAATTAATAATAGGACATTTATTGATTTTCATCTTCATACCACTTCTTACTGGCTATTTTCGTGAACATACTTTCATCAATTTTAAAATTGAAGCAACATTGATTATTTTCAAAACCAATCTTAGGTTGAACCGCTAAACTTTTGACGCTTTTGATGTGAGATTGGTACAGTAGTTTTATCTCACGAAAGCGGGTGAGCCATACTTGTAGTTGTAATGCGTATAGACACGCGCTCTTGTGTGCGTAACTACAGGTAGCGTTAGCAAGCTCATCGCTAATGAACAAAATAATAAAGTTATTAGATTTTTTCTATGTATAGAAAAGACATGGTACAATAAAATAGAAACTTACATTCAATAAACATTTAATTTTAACAATATTTTGAATACAATTTATATTTTATTTAAATTATTATTTCAACTAGACTCTTCTTCAGAGTCAGTTTCTTCTTCACTGTCATCTTGTAAATTTATTATTAATTCTGAATCAGTGTCAAAATATTTCATATATTCAATTTCTTTTTTAATAACACTATTGCAAATATTGCGCCATGTGTCACTTGTTATTTTTGTCAGCTGTAAATCCATCAATGTCTACTTTATTTTCTCTCTTTCTTCGGTTTTTCATGGCTGACATAAAATTCGAAGATGTACTTGCGACATCTCTTCCTTCTTTTAATATTTTTTGCACTGTTCTGTCACTTACCCCCGTCGCTGCTGCAAAGCGTTTTGTAATATTATGCAAATGTGATAAATCACAATTTGGTTCTCGATGAAGTGCCGTGAATTCATATTCTTCTTTGAGAAAATTATAAATATTTGCAATCATTTGACGAGCCTAAAATAAACAATACATTATTAAAATCTCGTTTAATATGTTCTTATTAAAAACTAACTAATACATTAATTCATACACACAACATAAATATATATCAAACATGAACAATAATTTGCCTTACCTCACTACGAACAACTTTTCTCCGTACCTTCCATGCTGACGGTATTCGATAAATAATTTTGGCGCGAACCAATCCTCTTAAGACCTGAACTTGAACCAAATATGATAATAATGTTTTTTGTGGTTTATTGTAGTTTTTGGGGTATAAATAAGACACACAATTTTTTTTTGTTTTTTTTTAATTAATATAATTAATAAAAAAGTTGGTGCACATATTATGTGTACCTTAGGTTTCAGCGTGGGCCAAAGCTCTTGTAATTGTGGTAGCTTTCAAAACAATTATTTTTGAGCACACATAGGTACACATTGCATTTGACACACATGGTGCGGCAGCGTGAGGAGCACGTTGGATGTCGACATTTTGAAGCGAACTTGCTGTCCACAAATCGCGGCAGATGACCCACATTGTCAAGCCTAATTTCAGGTTGTGGTTGGGGTACAACTTGCCGGTGTTTTTTTACATACATCGCTTGTAGAAGTCGAGCTGGATCTTATCGAAGTGCTGGCGCTGGGACGAGATCTAGAACCAAGAGCCAAGAAGTTGGGTTCAACCCTTCCGCCGCTAAACTTCATCATCGCTTTGGCTAGATTCAGTCGGTATTGTAGTAAGCCTAACTTGTCCTTGCGTTGGACATTTTCTTCGGCGCAACAGCGGGTGTACATAATCCAGCAATTGACGACAACCAAATCAATAAAATGGCAAAAAGTTCTTGTAGTCCACTTTCTTGTTCGCATTGCACTCCGGTAGTAAGCGATTAGTCTGTCGCACAAGTCTATTCCACCCATACAGGTGTTGTAATTTCTGATTGCTGCTGGCCGGGCTACGTCTATTTTCTTCTTTTCTTTTTTACACCACCGTTTGCAGATATCTGCAGAAGCGCTCCCTGAACATGTAGACAACATTGTCACGGCCTTTGTATCCATCCATTTTACGACACACACATTCTCATCACTTCTTACTCTTTCGTCCCACTCTCCTCTTCCTAATGCCTTGTCATTCTTCAGTTTCTTTGCTACTGGCCCAATCCTATTTGACATTGCAGTTCCAGTTAGAAAAATGCCGCAATTTTTTTCCAGTAAATGTTCTGCCAGCTTCAGACTAGTAAAAAATCTATCTGTGTACAAAACACAGCTACCAGTAATTGTGCGACAAAGTTTTTCCACGATACCCGCTCCTAGTCCTAGATTTTTCATGGTATCTGCAGGTAATGTATTCTTGCCAACATAAATTTCAAAATCCAATACCAACCCATCTCGGTCAGCCAGCACGAAGTTCTTCAGGCCAAGTGGATTTGGCTTAGCTGGCATGTATTGGCGGAATTCACATCGTCCGGAAAATGGTATCATTTGCTCGTCAATTGACAAATGTTTCGAGCGTGGCAAACTATGACATTTCTTTAGAATGGGGTCTATCAAAGGTCTGATTTTCCACTGCTTGTCATTAGGATTTGGCTGGTTGACGTCCACTAAGTGCAGATAGTTCCTAAGCTCAAAAAAACGATCACGACTGATTGTATCCCTAATTGTAGGTACACAAAGATCTTGACACCAGTAGAGCTTTCCTTGGGGATATTTGAGGGAGCCCATCATCAGTTGCACGCCGGCAAAGTGGATCATTTCAATAGCATTTGTATCTATTGACTTCAGATCTCTTTTCTGAGCTGAATACAGGTTGCTCTGTTCTGCTAATAATTCCCAAAAGTCTAGCCCCAAATACTCAAAAAAACAGTACAAGACATTCATGTCTGAACTCCCCTGCGAAATTAGCACGTCATCTGCAATATCAGGCCCACGGCAAGGCATTACGTTCTTCCGCCACAATAATCGTGATGTACTTTGACTTACTTCTTCAATATTTTCGTCGTCTTGTCTCGCTTCTTCAGATATTTCTTCAACTTCGCTTTCTCCACTATTTTCCGCTTCTTCACACTCCTGAAGAGCTCTTAAGACATCTGGAGGCAAGTACTCTTCATCATCATCATCGTCTCCAGAAAAGTCAAAATCACTGTTGTTCAGGATATCCTCAATCACTCGGTCGTCCATTCTCAAGCTGAAAAAGAATCATATACCTATGTCACAAAAGTAATCTTTAGTCCTGAGGTACACATACGTGTACCATTAAAACAAGATGACAATAACACAATAAAAAAATCAAATAGATGTAAAACTTACCTTTCACACGTTAGTCCAATACTTTTAGCAACACAAATCAACAAAAATATCGAAATAAACTGAACAATTTGATTTTTTAACGAAATTCAAATATTGCAAGTAGATGTCGCGTGACAAAAATTACAACGAACAAATTTGAATGAAAGAATTATTCGACAAACTTTCTCCGCGACGCCATCTATCGACTTATATCAAAACTCTGGAATCTTTATAACCTATTCAAGTACTGAAAGCTGTCAAAAGATGTCGCTACTAGTTGTAGCTTGAATAAATTATAGGTGCACATAATGTGTACCCACGGTCTTAAGAGGATAAGCACTACTGACTCGGCCGGCGACTCGGCCACGACTGCGCGCTCCCAAGCTTACGCACGCAAAGACAGTGTGCATGTACACTTACACACACAACTATGGGTCACCCGCTTTCGTGAGATAAAACAACTGTAAGCGGCATGCTTTCTTACTGCGTCGAAACCAGAGGATATATTAATATCTTTATTACAACTTTGGCAATATGCGTAGTTTTTCCCTTTAAGGCTTTTTTTTAGCCAATTAGAACATTCTGGTCGTAATTCTCATTCCATTTTATAATTTTGTGACTATTTTTTTCGTTTAGCTCCAGTGCTAGTACTTGGCATATTATCAGAATCACTATCGGTTTCCGGCATCGTAAAGGAAAACAGTTCACAAATTGACCATCAGAACTCAAGTTAAAACTCAATAAAACAAAATACAACAGAACGCTGAAGAAGACGAACAAGCAAGTGCATGAATGAACGAACGAATAGTAAAGTACAGTACTGTACTATTCGTTCGTTCATTCATTACAGTACTGTCAGTACTTATCTTTTGTTTCGTCAAATAACACGAACAATATTTTAAGGTAATTTCCCTTATACACCCATCAAACAATAATGATCTCTATTAAAGGGCATTTCGGTCCAATTTCTTTTGTGTACCGCAGTATTTCCAGGCCAAGCGAGAAACTAAGGGGAATCCCTATGTTTTGATTTGGTGTTACCAGGTTATTTTTGGTGTTGCCGTATATAGAAATCGGGAGATAAGGTCACTAAATCGGGTAATCGGGAGGAAAGAGATGAAATCGGTAGATCGCCCGATAAATCGGGAACTTTTGCAACACTGCTGACACATTGTCTGTCGAAACACGTCGCGTTCCGTTTTAAGTATTTTATTTTGTGTGAAATAAAAAAAACTAAATAACTAACGCATCAAAATATGAAAAAATAATTTTATTAAATGCAAACTATACCAAACGTGTCTGTTTGGTATAGTTTGCATTTAATAAAATTATATTAATTTTGCGTATGAATAAAATGTTTCTAATAATACCACTTTTCGTACAATTAACGAGGAACGTTCAATAATGTTTTTTTATCTTTCTCTATGGTCTATTATGGCGGCAGGTGACACATGGTAGGTACTTTAATTCGTCTTGCACTACTTATTATTTTATAATAAAAATGTCAAGTTCAGAGAGGTAAAAAACCATGTATTAATTCATTTTTCAATTTCTTTTATACAATATTATGTACAATGTATTTGTAAGTAGAATGTACTTTTCTGTCCATGTCCTTTACGCTTTTGGATATAGATTGTATCGGGAAGAATTCCGATGGATGCATATTTTCAATCTGACAAACGGAAAAATCGTTGATACATGCTTGCCAGGAATAGAAGAATATATCGTCGCTCGCATGACTAACAGTCCTATCTCCGTATTGTCAATTGTTCAGGAAAAGCGTTTTGCGGTTACGACATATCTAACTACGATAAAATTATAATCTATCGGCAATTCTGAATATTTAATTATATTTATTCGTAAAGAGTATTTATCGTACTTTAATTTTACGATATAGCTACTTATTTATTTTCAATATTAGTATTTATTTTTAATTATTAAAACAGATAGGACACTTTGTGAAAACTTTATTTATCAATCTGAACAGTTTTTTTCTACTTACGACTTTACGGTTTGGATTAAGTTTGGAAATAAAACACGCAAAACATTTAGCTTTTTAAATTTTTATTAAGAAAAGAGTTTAACATAAGAGGAACATAACACGTTTAAAAAATCTTAATATTATTTTTAAGAATCACAATTAAAAAGACAGTTTAAAAAAAAAAAAACAAACATCAAAGTATAATCAAATTATTAGCAAACAAAATAAAAAATAATTAAATAACAATTTAAAAACCTAATCATTCAGTCATATTGTGAGATCACATGAAGCAAGTAATTGAGTATCTATCATAAAATCAGTCTTTTTATGAAAACAAAACTAAATTGTAATTATTTTTAGGTGGTTTGCAGTTTGAATTTATAGGTACTATCTTAATGATGCAGTGAACGATAAAATGAAACGAATTCGGGTAACCTTATGACTGGTGTGTCACCCGCAGTCAAAGCCATTAGATCGTTGTACTTTTCTTGAGAGATCTTTGGTTGTGTTACATTCAGTGGTAAAATTTGTGAGTGCAATTCTCCAGAAACTTGCCTCCTTAACGTCAATGAACGAGAAGTTACAGCAGAGTGATCGGTTTCGAAAAAAAATTTGTAGGGATCAGTCTTCATAAAAGATAATTCCATCATTTGTCTCCAATCTACCATTTCACCGGTATCATCTTTTCGAACAGAAAGTAGCCGCAAATTTTGTGAGAGTGCCTTAAAATCTAAAAAGTCCGAATAGCTTAGAGCTGTTACTATGTACGGTTGTCGTCTTCGTGCCAATTTTATAATGGGAATTAACTGAGAAGGGAGGAAAATGTCACCACTTTTTTTAATGGCATAGTCAATGGCACTATGAGCAGAGTCGCCCTCATTTTGGCCATGACATGGGACAGAGATGCTTAAAACAATTTCTTTAATTGAAAGAGAATTGTTTATAACGTAGAGGAGGGCAGCTGCTACAATTGAATTTTTGTTTTGGCCGCTGCAGCCATCAGCAAATAAATAGACTTTCTGAATTCCTTTTTCGTCCAAATTTTTAAGGAAAAGGTATAAAGCAGTAGAAATTTCTGAAGCCCCTCTCTTACTTTGTCCTTCATGCCACGTGTAGCAGAAACAATCATGTGATATCATGTCATAAATGCTGAAATTATACACCGATAACCTTCTCCTATAAAACACAGCGCTTTCATTACTAATAGGTAAATTAATAACCTGCTGGAGATCAAAAGTAGCACAAGCTATTGTTAATGCATCTTTTTGAGCTTCTTTTTTTCGTTCTGATCGTTTTTCACGGAATGATTGCTTTTGTAGTATATGGGTGGTATATGTTTCGTGCAAATTGGCTTTGATGTCGTCAGTTCCCTCACGATATGTTGAGCATAAACTGCACTGGTCTTTCTTAGGACGATGAAAAGATAGATTTTTAGATTTAAATAGTTTTCTGTAAAGAGAAAGGCTGGGTTTCGGTGCTTCCTGCAAGTCTTCGACAAGCATTTGATGCATTTTTCTAATGGTTAAATCTGAGTGCAAATATTCACGAGTGGAATTGGCTCGACAGTAATGAGACTCTACTCTTGGGAAGCGCTTTAAGTGTTCTTCAACTAGAGCTTTGGCACGATCATCTTTTTGAATATTCGCTATCTTGCGTCCTCCACGTCTGTCTTTCTCCTGTATCCCAGAGGGCAACAACTTGTCTATAGCTGTTTTAACTGTTCTCTCTCCAACTGCCAAAGTATTCAAAAAAAAAGTTCTACAAACTTTCTTCCTCTCGCCGTCATTATGTAAATAGTACATTATAGTATTCTTTCTTTTAGATTCAGGTCCAGCTGTTTTTTGTTTTGTGTTCATCTTTTCAATGTGTCGTGCAATGAATTCTCTTTGAGATTGTAGACTTCCTAAAGCCCAGAAAGCATCAAACAATGTTTTACGAGAATTTTCATCGAAAACACCACATTCACGATTGATTCTCTTGCAGTTTTCTATATTACATACTGGTCCAAGTTGTCGTTCAGGTATAATTTTATTTGTTACTTGCGTGGTATATTCCTTTCCCAAATTTTTATTTCTTTTATTCAACTCCTTTTTGGATATCTTTTCTTTCTTCTGAATGACAATTTCTCTTGGTGAACCTTCAACTGTAAAATCTTCTGGCATCAATCTATTGTTAAGGAAATTAGAACCTAAATCACATAGTGGTGAAATGGGACGTGGTGGTTGATGATCATTACAAGTTATATTATTATCGAAGTGATTCCAACATAACAAAATTGAACATCGGAAGCATGAACTGAAAACATTTTCTACACATTCGTTAACTTCACACGACTGAACTATGTATTCATCTTCGACAGCGAAAATTTGTGCTGCATTGGTAGACGTTACTGAATCTTCCATATTACCTTGTAATATACTAACAGAACAAATCGTTGCATCGCTTGAATTAGAATCTCTTCTAACATAAGAAAGTATGTTTTCTTGAAGGGGTTTAGTCGCATCACAAGCAATTTCGGCAATGTTATCTTCCAAACAAACGGTTTCATAACTGGAAACAGAAGCTGTGCTAGGATTTAAGGTTAAATTTTCTTGGAATGTCGGTAAAGCTTCTGTTGAATCGTGTTCATTCACCTTGGAATTGTCATCATTTTCTCTTAAACTACTCTCGAAACAGTTCACCGAAGTATTCAGTACTGATAATAATTGACGTTTTTTCTTTGGTTCAGGATTATAGTCAGGGTCATTGTCATTAGAGGCATCTGAATCTTGAAAAGGATCGCCACCTTTTGATTCGTCAGAAGAAGATTCATTGTTGATATTTGTGAGATTCTCAAGTGTAGCTGCATAGTCTTTTTCAGTCATAACAATAACTCCAAAATACCACCTTCGTTTAAATAGCATTTTAACTGCGGTTCCAATAGTAATTTTGTCACCTTTTCGCAGGCATTTTAAGTCTTTAACAGAAACGCAATTTTCAGTTCCATCTCGCCATTTAACTATAACGTCCATCTTTAGATTTTTGGGCAGCACGCGGCACCTAAAACAAAATCATGTCGGATGTTTAATAGTGTTAGGCACCTGTAAATTGTAATGATCTTATAGCTACCTTATAGCGCTACCGACCATCGGTACATAGCGTGTCGTCAAAGCTGACGAAGTCTTAGTAGTTTATCTGTAGTTTTCTGCGATCTACTGATCGGTGAACAGTGCGCACTAGTACAGCCTTTAACACAATGGATCAATGGATGACGTCATGACTATTTTACACACACGCGTATGCTCTGTTCAACGGTCGGTGCATCACTGAACGCGCGACGCCGACGCGCTATGGAAGTACCTGTGTACTTCCATAGCGCGTCAGGCGATCAACGCGCGACATAGGTACGCAAGACTGACGCGCTCTACCGATGGTGCTCGTACGTAGTAGCATGGTGATGCATACCTACTTACTTATCTGCTGTCAGTGTAGAACTGCAACATTACGTACACGCGACCGTCGTACGCACGGACGGTCGGTCAAGCACAGAAACCAGCCATATAACGCTACAACCCACTACTAGTAGTTATTAATCTTAAAATAAACAACAAACTACTTACCAACAAATCCCTTTTTGCACGACGACAGTGTATCGTGTTATCTTCACTTATTATTCCTTCCTTACGACTAATCGTGTCGCTGTGAGGCGGCGTTATGAGCGCGCGCCGCGAGCCAACGACTGAATTGTAAGAGCGGGAGGAAGATATATCGCTGTGACGGACGATGTGGTGTGATTATATTCCCCGCAACCCTGTCTCACATTATGAAATTACCGGCCTAAATTAAGTCTTATTGTCAAGTGCCATAAAGTTAACTATCAACTGTCAAAGCGTACCTATCTCAGTGTAAATCTAATTCATTTAAAAATAATTCACGATACAAAATTTCACTAGAAGTCCTATTTGAGATAGGATATTTTTTTAAATCAAATACGTGAGTTTAAATTTTACTAAAAGTCCTAAATGAGTTCGGCCTTTTAGTAATATTTTTTTTGAGTTAATATGAGATACGTTGACTTTCAAAATGGTTATATTTTGAGATCCAAATAACATAGAGATACGACGGTTAGTGAAAAATGTAAAGAGTTACGAATTGAAAACTGTAGTTGTCCTAACTCAAATCAGCTAAAAAATGAGATAGGACAGTTAGTCATGCGAGCGACGATATGTCCTATGTAATTGTAGCGGATGCGGCTTTCCCTTTGCGAAAAATTTTAAAGAGGCCATATCCTGGCAACCAACCAAACTATACATAATTAAGGAAAGAAAATTTTTCATTATCGTCTGAGTCGGGCTCGTCGTGTCAGCGAAGATACCTTCGGTATACTGGCAGGAAGGTTTAGAATATATGAAAGACAATTGTCCTTGACTCCTGAACATGTAAACATTGTAGTTGCAGCAGCAATTGCTTCAACTACAACTGCTGCAACTTATTGAGAAATAGCGCGACTTTTTGGTCAGAAGATCATTTGAGAGAAAATGTTAATCACGGTTTAGTAGATTTACGTCAACTCCAAACCCTCAGGTAATGCGTCTCAAGCCGTATTCGAAATTCGAGAATAATTATCATATTGTCTGATGCAGGCTCAGTTCCATAGCAAAAACATATTGTCAGGAGAGGATGCCAGCATCACAGTTTGTAAAAAATATGAAGCTATAAATATGTTCAATAATAATAAAACACTCGAGTTTCACAATTCTCCAAATTTCTTGCCATGTCATCTGATGCTGGTAATCGTGATAATGTGGATGTTCATGATTATACAATTCTGTATATTGTTGGACCAGTAATATCAATAGTTCTTCATTCATTTTTTTTTCACAAATATGTTTATGACTTTTTAAACGATACCTATATAAAGAAATAAAAACACGGTTGCGCGCATCCGCTTCTCCGCGTCGACTGAGGCGCGCCGAGTCAAATCGACTCTCATCGGCGTAGAAATTTACCTGTCGAGCAATCCGCGCGGCGTGCCGCGGCTCGTCGCTAATGGACGCAGTTTCATAGAAATATATAGGAGGCGACTTTTATTATGTGGCGAGCCTAGTAAAAGCGAGCCTTAAGAGCACATTTCTTCTAACCCCAATACTAAAAACCTCGATTAATTTTAATGAAATCGCTATACTGATACAACGATTCTAAATAGGTACCAAGTAAGAACTTCATTATATTGAATTACCTTAGCCCAGCCTTGAACGTTTTTATTTGCTCTTTCGAGAGAATTTAAAGTTGTTGCTAAATTTGCCCATTTCCTCTTCGTTTCTATTTGCCTTGAGAGGTCCGAAGCAACCTTTAGCTATGTCCACCAATAATTCCACAAAATTTCTAAGTGGGTGAAACTAGGACTTTGTCATTGTAATTGAAATTGGAAAACTTGTATTATGTACAACATAATATAATTATATAAAACATATACTAAGAAAATAACTACATTGACAAATCAAAAATATTTCACTAATTAAACATTTGATAAAGTATTTCATTACTTTAAACACAACTAAGTATGATTGTGTATTTACTTACCACTTGTATAAAACTTTGAAATTAGAATAGAATAGACTATACTTTTTCTTTTTACATTTATTTTTTGTAATTATAAGCTGATTAACTTAACGTTCAATAATTATTTCTTACTAAAAAGGTACCTAACGCGAAGAAATATTTATGTTAATGGTCTAAAGAAACTTTCATTTCGAATTCACTTTTGTGTACTTTAAACCACTTGACTTTAATTTTGAAATTGGAGAAAACTTCAACGCCATGTTTTTTTTAAGTAGTTTAAGCAACGATACTACCGCATGAAGCCAAACTCATGCTTAATTTTATGATTTCGATCGTTTTCTTACGCCCAAATGTATTAAACGCGTTAAAATTATCAATTAAACAACTATTTATATCTTATTTATTATTTGACTTTTATTATTAAGGATAAAGCATTTTAAAGCCCTATTATATTAGTCATAGCGGATCTTTGTTTCTCTGAAGTTCGCTCTGCCAACCATTGCGCAAGAAACAGGTTTTCATCGAGTATACTGCATAGAGTAAGCGAGATAGGTCGATGCGACAAACGTAACGAGTGAAAAATACAGTTATACAATGCTATCTTAACCTTCAACATTAACACAAAAATAGCTACTGCTATAGCAAAGCAAAGATCCGTTGTGACTTCACGTGTAATAAAATACATTCTTAACCAGCATTTAAAAATCACTTCGCTCACTTGCTTCTCTGAACAAGACTATTTCTTATTTAAACAGTTTATTTTAACAGTTGTTGCAAAAAAAAATAATGTAAATTGTATTTTTACGATATAATTTCTAGGTAAACTTTATGTGAAGTAAATAGTTTTCTTATATTTATAGCGATCATGTTTTATTCATCGAAATGAATTTGATTGATTTGCGAATTGCGACGTCTCTGGTGCTACGGATATTGTCCATGGATACGATGATTACTTATAAAGGGGCTCCCTCACCTGGAGCGTTCGCCTATAGTGCAGCATTTAAGATTCGATTTGAGCATTTCTTTGATTCCACAATGCTAGACGAAGCGGTCGTTAATGTTAAAAGTTGTATCAAAGTATTACACATTTTATCATCAAGTTGCGCACTGATTACAGTGCCTCTCTTACTAATGTAAAGCTCGATTCTGTAACGTTACATTACAGGCGAATGCTCCAAATGAGATTAAGTAGCAAAAATATATCGTGGTGTTAATTATTTTTTTAAAGGAAAACTATTAGTTACACGAAAAAACAATGTTTCACAAATAATGTACATGAATCAATAATATATTTTTTTTTAAACCTTTTAACCTAGCCTTTACTAAGGAGTATGCATTAGAAAGTAACCGTTTTACGCCACTAAAGTGGTGGAAGACCCTTAAAATACTCGTACTACTGGTTGGTTAGTTTGTCTTTCATGTTGTGCAAACACTATTGAAGCTAAATAAATGTACTTTTTTATGTATTTATTTGCTTCAGGCTACTAATAATATATCTTTATTGAAAATAATTTATTATAATAAATGTGTTTATTTCTCACCACAATATTATACACTGCATCATTTAGAAAGTTATAATACAAGATTATTTATTACTATTGTGGGCGACTAGTGCTTAAACTAGGCTGCAAGCCTGTGTTTCAGGACACCAGTATAAATACCTTAAGGACTAACATACATAATTCAAAATAACATAAAAATATAAAAACAAAGCAATATATATATACTGGGCTGTACTGCAGTCTCTCCAACGGTGCCAGATCGACTACCGGTACATTGAAGTGTTGAAGTGTTTGAAAAGAAAGCCACTATGTCAGTCCGTCTTCATGATCGGACCTCGAAACCAATTCTTCTCCGGCGCGGCGTGAGACAGGGAGACGTAATTTCTCCGAAACTGTTCACTGCTGCGCTGGAGGATGTCTTCAAGGTTCTGGATTGGAAAGGGCTTGGAAAGGGCTTGGCATCAACGTTAATGGCGAGTACATCACTCACCTTCGGTTTGCCGACGACATAGTGGTCATGGCTGAGACCATGGAGAGCCTCAGTAAAATGCTCGATGACCTCAGTAGAGCTTCCGAAAGAGTGGGTCTTAAAATGAGCATGGACAAAACCAAGGTCATGGTGAATGCCCATGTTACACGCACTCCTATCAAGGTCGAAGACTCTACACTCGAAGTTGTGGGCGACTATGTCTACCTGGGACAAACGATCCAATTGGGTAGGGCCAACTTCGAGAAAGAGGTCAACCGTCGAATCCGACTCGGCTGGGCAGCGTTCGGGAAGTTGCGCGGTATCTTCTCGTCCAACTTACCACAGTGTCTCAAGACGAAAGTCTATGACCAGTGTGTGTTGCCAGTGATGACATATGGCTCTGAGACGTGGTCGCTTACAATGGGCCTTATCAGGAAGCTTACAGTCACTCAAAGGGCAATGGAGAGGGCTATGCTCGGAGTTTCCTTGCGTGATCGAATCAGAAATATGGAGATCCACAAGAGAATCAGGGTTACCGACATAGCCCGAAGAATTGCCAAACTTAAGTGGCAGTGGGCAGGGCACATTGCTCGCAGAACGGATGGCCGATGGGGCCGAAAAGTTCTGGAATGGCGACCGCGAACCGGAAGACGATACGTTGGAAGGCCTCCCACTAGGTGGACCGATGACCTGGTTAAGGTTGCGGGAAGCGAGACGCACGGGATCGGTCAATGTGGCGACGCCTGGAGGAAGCCTATGTCCAGCTGTGGACGTCTTTCGGCTGAAATGATGATGATGATATATATGCAAATAATATATACGAGTACATAGTAATGCTTTTAGCTGCAAATGTATGACTTTCCATCCAAAATAGTAACAAAATCATCCCCTATAAAAAAATAAAATCAATTTTGTCTTAAAGTATGACATTTAGAAGAACGGACGATATATTACATGTTAATTTAAAAAAAAATGTAAAAACTTATTCTAATTTGTGTTAATTTATGAGGTTGAGCCCAGTCAATTAAGCCGAAAATATTGGGTACTCAGTTCAGACATAATTTTTAACTTATTCGCTGAGGTATCTAAGTAAAATATATGAAAGTCGTATTTTTGTATTTCTTCAAATAAATTCATGTCTTGCAGATGCCTCAGTAAAGACATTAATGAATTGAGGGACCTAGATATACCGCCATAAATCTGTAATGTTATATTCTACAAAAGATATAGCTATTATCATTCCAATGTCCTTGAAAGAAAAGACATAAATGCCTGATGTTAGAATATTACAGGATCGAAAACTAGCAAGCAAAGGACATACAAGATTTAAAAAGTGAATTAAGCCCATATCATGTACTGCTAGCATCTAGAATTTTACTAACCCCTCATCATATTTGATGGAAGTAGGCAACCCGACCCCTATTCCTTGAATAAATATGTCTTGATTACAGCATTTTTAAAGTAGTTGTGATAAAAATAATCAAGTTTTTTCAAAATATCGTGAATGAATTATTAATCATCATCACGTTCAATATATTATCATCATCATCAGCCTATTAATGTTCCAATGTTCAATGAGCATTTTTAAAGTAGTTGTGATAAAAATAATCAAGTTTTTTCAACATATCGTGAATGAATTATTCATCATCATCACGTTCAATATGTTATCATCATCATCAGCCTATTAATGTTCCAATGTTCTATGTTTATTACATTTAAACTTTTATTTAAAAAATCAATAAATTACAAAATTATATTTTTGTTACATTATGCTCTTGAATGTTTTTAAGATATTTGTCCAATTTCGCCATATTGTAAATATGGTATTGTAAAAGGACTTATGTGTTGATTTCTGGAAGCATATTAGTGAAAGCAATTATGGTTTCTGATACCAATAATCCATCAGGAGATGCTCCTAGATAAGGCCTTTCCTGAGAAGAATAAACCACATTCCTCTGCAACCAGATCATAAGTCTCCATATACCTTTTAATGGCTCGTTTTTTATAATTCCATGTGCCATGGCTTTTGTCTGATTATATTCTCTTTTAATAAAAAATAAAAAAAATTCAGACAATGTCCATAGGATTAGTGACAATTAATAAGAATATTTAATTAAAGATTCACCTTTGTAATGGCACACAGTGTGAAAAAACTGGCTCTAATGTGGGTTTGTCCGTAATCATGCCACTTTGGATTGTAACTTTGTCCTCTAGTTTCTATTTCAATTTACATACTTAATTCTTATTTTAGATGCATTTAGTACATACATGGATTCTAAAAAAAGCAGATCTACAAATTGCTTACTATCACTGAGGTAGCTACGGAACCATTTCGTAGCGCTAGGGTCGAACCCGTAGTAACTCAGCTTAGATAATAGTAGTGGTATATTTATTGCGTCAAATGCCCGATTGAGATTGAGATTTATTACTGAAAAACCTAACATATTTGTACACTAATTTCATTGGTAGGACATAAAGCTCGACTGAAATGTAAACTTAAGACCTTTATTGTAATACCTGTGTTCACGAATAAAGATTGATTGATTGAAAAATCGAGCAAAACAAGCAAGGTACACATCCCCTTATTCTGGGCAGACAACACATTATCAGTAACGTCCAGTAAAGCAGTATAGGTACTGCGCTGCTTTCTGATTACAGCATCTTTCCCCATCATAACCTGATGTGCATTGACAGACCGGCTCATGCTCCTCATTCAGGGAACAGCCACCGTTATTCGAACAATACTCATGACACGCGTTAAATTCGCAGCGTTCGCCAGTGTAGCCGGCATTACAGCTGAAATAACGAAAATATCGATGAGTTACTCTATAATCTAGAAAATCAACAAATATGTATTACTACTTGTAACAGCCGAATGAGGTGCGCGATCGCTGTTCCGCATTTCAGACGCCCTATAGTATCACCAAAAATGCATCCGATAGAACTCGCCTAGGACCTGCTATGGAGCAAGATTTTGCTGGTATGTGAGATGAGGGACAATTCGATAATTGCCGCAGGTCTTGGTTGACCCTTTCTTGTGCAGCGGAAGAATTACGGACTCCGACCAGTCCTGTGGCCAGTAACCGTTTTGCCAGACGTGTGAGCAGATCTTGAAGAATGTCACTACACCCAAGTCACCCATAGCTTTAAGCACTTCTGCTGTTATTTGGTCGCTTCCTGCCGCCTTCTTCACCTTGAGAGACCGCAGAGCAGCAACACCTCGGATTAAAGAATCATGGGTTCCAGTTCCAGATCCCTCCAGTTCTGGACAGCCCCGGGCGTTGAATGGGGATCTGTGTACAACTGCTCACAGTAGGCACGCCATCTCTTGGCAATGCGGTCGAGCTCGTGTAGCACAGTGCCATCGGCATCTTCTATGACCCACGATTTAGCATTGAACTGCTTGGAAAGGACTTAACTTTCTTGAAAAGGTCTGCAGTTTGTAGCTTGTTTGAATGTCTCTCAATGTCGCTGCAGATGCCCTCAATGAAGTTGTTCCTGTCGTGGCGACAACTGGCTTGGATAGCTCTGCCAAGCTCGTGAGTATTAAGCCATTATTGCATGATCCTGCAAACCCCTAGTTTTTAAGTCCTTTCATCGGAGATCCAGCATTATTTCGTCGGCTCAGGCTTCTTTTTCTTAGAGACCTGGTCCAGTGCATCGTTGATATGACCTTTCAAGTGTCCCCATTGTATGTCAGCCTAAGCGTGTTCATGCGTGGGACAATCCTTCAGTTTCGCCTCTGACACCTCTCGGAAGATTGGTTGTTCAGAAGGAGCCAAGCTTCTGGGCTTTGGTGGCTGACGTCTAGGTGCCTTTAAGAGCAGCGAGAAATTGGCTACGAGTATATTATGGACAGAGCACTCTGCACAGGGATAGGTCTTCACATTAGAAACTGTATCTCCAGCGGGTATCTAGAATGACGTAGTCAATTTGATTTCTGTGCCTATCGCCTGGAGATCTCCATGGGTACAAACGTCTATGGTGATGTTGGAAGTACGTGTTCATGATACTGATATTTCTGTCTATACTCGTTCAGTTTTTCACCTCGTTCGCTCCTAGTGCCAAGTCCAAATTTTCCAACTGTGCTTCTGAATTGATCATCAGCAAGTGTACTACCGACTTTGGCATTCCAGTCACCCAGTATCATTCCCAGCCAGAGTTCAACGTTTCCTCCAATTTCCCATAAAAGTCTTCAATTACCTCATCTTGAGCTTGTGCGCTTCGGTGCGTATATTTGTACAATATTAAGCACACACGGTTTGGTGTTCAGTTTCATTGTCAAGATTCTATCAGACACCGGGTTATAACTGAGGACATAGTTGTTAATGTGTAGTGGCAATATGATTCCGATTCCATTCCTACTCGAGTCCTCGCAGCCTGAGTAGTACATAGTAGAGATGAAACGGATATCCTGTAACTATCCGGTATCCGGCCTATCCGGCCTTGTTTTCACTATCCGGCCGGATACCGGATGGTAAAATTTTAAGAAGTCTCGTTATTTTACACAAGGCAAATCATACTCCAATAGGTTATGGAGTATGATTTGCCTTGTGTTATCAAAAATGTTTGTTGTATTAATTATTAGTTTAATACTCAAAATTAACAAGTGGCAAATCGTGATAAATAAATACCAAATTTTCCGCGTTTGTTGGTAAGAGGCGACTCCGCTTGGCTTCTTATACCAGACCAGCTTCTGAAAATAGCCTTTCGCTGTAAACGCTACTGCCAGGTGCTGAAAGATAAATTCTAGCAAACCTTGACAACTGCGGGTACTGATTTAGATTAACTGACCACCAAATGTATGGGTCGTGACTGCGATCGATTCGAGATGTCTTTAAAAAAAAGTCAATCTTGTTAGCAATTGGATTTTGTTTTTCTTGATCGCGACGATCACTACTATTATCCTTTGCCACTTCATAGAAACAGTTCCAAAAAGTGTCATGAGCTTCACGTGTGAACTTGGATCCAGTTTCATCTTCTTTCATTCGTTTAGCAGGTGTTGAAGACGGCGATGATCTTTCACTGTCAGAAGAAGATTCCTCGTAAGAGTTTTTTATATACTCTATCATGATTTTCCGTCAAACCAATAACCAAACCTAACCAAACCAAACCACACGAACACACACTATAAAAAGACCAACCGACAAATTCCCCCTCATTATGGAACAAGCTGGCGAACAACAAACAGGTTACATACACTACCAGGCTATAAATACTTAGGACCGGGAAACGAACTAGACTTAGGAGAACCAACAAATGAACTTGACCGAATAGCAAAAGAACATGACACAACATATAACCAAATACAGCAAGAGTATGAAGAAGGAATAAAAGTAGGAAAAAACAAAGACAACTTAAAAAAACTCGCAACAACACAAGTGAAAGAAGCAGATGAAACATTCCTGAAACAAGTATACAACTACACACCAGAATCAAAATATGACTCAGCGGCAAGAATAGCAGCATTAACAGGTATCGGAACAAAATACCTAGGAGAACGAGTACTCGGAACAATATATCCAAGATTCAGAGGAACAAGCAAAACAAAAAAAAAACCAACCAACCATGGAAACACCAAATTCAATACTACCAGCAATAGTAGCAAACGGCATCAACAATGAAATAAACACAAAAACATTCCGATTCAAGAAAATGTTCAACTTCCACATCAAAAGCTCATTATGCACATACTTAAGCGAAAAACCAAGTGCAACAGCAGCAAACAGAAGAATAATAATAAAAACATTCATCCACACATTACCATGGGATAAAATCTTCATGTATCTAACACACAAAGAATACGACGACATCATAGAAACAAACCACACAGCAACAGTGAAAAGCAACTACATCAAAATATACAACCTAGGAAACAGGACACCATTTGTGGCATCATCTGGAAACGTACAATACGCAAACGCAAACTCACAAACAACAATCGGTATTTGGGAAGACATGGGAAAACACGGAATGATAAAAATGGGAGAAGCCATAACTCCAGCAACAAAACAAGCAAGCAACAAAATATAGCAAGTGCAACAAAATATCTAAATGCAACAAACACAATAGGACAAATCTACGAAAAACACCACAAACCAAGTGACGGCTGCTTCCACATAAGAAACTACGCATGGAGATTCCTAAAATATGACTACCTAAAAACAAAATGCCCAATACACAACGTAGTACTACGCGATGGTACACAATCAGTGGTAAATCATACAGCAGCAGAACCATTGAAATACGAATTCGCAACAGTGGACAACCAATTCTATAACAACTATCAAAATATACCACAATTAGAATTCACAAACCCAATTGGAATAGGAATTATACCGCTACTCAGCTCAGACGGAAACCACGAAAACAGCATACTCAACATAATGGTTGAAACAGGAATCGAAATCGAAGCAATGTCACACGGCCAAAACATACTATACTCAGCAATGAGAAATCCACAACCAAATCCATTAGTAATGGGATACAGGGTCAACGACCACAAAGTAAGCAACATCATATTGGGACACCAACCGCTAACGCCGCTAGCGCCAAACAGTGAAGACATGGAAATCACCTCAACACGAGCAAGACGCCAAGCAGAAGGAAAACCTATGATCACCAAACACTTGAACATAACCAAGAACTAATGGAAAATGAAATAAAACAACTGCAAGCCGAAAACAGATACGAAACACATGAAATCCAAACATTAAAAACGCAAGCAGCAAAAATCCCAGAAATAGAACAAAAAGCGCAAACAGAACATAATGCAATCGGCCAACTAAAACACAAAGCAGACGATGCTATAAAAGCTATAGAAAGAATTGAAGCAAAATTTAAAAAACCAACAGACACAGCAGCTGCACAACCGACATCACCTGGTGGACAAGGTGCATCACAACAGCCGGCACCAACACATCAGCAACAACATCCTGCATCTACACAAAGACAACAAGGGCAAACACCTCAGCAAGGACGACCGATACAACAAAGACCACCGCAACAACTGCAGCCTCGACAAACGCAAAGCTTTCAACATAATAACTAATAATAAAATATATGTATATACTTGTTAATGCATGTACTTGATATTGTTAAAATAAAAACTTACTGTGATAATCAAAGTGTTTTATTAAAACCACAAGACAAGATTCACAATACACAACATCAGCACTCAAGAACAGGTGCAAAACTGAATTTAAAATTAACTTACAATTCCAATGTAGTCGTTAATTCCTCCATAGGGCGGACGGGAGAGTAATCCACCGACATTCTTGGGCGCCAAGCAGCAGACGGACCGGATTCGTTAGGGGTCGACGTCCTAGGCGGCGGGTGTCAAGTAGCAGTTGTGTAGGGTAGGTGTAGGGTAGGTGTAGGGTAGGTGTAGGGTAGGTGTAGGGTAGGCGTAGGGTAGGCGTAGGGTAGGCGTAGGGTAGGTGTAGGGTAGGTGTAGGGTAGGTGGCCACGCAGGCGGCCCGGAGCCCCGCCAGCTCCTCCGTCCACCAGTAGACGGCGCGACGGGGAGGCGGACGGCGAGACCGAGGCATACTGGAGTTGCACACCTCGGTCAGGGACCCTCGGAGCTGGACCGCCGCGGCGTCAACGTCCGTGCCCTCCAGAGGGGGCGAGAGCCAGTCCTGGAGGAACGCCGCCTCCTGGGCTGCCTCCCGGTCCAGGCGGGTGAGAGCCCACCGCAGGAAGGGAGATCGGCCCGAGCGGGCCATGCACCCTCCCCGCGGACCTTGGGTGGAGATGTCGAACCGCACATAACGGTGGTCCGACATGGTCTCCACCATCTCCACCCGCCAGTTCACGACGCGGGCGGCAAGCACGGGGGTGGCAAACGACACGTCAAACACCGATCCTCCCCGCTGCCGCACACACGTGTGAACCTCCCCCCTGTTTAGGAGGGACACACCGCACGAAGCCGCCCAATATTCGACGGCGCGTCCCCGGACGTTACACGAGGCGGCCGGATTGCCCCAGGCCGCCGACTTCGCGTTCAGGTCACCTAGAACGGCGACCTGGCGTGGCGCCGCCCTCCCGACGACTGCCGTTAGGACTTCGAGAAAGTTCTCGAAGTCCCGTAGAGGGCGGTTTGGGGAGAAATAAACCCCGACCAGGGCTATTTCTCCCCACGTGGCGGCCACGTATCCCGGCCCCCTCTCTAAGAGCGAGAGGGGAGGGGAGTCCGTGGCAGGCCGCGACACCAACGCCACCAAGCCGTCCCGATCACCCAGCCAACGGCCAGGTATCGAGTACGGCTCGGCGACCACCGCCAGGTCCACCAACCACTCAGCCATGGTCTGCATCAGCAGATCCTGGGCCGCTCTACAGTGGTTGATGTTCGCCTGAAGGATGCGATGTTCGACTCTATCCATTAGTCGGACATCGCACCCTCCACCTCAGCCGGTCCGGCAGCCGCCGCAGTCCCAGTCTCTGGAACGGCGGCGGCAGCAGCGGCGGCAGGTCGGTTCGGTGCCTGCGCCTTGCCCTTCTTAGGGGGAGGACTGCATTTCCTCCCCTTGGTGACGTGGCCCGCCGGGCGGCCACTGGCGGCACACACCGCGCAGTGCGGCGTGGCGGCCTTGCAGGAGGCGGCCTTATAGCCCTCCTTGCCGCAGCGGTAGCAGCTGTCCGTCCTGTCGACGCTGGACGGACTGAGAGCCCGGGTGTGTCCGATGCCGAAGCACCTATAGCAACGGAGAGGCTGGTCTGCGAGTGCCCGGACTACACCCGAGCTAAAGCCTACGGCGAGCCGCCCCTTCTCGAGGACGCGGCAGCGGCGACTGGGCACTCCAGACGAATGGTGCCCATGCCGCCGCGGCCGGGCCTGATGCCCCGGCCTTGCACCGCTGCGACGCTGCAGCCCCCGATGGCCGCGACCGCTGCCACCACCTCCTCTTTGGTGACCGAATCATCCAGATCGGTCACCTCTAGGGCCGCCGAATTTATAGGCCTGGCCACCTTCGCCGCGTCCGCAATGACCTCTTGCAGCTTTGCTGCGAAGAGGTCTGCGTTCTTACCGCCCTCCGCCCCCGGGAACTCAAAAATGCGAGCCCCGGCTTGCGTTCTGCGGCATGACACCTTGCCGATCCCCAGTTTTGTGGGATCGGCATTTGTACGCGCCCGCATCATGACGGACGCGTAGGTTTCGTCCCGCTCCGCAGCCTCCGCGGTTGGCGTCACCACGACGGCTGCGGTCTTCGGGGGAACGAGTTTCTTCGCACCTGCTGGGGGGGAGCTTTTCCCTTTCCCCTTTCCCTTGCCAGTCGACTGGGGCTGGCTGGGAGGGATGGCGGCGGGGACGGCAGGGACAGCCGCTGCTGTCTTTTTGCCCTTTCCCTTCCCCTTGACGACCTTCGTCCAGCCCTGCTGGTTGGTCGGGGTGGTGGAAGGAAGAAGGGCGTCCTCCTTCTGGGAGGGTGCCTCACTTGGCCTCTTGTCCGCCGCAAGCGGTGGTCGATGGCTCTTTTCCGGGAGGAGCCGGTCCTCAATGCCTGCTAGGCAGGCTCGGACGAAGTCCCTCTCCTCCATCATGACCTTGCGGATGGTGTCCTCAAAGTCAGAGGAGGAGGCGGGGCCTTCTGCCGCGGGTCTCGGCTGGGGTTGGGTAGGCCGGGCCGTGGCTTCAGCCAGCTTCTAATGCAGCTGGCTGACCTCCGATTGCAGGCGATCGATTTTTGCCTGCATTTGCCGCGTTTCATCGGAGGCCTTCCGCTGCACCAGCTCCGCTATGATGCCATGCATGCTCACGGCCCGGCATTTGAGGGCCTTCTGTATGGTCCCCTTAAGATGTGAGGACTTGCAGGCGACCTCAACAATCTCCTCCTTATCCTCTAGGGCCATCCTCTCCAGTTCGGCAAACGAGTGGTCCGTGTACATTACACGGGACGCACCGTAACCGGACCTGGCCCGGGTGATGCGCGCCTGCTGCTCCTTAGCAGCAACCTGCTCCTCCAGGTCCTGCTGGAGTTGCTCCCGTCGGGCCAGGTTCAACTGCCGTTGGGCGTCATCCAGACCCACGTCGTGGGTGTCCGCTTTCGTCACCGGCTTTTTGGCCTTTGCCCTCTTCTTCGTCGACTTCGCCGAACCCGATGAGGAGCCATCGGACCCCCCCTTCAGGAAGGCCCACTTACGAGATCTGGTCTCGACCGCCATCGAACTCGCGTCCGACTCGCCAAAATTGGACTCGTTGTCCGACAACTCGTCCGCCATTTCGTAGAAGCTAGCTGCAGACGCCGCGCGGCTAGCCTCTGACGCCGAAGAAGCGCCGGGGTGGCCCTGAGAAGCGCCGGGGTGGCCCTGAGAAGGGCCTTTTGGTTGGCCCTGAGAAGGGCCTTTTGGTTGGCCCTGAGAAGGGCCTTTTGTTTGGCCCTGAGAAGGGCATTTTGGTTGGCCCTGAAAAGGGCCTTTTTTGTCAAAAAGCCCGAGGGCATCCCGCGCAGGTAAAGACATGGTAGTTTTCCGCAATTTCGTACTCACAAGGCAATTAAATAGTATCGAATGCACAGCGCACTTTAGCCGTACCCAGTCTGCTACTCCGTTACGGTGGTCAAACTGGGCCGTTTCCAGGGGACACTACGAGGAAGTATGCGCTGTGGGGGGTCCCCCGCCCTTAACCTAAACTTTTTTTATCCTCCCTCCGGGGGAAGGGAGGGGTATGTGGGACACACCGACACTCCCCTCCCCGCCGCGGCCCCCCGCACTCCTCTGCGATGCCCCCCCCATCAGAGGGGGGGGGGCATCACAGCCCGCTCAGTTGCGATGCCGCTACAGGCGGCACCCGCGGGTCGTCTCCCCCCGGGGGCCGGTGGAGATGTCGAACCGCACATATCGGTGGTCCGACAGAGTCTCCACCGTCTCCACCCGCCAGTCCACGACGCGGGCGGCCAAGGGCAGGGGTGGCAAACGAGACGTCTACCACCGACCCCCCCCGTTGCCGCACACACGTATGGACCGCCCCCCTGTTGAGGAGGGACACGCCGCACGAGGCCGCCCAAAATTCGGCGGCGCGCCCCCGGACGTTGCAGGAGGCAGCCGGGTTGCCCCAAGCCTCCGACTTCGCGTTCAGGTCGCCCAATACGGCGACCTGGCGCGGCGCCGCCCTCCCTACGACCGCAGTAAGGACCTCGAGGAAGTCCTCAAAGTCGGAGAGAGGGCGGTTTGGGGAGAAATAGACCCCCACCAGGGCCATTTCCCTCCCCCACGCGGCGGCCACGTATCCCGGTCCCCTCTCTAAAAGCGAGAGGGGAGGGGAGCCCGTGGAAGACCGCGCCACCAACGCCACCAAGCCGTCCCGATCGCCCAGCCAGGTACTGGGGACCGAGTATGGCTCGGCGACCACCGCCACGTCCACCAACCACTCGGCCATGATCTGCGTTAGCAGATCCTGGGCCGCCCGGCAGTGGTTGGTGTTCGCCTGAAGGATGCGATGTTTGACCCTATCCATCAGTCAGACATCGCACCCCCCTCCTCCTCAGCCAGGCCAGCAGCAGCCGGATCCCCAACCTCTGGCACCACGGCGGTGGTAGCGGCAGGCTTGCTCGGCGCCTGCGCTTTTCCCTTCTTAGGGGGAGGATTGCACATCCTCCCCTGCATGATGTGGCCTGCCGGGCGGCCACTGGCGGCACACACAGCGCATCGCGGCGCGGCCGCCTCACACTCGGCGGACTTGTGGCCCTCCTTGCCGCAGCGGTAACAGCTCTCTGTCCGGTCCACCGTGGACGGACAGAGGGCCCGGGTGTGCCCGGTTCCGAAGCACCTGTAGCACCGCAAGGGCTGCGCCGCAAGTGCCCGGACCCTACCTGAGCTGAAGCCGACGTTTAGCCGTCCTTTGTCAAGGACGGCTTTGGCCGCGGCGACTGGGCACTCCAAGCGAATGGTGCCCATGCCACCGCGACCGGGCCTGATGTCCCGGCCTTTCACCGCTGCGACGTCACACGCCCCCATTGCTGCGACCGCCGCCACCACCTCCTCCTTGGTAACCGTATCATCGAGGTCAGTCACCTCGATGGCCGCCGTCTTCACGGGCCTGGCCACCCTGGTCCGCGTTGGCAGTGCCCTCTGCCCCCGGGAACTCGAAAATTCGAGCCCCGGCTTGGGTCCGCCGGCAAGAGACCTTGCCGATCCCCAACTGGGTGGGATCGGCATTGGCACGCGCCCTCAACAATATGGACGCGTACGTCTCACCACGCTCCGCAGCCTCCGTGGTGAGTGTCACCACGACGGCTGCGGTCTTAGGAGGAACTAGGTTCCTCCTGGTGCCGGCGGTTTTGGCTGTAGGAGCAGCACTGGCGGCCTTGGAAGGTGGCCTTTTCTCCGTCTTCTTCCCCTTGCCGGTCGCCTGCGACTGGCTGGGAGGGGTGGTTGTGGTGGGGACACCAGTGACGACCGTTGCCGCCCCCCCGCCCTCGCCCTTAACCTTCCCCTTCCCCTTGCCAACCACCTTCGTCCAGCCCTGCTGGTTGGTCGGGGTGGTGGCAGGCAGAAGCGGGTCCTCCTCCCTTTGTGGGGTTGGCTCCGGCCCACCCCTCCTCTTATCCGAGGCAAGCGGCAGCCGGTAGCTCCTCTCGGGCAGGAGGCGGTCCTCTATCCCATCCAGGCAGGCCCTCGTGAAGGCCCTCTCCTCCATCACAACCTTGCGGATGATATCCTCAAGGTTGGAGGCGGAGGGGCCCCCTGCCACAGGTCTCGGCTCAGCTTGGCTTGGCCGGGCCGTGGCCTCAGCCAGCTTCTGGTGCAGCTGGCTGACCTCCGTCTGCAGGCGATCGACCCTCGCCAGCAGTTGCCGCGTCTCGTCGGTCGCCTGCCTCTGCACCAGCTCCGCAACTATGCAGTGCATGCTCGCGGCCCGGCATTTGAGGTACTTCTGGAACGTTCCCTTCAGTTTGGAGGACTTAGAGGCGACCTCCACGATCACCTCTTCATCCTCCGCCGCCATCCGCTCCAGTTCGGCCAAGGAGTTGTCCGTGTACAGGACACGGGATGCACCGTATCCGGACTTGGCACGGGCAACGCGCGCCCGCTCCTCCTTGGCCGAAACCCGCTCCTCCAACTCCTGCTGGAACTGCTCACGCTTGGCTAGGTCCAACTGGCGTTGGGCGTCTTCTAGTCCCACGTCGTGGGTATCCGCTGCCGTTTGCGACGGCTTTTTGGCCTTAGGCCCCTTCCTCGGCTCCTTCGCCGAATCCGACGCCGAGGAGCCATCGGATGCTTCCTTTAGGAAGGCCGTCCTCTTCCGCGAGCCCGATCGTGATCGAGAGTCCTCGATCACCTTCGAGCTGGCGTCCGACACAACTGACTCATTGTCGGGAAAAGACTCGTCCGTCCATCCGCCGTAAAAGGCTCTGCCTTCTTCCGACGCTTCCGACGCGTCGCGGTGGCCCTTAGAAGGGCCTTTTGGTTGGCCCTGAGAAGGGCCTTTTTTCTTACTACCGCCCTTAGGCATAGCCTCAAGTCAAGTTCGTCACTTACCGCAATAAAACGCAAATGAGAGCAACGAATGCACAGCGCACTTTAGCCGTACCCAGTCTGCCACTCCGTTACGGTGGTCAAACTGGGCCGTTTCCGGGGAACACTACGAGGAAGTATGCACTGTGGGGGGTCCCCGACCTAACCTAACCTTTTTTTTTTTTTTTTTTTGTTTCGCTGGGAAAAAATGCATTACGCATCATCCTCCCTCCGGGGGAAGGGAGGGGTATGTGGGACTCCCCGGTCTGCTTCCGCTTCTCAACGGAGGGGCCCGGGAATGACCGCGAGTGCTCGGCCATTCCCTCCCGCGGGTGGTGATGTGCAATGCGGGCGAAGGGGCCCCCGCACCTGTCGCCCGCGTATCACCACCTTCGCCTCCTTTTGCGATTTACCACCCTCGCAGAAGGAGGCGACCGCTGCCCAGACCCGTCGCCTGCCAGCATGGCGCTACCCACGCCAGGAAGCGAGAGGTCCAGGCCCTCCGACGCGCCGCAGTCATGGCACGCCGGAGCTCCCCCTGTGACGGGTCGGGTCTGTGGCCCCGTCACCTACCACCTTTCGGCCGCAGGGGACAGGGACAGCGGCAACGATACACCGACAGTCCTCCTCCCCTGCGGCCCCACCGCGTCCGCCATCTGACGGCGGCGGCCCCGTTGAGGCCGCGGAAGGCAAGGGAGAATGGCCGAAGCCACTCCGACACTCCCATCCCCGCCGCGGCACCCCGCACCTCGCCGCGATGCCCCCACCATCAGAGGGGGGCATCGCAGCCCGCTCAGTTGCGATGCCGCTACAGGCGGCACCCGCGGCACCGCAACTATTGGGCCACTCGTCGTCGGCTTATCGCCAAAAGCCTAGACGAGCGGCCCCCGCCTAGGTTCCTCTTGGCTTCACCGTGGGTTTCCGCCACCACGGCTACTGAGCCCCCCCGCCACGACAAGGCGGGAACCAATTCGTGGGGGGACCTAACCTAACCTTACTTAACCTAACCTTTTTTTTTTTTTTTTTTTTTCTCATTGGTTGTCCACCACCCTGAGGAGGGTGGAGGGGTCTGTCAGACTCGTACTGACTAAAAACCACCCCGGTGTTCCATCTCACACCTACGCTGGGGGTCGCGGGAACAACGATACTTCCGCAACCCCCAGCTAGTGCCGGCCCGCCACTGCGGGCCTCGATCTCGGGTTGGGGGGGAGTGAGGTGTTTGCACCCCCCGCAACGTCTAAGAGGGGCGCGCGTGGAACACTACGCGCCACCACCTCGGGTCCAGATGTGTGGGGGGCGACGGACGTCCCCGAGTCCGTCGCGTCGCCCTAGGACCCATTTAGGGGGGCCGGAAGAGGGCGTTGTCTGCCCTCCGCCGACGCCCGGCGCGTCTGCTGCGGATCGGGTTAGCGCATGAAATCTCCCTCTCCCTCTCCGCAGCCTCCTTCTGCGAGACGACTGTTTCGCAGAAGGATACCACCGCGTCCCAGGACTCCTCGCTGCCGACCATAGACTCGACTACGGCTGGCAGCGACAGGTCACTGCCTACTTCTGAGATGAGGGCACGGCGTGGCTCCTCCCAAGCGGCACACTCTGCCAGCGTATGCCGCGCCGTGTCCTCCCGGCAGTCGACGCAGTGGTGACACCGGGCGTCCGGCTCCCTGTTTATGCGACACAGGTACTTCCCGAAGCAACCATGCCCCGAGAGCACCTGCGTCACCCGAAACGACAGGGAGCCGTGCCTCCTCCCGAGCCAGCGCTCGAGCACTGGCCGGACCGCCTCGATGGTGACGAGGCCGGCGGTAGGGCGTAAGAGCCTGTCCCGCCATTCCGCCACCAGGACCTCGCGGAGCTGAGACCGACGCAACTCCATATGTCGCTGCATCGGCCCTTCGCCCAGCGCCCGCGCTTCCTCGCGCCACCGATACAGTGACGCGAGTACCTTCGCCTCCAGGTCCCAGGGTGGGGATCCGGCCAGTACGCAAGCCGCCTCGTATGAGATCGTGCGATACCCCCTGATGACTCTGACGGCCATCGCTCTCTGCGGCTTCCGCAGAACAGCGATGCTACCGGCCGTCAGGTCAGCCGCCCAAATCGGGGCCCCATACAGGGCCATCGATCGCACGATCCGATAAAAATAGTTGGTCGCTGTGATTAACTCAAGACAATGTTTGTGTTCTTTCTCCAGAATTAGTTTACCTACTGACAGGTTATATGAGTTATATAATTGTTTTTTTTTTTTTTTTTTGACAGTATAAGTCAATTTATTTTAATTTAATTGTCATATTATTGACATAATCGACTCACTACAATGTTTTTTTTTAATGAGTTGTATTGCAATATGTGGTTAGCTAGCGACCTCGACAGTGGATCATATGTTATTCTTGCCTAACTGTTGATTTATTTTTTACTTCGATGGTCCTAGTTTATCTTAATTATGTGACTTCGAGTTACAGCTGTATTAGCTATATGTAGGCGGGCACGCCCTTTATGCCTGGAGGCTTTATAATTCGGGTACTAAGTTTCGTTTACGTTTTTATTTTTAGTTTTTATTTTCGCTTGAGTTTAGATTTCGATGTTTTTGTTGGTATATTGGCGTGTGCTAGCTGTCATTATGGCAAATATATTTTATTTTAATTTTTTGTGTTGAGTAATGTAAATTATTTGCATACTATTGTATAGAATCAAGTTTTTGTTTTTTTTCTAACTGAACAGACAGCTGTGCTGCTGGGGAGTTTGTTGCGCCTCTTCTTCTTCCCAGCAAAAGCACTATGAAGTGGTGAAGGGCGGGCGTTTTTGGGGGACTGTCTTATGTAATTTTGACGTTCGGAAAATGCTGATTCTCAGCCTAGTTTGAATAAATGACTTTTGAATTTGACATAAAGAGAGATAGCCCTTTTCTGTTCCAACAAGCGTTCTGCCATGTATTAGGTAGAGTTCTACCTCGTGTTGATGTCCTGCACTAACTGATGCTGCGGTAAATGTAACTCCTTTTGAATTGCAAGCAATTTTTCTTGTGATAAACCTGAATGATTGAAATGAGTTACTAGACGTCTTCCAGTAGCAATCATGTCTAATACTTCAGCTTGAACCTTCATTGCCTCATTAACAACTCGCTGAAGCGAATGTATGAAACATCTAGCAGAATCATACTCTGCAACTCGAACTCCTTTCACCATATTAGCGCCACTATCATGGATTAGTAAATGAATTTTATTTCTATCAATATCCCAGCGAGCAGCAGTAGCGTTCAGTTCCTTTGCTATATTTTCTCCAGTGTGTGATCCTGAAAACGGTTTCATAGCAAGAACGCCGTGTTGCAGCTGAAATTCCGGAGACAACCAATGGGCTGTGAAACTCAAGAAGCTGGAACTATTGTGCAGGAAGGTCCAAATGTCAGAAGTAACAGAAACTGCAATAGCTTTTGAAATGTTTGTTTTAATTTTGCCGTCTTCGCGTTACGAATTTGTGGAATGAAGGCTGGTGTGGCGTGTAAATAGCCAACACCTTTTTAGTACTTGCGTACTGAATTAATTTTTGAGAATGCCTATAAAAATGGCTACCCCTCACTGTGAACTTATAGGTAGGATCCAACAAGAAACATCAGTATCTCCATAGTGCAGTATTAAATACGCTCACTCACCTTTGTCATCGAACTAGTGTCGCTTCCAATACTCCTCGAGAGAAGACCACGAGGATTAGCAGGACTCAGGAGCTACGTGAAATCGCCGGCGAACAGTCCAAATGACGAGTAGCAGAGAAAGCTCACAACCACCAGTAATGTCAACTAAATTAAATTCATAAGGCACGGCCGCAGTATTAATAAATGCAATAGAACAGTTTATAATGTCTCTTGTATAAAGGACTATAGTGGTGTTTCACAGCAAGTTACGTCCGTTCAAATCGAACGAGAGTCGACCTCGAAAGTTCCTTTTGCCGACACAACAAAACAGCTCGAAGTCGAGGTATACACGACCAATCGCGTCGCAGATAACTTCTTCAACTCGCGACTGCTAACGCCATCTCTAAGTTCGATGGTTACAACTCTTGAACGAATCCATTGATAAGTGAGCGTTGCACAGTACTAAAGTTTTCTTGTTGGATAGATATTTATGGATGTAAATTAAATAAACAATATCAATTTTAAAGAAGCCATGGTGCTTCTCCAAAGGCCGTTGTGTAGTTGGCATAGTAGTGTAGAGTTATAGTATAACATAGTATTAGCATATGGAAGTTGATGCAATAAATAACAAATTTAACAGATATATGAAGAACAATATTATGTTTTGTAACCATTATTGAGGTTTAGGCGACAAGCCAACGCTTTATAGATATATAATGTAAGCAATAAATAGTTAGTGCTCGGGCAGCTGGGCTACAAAAAGAAGTCATTACACACTGACACAAGAACAGCGCTGACCGCGCACAAGGCAAACTTAAAAACAAAAGCATAAGTGCACATAACACAGAGAGTAAAACCGTTAGCCTTAAAATATCTCTCTCGGCAGACATATTCTTGCCAAAAACACGACCAACGTCTTCCTTCTTGCAAATGCAATGAGTAGGCTTGCCGTCACTCTGCTTTGCCAAAATGCGGCCATTCTTAGTTCATAGGTATCGCCACCCGAGACGACTCACAGAAGGGTATTAGATCCTGAAACGTGGCCAAAATTATTTAACAATATTTTAAGAATATTTTGGTGCTTAAATAGCGTAATTTATTGAAAAATCATGATTTAAAACCTAGTTGATGGCAAAATATCAATTGGAAAGGAATCTAGGTGTTTGGAAAAAGGAAAAGAAAAATATGTCAAATTCTTAAATTTTTATTTTATTAAACATAAAAAAACAACTATAAAACGGTATGTTATATACTCTTAATCTTCTATATTTTCCTTGTCCGAGTCACCACTGTTGTGAAATGGCAGTAACATTTCTTTTGCCGAAGAGGTAAAAGGCTTAGAACTTTTCTTAGTTCTAGGCCTTATTGAACTAAGATACGGATCTGATGTGAGCAGCAGTCTATACAGAATATCCCTATTACAATCTTCCCGGGAAAACTTTCTCGAAAAATTTTCCCTGTAATCTTGAAAATGCTTGTTCCTAACTTCTGCTGCTTCTTCTGACAAAGTTCCGATTGGGATCAGAGCGTTTTTTACAATGAGTGGCCCGTGCATCAGCACTTTGTGTACCGTGGGTGTCATCGGATGCCAGCTGTATAAGCTAACATAAAGTTCGGCTGTACTGTCACAATATGATGAAAACTTTTCAATATTTATGTTATATCCACTCGAAATAACTTCCAAAATTGTAACGAACCTTTTTATCAATTGATGATTGATTGATGCCAGTTATAGCGGAAGCCTCTGTAAAACATTCAAAAAATCTCCTACTCGTGTTTCCGTCATTGGTATTGCCAAAAGACCAAGTTCTTCTCGAAATCTTTCTTGGATTTCTTGCTTTTTAGTTTTTACGATGTCTTTTTCTGCTTGCGACCTAATTTGCCACTTCCCTACAGGAATCTTATATGCGACATGAAGAAGGCATAAATTTGGGGGCTGAGTCACCCACGTCCGTAGGAGTGTACCCCATTCCGTTACCCTACACGTGGTCCCCGGGTGGTGCAAATCAGGTGACACTAACTGGTGGTAGGCTTCGGCCGAAGGCTTGCGACCACCCACCGGGCAAAGACGTACCGCCAAGCGGCTTAGCCGTGTTCCGGTACGATGCTCGGTGTAGCCACAAGAGGAGTTGGGTCGAGATAGCTGTTCCACTGCAGACTGACCAGCCTGACACGCGCTGGTATGGACGTATCGGGAGACTGGTCGCGGAGGGTAGCGGGATCCGAGGCACGGTGCGCCGCTGGCCGACCGCAGATAGTTGGGGGCCCAAGTAGTGTGCCAGCCACACATGAAAGGCTGCCCCGCCAACTGTCGAAAAATCCCGGGATGCGCCATCGTGCTGGTTGGCGACCAGATGGGGAGGGCCCGATGGACATTCCGGGGGGGCTCGGGCGTCCCCGCAGTCTCCGGACTAGTGCCCCAATGATGCTGTCCTTTCAGTGCGGGTCTGAAGGTTAGCAGCGTGGAACCTCTCCTCCATTCACTCTTATCATCATATTAATGCCAAGGAAAAGAAATAATAAATTTGAACAGCGGCTGCACTCCCTCCCCCTCAAAGTGCACCTCACCAACATTCGAGGTCTGCACTCAAATCTCTCTGCAGTCCACTACCACCTGGAGACTGAGAAACCAGCGCTGTTATTTCTTACGGAGACGCAGATAGCGAGTCCGTCGGACGCGTCGTACCTATCTTACCCAGGGTTTACCCTGGAGCACAATTATAAACCGCGCGCGGGTGTGTGTATGTACGCCCGTGATGACACTTGCTATCGGCGTCTCCGTAACCTTGAGGACTCAAAATTTTCAACGCTGTGGGCTCTAGTGGACACAGGTCTGGATAAAATTATCTACGCCTGTGTCTACCGCTCGCACAGCGGAGATCAGGAGACATCCAGGCTCGCAGAGTACCTCAGTGAGGCGGCTGATGCGGCACAGCAACGGTACCCTTCCGCCCAATTAGTGTTACTGGGGGACTTTAACGCCCACCATCAGGAGTGGCTCTTCCCATACCAGTGCACTGACCATGCTGGACGGGAGATGCGTAAGCTTTCGCTAACGCTAAACCTCACCCAGCTGGTCCAGGGGGCAACGAGGGTACCGGATGTTGATTCGCACACAGCGAATTGCTTGGACCTTCTGCTGACAACAGATCCAGACAGATACTCTGTGTCGATAAGTTCACCCCTGGGTAGTTCCGACCACTGTCTGGTGAAGTCTGTGTCCGTTTATTCCCCGCCCGATCCCAGCCCAAGAGGCACCCGGCGGGTTTGGCGGTACAGGTCAGCAGATTGGGATGGCATGCGTTCTTTCTTCGCTTGCTATCCTTGGCAGCCTACTTGCTTTTCTTCGGCTGATCCTTCGTCGTGCGCGGACGCTGTTACTGATGTGTTGCGTCAGGGAATGGAGTACTACATTCCGTTCTCTGACATAACGATTTCCAGCGTTGACCGGCCATGGTTTGGCGCCGAATGTCGTCGCGCCGACGCGCTTAAACATGAGGCGTACCTGGCATGGGTCAAAAACAATGGGTCAAGAACAAGGCTAGCGGCCCTGACGGCATACCAGCTATAGTTCTTAGAACCTGTGCGCCTGAACTGTCTCCGATCTTGACACGCCTATTCCGCCTTTCATATGAGACTGGAACAGTGCCGAATGCTTGGAAGCAAGCCAACGTACAGCCCGTGCCCAAGAAGGGCAGTAGAGCTGACCCGGCCAACTACAGACCCATCTCTGTAACGTGCGTCTAAGCGTGTACTCAACACTAAGCTCCTGGCATACCTAGAAACTAACGATATCCTTAGCGACCGCCAATACGGCTTTCGCCGAAATCGGTCTACTGGGGATCTTCTAGCGTATGCCATTCACATATGGAGTGAGGCCATCGAGAGGCATGGGGAAGCGCTTGCCGTCTCCCTCGACATCTCGAAGGCTTTCGATAGGGTCTGGCACGAAAGCCTTATTGGTAAGCTTCCTTCATTCGGTTTGCCCGGTGGTCTGTGTGATTGGATTGCAGACTTCCTGAGAGATCGGTCCATTCGAGTGGTTATCGATGGCTGCTCGTCGGACCAATTGGATATTAATGCCGGGGTCCCTCAGGGGTCCGTACTCTCAGCAACATTGTTCTTGTTGCACATTAACGATCTGCTGAAGCCCGGCACCTTTGGGTATGCAGACGACAGCACTGTTGCTGAGAGATACTTGTCCGACGCGCGTGCTACCGGGCCTCAGGTCCGGTCTCTCCGGGAGGCCATGGTGGAGCGCTTGAACTTGTCCTTGCAGGCAGTTTCCGAATGGGGCGATGCCAATCTGGTCAGGTTTAATGCTGCTAAAACCCAGGCGTGTCTTTTTTCCGCTAAAAGGAGCCAATTCCACCCGGCTCCTACTTTCCGTGATGTAACCGTGCCAATAACGAACCATCTTGAGCTTCTTGGCGTTACGTTGACATCGACTCTCAATTTTGGGCCATACATTGAGGCAAAGGCTCAGCTGGCTGCCAAAAAGTTGGGGATCCTTGCGAAGGTGAGAAGGTACTTCACGCCGGAACAGCTGCTCAACTTGTATCAAGCGCAAGTTCGATCGTGCATGGAGTACTGTTCTCATCTCTGGGATGGATCTGCCAAATACCAGCTTGATGCACTAGAGTCGATCGAAAAGCGGGCCAAGAAACTCATCGGTAATGAGGCACTGGTCAAGTCAAAGCTCCAGAGCCTTGAACATCGTCGCCGAGTTGCCAGTTTGTCGGTATTTTATCGGTTACATTTCGGGGAGTGTGCGATGGAATTACATGATTTAATTCCGCCCAGCCCGTTCCATCATCGGACTACCAGACGTACGGCGATGCGTCATCGGTACATGGTGGACATCCCACCCATACGCACAAAACGTTTTGGGGACACTTTTATTATGCGTACAGCTAAAGAGTGGAATTCCCTGCCGGAATCTGTGTTTCCCGATAGCTACAATCTAGGGGTCTTTAAGTCAAGAGTGAATAGGTTTCTTCTAGGCAAGCGTGCTCTATCGTCGACCACATCATCGCTTACCATCAGGTGAGATAGTGGTCAAGCGCAAGCCTATAGATAATAAAAAAAAAAAAAAAAAAAAAAAGGCTTTCGAAGAATCTGAGTCTAGCATGAAGAATTGAAAGCCCAAATTTAAAATTATCCTTCGGCTACATCTGAGCTCCTCACTTTATCGAGATTGTTAAAATCTGTTGAAGTTAATTTGTAGAGATAACACCTTATTGTGGATTTAGTATCTGTGGCAGCATTACATACCTTACCATTAATCATTGTGAATAATAAGGTGTGTTTGACAGAAACTTCCTCTAAATATAGTATCAATCGCTTAGCTGTGTGGTCCAGCAATGCTTGCAATTTTATTTCAGCAGAGGCCTCAGATATGGTAATGCTTTCAGGATCTGGATAGCATTGCTTTTTTTCATGTCCGTGTTCTGTAGTTGGGTTCGGTTGGAACTGACTTTCAAGGTGTTCTGCGAAGACCTCTGACCGGTCCTCTGCTACATACTTCAGTGCCCCGTCGCTGCTCCGTAGTGGGCGCACCGGAGCTGGGGTTTTCTTAAGTTGGTGGAACAACTTGTGTAGGGAGGGCCAGTCGCCCTCCGCGGCATCAATGCGTTCCTCCCAGGTCGCGGCGTGCAGAGCTCTCAGCTCGGCGTTCACTCTCTCCGCGAGTTTGTTGAGCTGCGTTTTGAGTGTGGGGCAGCGGACTTGTTGCCACTGCTTGCGTAGGCGCCTCTTTTCTGTTATCATGCGTCTGATGCGTGCCGGTAGGGGCGGTTGAGGCACTCTCCCCTGCGGCAGCGCTATAGTTGCTGCTACTAGTGCATTTTGTACGCAATCAGTGACGTCAGCGGCTAGTAAGTCGACATCTGCGGCGGAGGTGATAGGCCGAGTCGGTGTCGTGGATTCGATCCTTTCTGCGAACTTGATCCAGTCTATGAGTCGGCGTGGCGCTGGAGATACTACTCGGCTCGGCGTGCCCGACAGGACGACGAGAACAGGATGATGGTCCGACTGCATCTCGTCGTCCAGTACCTGTTGCGTGACCTGGCAGTGCAGCCCCCGGTGTATCACAATGTCCAGTACGTCTGGTATTGTGTAGCTTGGTCTGGGTAGTGGGTGGGCGTCTCTGGGCCAGACACTGAGTACCCAAAGGCCTCTGCATCCAGGAGGAGTCGCCTCCCGTCTTGGTTAGCGTAGTAGGAATTCCACGCTGGGTGCTTGCAGTTCCAATCACCGGCGAGGATGGTAGGATGCTCGGTGGTGGTGAGTAGCTTACTCAGGTCGTTTACGTCAAGCCTGTTTCCTGGCTTATAGCATGCATAGACTTCTATGTCGTCGCCGGCTACATGCAGCTGGACACCCAGCGCGTATTATGCACTTTGTGGATCTGGCGGTGGGAGCTCCTGGTGTACGACTCCTGTGTTTATTAGCACGGCCAGGCCACGATAGCGGATGTTTGTCGCGTTCTTTTCGTCCTGTCTATAAGCGAGGTAACCCGGGAACTTGCACCTGTCCTCAGGTCCCAGGTGAGTCTCGCTTATGAGCGCCACGTCGACGTTCTGTTCCCTCAGGAGGTGGCGGGAGTGTATGTTTTTACCCCTGAGGCCTCGGGCATTCCAGTGTACAATCCTCAACGGCTTAGACATTGTGATACAATGTTAAAAGCGCGGCTAAGCCGTCGAGGATGACCTGCTCTATGTCTTTCCCCTGTCTTATGGCCTTGATAAGGTCCATGAGGAACTGGATGGCGCAGGTAGTGAAATCTTTGTTTTTTGTAGTGTTTATTTCCGTCAAGTCTTGTTTGGCAGCCTTGGTTCTATTGGTTGCCTCCATGTGACTAGCGCCGGCGGATTGGTCGACGCTGTTTTTAGTTCCGGAACTCTCCGCTGTGTGGCGCTCGGTTAGCGCGGCGCCGGTGTTAGTAGTCATCTTGGTTTGTTTATTCACAGCCTGCGTCTTTGCTAAGACAGGAGCAGCCTCGATTGTGACTTCTTGGGTGGTTTGGGTAGTTTCGGGGGTGGGTTTTCCACCCTTTCCTCCCTTTCTGTGCGCTCTTTGTGACAAAACGGTACCTTTTGGCCTCCTCTTCTGTTTCCTCATCTGGGCTGCGTCTCCTTCTGGGTGCTCTCCCGCATGACTGATAGTCGAAGTCGAGCTCCATCGACGGGGTAGGCGAGTTTGGTGTCTCGATTTGATCGGCCTCGAACTCTGCCCTGCGCCCGTAGGACGCAAGCGAGGTGCTTGACCCACTTATTGATGATTGGCCCGACCGCAGGGCGGGTGAGTCGTATTCTGAGTTACGGGGGGGGTTCGGGCGAGTCCGGATTGGACGCCGCTGGCAAAGAAAGTGGCGCCATCTGACGGCGCGGATCGCGGTTCGAGTGAGGCTCGCGATTGGTTGAGCGGGTCGACTGCAATAAGTGACACACTTGCACTCGACGCGACTTGGGAGGTGCCGCGCTCGACTGCCTAAACTGAATTAAATTTTTCATTTATCTCTTCCCATGCCTTTCTTTTTGCAACCTTATTCGAATACTCAGGAAGGCGCGAGTCCCATATTACAGGACGGTTTTGAATTGCCATAATAAATGTTTCTGAGTCGAACGACTCCATTTTGCGTACGTGACGGACAATAACACTCTTGACCTGTCTGTCTCGGTCATCCGCCCACGCGCCACCCTCCCTCCGTTCTCTCCCCGATGTCGTTCGAGACGGTCGCGCGTTTGCATCGATACAGTCTCGATGCTGTAGCGCTTTGTAGCGCGTTGGCGTCGCTTCTGTAGCGCGTTGCGAATGCGACTAACGCGCGTTAGTAGGACAGCATCGCTATAAAGAGTCGCCGTGGGCGAGGGTCGTACTCGTAACTGGCCTTGTACTTGGTAGTACCATTTGCTTTTTTTATTGACGAGAAAAGCGTCAGGGCGTCTACTCCCTATCTTCGTCGACGAAGTTACGGGCCGTCCGAAAGTATTCCGAAACTTCGGAGTGAACCCTACCCCCTAACGATTTCGGGTTATAGAGCTTCGAACGGGATCATAGACAATTTTCGTGAACGAACGACGGATGACGTTAGAGTTGCACTATTTTATCGGTCGATTACCGGTTTTCCTAGTTTGTGGTTTCAAGCTTACTAAACAAAAAATGAAATATTTTTTACGTTAGGAAATGACCATATCTTTAACAATTTACTTTTTTTATGTCTATAAATATAGAAATGAATTACTTTAGTCATGTTTGTCCGGCAAGTGGCATTATCCTGTTGATACCTTTGCTTTTTTTTCTTTATGACGGCAACTTTCAAATGTAATGTCAATATGTCATTCATTGTCAATAAATAAATAATAAATACCTTGGAAGAATTTAGTTTTCAATAATAATTAATTAGAATGACCCCAACCGCTGCAGCAAGTTCCGCGCAAATTGAGGCCCTCGTCGACTTCATAAGCTCGCTTAAAACGGCTGTGGGAAAACCTTAATTCAATGGAAAGATGCACAAAGTCCGTGGAACAGTAGCAAAGGTGAGTTTAATACATTACTCGTCAATGTTAATATGATTTTAAGGTCTTGTCCTCAGTAAAGTGCATACAATGATAGTAAGTCATTTGCAGGATGACTTCTTATAACCCAGTCAGTAGGGATTACAATCACGATTACGTATGTGAAAATCATGACTAACCCAGCTTTGGCAAAGGCATTTTTAATTATTTACTGACTGGGTATTATCTGTAGGAGTATATATATTATCCCTTTCTTGCAATTTAAATTAACCATATGTCCAAATTTTAGGTGTGGGCTGTTAAACACATTTGGCCAATAAAGTTGCTGGAGCTGCCAGATGGTCAGCATGTGCTACAGGTCCATTGGTGGCACCAACCCGCTTCCAAATGGAGTTTAATATCCTATCGATTATTGGAGAGCCACAAACCTAGTCAAGAGTCCAACCAGCTTTTTCAACGGTAAAACTTAACAAAATTTATAATGGTAGTAGACTATTTTTTTTACTAAATATTAATAAATTACAGATACACAATAATATATATTTTTGTTGTATCAGTCAATGATATTCAGTTTTTGTTGTACAGGGTCCACCAGTAAGAGAGCCAGCCGCCATCTCACCCACCCATGTTGCTAAACCTGCCGAAGGAGAACGTGCAAAGGCTGATAATCGAAACTAGGAGAAATGAGATGCTCGATGAAGTAAAGCTGATTATTCTGGAAAAACTAAGTTCCTAGCAATAATTTAAGACTGATAAATAAAAGGAAATCTAAGTTTTGATTGTTAAAGGTGTTAAGTGTTAATTTTATTCAGATTATTAGGTATTCGAGACTCAAGTAGACAAGTAGGAGCAATAAAGGTCCTGTGTGGTGGTCCACGGGAGTGAAGCCGCGGCCAACAGCTAGTATGACATAAAGTTGTACCCCAATGTGTAACTAAAGATACAATGTTATTCATATTGGGTGTCGATATGTGGTCTCATACTAGAAGTTAATACAGTGATTGTTAAAGAAAGAGGATTATTGAAGTTTATAAAATCGAGCATTGTAAGGGATGACGGAAAAGCAGACTGTTTTAAGGAGCGTGCTGTAATAAAACTAAACTTAATCACTATCACCACACAACAAAAATATCTAGAATTTTTTGCGTCGTTTATATTTTGTATTGCTGACTGTACACTGCCTACTCGAAGCGGGGCGCGGGATATCGAGAAGCCGTATAACAAAAAAGCGGTAGGTAGGTACGCCGATACCTACCTACCTACAGCTTTTTTGTTATACGGCTAATTTGAATCTGAAAGCTATAGGTAGGTATGCCGATACCTACCTACCTATCGGTTTCAGGTTTCAAATTCGAAGCGAATCGAAGCGTCAATCTAATATAATATTTACCATATTGACCGTCTTCTTAGCATTGAAAATTGACATTCGTAGGCAATGAGAATGCAGACACGCGCGCTTTGTACATCATTCGCACGTCATTATTTTCATCTCTATAGGTTACCTACACATTTGTTCATTACGTGGCGGAGATAAGAGTCAATAATTACTCAACATGATAGTTATATTATTTATATAGGAAGCCTTCGGATCTAAAAAGAAATCGTACCGAACGAACATGATTGTGTGCGTGCGTAATGCCTCCGGCCGCGTCCGCCCGCTTCGACTGCCTGCTTCGACCGCAACCATTGTTTTTGTGTTTTATTCATTTAAATACTTATCGTGCATGAAAATGACACAAATTTACAACGTCGATTTTTCATGCATTTATGATATTGATTATGTGAACTCTAATGATTATTATATTTTTTTGAAGCGTTTGTAGCTTGGAAAAACAAAACAATTGAAAATCTTAAAATTGTGTGACCTAATTTGGCACAAATTTAAACAATAGGCATATATAAGTGATCTGAGAAGGGAAATAGTTATTTCATAAACTTTTTTTTTTCGCACAGTTTTTATATACTGTACCCTATTTCAGTTTGCACTGGGCAAATATGACACAAATTGGGTTTGCACACTCCACAGGCTATTCTAGATATGATACCATAATTATTTTAAACTTTAATTTTTTTTTGCCAGTTTTGAATTGATACAAAATAATCAACCACAAATCATCGAATTACTGAAAATGCAAGTAACAGATGTGACACAAAACGCAATAATAAGCTACGTAGGTACGACTTTATCCATAGGCAAAAAATAAGAAACTTTAGAATTTTTTAAACTTATGACATCAAAATTGGCCAGCGCTATCGGTCTAATAGGTATAAAAACTCTTCATAGCATAGGTAGTTATTGTTTAATCGGCAGGTTATATTTTGTTTTAGAAAAATGGTACAAGCTTTTAAACTTACTGTCTTTATAAAAGGTTCCTCTCAGCCAAATTTTGTGGAAATCTTATCTACTTTTTTATTAATGAGGGGCTGTTCAGTGCATTTGTGACATACCGCAGACACCGTGACACTGTCTGTTGTGCCATTGGAACGTCACTGCTAAGGCCCACTGAATATTGGTAACTCCCCCGGGCATAAAATTTAAGAGCAGCGAGGATCTGAAATAAAACAATAACAACAGTAAATGGGTGGGACGGATTGGTAATACAGTATCTTTAATATATCCTTACCTTAATTCTTGTATCAAAACCACTTCGCCGTAAGTGGTGAGGCAAAAGAGGAGAGGTACTCACACAAATCCTCAAATAATTCCCGAGTGAGCCTATAGTTCCCTATGAACTCAACGTCGGGCATACTTGCCAACTAGTAGTTTTGGCGGACGTGTCGTCGACGTTGCCTCCGCTCTTCTTGTAGATCTTCTGCGAGCATTAAAAAAGTAGCCATCGTTGGGAATTCTAAGTTTCGTCGACCGCACGATAACTATTTTGATGTCGTAATATCTGACATAACGATCCGATAAAACAAGTGTCAAATTCAATTTTTCGAACGGATAAAAACGCATAGGGAGTAGGTAAAACTGTCAAATTGTGTTGTCATTCATTCTTCGTTCGGGCCCCGAACGAATCATATGTCCGTAGGTGTTAGGGGGTAGAAAACGCCCGTAACTAAGGTCGAAACTACGGACTTCGAGCTTAGGGAGTAGGCCCCCAGATCTGTACACCCAAACGTCATTTTTCTTTTGTTTTATTTCTTCTTCGGGGTCTAACTTTAAGTTATATGCAGATGATGGAGACTTGCTTTCTACAATACCAAGTTCGCAATATCAAGTCATGTTTTATGGACGGGACATTGCTCAGATCGTTGCATATAATATCTGTTAAACCAGGAAAGCACAATTGGCATTTGCACACCGTGTGCAAACTCTAGCAAACCAAGAAGTAGTTAAGAGTTTGCACTTAGTCTCTAGCCACTTTGGGCTTGCACTTGCCAAGACGGTGCTTTTTTCTAAATTATTTCTCTCTTCTTTAGAGAGTACTAAGCTTTTAAAAAAATCTTGTTTTCTTTAACGGTATTTCAATGCATCCATGTCAGGCTTCTGACAATTTACACCATAATAGGCGTCTTTCGCGGGTGATGTTTAAGGGTATTTTTCTTTTGAATGTTCCTTCTCCTTTAATTATTATTTTTGCGCTTATTTTCTGATCTCAAAAATGAATTAATGCACATTGGGTTGCAGTGTGCCCCCGGTATTGAATGATATGACTGCAGTCGCGCATCTGCCGCTAGTTGACCCTTTTTAAGAAGTAATTGATTCTTTTTCCTCCTACGTACTTTGCAACAAGTTTTAATAGTTTGGTCAAACCAGAACTCTCCGCTAAAAACAGAAATAAGCACATTGATCGTTTAGTAACGTGCCCCTGCACTTGATAGTACTATTGGTGGTTTTTATTTATTACCAGCCCTTTTTTTTTTGTTTTCCAAAAGGTCACTTTTTTTTTAATGGCTTCTTCTAAACCCAATTTAAATGCCGTTATCGGGCAATTGAATTTCTTCGATAGTACCGTCGCTACATAAGCCATCCGGAGTTGCTCCTAAAATGGCAACTCTTCGTCAAGAAATAGATGTGCTCTATTTCTTGGTCCAATTTTATTTTTTTCTTGCCTCTCTAATTGCTTGATACCATTTTTTTCTTTGTCCTTGCCGTGTTTGATTGACGGCACATGGTTAATGTTAGTTTTGTACAATTAATCTTTGATAAAGTTACGGCAACTTGTGTCATTCCGCCGTGTGACAACTTTTCCAAAGTTGGAAGCGGTTAACAATGACCTACGCAACTTTAGCCACTCGCTGCATTCGCTTTGTAAAACAGTTGTCCGTTCGATTAAACTTCGTTCCACATTAGATTTTTTTAAATTTTCCATAAAATTTACTATAAGTTTATTAAAAACATCGGTAGGCGTATCTATGTTTGGCAGTCTGGACCGTAATTGTGGTCCTGTTTTGATTTTTCTAAGAACGAATAAAGAATAATTGACAATGTGAGTGATAATGGGCAGGAGTTGTGGGAGAATAGGTATTATCATTCTCGAACACAGTCCATCATGTCCAACAGCAGAAGAGGAAATAGCAAGAAGAGATTTTTTGACATCGTCATCAGACACAGAATTTAACTTAAATGGTGGGCAAATCGACAACGGCAATTCAGAGAGTTTAGTCAAAGTGGATGTCTTCACACTAGGATCCAGCGAGACAGGTGGAAGCGAAAAGTGCCTATTAAGAGCCGACAAATCGACATCTTTACAGGCACTAGTCGGAGCTTTGCCGATACCGACAGACTTGAGAAATCTCCAGACGTCAGAGGACTTGCGATCGACTAGAGATTCGTGGAAATAGCGTCTCTTAGCATCTCGACACAGACGATTAAAGTGATTACGTAGCTTTTTGAAACTAGCAAGATTCTGATCCGTGGGTCTACGCCTGTGCCTGCCCTTCGCCTTATCCTTACGAGCAATAGCGTCTTTAATTTGAGGAGTCATCCACGGAGCAGGATCATGCCTAATTTTAATTTGTCGACGCGGTTTGCCGACACAGCCTATCCTTTGAATGCGTTATGTAAGTTAGATGTAGCGTTCGTATGGAGTGATGAATGCGAGCGAGCATTTTCCAAGCTAAAACAGATCCTTGTTAGTCAAACTATACTTGACTATCCAGACTTCAGCGATAATAATACTTTTACGTTACAAACTGACGCATCAAAACTAGGATTAGGCGCCGCCCGTGCTGTCTAATAGCAATAGCAAGGTAGTCGCGTACGCCAGCCGTAACTTGAAACCAGCTGAGACACGATACCCTGTGATTGAATTAGAATTGCTTGCTATTGTTTGGGCGGTTCGACATTTTAGACCTTATTTATATGGAAAAAGTTTTACAAAAAAGCAGACCATAAGCCATTGATTTATTTATTTAATATGACCGATCCTTCAAGCCGGTTGACAAAGTTTAGATTATATCTAGAGGAATATGATTTCCTATGTCCCAGGACGGCAATACGCAGCTGCAAATGCATTGAGCCGGATACCTATAACATCCAACAGCTTAAAGGATATGAACAAGCATGTAGTATCGGTCATGACAAGAGCACAGACTCGAAGGTTACGTACTGACTGTGACAACAACGACATGACTACTGAGGTATCCTCGATCAACCTAAGGTAGTGGAAATTCTCAAACGACCAATTGACAGCGTTGAATTGATTTTACTTAGCAATAAAAGTACATTAAATCAGATAGAAAAAATCAAAACATTTCACTAGTGATAATGGTAACTGCAAATACGTGCCTGAAAAATCATCAGTTTTTGTAATTTCTCGATCTTTATCGACCGTAAGTGTGTTAGCGAGAGAATTACAACGTTTTTGCAAGCAATTCAAATTAAACGAGCTCATATTAATTAAAAACAAACGGAACGAAATTTTTGTAAACAATTTTATAAAGGAAATGAGTCATTTACATGATATTCCTTAGCTACTTGTTATTAAAGATGTGACAAGAGTTAATGACAAAGACACGAAAATTGTGATCTTGAATGACTGCCACCTGTTGCCCACGAGGGGCCACGCGGGGGTAAACAGAATGTTAAATAATATTAGAAAGTACTATTATTGGCCAGGAATGAGTAATGACGTAACAGAATTCGTAAAGAAGTGTAGAAGTTGTCAGATTCAAAAGCATACCAATAGGCATACGAAGGAACCCATGCTTATCACATCCTCGGCATCCACTGCTTTTGAAAGAGTTAGTTTATATAAGAGTTAGTTTTAAAGACAATTAATAATACAAAAATTACTATAACTAAGAATTGAATGAGTGTACGGTTTAGGTACGAATAAATTCTAGGCTTTCATGAGTATTTGCGTGATCATTGCGCAAGTTGTCTTGGACATTGGACTGTTGCGCGTTATGCTGAACACGCTGACAACGCACTGGGCGTCCGCGTAAATGCTGACGCTGACCACCTGTGTGTTTACCTCGATTTACATTGTATGAAGTTCTTATACCTGTGCTATTTTCATAATTTTTATTATAATTATGATTATCAGTTTTATTGTTCTTATAAAACTGTCTATTTCCTCGGCCTCGAGAAACTCTAAAGCTTCCACGTTTACAGTTCTGGTAAGCCCTAAATTGCATAACCTGGTCTTGTGGCTGGACAGACATAGATTGCTCATCTACCGCAGCCGTAATAGCTGCCGAAAACGACGCAAAATGTCATGAGGCAATGATGGTGCTGAGCCGCTTATCGGCCAAACCATCGCTAAACCGTTTGATTGCAGTCTTCTCATTGAGCGGACGCAAAACCTCATGGGCATCACGCTTATCGTTAGCTTGTGCAATCGTGAGATTCACAAACAACTCCTCGATCTCTGTACCGATTTTTTCTATGCTCCTACGGCCTTGAGTCGCCTTAACCCTTTCGCGGACGGTACTCGATCACGTGGTATATGTAGAATGACACATCAATTCTTCATACAAAATGGTTAGACGATTATTGACGTCGAGTCGTATTTTTCCGATACATTTGGCCAATAGCGGCACTATCGTTATCTAACGTCAACGTTTATAGACGCTCAGTCATTGCCTGTACAGCAGGTCATTCTCATTGGTCTACAACGTTTATTGACGTCGAACGTCTGCAAACGTCGTGCCGTGTTTGTAGAATACTGTAATATATAATATGCACACAACGTCTACAAACGTCCAACGTACGGAAACGTTCTGTCATATTTTATTGGTTTTATATGTTATTTAGAAGAACAACGTTAAGAAACGTCAGACACGTATTGACGTCGTGCCACATTCAGTGTCATATGTCTAAGGTTATATGTCACAACGTTCTTAAACGTCCACTGTATGAAAACGTTCTGTCATATTCAATAATGTTTATTTATATATCTGTGTTACAACGTTAATGTACGTCGAACGTTAGCATACGTTGTTTTCCATAACGTAGTACATTTTGTTACTAATTAAACACAACGTGTGAATACGATAACGTATACTAACGTTGTGTTCCTATAGCATATTGTATTTTCTAAAAGATTTAACCAACGTATCCATACGTTAGGTTAAATTAGGTACCTACCTAATTAAATATTTTTACTAGACAATAAAACACAAGGAGATAGTTGAAATGTGCATTATTTATTTATTTTAGAAGTAATACAACAACAGCTAATCAGTCTTAGGTATTATTGAGATCGAATAAAGTCTTTAATTGTTTGTAATTATTATTATAATCAAACGTTTAACTATAATCACAGTTTTCAGAAGTTTTAACATTTCCGTAGTAAAACTTAACAGCGAGATCAATGATAAGTTTTTCACTACAGGACTAATAAAATTTTAGCACAATAAAATTAAACAAAATACTTGCAACTTCTGAATTACAAATAAAAAAACATAAAAGAGTAGGTATACCTACTACTATAAAATCTTCAATATGGCATTTAAAAATGTAGGTATGTCTAATCTACATGGATTTTAAAGTTCAAAATCTTTTTCACAATGACATCAATATTGTGATCCAGACGTACAACATACAACTTTTTAAATGCCAGAATGAACAAAAAAAAACTAAATTTGTATACTTCTACAAAAAAAAACAATAAAAAAACGAAATGAATCATTGTAAGTATAAGTTTCAATTCAACATAATGAGTAAGTGTTTTCGATAACATTAATAGAATATTCTGAAAAACATAAAGTATTTACTGTCAGTCAATTAATTAGTTGTTCAATTGGCTATGCCACTCATCAAAACACAGGGCGCAGAGCGCTGGTTTATCGTCACATCCCTTGCATCGCAATCCAGTTTTATTGAGAGGTCGTGTGGATATGACTTTGTGTTGATATGGTTTTATTAAAACTCACAAAGAGACGAAACGACATATTATTTATTAGAGACTTTTTGTTACAAAGCACTGTTTTACAAGGAATACATTTTCTAGTCGGCCATATTGACACTTAGGTGAGGAACTTACACTGTCATTGACTTTGCCATAGATACAAAATACGTTTCATATTTTTTTGGTTTATTTACGTTTCTAATAATTTATTATTCACGATAGATACACAGATCACAGAGTATAACAGAATGTCTAATTTCCAACTTAAAAAATGATTCGCAGGAACTAATTAATGTTGCCAGCCTATATTTTTACACCCCCCCTCAACATATATTTTCCTGCATCAAATATCTACATTTTAAAACCATCATTATAAGAAAGACTAACGTTTTGGCTATTGATGCATTTTATCTTACTAGTTACTTTTAGGTATATATTTACTTTTATACCAGACTTAAATGCATCATCAACCATTAGGTACAAAGAACTAACACAGACCTTTTTAGAAAATAAACTTCACAAATTTTTCAAATAAAGTTTTACCCAAAGGTTTGGTTAATAAATCAGCAACATTATCTTGTGTTTTTATATACTTAACTAACAGACATTTTTCCTTTATTTTATCCATAATGAAGTGATACCTAATATCCAAATGCTTTAGCCTTTTATTATTTACATTATTATAAGCTAGTTTTATTACTGACTGATTATCCTCATACAGTGTCACTTCATTATTTACAACATTAAAATCACAAAGCAAATTTTTCAACCAACATGCTTCTGTAATAGCCATACTTAATGCAATATATTCTGACTCACAAGAAGATAAAGATACACTGAGTTGTTTTTTACAACACCATGTTACAACACAATCAAATATTTTAAAGATATATCCAGTAGTGGATTTCCTATCTTGGGTGTCGCTTGCCCAATCTGCATCGACAAAACCGTGCAATTCTGTTCCTGTGCTGTTGTATACCAAAGAGTAATTTAATGTACCTTTTATATACCGCAGAATACGTTTTAATGCTTTGTACAACATAACACTAGCACAATGTTGATATCTACTTAGAAAACAAACTGATACACATAAATCTGGTCTTGTACCACCAACCGCATACATTAGACTGCCTATAAGTTGTCTACACTTTCTCTCTATTTCTGGAGATTCAGATTTTTCCCTTTTTAATAAATCAAACTTAAAGTTTTGATCAATGGGAGTAGACGCTGATTTACAATTTGACATGTTAATACTCTAAAACTCTAGTAAGATATGTTTTCTGACTAATCACCGTTGTACCTTTCTTTTGATCAATATCAATACCTAAGTAACATTTTGCTAAACCTAAGTCTTTCATTTTAAAGTTTCTGCCTAGCTCTCTTTTAAAATCTTCCAAAACCTTATTTTCAGAACACATCATAAGGATATCATCTACAAATAGTAAAACATATAATTTGCATTCATTTACTTTCCTAAAATATAAGCAATGATCATTTTTAGATTTACCAAAATTCTCTTTATTCATAAACTCATCAAACTTTCTATTCCAGTATTTTGGAGACTTTTTGAGACCGTATAATGATTTATTTAATTTACAGATTTCACCGCTTGGTAATTTTAGGTATATTTCCTCATCAATGTCCCCGTGTAAAAAAGCTCCTACAACATCCATCTGATGGACATGAAGTTGTAATTTATTTGCAACTGCCATAAAAACTCTAAATGTTGGTAATTTTGCCACAGGAGAGTACACATCTAAATCACAATCAGACTGTTCAAAACCTCTTGCTACTAATCTAGCTTTATATACCTTTTCATTATCTACTTGTTTAACTTTGATAACCCATTTACTAGAAATTGCTTTATTTCCTTCTGGTACACTATTTATCTCTGTCCATGTATTATTTTCTTTCAGAGTGTCTAGCTCAGTTTTCATAGCATTCCTCCACTCTTCTTTTTCTTCTGAGTTGAGTGCTTCTTCTAAGGATACCGGTTCTATGTCAACGGAAAGAAAGTTTGTATCATAATCATCTAACCTCACTGGTTTCTTTATTTCTCTGCCTCTGTTAGAGCGTTTTAATTCCTGAGGTGTTTCTTCTTCCTCTTCTGATTCCTCTTTATCTTCTGATTCTGATCCTTCTTCTTCTATAATCAATCTTTCTAAATTTTCATCAGGTTCTGATAATGGTGATCTTTCTTCTTGATCTTCTTCTTCATTTTCTATATCCATACATGGGGTTATATTACTGTGACCCTGACAAGTATCACCTACTTTTTGAGTACTAGAATTATTTCTCAAAAAAGTAACCTCTCTTTTTATTAAAACATCATTTTTATGCGGAAAATAAATTCTAAAACCTTTTGTTGATTCACTATAACCTACAAAATATCCTATTTCAGCTTTACTATCCCATTTTTTACGATTTTGATCTGGTATATGTACTGCTACTTTTGTTCCAAAAACATTTAAATTATTTATATCAAATGATCCCTTACTATACCACTGTTCATATGGAGTTACATTTCTAATCCTACTTTTACCCGTTCTGTTGATAACATATACAGCTGTGTTAACCGCTTCTGCCCACAAGTTCTTATTCAGACCGCTTGACAATAATATTGTCCTAGCCCCTTCAGTTATTGTACGCATTTCACGTTCTATGCAACCATTTTGTTGGGGTGTGTAAGGGACACTAGTTTGGTGAACAATGCCTAAGTGATCTAATAAATACTTCACTTCTTTATTCATAAATTCTGAACCGCAATCTGATCTAATTATTTCCACTTTATATTCTAAGTTTTTAATAACAAAATTCAAAAAACTCTTTATTTTATCAACAGGTTAACACTTATTTTTATGAAATTATACTGTTCTATACTTTGAGTAGTCATCCTTTATAAGTAAGTAATACCTGGCACCACCTAATGAGGTAGAGTCCATAGGTCCACATAAATCTATATGTAAACACTGACCGGGCCGTTCTGCCCTATTTATACTCAATGGAAATGGTTTTTTATGTAATTTACCAAGAAGACATGGCTCACATGTTATTTCCTCTTGTTTACTAACACTGAAATCTATGTTACTCTTATTTAATATGTTTTTTACCTGTTCTATGTCCTGATGACACATTTTCTCATGCCATTCAGTAAGACTATTGTTTGATTTACCTACACAAGCATTTTCAACATTATGTAATCTAAACTTCATAATATATAAGTTATTTTCTCTTTATGCTAATGCACACACACTTTTATTTACTTTTCTTGTGAAATAACAGCACTTATTATTTATTGTCATAACATATCCTTTATGCGCAGTTGAGCTAGCTGAGAAAAGATTCATTTTAATATCAGGAACATGTAAAATGTTATTTAATGTTGTATTTATCCATTCATGACCTGTATAAGCTTCCAAGGAAATAATACCAATGCCTATGGCTTGTATGACTTTACCGTTACCAATTAAAACTGACCTAGGACATTCTAGCTTTTTATATTTTGTAAATAAGCTTATATCATGACACATGTGCTCTGATGCACCGCTATTCATTATCCAACAACTGTTGTTTCTTTCTAACCGGGTATAAAACACAGACACAGAAAATGCATTGTTTTGACTACTATTGTTAACATTATCTTTGTTATTGTTATTTTTCTTATTCTTAAACCAACAATTTACGCTTTTATGATTATTTTTCTTACAATAAGTACAATAATTATTACCTCTATTATTTGTTTTGCAATCCTTTCTGAGATGTCCCATTTTCCCGCACTGATAACACTTTCTTGCATTACTTGTAGGCTTGGATACCAGCGCAGATGACTCTTCTTCTCAATGCTTGGAAGTAGCACGCTGTTCTTCAATCAGCAACCTTGCAGCTAGCTCATCCATGGTCCTCTTCTCAGTTGGCACCGACTCCCACGCAGACACAAAGTGTTGATACTGTGCCGGTAGCGATGAAGTTATCTTTGTGATGGCCATGGTTTCACTTACTTCAGCATTCAGATTTTTCAATCTACACAGGAGACTCTCAAACCGTCCTAAGAACTCTGATACGGTTTCTTTATCTTCAAATTTGATTGAGAAGAATTTCTGTTGGAAAATATGTATTGATAACTCCCCACGTTGCAAAACAGCAAATCTCTTTTGCTGTTTTGCAGCTCAGTATCTGTGGTATAACTTTGTCGGATATGCTTGTGACCAACATTCCTTGTGCTTTTGCATCTTTCTGCATCCATTTATCGTGCTCTTGGCCGCCTTCCTTGATTGTGCCTTCTACGACACTCAGGAGATCTGCTGCCCTAAGGATGGCCTTGACTTTGAATACCCATGTGGTCCAGTTCTATACACCTTCCAATTTCTGATGACTTTGGCCATTAGCCATATTTCCAACGAAATCCATCGTTGTATTATAATTGCTTTACCGCAATCCTTTACTGTCGTACTCTGATATTGACCTTGACACCGGTCACCGACGGAGCCCTGAGATCCGTCGTGTTACTACTACTTGTCCGTAGTATTTTATATTACCCAATCCAACACGATAGGTCGTAACAAAGAGTAAACTTAATATATACAGAAAAAGAGTGCCCTCTTGCGTCTCTTTCATGCCAACTAGTTTCATGAGTCGCCCTCTGCATATTGTCCCCAGGAACTAAATTATTACCTACGCTGTATATATACGTAGCTGTTATACCTTTTGCAACCTAAACTTATAATTTTCATTTCCGAGTTTTTCCTTGACCGGTGTTCATTTCGTTAAGGCTTTTATCAACGATTATAATCACTGATTAAAGACATTATCGGGAATGAAAATGATTATTTAGGTATACATACACCAAAAATATTAGACTGATTGTTATTTTGACTACTTTTAAACCTGTTAGATCATATATATTAGATACCAGTAAATCAGTAAAAAAAAAATATGTGCTGCAAGCTGCAACACAGGATAAACAAAGCTAAATATGGTTTTTATTTGATCAGGATTAGAGACAGTTATACTTATGTGTTATAGAAGTTGCTATGCCTAACCAATTTTATTGATATGAAATTAATATGGGAATCATCAGAAACTATATTAAATGAACTATTTAACAAAAGGAAAACCAAGTAGTGTTAAAATTAACATATTAAACAAACATTGACTTTGAAAATGTACTACGTTCAAAGAGAAAGTTTATTTATTTGCCACAAATGTAATTGAACTTTAACCATCAGTATCACACATTATATACAGTCATAAACATATGAAATAGTATAAATAAAACAAGTTTTAGTGTATTACATTTATTTTTTGTTTTTATAGTGCTTATGCTTATCATAATACCGTTGTGCAGCAATTTTTGTATTGTCATCACCATTGTACATTAATTTTCCACACAAAATTCTATTTATTGATCGACACCAACTGTGAATTATTACATTGACCGTAATATCTGTAAAATATTTAGTCAGTGGTATTTTATGTTGTTGGCAGTCAAACGGGAATTCTACTAGCAATTCTGCAAATGAAATTATATTTCTTTTTACATTTTTTTTGGGTTGATCATTTTTGAGATATGATACAATTATGTTTTGCAAGTAATGGAAGCAATTTTCAGTCTGTTTATTAGGGTAACAAAGCCACTTTTTATCAGTGTACTCTTTGGCTTTTATAAAATCATTTTGGGCATTGTCTTCATTATTGCCTATGAGATCTTGCTTACATTTTTTACAGCCTTTTACAATATTTTTTAGACATTTAGTCAGGACCCATCCACAAACATAATTTCTTTGACCTGCATCTGGTTCAAGCGTATCATTATCAAGGATTTCATTATTAAAAATAATTTCATTTTCCTCGGGAGCATCCAAAGCATCAGTTTCTTCTGTCAAAAAGAATTTTAACGATTGTAGACATTTATTTGAATCTTCCTCACAATTTGACTTATTTGAGTGCGGAGCGCTATAATTATTTAATAATAATGCTTTGAATGCTCCCTGAAAAGCAACGGTATTGGGAGCATTATTTCTCGCACCATAACTTCTAATACTCCCAAAAAAGTTTTCAATTGGGTCCTGATTAAAATTTCTTGTCAGTAATGAATCAATGCCATATTTTTTTGACATCAGATCCCAAATTGCTTCCATTCCCTCAATAGTTTTGATGAAATTATTCACAGATGGTACTACTTTCTCAACCACTCTAATTTTGTTTTCATTTTTCTTTAATTCCCTAAACCTAACTGTTTTCAACAATAATTTTGCCTCAATCCACAACTTATGATGACAAGAGTTTTTTTTGACAGCCCCAGTGTATTTCTTACCATCTTTTGGTGGGAATGTACTTACATTGAGACTGTCTAATAGATTGTCCAATAAAACAGTCATTTTAATTAATTGCTTACACTCTATAGGCAAGTCTCCTCTATCCGTTAAATGTCCTGCAGCTACCGCGACGCTGTGACTAAACAATTGAGTCGCTAATTTGACACGCATTTTATTGATTTTTTCCGGATTCACATGTTCCTCTGTCAATTTTGGTGCCGATCTTAATTCTTGATCTTCATTACGCAAGTCTGCCGCATATAATAATTGGTAATACTCCCACTTTACCGTGTTTTCAACACCATCAATTTTGTATATTAAATCTTTAGTTATTAAATTGTTTCTTATGCCCTTTATTAAATGAGGAGTATCATATAATGGAATTATGTTTTCCTTATTCACTCTTATAATATCGTGACGCCATTCCCTGCCATTTCTCAAAAATAGTCTTTTTGACTCTTCAATAAGTTCATTAATGGCACTCACGTTTACAGAGCTCTGGTCACATACCACATTTATTATTTTTAAATCCGCATTTTGACAATTAGTGATAACTTCTTTAATATACTTTTTTAAATCAATTTTAGTTAGTCTATTTGTAAAATAATACGCTATAGGCTGTTTATAATTATTTTTTACACTTTTTATCATAAATACCATCACGTGGTCGGCGAAACAGTCTTCCTTATTTATAGAGAAACCCTCAAATACATCTTTTACAGCATCATAAGACACTTGTGGTGTCAGTGACATTTCGTCAAATATGAGGCTGAACAAACGGTCTGAAACTGGTTTATCCCTAACCGTATCCTTAATTTTTTTGAAAATTAAGGGATTGGTACCTGGGCTCAACTTTATCTTACTTAAAAGAGACTTCATTGCTTTTACAGACGGTAGCGTAAAGTATTTGTGTAGCACTCGGTAACATTTTGGACTCTTTTTATAAAGAGATAGTGATAAAATTTTTTCTTCCAGGGTGAACCTTCTCCCTTTAGGTTTTTTTCTCGTCTGTAATTGCATGCTCACAAACAATTGGGCTGGTGAAGTCATATCTTGGATGAGGTTTTGAAATGAAGAAGTATTGAACACTTTCTCTGCATCCTTCAGTCTGGCCTGAAATGTTCGCCCTCTCTTGCGTAACCGCGAAATCTCGGAGCGCATACGCTGAATTTTTGCACGTAAAGGCCTTGTAGTTCTATCAGATAAAATTTTTAGTCTTGAAGAATCTGGAAAATAAGATAAAAAGTTAATATAATATAGAGGAAAGATTTGATTGTTTGTGATGGATAAACTCTGAAAATACTGAACTGATAAAAAAAACACTATTAGAAAGCTACATTATCCAGAAGAAACATGAGCTATTTTTTCAATTCCCGTGGGAGCAGAGCCCTATGACACAGCTAGTGTGCTATGTATGTTACTAATGGCTCAGTATGATTAAGTAAATTTAGATGTGAATGTTTGGATTTGTTACTTATTATAGACTAGCTGTCCCACGCGGCTTCCCTCCCGTCAACTGGCTACGTACCTACCCTATCCTACGCTATGTCTACCCTACACCTACCCTACACATACCCTACACCTATGCTACACCTACCCTACACCTACCCTACACCTACCCTACACCTACCCTACACCTACCCTACACCTACCCTACACCTACCCTACACCTACCCTACACCTACCCTACACCTACCCTACACCTACCCTACACCTACCCTACACCTACCCTACACCTACCCTACACCTACCCTACACCTACCCTACACCTACCCTACACCTACCCTACACCTACCCTACACCTACCCTACACCTACCCTACACCTACCCTACACCTACCCTACACCTACCCTACACCTACCCTACACCTACCCTACACCTACCCTACACCTACCCTACACCTACCCTACACCTACCCTACACCTACCCTACACCTACCCTACACCTACCCTACACCTACCCTACACCTACCCTACACCATTGATTTGATTTGAATTTTGACTTAATGATTTTTAATTTATTTTTCGACGTTTTTGATATTATTGTATTTGTTTTTTTTTTACGGCAGATTTTTGAGCTTATGTTGACTATAGAATATTGATTCTTACATTTACTTTTTATTATTCAAATTTTGTATTCTGTTTCCATAATGATATTGATTGTTTTTATTTTTATTTGGATTTTATAATTTTGATTATTGACATTGTGATTTTGATTCTTGACTGTTTTTTATTTTTTATTTTAGATACTGTTTTGATTATTTAACTGATTTTGACCTGTATTTAAATTTATTACTCGTATTTTTTATTAATTATGTATTGAATTGTGACTATGTAGTTATTGTGGGTGGCAATGTTATGGTTATAAGTGCTATGTACGCCGTTCTTGTCATGTGCATTAGTTCTGTTTGTTAATTTATTTTTCTGTCAATGTGAAATGCATGTGATGTGGCTGTGCTATATAAATAAATAAAAAAATAAAAAATTAAAAAAAAAAATAATATACCTACCCTACACCTACCATATACCTACCCTACACCTACCCTACACCTACCCTACACCTACCCTACACCTACCCTACACCTACCCTACACCTACCCTACACCTACCCTACACCTACCCTACACCTACCCTACACTTACCCTACACCTACCCTTACTACTATGCGAATGTAACCTGTAAACTTTTGTTTCTACCGGCGGCAGCGATCTAATTAAAATTTAGAACATAAAAGCTGCTATTGTGAATCAATCTTAAAAGAAAGACATGCTGTCGCGGACTTTTTTTTAGAACTTTTAAAGAAGAACAATTCCATAATACATTATATTTGCGTAACTTAAACCGTTTACCCAACGCACGCAACAAAAGCTCTCAAAAAGGAATATTTTTGCCAGTTTTTGCAACATTTTTCATTTATGCTCGGCTCCTATTGGTTGTAGCGTGATGTTATATAGCCTATAACCTTCCTCGATAAATGGACTATCCAACACAAAAATAATTTTTCAATTCTAACCAGTAGTTCCTGAGATTAGCGCGTTCAAACAAACAAACAAACAAACAAACTCTTCAGCTTTATAATATTAGTATAGATATAGATATTAAGTGATTAAGTGACAAAATCTCACCTTTATCAGCTATAGCTTTGGTTTTGCTAATCACACTATAATTGTGTTCTAAAGTGACTTGCTCCTGGCTAACAAAATGTTGATCTGTAAATTAAAAAATAATGATTATTTTTATTATTATTCAAAATAGTGCAACTGCTTTAGACCTTAACACAATATACATAGTATTCTATTAGGATCATTTGGCGGTCGTTATAAAACCATTTCAGAGGCCGTTAAGAGGGCGTACCACGTTCAGTGGTGCCCCCAACATATTACAATAAAACTTTCCAAAACAGTGATGGTAAAACAAAATGTCGTCAATGTAGTCTTTCTTAAAAGGCTTAAATTTTTTAGGTACAGTTGTATTTACTTAACACTTAATAGTTGTGAGTTAAGTAACACATTCTCACTGAAAACGGTTGTTATTAGCAATAATGCATTGTTTTACCTACAGCTGTAAGTGATGTATAATGTATGACTAACGTTTCATAAATAATACTTTAAAACCTTTTTATGAAGAGACAGAGAATTTTATTTCATTTTCTTTGAGACCAGTATTGAATGTGGTACATCCTCTAATTCACATCACAATAGTTTACAGTTGATTTACGTCACAACTCATCTGTCAAAAAAGAAGCAAGAAAGAAAGAAACAAGTATAATAAATTACCTTTAGCAATTTGTAAAACTGGAGTCTGTTCGGTTTGGTAAGAGACTGCCACAACAGAAGTTTGCTCCACTGAAGTCACAGCAATTGGTCCTAAAATCAAAATTTAAAAATAAATAAATATATTAGGACTAATCATAGATATTGAACTAGCCTCAGAATTTACCTTAGCTTAACAACAAAACAGTTTTATTTTTATTGATTATTATAAGATGGTCAAAGGCTGGTTAAAAATATAACTATTAGTTACTATAGTTAAATAAATATTGTTACCTGAAATAGAGGGTTGCAATATTACAGGGTCCGTAGAACTGCGAGACAGTGTAGAAGTTGAAGCTACCATCATCTGATTATTGGTATCATCCTCACTTCTTTCATCCATGGATACTCCTAAAATATAAAAAAACATGCATAGCTGTTATTATTACTAAGAAAGAACATACTCAAAAAACCATGTGTGGCTGCAGTACCGGCCCGAGTTTTCTATGGATCCTAAGCAAAATGTAGAGAAAGGGTATAATTTTTAATCAATCAATTTAATCAGTACATTAAATTATAATTTAATTATAAAACCAACTCCGAAAACGTCACAGCAAAGTAAAAGCAATAATATGATTATCATTTACGTAAGTTCTTGAACCTTTCTTTCTTTATAATGTTTGGACTAATATAATTTCCGAAAATGTAAAGACGAAATAAATTGAAAATCATGGTTTTTAAGAAACTCCGAAATTCAAACAAACAAAACTAGAAGACGAACTGAGTACCTACATAAAAAAAACCGGCCAAGTGCGAGAGGGACTCGCGCACAAAGGGTTCCGTACAATTGTCGCAAAAAATGGCAAAAAAAATCTCGTTTGTTCTTTAGTATTTTTTGTTATAGTGGCAACAGAAATACATCATCTGTGAAAATTTCAACTGCCTAGCTATCACGGTTCATGAGATACAGCCTGGTGACAGACGGACAGACAGACAGACGGATCGCGGCGTCTCAGTAATATGGTCCCGTTTTTACCCTTTGGGTATGGAACCCTAAAAATAATTAATCAGATGATTATATTCAGGATAAGAATATGTACATACTTAAAAACTAAACAAAAGTAAACTTTACAAACTTAACCGATCACGTGCAGAGTACGTCCCAGGTTGATTGTATTGTGACGCTGATTAGTGTTTGTTTTAAAACGACGTCCGTAGTCCGTGTTTGGCGTGCATTGATATAATAGTGTAGTGCTTTAGCTACGCACACATGTAAGAATAACCGTGGTGGGGCGCTTGGTGTGAGCGGAACAAGCTATCGAGTGTCGCGCTGCGCCAGTGTTCCCGCGCCGCTATTGCGAGTGCACGTACACGAATTTTGGCGCGAAATGGCGAGTTCACGGCGAAGTTATCGGCTCGATTCGAACGAAATTATTGACTTCTTGGTTGCTGATGATGATTCGGATATTGAAGAAGCCCCAGATATTGAAATTCAAGGTAAATTATTGTATTTTGTTGGGTTATTATTGTAGAAATGTAGCCTTTTTGCGTCGTACATATTTTTATTATTTTTTTCTCTTTCCAGACCTTATTCATAACGTGACCAGACGTCCCGTTTTGAACGGGACTGTCCCTTTTTACAATTACGAGTCCCGGTGTCCCCGAAATGAACTGCGGGACGCAAAATTGTCCCGTTTTCAGAAACCGCGCGAAAATTTGAGTAGCGGATACAGCTCGCCCGTCGATGTGACGCCCGCACCAACCGGACGCGAGCTAGCGGTGTGCGAGAGCGAGACCGCGTCATCGACGATGACTCATCGTCAACATAACGATAGCGGAGAGTGTATCTATCGCTCGTGTTTTGTTTACTTAGGTATTAACTATTGTGTGACAAACTTTTCATTCGCCCACTTTTCGCTATTTGTTGTGTTTTTATTTGATGCTCGTGTAGTAAATAATTTCTTTTGCTTTAGAATCAGAAGTTAAAATGCCGAAACGCAAGTGTTCGTTCAATGTTAGCTTACAAGCAAAATATCCGTTTATCAAGCAAATAAATACTCCATCAGATGTCAGATGTGAAAAGTGTCGTACAGAATTTAGTGTTTCCCACAGTGGTGGCGGTGATATTGAACAGCATTTAAAGTCTGACAAACATAAAAATGCCGATCGTGCCGCCGCTTCGAGTTCTTCGATGTTCGATTTTTTCAAGAAATCGGACGCGCCGACTTTGAAGGATTTGGATATCGCCGCGGCAGAAGGCGTCTGGGCTTATCACACGATACAAGAAAACCACAGTTTTCGTTCAAATGATTGTGCATCGAAATTGATTCAATCATGTTTTGATCCCAAATTTACATGCGCGCGTACGAAATCAGAAGCTATTGTAGTAAATGTTTTGACGCCTACAGCGATGAAAGAATTAAAAGATGACCTTGATAAGTGCAGTTGTATTACAATACTAAACGACGCTTCAAACCACGGTAACAAGAAAATGTACCCTATTGTAGTGCGCTTTTTTCAACCTTACGTAGGTGTGCAAGTAAAAATTTTAGATTTCCAAGACCAACCTGGTGAAACTTCTGACATCATTATCAATTATTTAAACCAAGTGTTGACAGATAATAATTTGACAGAAAAAGTCGTAGCATTTTGTGGGGACAATGCCAACGTCAATTTCGGAGGAGCAGCTAGGCGAGGGACTAACAATGTTATAACGAAATTACAATCATCTCTGAAAAAAGAATTAATAGGTATTGGATGTGGAGCCCATGTAATTCACAATGCAATAAAATCTGCTGCAGATGGGCTACCGGTAGATTACGAAAGCGTTATTGTGAAGATTTATTCATTTTTTTATATTTACACGGTTCGAGTTGAAGCTCTAAAGGAGTTTTGTGCCGAAACTGAAACGGAATATCAACAAATGCTCGGCTATAGCAAAACCAGATGGCTTGCTCTTATGCCTGCTTTGGAGAGGGTTTTAAAAATGTATCAGCCGTTAAAAAGCTACTTTTTGAGTATTGAAAAATGTCCTCTGTTACTAAAAAACTTTTTTGAAGATCCCACATCCGAATTGTGGTTTTATTTTTTACACGCTCAGTCAGCAAGTTTTCATCAAGCTGTCTTGAAACTTGAAGGTCAGACTGTATCGGCAATTGAAGCTGCGAAAGAAATCAATCAATTAAAAGACAATTTAACTCAGAAACAGACCCATCAGTTTCTTCCATTTACTGTCCGTCAATTAATGTTAAAATTGAAAAATACTGGTACTGATATCGATGAAGAATTTGTGAAGAGGATGGCTACAGAATTTTATAAAACAAGCCGTGAATATCTGGACCAGTGGACTTACTTTCTTACCAAAGAATTGGAGATATTTTATAGGGCAGATTTAAAAAAGGTCCCCACATGGGAAGACATTCAAAAATCTCTGGATGTATTAATTGAAAAACAATATATTGACTGTAATAAGGATACTGAAGTTTTTGACGAATTTTCATTAATTTCTAATTACATTACATCGCAAAAAGTGACTGAATGGAATAATTTAAATGTTTCCACGGAAACCCGTTGGGTGGAACTATTCAAACACTTTCGCGCCAACAATCTTCAGCATGAAAACTTTTCGATTTTAATTGAATATATTTTATGTTTGCCTGCTACAAATGCTCCAGTAGAAAGAGTATTTTCGATTATGAACAAATTGTGGACATCTGAAAAAACCCAGTTACAAATTTCAGTTCTAAAGGCGATGTTGATAATTAAGGTGAATATAAAAAAAACGTGCCAAGAGTTTCATTCTTACTTGAAATCGTCTCCAGCTATATTAAAACAAATTTGTTCCTCTGATAAATATAAATATAATTAAACATTTTGGGTACCTATATTTTGTGATTCGTAACTTTTAACCAACTTTTTCTGAATAAATAACTTTAAAAAGTGTTTTTTTTTTTTTTATTGACAACCTATTATTTGACCGAAATAAACCGATGTCCCGTTTTGAGTCAAAGAATAAATGGTCACGTTACTTATTCAAGACTTGCAAGAGGTTGTATCGGTTCATGATCGACAAGATGTTGATGCTGACATGTCAGACGACTTATCTGAACCTGTACGGGGGGAACATGTACGGGGCCGGGGTCGTACACCTCGAAGAAATACGAGATCCCGCCTCGGTCGCGGTCGCTCGGCGGTGCGTTCGGCTACACGCGGGCGCGGCGTTACCCGCAGATCAGCAGCAGCACTTACCCTCAGAGAAATGGATGAAGGTAATGGATGGTCATACCAAGCACTGCAAGAACCCCCAGAAAATCCAGTATTTCAAGAAGTATCTCAAGTATTGGCTCCAGTAGATGAAAGTTCGTCAGAGTTGGATTGTTTTTCAATTTTTTTCCCCGATTCTTTTTGGAACACTCTAAAGACGGAAACTAACCGTTACGCAGCTCAAATGAAAACCAAACAAGCAAGAAAAGGCATTCTGAAACCTGGCACTATGTTGTACGAATGGAAAGCTGTCAAAAAATCGGAACTAAAGACATTTTTTTCTATCGTGATTCATATTACGCTTGTACACAAGGAGAGTTTTGATTCATACTGGTCTACACGGGAAATAATAGCCACTACATTCGCCGGGAAGCACATGAATAGAAACAGATTCCGAGCCATTTATAGCTGTCTCCATCTGAATGATAACGCAAACTACAAACCGCGTGGTGATCCCGAGTACGACGCTTTTTTCAAACTCCGACCTTTTTTTGATGACATGTGTCGGTTGTGTCAAGAGTGTTATTATCCCAATGAGCACTTGACTATCGATGAGGGTACTTGTGGGTTTAGGGGACGAGTGCACTTCAAAGTGTATGACAAAGATAAGCCCGATAAATATGGCATGAAAGTGTACATGCTCTGCGACGCGGAAACAGGATACATACTGCGCATGGTTCCCTACATAGGCGACTCGAAATCGGTGGAAACGATTATCACGGAATTGAGTGAACCATACTTCGGTAAGTGGCACACCATATACATGGACCGTTTCTTTACAAGTCCGACAATCGCAGACTTATTGTGGATAAAGGACACTCGCCTTGTTGGCACTGTAATGGCGAATCGTCGTGGTCTGCCACAGGATTGGCGTCATCAACCGTTGGAAAAAGGCGAAATGGCCTTTTGTCACCGGGCCAATCTAACCGCTTGTAAATGGAAGGACAAGCGTGATGTACTCATGCTTACTACGAAACACGGAGCTAGCTGGACAGAGGTGGATGCAAAAGTCAAAGGTGTCGGTGTGACCAAAAGGCTGAAACCAGATTGTGTACTAGATTACAACCACCACAAATTTGGTGTAGATCTGAATGACCAGTATGTGTCTTACTACTCCTTGAATAGAAAGAGCATGAAGTGGTGGAAAAAGATGTTTTTCAACCTGGTAGCAAGAGCAATGGTAAATGCTTACGTCATTTACAATAAATCAAGGTCTCAAAGGCGCCGCCCGCGATTCTCACAGTTCCTGATGGAGTGTGGTGACCAGCTGCTGCAAACTGCACCAGAGGCTGAACCAGGACCCTCACGTGGCCCACACCATGTAGGCAGCAGTACCAGACTAGTGGGAAGGCACTTTTCAGAAAGGAATAAGAAAGGAGTGTCCCTAAACGACACTCTAATGGTAGGACCAACGCTGCAAGCAGATTTAAGACACACTGTCATGAGATGGAGAATGCACGTTATTGGTATAGTGGCAGACATAATTAAAATGTATCGTCAAGTTAGAGTGGCCGATGAAGATGCTATCTTCCAGCGAATACTCTGGCGAGACGATCCTGAAAAGCCAATCAGAGATTATGAGCTGATAACGGTGACCTTCGGGACCGCATCTGCACCATATCAAGCAGTTAGATCGCTCCAGCAGGTCTCATATGATGAAGGAGACAAATTCCCACTTGCAGCAGACAGAGTTTTAAATTGTTTTTATATGGACGATTTAATGACAGGATGTAACAACATCGAGGAAGGTGTAGAAATCTGTAATCAAATGGTAGATCTATTAGAAAAAGGAGGATTTACATTACAGAAATGGAACAGTAATAATCAGCAATTATTAGATAAATTAGGTTCTATGGACAGGAATGAAGGAATTCTGCAAACAGGTCAAAAAAGGATAAAAAATGAGGACATTAAGAATAAGGACAAACAGGACATGATAGTAAAGGATAGGGAACAAAATAATAAGGACAGAGAAATCAAACTAGATAGTACTACAAAAATATTAGGACTCACCTGGAACCGCCATGAAGATTCCTTTCAGTACGCGGTAAATCTCCAACCGCTGACGAAGGCACCTGTAACAAAAAGATCTATAATATCAGACATAGCTCGTTTGTTCGACCCATTAGGATGGTTAGCTCCTAGTGTGGTTGTAGCAAAGGTGTTCATCCAGAAATTATGGCTCGCAGGTGTTAGTTGGGATGAGGAATTAACTACGGAATTAAAAACAGAGTGGAGTACTTACCGCGAAGAGTTAAAATTGCTTACCAAGGTTCGAATACATCGTTGGCTTGGGACTAGTTCAACTGATGAACTGGAATTGCAAGGTTTTAGTGACGCCTCGAAAGCTGCATACTCAGCAGTCGTTTACTTGCGGGTAATTGATACCACAGGCAAGGTGCAAGTTTCATTGCTGGTTGCAAAAACAAGGGTTGCCCCAATAAAACAAGTCAGCATTCCTCGATTGGAGTTATGTGGAGCAGTACTCTTAGCCAAGCTATTGACAGAGTCTGCAGAGGTCTTAAATATACCAAAGGAAAAGATTTCAGCGTGGACTGATTCGACAGTAGTGCTATCATGGCTTAACAGCCATCCTAGCCGGTGGAAAACCTTTGTTGCGAATCGGACTGCTGAAATATTGGGTGTAATGAGTTCGTCTCAATGGTTTCACGTGTCGACCAATGAGAATCCAGCAGATTGCGCTTCAAGAGGAATACTACCCAGTTCATTGGTTAGTAATGAGTTGTGGTTTTCTGGACCGCCATTCCTGAAAAACAAAATAATAGAGTACAAAAGGCCAAAGGATTTAAAAATAGATTTAGAGCAAACAATAAAGGCTCATGCAGCTGTAATCCCACAACACGTAGTCCTAGAAAATTATTCTAGTCTACGCAAACTAGTTAGAGTAGTGGCGTATTGCCGACGATTTTTGAAGAAGGACAAATACAATGGTACATATTTAAGGGACCAAGAAATAGAGGCAGCATTAGAAACCTGTATAAGGAAGACACAAACAGATATATTTACAACAGAATATACACAGTTAAAAGAAAAAGGGTATTTAAACATCAAATCTAGCAAACTGAAGTCACTTTGCCCTTTTCTTGACACAAAAGGTATCATAAGGGTTCGAGGACGACTTGCAAAGTCGGAACTGGACGAAGATTCGAAATATCCGATAGTCCTACCACATTCTAGCCATCTGACTCATCTTATAGTAGCAGATGCGCATGAAAAAACACTGCATGGTGGTCCTCAGTTGCTGTCAAACTTTTTAAGGTCAGCCTATTGGATAATAGGTGCTAGATCGCTAATCCAACAGCATGTTCGCAAATGTGTGATTTGTGCAAAACAGAGGGCTAGCGTCAGAAATCAACTGATGGGTGATCTTCCATCAGTCCGATGTAGACCAGCAAGACCATTTTTGCATAGCGGAGTGGATTATGCTGGACCCATAAGCATAAGAACGACAAAGGGCCGTGGTCACCATTCATACAAAGGCTATATATGCCTTTTCGTTTGTATGTCCACCCGCGCTCTTCACTTAGAAGTCGTCAGTGATATGAGCACACAGGCATTTTTAGCAGCCTTTCGGCGATTTGTTTCGAGACGAGGTCACTGTGCTAAATTGTGGAGTGACAACGGTACCAACTTTGTTGGTGCCTCCCGAGAGTTACAACAGTTGGCCTCTATACAGCCAGCAATAGCAGAACACCTGGAAGCAAACAATACTGAGTGGCATTTTATACCGCCTCATGCACCTAATTTCGGTGGACTTTGGGAAGCAGGTGTAAAATCCACAAAGTTTCACCTTAAAAGGGTAATCGGCGACTCAACGCTTACATACGAGGAAATGTCCACACTCCTCAACCAAGTGGAAGCGTGCTTAAATTCGCGACCGATAAGCGTTATTAACTTTGCTGACCCTGGTGAACCCCTGCCGTTAACCCCTGGACATTTTCTGATCGGCGAGCCGTTAGTTAATGTGCCAGATAAAAATTATGAAAGTTCCAATATAAATTATTTGACTCGGTGGCAATTAGTTCAACGAATGATGCAGTCTTTTTGGAAACGATGGTCCCACGAGTATTTGTCAAATCTTATGAACAGATACAAATGGTCTTCTCAAGTTCCAGAGCCCAATATTGGGGACATTGTTTTAATTAAGGAAGATGATTTACCCCCAAGTCGTTGGTTGTTAGGACGGGTTGTGGAGAAACATCCCGGTGATGATAACGTTACCCGTGTGGTCACATTGCGCACCAAATCCTCCACAATTAAGAGACCAACTTCCAAATTGTGTGTTTTACCAATAGCTCAATGAATTTTGTTTTTTTTTATCAAGTCTATGTAAAACTTCTGCAGGTCAAATCTATGTGTTATTTTTAAGATCAAATTTATATTTACAAAGTTTTAATTTATACATTTTATAGGTTTATTTATACTTTATTTATATCTTCGCAAATCTTAACTATGTACTAAGTTTTTACAACCGCTAAGATATTTGAGCTGATGAAGTCTGTTTATTTTTGTTTGTTTATTAGATTTACGAAGTATTATAGCTGATAGTGTATGCAAAGTGCAAATTTTAGATCTAAGATAATTTAAGAAGGACATTCCGCCACTAAATGTCCTTGGTGGGCGGTATGTTAATGCAGAAACCGTAGTGATAATTTGTATAAATTCAAAAGTTTGACCTCAAGCTCGATAGATGGCGTTGGCGTCAAATTAGATCTCGCTATGGTTTCGTTACCGCGATTTAGTTGTACTCGAGTGTACTTTAGAAAATATATACCAGCTTAGATCAGGACACAATTTGGTTTTATTTCAATTTTAACCCTATTAGTGTTCACACATATTGTGTGTTAGTCCAACATTACCAGCTCGGTAATAAACACACAGAGTATAACAGAATGTCTAATTTCCAACTTAAAAGGTGATTCGCAGGAACTAATTAATGTTGCCAGCCTATATTTTTACAAGTTTCCCTTCTTTGATTATTCTTTTTGCACATTTTACATTTTAGATAGTTAGACTTTTTCTTTGATCCAAGTGGTACAGGAATTTTTTCAGGCCAGTGACCCCCATTTGAAGAATCAGCTGGTGCAACCACTGGGTTTTGCTCGTTGGACCCCTTTCGATTGCTGTATTTAGAGTGCCTTATCAGGTGCTTGAGATCAACAACGGGTTCAATTTGAATTAGATTTCTGATCAGCTCTTCCCGGAAAGTAATAAATTCGTAAGATTTGTCGTTATTCTTGCAGTATTTTTTAAATAGAAAAAAGCTGTTCCAAACGGCGATATCAAGAAGGTGGAAAAACACCTTTTTGTACCACCTTATAGTCTTTCGAGGTGATGAATAGTACGAGACCATTTGGTCAACACGATCAACTCCAGACATGAATTTGTTGTATTGAACCACTTCTCGTGGTTTAGTTTTAGGCTGTCCACGTCTGTTAGTTATTTCAACCAACTCAGGATGATATTCAGTGGTGATCATGTTCACGGGTCGTTTGTCCACCCATTTCGAAACGTAAATCCGATTTCTTTTTGCCCAAACATGATTTCCTTTTTTGAGTTTCTTGGACAGTAAACGTTTTGGGTTGCCTTTTCTATTCACTCGTAATGTTCCCGTTGAATGTGTCTTGAGATCTAGAAGTTTTTGGGATAATTCTATGGAATTGTAGTAGTTATCTATTTAAAGTGAATGACCTTTAAAAATGTATGGTCTCATAAGTCTCAAGACGGTCTTTAATACTTTCTTCCCCTTTTCTGTGGTGTCAGCTACTTTACCAGAATACATTAACATATTTAGGACATAAGCGCTCGATGTTGTCAGTTCATAAAATTTTATGCCATATCTAGCTCGCTTTGACAATATGTACTGTTTACATGTCAAACGACCTTTAAATAACAGTAAAGATTCATCCAAACTCAATTCTTTTTCCGGTTTATAACATAATTTTCTTGTTACAAAATCCATAAAAGCACTTACTTTTTCTAGTCCTTTCGCGTCTGAAGAAGCAACGTTTAAACATCTTAGTATCTGTTCATATCGACGTCCAGATAGTACCGACACAAAAATCGGATGGTAATAGAATGGATCTGACATTGTAAACAGTTTACGTTTTTGTGGAGTAGCAACATGACCGCTAAGTAAACACAATCCCAAAAATTTTAGTAACTCTTCTCGGTCAACTTCTTTGTATATGTAAGAGCGACTGTTTCTAGTCTTAGGCCTATTTCTTTTACATAAATCGAGTCCGTAGGCGTTGGTGCATTCCATTATGTAATCAACAATTTCAGGCGGGAATACTCGATTAAAAATATCAACTACTGTTGTAGTTTCATCAACAGGAAACCGGATACCTACTGAATTATCATCGAAATCGAAATCAGGTATGGGAGAGATGGTAGCGCTCCATTCTTCATCGATAGTAGAAGCGCCTCTTACACTAGAAGGTAACTCAGGTTCTTCTCTTGGGCTATATTGAGGTGAACGGTTCGTAGACGGTAACGCAAGATCATTTTGTCCGGGACGAGTATCAGTTTCATACCTTTGGTCAATTTGCGATGACGGGCGAAAAAAAACTGGCTCAGAATGATATCTTGACGAATGGCACACAGAAGGCGTCTCGGGTAACTCTACATGATCAACTTGAAGCGAACGGTAAACAGGAGTTATTGCAGAACCATCTCCTGATAAATGGGACACAGTAGGTGTTTCAGGTACCTCTAAATGGCTAACCTGAAGCGAATGGCACGGAGAAGGGGTCTCGGGAACAAGTACTTGGCCTGCATGAGGTGAATGCTGAATAGGAGCAGAATCATCTTTTGAAGAACGACATTTTGAAGGAAACTTAAGCCTTGGTATTTGCTGAACTTCCGGCAAAACATTATCGAAAGATGATGTTTCATATGTTTGGTTATCTAGACGTGAACAGCATGCAGATGTTGACTCAGGTTGATCTTGAGTTAAATGATTATCGGACAGTGACTTAGGCTCACTTGCATGGCTTACATGGCTACTAGGTGAATGATGCGTAGATGGTAACTCTGGAGTGCTTTTAGATAAATGGTGTAAAGACAGCGATTTTAGGTTCATTTTTTTGGGGAGATAAACGGCGAACAGAATCTAAATCAAGGTCGTCTTGAGGTGAACGGTGAACAGGACCTGAATCAGGATCAGCTTGAAGTAACTGGTGCACAGGCGGCAACTTAGGTTCATCCTCATGGGCACCTTGAGGTGAACAGCGAAGAGGACGTAACTCAGGATTATTTTGAGATAAACGGCGCATAGAACGTGATGCAGATTCGTCCTTGTAGTCGTTTTGAAGTGAATTTGTTACAGTATCATTAGATTGCCTTTTCAATCGTTTAGGTAACGGAAATATTTCCGAGTCTGATGAATTCGCAATTTCATAATCAGATTTATCATGTTGTTCGTTAGTACCTACATTATTCTCTGTCTCAGATAGATTGGATAGAGAGCCTTGGCAACTAGAATGCGAGTCTTTATCATTGCTGTCGTCAAGATCTTCTGAGGCCTCTGAATCTGATTCTGAGCTCTGACTATCAGTACCACTTGAAACAGATCGGAAACTGGAACCATTATTAGTATTTTTAGATAGTACCTGCTTAGTATGAAGCGATTTTGACGGTGAGTTGATATTATTACCACGGCGTGCATGGGGTTGACTTTTTCGGGTCTTTTTTCTTATCAGGGCACCACCAACTCGTGATCTTGTTGTTGGTAATACGAAAGACTCACTAAGGTTGCTGTCACTATAGGAATCTTCTTCACTGGGTTCATAATTATTGACCGAACCGTACTCTCCGTCGTCTTCAAACGGGTCCCGAGCTGTTTCATCTGATGACCGATGTTCAAATATTTTCATAGTTTTTTTTTTGCGTTTATCCATCTAAACAAGCAAGAAACACATTGATTAGATCCCTAGATAATGTAAAATATCTTTCTGCTAGATAAACATCTAGTTACAACGTAATTTAGGTAGGTACCTGCGTAAAAAATCAAAGGAGCTAGTAGGTACTTACATTTTGTTATTACTCATTTAAAAGTCCGTTTAAAAAATGAGTTATAGCAAAACATAACTCTCTAAGGATAGTTTATCTGTTTTTACGTAACGTATAATAAATAAACAGTCATAATACTTACATTTTATGCAAAATCACTCTCAAAAACAACAGTAAAAGCAGCCGGTTCTCGGCGGCGCGCGCGCGCGTACCCCTAGGTTGACACTACGTGACTGAGGCAACGAGAATGTAGGGGCGCGGGTATCATGGCGTCGTGCGTATTCTATGTACCACCAGCGCACGAGCAGGACATCTTCTTTTTGAAGCACCAAAAATCATAATGTAATGTGACATAACAATTTTGAAATTTTCATGCGTTGTGGCGGAAAGACGTAGCTAGTACAATTTTGTATTGCGAGTCGACGTGAGTAAACGGTCTGCTTAAAACGAGTAAAATAAAATAGATCTTTGAATCCTGTGCGATAGAACTTATACATCATAACATTATTATTATTTGTATATATCGCATACCTAAACACAATTACAATATATTCTATGAAAAATTAGAGAACATACTAAGGATAAATTGTTCACTTTCCAATAAGAAATTAATCTTAACTGGCGACTTTAACATTGACATCCTAAAAAGGAATAAAACTACACTAGAATTTGAACATTTTCTTGCCCAATTTAATCTTAACTTAGCTCTTTTCAAGCCTACCAGATTAAGCAGCAACTCCTGCATAGATAACTTTGCACACTCCTACAGAAAAGACTGTAAAGCACAAATAATAGACCTAATTCTATCAGATCATACATCTCAAATACTAAGTGTACCTATCAAAAAATCATGTAAACTTAAATTTTGGAAAACTCAAAAGCAAGACATATGCCCAGAAAATTTAAAGAAGTTTAAAAACTATCTATGCAATTTAACTTTCACCCAAGTTTATAGCACTAATGATGTCAATGACTCCTATGACTTTTTTGCAGATGATTTTTTGATCCTTTATAAACTATGTTTTCCTACAAAACATGTAACGATAAAAACGAATACTAAAACTAAATGGATTTCTCGTGGTATAAAAATCTGTAGTCAAAAGCAGAGAAAATTACTCTGGTCGTATAGATTAAAACCTGACTGTAAAAATAAACTTGATTTAAAAAATTATACTTCGATTTACAAAAAAGTTATACGACTAACACAGAAAGCTCAAAATAACCACTTAATTAATAATTCTCAAAATAAATCAAAAGCTGCATGGCAAATAATTAACAAATCCAAATTTCGCCTACCACAACATCTAATACCGTCCATAAAGAGAGGTAATTCCACTATCACACATCCCACGGTTATCGCAAACGAGTTTAATAACTTTTTTGTAGATGTAATTGAAAAAAACAAAAATAGTAATGTTAATTCGACTAGTAAAAATACTTTTAACAACTTAACTTCACAATCATTATATATGCAACCAGTTTTACCTATTGACCTAATAAAAATAATTAATAACCTTAAAAATACAAATACTGTTGGCTATGATGGAGTAAGCACTCAAGTTGTGAAATATGTCAAAGAAATTATAGCACCACCATTAACGCACATTATTAACTTATGCATAGCAAATGGTGTTTTTCCTAATAGTCTTAAAAAAGTAATTATTAAGCCCTTATACAAAAGAGATGATAAATCATATGTGAAAAATTATAGACCCATTGCCAAAGTGCCTATATTTTCAAAAGTTATCGAAAAAGTAATTTTCAATTCCATTTATAATTATTTTGAAAAAAACAAGTTATTTTGCAATGAACAAAAAGGATTTCGAAAAAATACTAATATCAATATGGCATTGTTCGACCTCCTTTCTTATATTATGACGTCTGTTGATGAAAGAGCTCCGGTGTGTGCTATATATACCGATATGACGAAAGCGTTTGACTTCGTCAATCATAAGATTTTGCTAAATAAACTATATGGCTATGGAATTCGAGGTAATATTTTAAAACTTCTGGAGTCATATCTGGATAACAGATCCCAGTGCACAGAAATATCTCAACTATGCCAAAAAAGTAATTTAGTAACCAATTACACATCTCAACCAAGAGTTATAAACTTCGGGGTGCCTCAAGGTAGTGTGCTAGGGCCGTTACTTTTTTTAATATATATAAATGATCTCCCAATACTCATTTCTCAAAATATGGTACTTTTTGCCGATGACAGTACAGCTGTTGTAAAGTGTACTAATCCGGTCTCTTACGAGAATGATATAAATGATTGTCTAAATAATATAATCAACTGGCTAAATAGCAACAACCTAGTGATTAATTTAAACAAAACAAAAGTAATGCATTTTCATCAAAGGTGTGAAAAACCTCCAGTTCATGTTACTTATGACAAGTGCCAAATAGAAGATACAAACAAAGCCAAATTTTTAGGTATAGTGCTTGATAGTAAACTAACATGGAAACCCCATATCGAAGAAATTTGTCTCAAATTAAATAAATCTGCATATGCACTGTTTCAGCTGTCAAAAAAAGTTAATACACAAACACTTTTAATAGCGTATCACGGATTGGTTGCATCAGTTCTGAGGTTTGCTATAATTTTTTGGGGGCAATCAACTGAAAGAGAAACTGTGTTTAAAGCACAAAAACGATGTATTCGGTCCATGTGCGGCTTAAAAACTACCGATACTTGTAAACCTCATTTTAAATCATTAAAGTTACTGACTATGCCAGCTATGTACATTTATGAGACTGCTTTATTTGTTAAAACCAACTTACACCTATTTCAAAAAATATCCGAAGTGAAAAAGACTCCAATGCGTTCTCAATATGTAAATAAACTTTGCGACAGAAAATGTAGAACCGCTTTAATGAAAAAGAGTTTCTTTGGCATGGCTCCGAAAATTTATAACAATATACCTGATAACATAAAAAATTTGCCCCTACTAAAGTTTAAGAAAAGTCTATATTCGCTATTGCTCGAAAAATGTTATTATACAGTAGAAGATTTTATAAATGATAAATTTTAATATTTCTGTGCAATAAATATTTGCTGTTTTCTTGAATATTTTTGGTTAGATTTAATTGTAGATTTTATTAAGGTATTTAAATACATTTAAAATGGTAATTGTACTCAAATATTTAAATTTGTTTTATTATGTTAGATTTTTTATTTTCTTTTATTTTTTGCTTTTATTTTTATCAATATTTGTACGCCTTCACGGCAAAACATAGCGCCCTTTATAATTAACCTAAGATCTTTATGTAAATACCTATGTTTCACAAATAAATATTCTGATTCTAATAGACGTGGTAGTACGTTCTGTCACCACTCGTAGCTGTCTTGGAACGTATATACACGCCACCGCCCATGTAAGGGTTAAGCAATTGTTTTTGTAATGCTTCAAACGATTTTTTAGGTAACAAATAAATGCGAATATCTTCTATCAAACTTTCAATATCTGCGTAAGTAGTTTTAAGACGCAATTTTGCACTAGGCGAGTGTTAGATACGGGACACAAGTGAAACTCAGGCGGCTATGAACGCACTAACTCTTTATTCTCAAGACGCGTGAACAAGCCCGCAGCGGGAGGTGCGGGGCGCTGCGCGGCGTCGTCTGCGCAGGCAGTCCTCAAGGCCGCGCATCGCTACACATACATATATTATTATTTATACACAACATCGCCCAACCTTATTTCAAAAGATACAATTAGGTACATAATAAAAATACTACATTAACAATAGGTACTTATAACTACACACATGTACAACATTTTTACATTCGCCATCATAGTTATAGATGTTCGCCATTCACTGGTCACTTGCCTAGCGCAAGGCTTCTGTAGTCAATCCTTGGGATCTGCCGCAACACCCTGTCGGGACGGCCGGGCGGCACAGGCGCGGCCGGCGACGTCGGCGCCGCTGGCGGCGTACTTGCACCTTGTCCCCCCTCCCGCGCGGCGGCGTCGGCTTGGAACGCGGGTTGGGGGCTCGGTGGATCTGCTGATGCTATGTCCTCGTCCCTATCATCCTCGACTTCTCCAGCCCAACTTCGTTGTACATTGCCTTTATATAACACAATCTGGTTTTTGTGTTTTTTTATTACATTACCTGTTAAAATATCGTTAATCAAATACACTACTTTACCACTCTTGTCTACTATGGTCCCTCTGCACCATATGAACTTATCTTTATTGTGATATTTTTTGTATAAAACATCGTCTCCATTTTTAAAAATTTGTGTATTTTTTCCGCCATAGAATTTATACTGCAAACACTGTTTTGATTTTACTGTGCTGTCCAGTGACGCGTTTGAGGGTGAAGACAGCGGTTTTTGTGACACTAGATCCAACCTTGATCTTAGCTTGTGTCCAAAAACTAATTGAGCCGGAGAGAACCCTGTCAATGAATGTACTGAATTCCGGTAATCAAAAATATATTTTAACTCTAGTGTCTTTTTGGCTATTACTAGATAAAATACAAGATTTTATACCCTTCTTTGCGATCTTCACATAACTTTCGGCCTGGCCATTGCTCGCAGGATTATAGGGCGGTGACGTCACATGCTCAATCCCGTTAATTGTACAAAACCGTTTAAAATCTTGTGATGTGAAAGCCGTGCCGTTATCGCTTACAATAGTATTTGGTAACCCGAACCTTGAAACAAACTCGTATAGTTTTTCTACTGCAGCTAATGAGGTCGTTGAACCACACATATCGTAAATTTCCACCCATTTCGTGTATGCATCTACTATAATTAAATAAAATCTATTATCTAACGGACCCAAGAAATCGATGTGCAACCGGTAAAATGGTTGGGGTGGGTATTTCCAGGGGGCAAGCGGTGCGCGCGGAGGGCTACCCCTCGTAAATGTATGCAAACACTACAAGAGTTGATCATAGTTTCTATTTCTTTATCAATACCCGGAAACCAAAACCGGGAACGAGCTTCGGCCTTAGTTTTAACAATGCCCAGGTGGGCAGTATGAAGTTCGTTTAATATTTTAATTTTTAGACTGTCTGGTAAAATCAATTTATGCCCTCTCATAACACAGCCGTCTTCATAAGATAATTGATTCCTGCATGCATGGAACGGTTTTAAATTCACATCAGACACGCTTCTAGGCCAACCTTTAAAAATAAAATCAATGACCTTCGTTAAATTAACATCCCTGCTAGTTTCCTTGCGTAATTCGTCCCGCGTAACTGGCATGTGTCCATCTATCACAAAGTGAATATACGACGCGCGGTCAATCGGGGCGGCCGCGGCGGCAGCGTGCTGAGCGCTGACCCCGCGTTCGCTGTCAGCGGTCATTGACCGCGACCGCTTGTCGTCGCCGTCGTCAGGAAGACTTGCGCGGGACAAATAATCCGCGCTGTTATTCTCGCTACGAACGTATTCGATTTTATAATTATATGCGCTGAGGAACAACGCGTATCTTTGTAATCGGTTTGCCGAAACCTCCGGTATACCTTTGTGCGGCCCAAAAATAGAAATTAAAGGCTTGTGATCGGTGCGAAGAATGAACGGATCTGACTTACCGTACAAGTACTGATGGAATCTTCGGACTCCAAAAATAATAGCCGTTGCGTCTTTCTGAATTTGAGAATAACGTTTTTCAGCTGTGTTCAGAGTGCGGGACGCAAATGAAATAGGACGCTCGCATCCATCCTTATCACTTTGCGATAATATAGCACCTAACCCATTAGGTGAAGCGTCCACCGTGAGGATTAACTTTGCATTTGGGTCGAAATGCGCTAACACCTGATCCGACGTTAAATGTTTTTTTATTTCTACGAACGCTCTTTGATGTTCGTCAGCCCAATGCCATTTGACACCCTTCCTTAAAAGATCGTATAAGGGACTTAAGATTTCAGACGCCTTAGGTACGAAATTACGGTAATAATTAACTAATCCTAAAAACGATTGAAGTTTGCCTATATCTGTGGGTATTGGGGATTTCTCAATTGCTATTACTTTATCAGATGATTTTTTTAACCCGTCTTTGTTAATAACATACCCTAAGTAGTTTATCTCATTCTTAAAAAAATCGCACTTTTCTTTTTGTAATGTTAGTCCGGCGTCTTGCAGCCTCTGTAACACTGCCGTTAACCGTTGTAAATGTAAACCCGGTCCATCGGCTGTAATTAGGACATCGTCTAAAAGACATAACACACCGTCCATACCTGACAATAGGTTTTCCATAGCGCGCTAAAAAATAGACGGTGCACTGGTTAAACCAAAAACCATACGTGTATACTGAAACAATCCGCGGTGAGTATTTATGCATGTAATTTTTTGTGAGTCATCATCTAAAACAAATTGATTGTAGGCCATGGATAGGTCTAACTTAGAGAACTGTTGACCTCCGTGCTTTTGAAAACAGTTCGTGGACATTGCGCTTTAATACTGGCACTACGGGTGATGCATACTCCGAGTGATCAACCTGTTTAAGTATCCCTAAGTTTACAAGGCGGACAATCTCTTTATCTACCTTGTCTCGCAATGCAAAAGCGATCGGACGCGCTTTGAAAAAAAATAATGGCACTGAATTATCTTTTAACCTTAATTTGACCTCGAACTTATAAAATTTACCTAATTTGTCTGAAAATACGTCTCTGAATCTATTATGCAAGTCCTCTATTGTTTTTGTTTCATTATTTATAAAATTACAGGGTGCTAGTTTTAACTTAAATAAGGATAAAAAATCTCTGCCGAGCAATGGCGGGCCCTTCGCTACGTACCACGTAAGCATCTAGTGTGTGTGTGCTCAGCCTATAGGTGACCGGTAGGCGAATCATACCGAGACACACAATATTACTGCCCGTGTAGGTAAATAGCCTTTTCTTAGCTGGTAACAAGGGCAACCTGCTAAAAAATTTGTTGTATAATCTTTCTGAAATAACCGTTACTGCCGATCCACTATCAATCTCAAATTTGATTTGTGAGCCATATACGGACACGACTTCTGTCATGGGTTCTCCCGCTCTGAAATGATGTTAAAACATAAACCCTCACCGTCGTCGTCCTCCTCAGTCACGTCACCGGTCACCACACACTTCACTTTGCACATTCTACGTAAGTGACCCTTTTTATTACACTTTCTGCACGTAAAATTCGCGAATCGGCACTGGGACGATTCATGATTCTTCCAACCGCACACGGAACACTTTTCCATGACTGGTTCCTTATCAGAACCCGAACTCTTGCCCTGCACCTTGAACACATGTTCTTGCTATGTAATCGACGCCGTCGTGGAAACACCGGCGGCGGCGCCTGCCCGCGCGCACCAGACGCTCTGCGCCAACTCCACTGCCTTTGCCAGGGTCAAGGTCTCTGTTTCCTTTGTGAAAAGTTTGTCCCTTTCGGGACCCGCTAACATGCCCATCACAAAACGGTCTCGCAATGCTTCTTCTACGTTTGCGAATTTGCAGTGTTTCGTGAGACCACGTAGTCTTGCCGCCCACTGCGCATGCGTCTCACCCATTTGCTGCGTTGCCGCGTAAAATGCATACCGCTCCCCGAATCCACACTTTTTCGGGGCAAAGTGAGTGTCCAGGAGCCCATAGATATCTTCTACTGGCACCTCCTCCAGCTGTTTTGGCAAAGCCAAGTCGGCTGCGAGCTGGTAGGTGCCGTCCGCGAGTGCGCTCAGTAGGATTGCTCGCCGTCTTGCACCCGTTGCGTCGTTTTGTTCCGAAATATCGTTCGCCACGAACCATTGCCGCAGGCGACTTTTGTACGCCTGCCATTGGTGCACTGTATGGTCGAAGTTATTTAATAAACCAAAACTAAACTGAGCCATTGTGATATAGCGTGGGTCGCTCTCGTCGCCACTGTTAGATACGGGACACAAGTAAAACTCAGGCGGCTATGAACGCGCTAACTCTTTATTCTCAAGACTCGTGAACAAGCCCGCAGCGGGAGGTGCGGGGTGCGGGGCGCTGCGCGGCGTCGTCTGCGCAGGCAGTCCTCAAGGCCGCGCATCGCTACACATACATATATTATTACTTATACACAACAGCGAGGGACGCGTTTTTAATACAAACTGTATCAATTGACTTTTACTGGCATCATTGATAAACGAGCTATAAAGCAAGATACCATCAATAAGCTGATTTGTCACCTGCTCCTGGCCATTCATCACCGGCAACAGGGAAATTGCAGTTTTAATATCGAATGTTTCAGCCATTTTTGTAACACTATTTGAATGTGGCTATAAAATCCTTAGAACTAGTTTGTCTACTACTATCTAATCTTTACATATTATTTTACAGCCTGATCTAATTACAATATTATGGAATATTGTAGAATATAAAAAAATTGCAGTGCAAAACTTACAATGCAGTAGGTACGTATTGTACTGACAACGTATAAGTAGGTCACGACGTCTCACGTGGCGCGGATGAACGGACTCCTCAGCACTGGACTCGAACTGACTCCGTAGGTCACGACGTCTTACGTGGCGTGGATGAAAGGACTCCTCAGCACTGGACTCGAACTGACTCCCAGCTGCTCCACATCGGACCCGAACGATTTATCTCCCGGCACCCTGCATATCCTCTCATCGTAAGGCTTGAGCATTCTCCTGGCACCCGGCAGCAACGTTCCTTTTCTGTCTTTTTATTGAATATTTTCACCGCTTCAAACTAATTCTTGGATTTTGTTTCTTCTATATTTTATTTAAAATCTTCTTTGCTTTCTTTCTTCATAAACTTCTATCAGTATATATTTCATGATTTCTTCAACTATTGACGTCTTCGCTTTTCACGTAAGTTGCAAAATTTTAATTGCTGGCTAAGGGTCGCCATGTATTAGAGTGATGTAATCGAAATAAAAGAGAAGTGTGCCCATAATAGGTGTGTGCAGTTACAAATATAAGGTTGGGCGAGCTGCACACTACAAGAACCTGTCGCGATAAAATTTAGGTGAACGCTATGCGAACTACAGTATTCTTTAAGTTCGCATTGGTCCACAAGGCTTTTGTTTTTTTTTGGGTTTTTTCAAGCTCATTTCTTTCATACGCTACTTTTAGTTTTTTTAACAGAGAATTACAGAAGTTCCTATAGCGACAGTAGGTTGTTTTGAGAACTAAGTTGTCAGGCGCTTTTCTAGATTTGATATGTAGCTTATCACGGTTCCTTATACATTTAAGAAGGCCAGGGGGCCGATTCTACTAACCACATTGTGTGACCATCGCAGCGAAACCGCCGCTGAATCACAACTTTATAGCGTTTTCTCATTCTACTAATGAATAACGATCCAAAATAAGTTACGTTTTAGTCGAAACGCAACGATCGATCGAGACAACCGCAAGAACGTATTCATTCGAACGCAAGCGTGACATTTACACGCATTCTACTAATTTTTTGACACATTGATAGAATCGCACCGGAACGACAATCGGACTGTGCATCTGTCAAAATTCGCGGTTGAGTAAAAGTTGGTAAAGTATAACTTTTGTGGTATCGGTCTAGGACTCTTTTAATTTTTTATCTAAAAATAATGATGTTCTATATGGATTTTGTTGAACTTGCCCATGAGGTTGACAATGGAAGGGTAAGAAGAAAGAATGTGTCGTCAAGAATGTACAATGATGCTTTTGACTTGACGGATCAACAGTTCATTAAAACATACCGACTCTCCAAAGATCTTACAAGGGCTTTAACAGAGGAAATCAGTCCTCATATGCACGTTAATCTTCGTTCTGATGGCATTGATACGAAAACAAAGGTAAGTACCCAATAATTGTACAATTATGCGCTAGTATGTGTTTTACAACTTGATAAAATATTTTCAATTGCTGTTTTTAGATCTTGGTTGCACTGGCTTTTTATGCGACTGGTTCGTACCAAACACTGGTAGGACAGTCGCAATGTCATGCCGTATCACAAGTGACTGAGGTGCTAAACAAGCCGAATATTTTTTTAAAATATGTTAAATTTCCGAGCTCCAGAGAAGATCGCGATGAAATCAAAAGAGGGCAAGTATTGCATTATATCCATTTTTGACTGTATGAAGAGCCATAAGCTTATATCCTCAATAATATAAATAATGTTTTGTTTACAGATTCTATAGAAAGTTTGGTATTTCTGGAGTTCTGGGGTGCATTGACGGCACACATGTTGCTATAGTTCCGCCAACGATTCATGAAGAGCGCTATTTTAACAGAAAGGGATATCATTCCTTAAATACTTTAATTGTGAGTTGTTTCTTCTTTAAAATCTTTATAAAGATAACAGTCGAAATAAATAAATATTATTATCTTAAACTTTTTCAGATTTGTGATTCAGATGCCCGAATTGTTAACTTAACCTTAATTAACATCTTCACAATCAACTATTTTATTAAGTGATAATATGTGCAGAAAGATAATTAAATAATGAATTAAACAAAACACATTAGACAATTTACGTTAAACTAATCTTAAATTAGCTCCTATTGCCTACATAAACCCAGTTTCAGTGTAATCTGCCTGATTATTTAATAAAATTTCTATGCGACACTCATCAAAAACTTTTTCTTTTTGCTGGTACAGGGGTGCCTGCACCTATTTTATTAATTTCTGTGATTGAATATTTTATTTCTTTGATTAGGTGATTTAATATATTATTGAATCCCACATGATTTGCGCTCACTATGCTATTTATCCTGTGATGCCACGATTCAGCATAATATTGAGTTCTAGGGATATCTTGCTCGATTAAATCTTTTGTACTCCGGTGGCTAGGTTGATATTTTGGTGTTGAAGAATTTGTTCCCCAGATGTAATTATCACTAAACCATTGTGCAACAGTTTCCGCCTCAGGGTATACATTTTTGCGCCAAAATACTTTGGTATGTCACTAGGCGATAAGTAAGAAAGAGCAAATAAACATTCAATTTCCATGGCAAATTTAGCATCTGTACCGTATAGTTTTCGGAAGCCACTTTTCTGTATTTTCCGGTACATGATTTGCCCTAAATGGAAACTGCATCCTTTGATTATAAAATTATCGAAATATTTTTTTAAAGTAACTTGGGGCGCTTGTTCAAAGTCCATTAATATATACACAGATTACTGATGTGTATGTTACTATAAATGTGACAGTCGAATTTGCTTAGTTCCTACAATAACAGTTATGGCGCTGTTGTCGCTTCAAGCTTGCTTTATATATTATGGCGCGACACATACACACACATAAAAATTTAATAGTGCTTTCAATCTATATTATTATTTATGTTATCGATATTTTTTTGTTTATTGTAGTGACGCACTCGATATCGACAATATCTACTCGGGTGTAGGGTATTTATCCTTATTTTTTTAGGTACACAATCAAATAAAACAAATAATCATATTATGTAGTCATTTATTTGCTTTCTTTTGCCTATGGGTTTTATATTTTCTTAGCGCTAGCTGTTGCATGTTTTGCATTCTCAAGACATACTTTTCTTCTATTTTCCCCTTAAAATATTATTAATTATATTGCACCAATTGTGGCATTGCAGGCGAATTATGAGTGCTATGTAATATTTAATTACATCTATGAGTTTTGCAGCTCAACCAAGACAAGTCGCGTTTGACAATCAGCCGTTTAAAACTTTTTTTTATGTTAATTTTATGACCATTTTCATTTAGGAAATCGTGAATGCATTGAGAATTTTCTCTGTACAGCCACAGTAGTTGCCCAATCGGGTAAGCCAAATTATTATTTTTTAATCTTTTATATTCCCTGTGTTGTATAAACTCATAGATCCCCTCAATTTTTTTTTGTCGCATAAGTTTTTTGCATGAATGACAATTTTTTTTTTGTTGTTTGCCTGCATATGTATCCCGCAGTATACGCCGATGTTTGTACCCTTACTTTTTCAGCTATAAAATTTGTTGCTAAAGAGCCCTCTGACTCTGTCGGACCCTGTGAAGATGACGGCGCATTTAAATTTACATTAGGCGAAATATTTTCATCATTATCTTTTGGATAACTGAATGTAAACATATAATTTAAATCAACTAATGAGTCGCCGTCATCTTCTTCACAATTTGAAAATTTTGAGTGATGGCTCAATATACTTGACATAAGTAATGACTTGAAGGCATACATAAAACTATTTCGATTTATGTTACAATAATTCATCGCTCTTATGCGACCAAAGAAATTCTCAAGAGGATCTTGATTTATTAATCGGGGATAAAAGTATTTCACACCAAATTCTGTAAATAATAATTTGGTTAGACCCAGAAAACTCTGCAACGTAGTTATCCAGCCTTCAAGGCATGGAGGACGCACATGTCTCGCCTTTGCAGTCTGCCTAGCCAATTTACTGTTTGTGTCAATATATTTTATATTTTTTAACTATTTTATTGATTTTTGCCAAAATGAGGGGAATTTAGTTTCACTGCGCCTCTAAGTATGCCCCTTAATTGCCCTGGCGATCCATTGACGCTGTCGAATAGATCGTCAAAAAACGTCACCACTACTGCTGTAGTCTTCATTGTCTACATAGGAGTGTTGAGCCGCTTATCTGAAATATTGAATTTGTTTAAATATAGATTACCGCCATTTATTGCTTCAGGACAGGGAGCAGTGGTGGCCCAGTGGTATCGGCCGCGACTTACAAGTTGTAGGTCGTGGGTTCGAGCCCAAGCAGGCGCTTTACTTTGTGTAAATCATTTCATCACCACTGCTCTCAAAACGGTGAAGGAAAACATCGTAAGGAAACCGGCATGTCCTAGAACCAAAAATTCGAAGACATGTGACATCCACCTACCCGCACTGGGCCTGCGTGGTGGATTATGGCCCATTCCCTCTCACAGAGAGGAGGCCTGTATCCCAGCAGTGGGAACATTAATAGGCTGGTGATGTGATGTGATGATTGCTTCAGGGATGCCACTACCGTAGCTTAGAGCATTTTTTTTTTTTTTTTGTAAAAATATTGATGAATAAGTGCTTATTACATGTGTGGCTACTGAAACAGATGTAATTTTCATGTAACGTCAATATCAATTAATATTATAATACTACATACGCAGAGCATTAGTAAATTCAAGCTTTGCAGCCGTTCGTGCACTTAGCACTTGGGTGGCATCTTTAATCTTCATTTTATTTATGTGTTTATTTGACTACACAACATGTGGACCCACCACATGTTGTGTAGTCAAATTCGGTAATGCTCTGGTGTGACCAGATTTACTGTCTATATCGTAAATATAAGAGATATCAGCCCATGATGTCCGTCTTCCACCGTATACAATATCCTTAGTAAGGAAGTTGTTGCTGACACTCTTTAAAAGATGCGGTGGATCGTGAAATAAAAAAGATCTTGTCCAGTTATGTGAATTGTAACATCTGGAACAATAAAAAAATATTAAAATAAAAGAAAATAATATAATTTATAGCAACTGCATAAATAGTGATAAAACTTACCATTTTCTCTGCATTGATTGCTGCGAAGACGATCAGTTGATTGTTTTAATTTATTAAAACACGACCTAAATGTTGATCCTTGATCATACACAAGTATAAGCGGTTTTAGACCAGTTTCCACGAGCAGAGGAATAATTTCTTTTAAAATTCTCACGAGGTCATGTGATGAAATTGTTCCCTCACAAAAATAATAAGCAATGGGTTGCCTCCATGAATGGCATATGCCCCTGATCATAAAAACCAGAGCATGGTCAGCCAATTTTGGTTTTCTTTGCCCTGCTATATCTACAAATCCAATAATTTTGTCTTTGCTTTCATTGTATGTGAGATGTGGTGACAGCGCTACCTCATCAAATACTAATGAGCAAAGCTTTTTTGTCGTGTCCCAGTCCTTTGTGGTGTGTTTGATATTGTTACGAGCTGGGGCTCAGGGATAAATTATTTAAACAGCAGACTTCAATTAATCACACTTTATTACAAAAACACTTCTTAAACAATTCTATTACTTCGCACTATTTTCCTTTTCTGATCGCTCTGTGTCGCTTCCGAATCGAAACTGACTCACGACGAACCCGGCCGCTCTTTATATAGCACCAAAGATGTTTCTAGAACGTTCCATACTGTTCTAGATAATTCGAGAAACTTCCAGAACAATCGACTTTCGAACTCACTGTTCCCGAAGCGACTAGAAACTTCCATTCGACACGAGAAGATTAGTTCCGCTATTCGATACTAGATGGCGCCACTAGTAACTACTTAATTCTTCTACTCGTCACTAGATGGCGTTGCCCTATCTTGTAACATTGCCTCCCTCTTAGAAATGCTCGTCCCGAGCATTGTTAGACCCATGATAACGGGCCAACCGATCCACATGAACGACCTTTGATGCACCTCGGGGTCCCTTTTGAATTCGGTAGGTGACGTCATTAATCTGGGTAACTACGCGATATGGTCCATCCCATTTTGCTTGCAATTTTGGCGATTTTCCTTTGCTGCGTACCGGGTTATGTAACCATACCAGTGATCCTTCATCGAAGCCCTTATTGTTCGCCTTCCGATCGTAGCGAGTCTTCATCCTCTCAGACATCTGTTGACCTGTCTCTCTGATGTGCTCATACACATCATTCATCCTGTTCCGTAGTTCGTTTGCATAATCTGTTATACTGCGTGGAGACTCAGGTGGGATGCCAGTGATTAGATCTGCAGGTAATCGTAATTCTCTGCCGAAATTAGCAAAAGCTGGTGTTACTGTTGTGGTTTTATGAACAGCACTGCGATATGCCATGAGATATGGTTGAAAGTGTTTGTCCCAATCCTTCTGTCTGTTTTCCACAACCTTTGCAAGATATCTCTCTAGTGACTGGTTGAATCGTTCAACCATCACGTCTGATAGTGGATAATAAGCAGTAGTTCTGGTTTTGTGAGCACCCATCACACGACACGTCTCCTTGAACACTTCTGACTCGAAGTTCCGGCCTTGATCACTGTGGATTTCCAAGGGTACCCCAAACCGACAAAACACTTCGTGAACTAACTTATCAGCCAACGTAACGGCTTCTTGATTAGGGATTGCAAACCCTTCCGGCCATTTTGTGAAGTAGTCCATGACGACCAAGAAGTACTTGTTCCCGCTTTGGCTTTCCGGAAATGGTCCCGCAACATCTAATGCTATACGTTCCCACGGTGCACCAACATTGTAAACCTTTAGTGCCCCTCTGCTTCGAGTTTGTGGTCCTTTCACAGCCGCACAATTTGTGCATTTGCGGCACCATTCCTCAACGTCCTCTCGACAATGGATCCAGTAAAATCGTTCTCGGATCTTGATTAAAGTCCTCTTAACTCCCATGTGACCACCTGAACTTTCATTGTGATAGAGCTGTAAGACCTCCGGCACCTTAACTTTAGGTACGACCATTTGTAGATGACACTGGTCACCGCGAGCATTCTCCCATTTCCGGCACAGAACTCCATCCTGGATAACCAAGCTTTCCCACTGTGCCCAATAACTCTTGGTGATGGAACTGGTTGCTGCGACATCACTCCAGTGAGGCCTAGGAGCACCTGATTTCTTGCATTCAAAGATTGGTTTTATGTCTCTGTCTTCCTGTTGAGCATTCTGCAAGGTTTCCTTCCACTCTTCGCTAAGATCCGTCCTCAAAACCCGCACTAGTGTTACCTGCTTAGCTTCTTGTCTCGCACAATGTTTACATTGGTCTGGACATGGTCTTCGCGAGAGAGCATCAGCATTACCGTGCGACGTTCCGCTACGATGTTGAATTACGAAATCAAACTCTTGCAGTAATTCAATCCATCTTGCTACCTGTCCTTCGGGGTTCTTAAATTGCAGTAGCCATTTCAGTGCAGCGTGGTCCGTTCGCAGGAGAAATTTCCGCCCCAACAAATATTTATTGAAATGCTGCAATGTTTTTACTACAGCTAGAAGCTCCGTTCGAGTGACACAGTAGTTCCTTTCAGGTTTGGATAAGGCTTTGCTGAAGTACGCAATTACAACCTCCTGATCTCCTTTTCGTTGTGACAACACCCCGCCGATTCCAGTATTGCTGGCATCTGTGTCAACTATGAATTCATTTTCATGGTCAGGATAGCCTAGGATGGGAGCATTGCACAGATGTTCTTTCAGCTTCTGAAATGCGACGTCACAGCTCTCATTCCAGCAGAACTGTATCTTGTCTTCAGTTAGTTTATGAAGAGGTCGGGCAATGTCAGCAAAGCTCTTCACAAACCGTCGATAGTAGGAGCACAAACCGAGAAATGCCCTGACTTGCGTTTTGTTCTCTGGAACTGGCCAATCCTTGACGGCAACGAGCTTATCCGGGTCCGTTTGAATACCCTTTTCGGAAACCACGTGTCCTAAAAAGTTCACTAGCCGCCTGAACAACGCGCACTTCTTTGGGCTTAGTTTTAGATTCGCTCCTCGTATCTTCGACAGCACATGCTCCAGATTGCGGAGGTGATCTTCAAAGTTCCTAACCACGATGATAATGTCATCCGAGTAGACAAGGCAGGCATCTCCAATCAGTCCAGTAAGCACCCGCTCCATTAATCTCTCAAAAGTGGCAGGAGCATTACACAAACCAAATGGCATGACGTTGAATTGCCACAATCCTTTTCCTGTAGAGAATGCTGTCTTTTCTTTATCTCGAGGGTCTATCTCGACCTGCCAGTAGCCACTCTTCAGATCTAAGGTAGAAAACCACTTCATTCCCGTAAGCGTATCCAGCGTGTCGTCGATCCTTGGCAACGGATAACTGTCCTTTTTAGTGATGTCGTTTAGTCGGCGATAGTCAACACAGAAGCGCATGCTGCCGTCTTTCTTCTTCACCAACACTACCGGTGAACACCATGGACTGGATGAAGGTTCAATCACGCCATCTTTCACCATACCCTTGATCATGGCGTCAACTTCACGTTCCCGTGCCACTGGCACACGTCTTGGTCGCTGGCGGATTTGTGCCTCATTTCCTGTATTTATTCTGTGTTGAACTAACGCAGTCTTCCCTATGTCGGCATCATTTGTCGAGAAAATGTCGGCGAACTTGTTCAACATCTTCTTAGCCTTGTTCATTTCTCCTTCCGATAAGTTATTCTGGGAGTCCTTCACAAGCGAAGTCACGTCGTATCTTGCACTTTGAACTTTGGCGTTGGTAGGGTTTTCGTGGCATCTACGCATCCAAACCACTCCTTCACAGGTGCCTAACATTGTGCCTTTCTTGAGCACTAGGTCCTGATCACTTGTGTTGAGTGCACGTACGGATGAAACTCTAGTTCCCCTTACCAAGGTGCGTGCAATCTTCCATGAAGCATCGTTATCTAATCCTTCTATAAGTACACATCGGTTTTCCCGACCATAATTTCCTGGTAGACAAACTGGTACGATTGTTTCTGACCTTGGGCGAAGAATAACTTTCTCGACGCAGTACACCTTTCCCGATGATGCACCTTCCATGAAGACTTCCTCTGAGCCACACTTAAACACTCCTTGATTAACGTCAATCTCACACTGATGTTTCCGCATGAAGTCCAAACCCAGAATGCAGTCGTCCACTATGTCGGCCACGATAACATTGTGGCGATAAACTTTGTTCCCTAACTTCATGTCAACCTCCTTCTCACCTCGGACGGATATGTGCTGACCGGTGGCTGTTCTCAGATGTACACCTTCATGGCTCCCGAAGAAGTCCCCAAGAAACCGTCTTGCTAATTGGAAACTGACAACTGTCCGAGAAGCTCCAGTATCCAATGTCAGCTTGCAAGGTGTTCTGTTAATTTCGCCCTCGATGATCAGGCTGTTCCCGTCACAGGATTGTGAGATCGAGATCCTTGGGGCTCTTCCATCACCAGCCAGCACCCGCCCCTTAGTCCTGGCGTCTATTCGTTTCCCTGCTGCTGTTGCCCAGCAGGGACGTCTGGTGAACCTTTAACTGGCGGCTGCTTATTACCGTGGGGTTGCCTTCGCTTCGGGCAGCTCAATCGGATGTGGCCTCTCTCTCCGCAGCCATAGCATCGGGGTGAAGTCGCAACCTCCCTGATTCGGTGACTTCGTTCGTCCCGCCGTACTGCCTCTACCTCCAAAGCGTGGGCTAGGGCGTCCTTAAGGTTCTTGAAATGCCCTGGCCTTACGGCAGCCCTAACCTCAAGGTCGCGGATCCCATCCGTGAACGCCTGTACGAGGTTCCCGTCGATCAGTACCGGTGATGACTGGTAAGCCTTTCGGACCAGCTTTTCCACATCAAGAGCCCACTGCTGAAGAGTTTCACCAACCCGTTGCGATCGGTCTTTCAACTCATGTTCCAGGTGTGCGTCGCCGTATCTAGCTTCTAATGCTTCTAGAAGCTTCTTAAAGGTGTCGTCGTGTCCAAGCGCTTCTAATACAGACAAGGCCTGGTCGCGGAGGCCCAAAGTTAGAGCAGTCAATGCCTGTTCGTTGGTCCACCCATTCGATTTCATCACGGCCTCAAACTGAATCTAGTAGGCGGACCATGACGAAGAGCCATCGAATGGTGGCACTTTAAAACCACGAGGCGAAGGTGCCACTACCGCAGCTGCCACGGTCCCGCCTCCAGACTTGAACCCACGTATTGTCTTTTCCATCTCGACAATGCGGGTCTCATGTTGCTGGACCTGGTCCTTTACTTCTTTCATCTCCTTCCCGATGGCTCTGCGGAGGTCCTTTATCACCATGAACTGCTCCTCTTGACGGCGAGCCTGCTCCTCCTTGTCGCGCTGCAGCTGCTCCTCCAAGCGCCGCGCCTGCTCCTCCTGACGGCGAGCCTGCTCCTCCTTGTCGCGCTGCAGCTGCTCCTCCAAGCGCCGCGCCTGCTCCTCCTGACGACGAGCCTGCTCCTCCTTGTCACGCTGCAGCTGCTCTTCCAAGCGGCGGGTCTGCTCCTGCATAAAAGCCATAAGGGCGGCGAAGTCAGGGGTCACCGGCGATTGAGCGGGAGCTGCTGCAGTCGCGGAGTCTCGTTGTCCACTTGATGATGGTCAGGGAGCGTCTCCAAAGCGCGTCTGGTCTACGTCTTGCTGGCGCTGACTTCTGGTGCGCATCCCCTCCGTTTCTTCCTTTGGTAGAACCGGCACAATTTATCCCGCATTTCTGACACCAATTTGTTACGAGCTGGGGCTCAGGGATAAATTATTTAAACAGCAGACTTCAATTAATCACACTTTATTACAAAAACACTTCTCAAACAATTCTATTACTTCGCACTATTTTCCTTTTCTGATCGCTCTGTGTCGCTTCCGAATCGAAACTGACTCACGACGAACCCGGCCGCTCTTTATATAGCACCGAAGATGTTTCTAGAACGTTCCATACTGTTCTAGATAATTCGAGAAACTTCCAGAACAATCGACTTTCGAACTCACTGTTCCCGAAGCGACTAGAAACTTCCATTCGACACGAGAAGATTAGTTCCGCTATTCGATACTAGATGGCGCTACTAGTAACTACTTAATTCTTCTACTCGTCACTAGATGGCGTTGCCCTATCTTGTAACAATATGCTCAAAAATATTTTTATTTAGTCCAGTTTGAAACTTAATTTTATTTGAGAGGCTAGCCAATGTCCTCTTGTTAGGCAAGGCAATTTTTTTTTCCATAAGTTTATATCCTTTTGGACTTTGCTTCATCAGAGCAAGGGCGAATAAGTTGTCTTCCAATGAAAACCGTCTTGCCATTTTGTTTCTTCTAGCAAATCTTATTTGCATCAACAAGAAAGCCTTAGCTTTCTTATTAAGTTTTTCAAAATTTTGCATAAGCTCTAGGTTTTCGGCTTTATATGCATTTTGGAGACTCTGAGTATGTGTGTCACCCACCCTATCTGAAGCAATTTTAGCACTCTTGCCTGAAATACATAATAAATGGTTGTTTTAAATTATACAAAACAAAAAAGAAATCAATTAATCAAATCAATCTGCATATCAACAAGTCTATCAGTTTGTCCACTCAGTTTTTAAAACCTACAGAATGCATTTTTATATGTAGTTTTCATCAACAATTTGATTTTAACTTGGATAAAGTACAGAAATCTGGATTTTTTGACATGTCGCCACATCAGTAGGTCACTCAGTCTCGCAAAGCATGCGCATTTTACAAGTCTAAACTAATATTTCAAAGAGAAAAGATTCGATTTTTTGTATGTTAAATTTAAAAATTATTTCACCAGTACAATGCGTTTTAATCACTGAGTAACATAGGCTATAATTTCTAAAGATGTCACGCGGGCGAAGCCGCTGGCGGAAGCTAGTATATAACATATTAGAAATTGTTTAGTGAGCAATTTACTTACTTGGTATGGGTTTCTTTAAGATTGTCTTTTTTCTCAATTATTATTGTATTACGAAATTGTGACTAGTTACTATCTTTTTGTTTATTTTGTCGCCTTAATTTATTGACATACTCGTATTATTATTAACTATTATTCTTTGACATGATATTTTGACATCTATTGACTATGTTTTTGTTTTTATTTAATGTGACATTCGATTACCTTCATAAGCTCAATATTTATGCCTTCTGGTTGGACATAGTATGGACCAACATTTCTTTATTTATAACATCTGTAATTTTACCCAATGTTCACAAAATTAATAAATGAATTTGTCTTGATTTTAACCATTTCAGAAACAGGTTGCTGATCTGTACTCAAAATTTATTATATTTAATTATTAGGTTAACCAACAATTGTTTACACATATAAAAAATAGATTGCGATTGACAGACATACATTTGGAAGTGTAACAATCACTTATAGGCTAACACCGCATGTACAGTAAATGGGTTAATGAGTTAATGTCTGCTAGTTGACCATTAGGAGACATTTGGAGCCCTGCCAAGGAAAAGAAAATTGCATGATAAAATCAAACGCACATGCGTTACGAACATGGAAATTCAGACAAATTCAAACTAATACTCACAGTGCCTACTGAATCATTGGTTCTTTCATTTTGACGCTAGCCAGCATTGTCCTTCCCAACATCCGGGATATTTGTTTTTTTTTTTCAGGTTATAAAGTTCTCAGGTGCTAGTGACCTCAAGTGCACTCTTATAAAAGAATTGACATCATCTCAACCATAGACCTTGAACGTTTTATTTTTAACCCATAGACGCATTTTCTAAAGTATCCTTGACTAATTTGAAAAGAATTTACAAATTTATTACTTTATATGTTGAATTTGTATGTTTATTGAATTAAATTATTTCACACAAATAGGATATATTTTACTATAAACATTTACCAATGCCATACTTATGCCAGCGCCATCTAGCACCTAAGTGAACAAACAATCGACCAGGGACACACCTGATCAATATTGTGTTTAGCACAAGGACACCAGATGTCGCTAATATAATTATGTAATGGCAAATTTTAATTGTTACACATTGTTTAATAATAAACATAAAACCAGTTATAACATACTAAAATAGGTAAAATACACATACTATATTGAAAAAAAAAACTACTTATGTAAATAAATATATCTATATATATAAAACAAAGACGGGTTTGTTACTACACTTATAACTCGAGATCGGCTGGATCAATTTTCATGGTTTTTGTTTCGTTGGATTTGTCTCCGCCCTGAATAGCAGAATACATAAAAAAAAGAATAATAAACTTTTGTCTGTATTTTTTTAATCAATTAAAAAGGTTGAAAAGGGTAGGTGTAGGGTAGATGAATGTTTGGTGTTTTTATGGCAAAGCAAAGTTTGCCGGGTCAGCTAGTTTATTATATTATAAAGTAACAGAAAAGAAGAAAGTGAGAGGACTCTGCTTAGTTGTTTTGAAAGTAAATCCGCAATTTCCGCCGTCCTGATCTCGATGTAAACATAAAGTGGAAGGATACACATTAAGTTGGACAAGATGTGCGGGGCTAGCATAAATCACTATACCTATTGGTATACTCTGCGATTTAGTCGACCAACAACAAAATTTTGTGCCTGCGGGAGCCCTAAGATGACAACTAACTGTTTCTTTAGGCAAAAGCTAGTTGCAAGCTAAAGTGTAGGTTAAATTAAAAGTTTACATTCTTACCTTTAGCAAGTGGTACGCCATGAGCAATTTCCTGTTCCGTAAACAAGCAAGGATAGGAATAACGGATTCGAACACCAGCCTAGTCAAATTGAGTTTGATCAAAATGTTTTTTACAAACACGTTTAGTCATCAATAGGTTCTTTGTCAGTCCAAGTAGATTAGGGTTTGTCGGAACTAGGAACGACAACCACAAATTGCGTAAATTATCGTTCATGGGCCTGCAAAATAGTCTGCGAGTGTTACTTGTTGAATCACAACCACCAACACAACACTTATTTGGCGCCATGACGAGAAAGTATGGAGCACAGTAAAAGAAATGAATATCATCGATCACTGTACGGAGTACCACAAAGCGTGGAATTGTATTGTACAACAGAGGAGGGTGGCTTCTCAAGTATCTCAACTCAACGGGGAGGAGAACACAAGATAAACTGCTCGACTCGATGTTATGCTAAACAATGGCCGATTTACATTATTTACCTGTCAAACTGTCAAAAGTTTCAAACGACCAATGACGTAGACACACATGGACAATATAAGCAGAGCACAGATTGATAATATGTAGCAAGCTACAGCAGCGCCAGAATTATAAAATTGGAACTAAAGCTGTCACACCCCTGAATATATATAACGGGGTGACAGGACTATATCAGCGGATGCACAACATTCCAATAACATTTCAATAAATGTATCATAGTTAGATTTATACTTATTAGATTAGATTAAATTGCAAGTACCATCGGAAATGTTACATTACGATATACAGATCCATGTGTCACATAAAGTTGATAGAATATTTTGTGTCATGCTCTGCCGCAGAGCCACCCATTTAGAAACTGATCTATTATATCTTAAAATGATGTACGTCAAACGTACATCATGTACGTAAAACCGTTATCCCTGTACGTGCTTTAGGTAATGATAAAATAGACATTGATTGTGGCTCTGCTGCAGAGCATACTCTCTAGCAGAGCCACACAGAACATGTACTCAGGCAAGATAAATGCTACTGTTTTTTTATGAAGACTATTGTACGAATAATGCGTATTGCGTACGTGTTTAAAAATATCATTATTAGACAGTGGTTTTATTTATTTTAACTTTACAAAAAAAATATAGAAAGCGCCTGATTATTTTGTGACAGCAAATGTTGTGTGCATCAAATGACGGGAGTATGGCTACAAATTGTCATGCTATATGCGTGAGAGCAATGTACGAGCAATGTACCGAATGTTCGTAAAATTTGAAGCAATGTACTATTTGTAAACCACAGTTTTCAGATAAAAGTATTTGAGCCAGCAACCTTATATCAGAATGGCGGGTGTGTTAAAAATCTGAACAAATTACCTACTATCTGACTGTGAAATGCCTACCGTAGCAATGTACGTTATCATATTAAAAGCATAACCAGATGCTATCAACAGTTAAAGAGTAATTATAAAAATAAAATTACTCCACATTTAGAGCCTGCTCAATTTTATTAGCAACTAGTTGTGCCTACGTTATACGTTGCTATGTCTAAACTAAAGGGATTTCTTGCGTGAACAAATGGCCATATTGGTCATGCGATATGCGTGAGAGCAATGCACCGAATGTACGTAAAATTTAAAGCAATTAACTATTTTACAACCACAGTTTTAAGAAAAATATGTGATTCGCCAACCTGATGTTGGAATGGCGGGGGTATATTCAAAATCTGATCAAATTACCAGCTGGCTGAGTGTGAAATGCCTACCGTAGCAATGTACGAGCAATGTACGTTATCATATTAAAAGCATAACCAGATGCTATCAATGGTTAAAGAGTAATTATAAAAATAAAGAACAATGGCGAAATCATAGCTGACTTAAATTTTAGCGTCTGAAAGTGAGTTTTATACGAAAGAAATTCTATTAATTGTCTACGTTTTTCAAAATATAATTGGGCTGGTTTAAAAATATCATTATTAGACAGTGCTTTTATTTATTTTAACGCTACTAAAATTTTCATAGAAAGCGACTGATTGATAGTAGAAGAGAAAAAAGTATGCACAGAATATTTATTTCCGTTTTTTTTTTTTAATTAGATTTGAACATGCGTCTATGCGACATTCCAAAGGAATTGCTGCTCTGCAACAAAATATTTGAATTAGCATCTGTAGTTGAATTTATTCCAAATAACGGCGGTGTTGGTCATTATAAAACTAACTGTCTACGGCGTAATTCTGAATGGGAGTGCTACGACGATATGGCCCGTAAGGCTGTTCCAGTTAAGTACGATAATGTAGTTAATTCCCATTTGCTGATATATAGACGCTGGAAAGCATCATAACTATTTGTATTTCATTCTGACGACACGGTCAGTCTCTTTGATGGCAAATCCTGGGTTCCGCACAGAGGGTTCCGTATAAACAGCTACATTCACCAAAATAAATAGGTAACGTTACTAACGTTCATAAACATTGAAAGCACCGAACATTGCTCTAACGAAGGAACAAAATTAACTTTGCCTTTCGGCTATTTTCTAATCCCGAAAATGGGTCCTGTGGGGTGGTACACGGGGCCGAAGCCGCGGGGAACAACTAGTCATCACTAAAAGTGAGATATTCTTCGATAATAGATTCTTGAATATTTGAAGTTTCCATGAGGATCATTATCATTTCGTTCAATATTTTGTAGTGTTCTTAGTATAAATGTCTTAGAAATGTCACATCTGGTCCGTTCTACGTTTTCTGAACATCGATCTATTAACCGCCACTGTCACTACATGTCTTATAATTTCTTTAAATTCCACGTAATTCGTGCAAATTTTTAATTGTAATAAAAATAATATCTTTTGACACGTATGTCTACCAACTTGAAACACTGTAGCCCATACAAGCATTTTAAGAAATGAGACGAATCTAAGAGTAAGAAACATGTAGAAATAATTTCGGTCTTGTCTTCAAGGACCTTAAAACTGTGACTAACATATTCCTTAGATGATTTAAAAGTGGTAAAAGCCTTCACGCATGCTCCGATTAAAGCTCTTGAGTCATTTGTGATTATTTATTTTGGCTTAATCATATTATTAATCCAAGTTTTTTTAACCACATACCTATAAATAGTTTCTATAGTTTGCTTGTTTTTTTTTTAGTGTTTTATGGAAGTATTTCGACGTATTGTTTGTACTTACTTTTTAACACGCTTTTATTAGCTTGTTATGTATGTAGCTATGTATCAATGTAACGGAATCTATGAACGTGATTTTCACCTCCTTTAAAACGGCGGATTGCTTTGAAACTTTGCACACTTATCAAGGACCGATGATAATGCAATATTTTAAATAGTTTTTCCATTATCCCTACCAGGATCTTTAGGATTAGCGACTTTTTAGTTCAGTTTACGATTGAAGCGTGTTTTTTAGTTTTTAGAATTACAATTATTATTTCCTTTATTTACTTTCTTTCTAATTTAGTATATTTTTTAATATTAAAAAAAAGAAAACTTAAAAACATTTAAAAATATTAAAAATAGAGGCCAACCGGTATCGGGAACAGGGTCCAAGCTACCGGTGGTGTTTTGTTTTGTTTTGTTTACAATATTTTTTTGGTAAATATGCCATTGCCAACTACGATAAATGTATATGATTAGTTTAGATTTGCATTAAGGGGAAAAGACACTCCAGGTGGTGTCGTCTAGTGGTCTCGTTGACAATAAACAAAATAATCAGGCGCTTTCTATGAAAATTTTAGTAGCGTTAAAATAAATAAAACCACTGTCTAATAATGATATTTTTAAACCAGCCCAATTATATTTTGAAAAACGTAGACAATTAATAGAATTTCTTTCGTATATAACTCACTTTCAGACGCTCAAATTTAAGTCAGCTGATTTCGCCATTGTTCTTTATTTTTATAATTACTCTTTAACCATTGTTAGCATCTGGTTATGCTTTTAATATGATAACGTACATTGCTCGTACATTGCTACGGTAGGCATTTCACACTCAGCCAGCTGGTAATTTGATCAGATTTTGAATATACCCCCGCCATTCCAACATCAGGTTGGCGAATCACATATTTTTCTTAAAACTGTGGTTGTAAAATAGTTAATTGCTTTAAATTTTACGTACATTCGGTGCATTGCTCTCACGCATATCGCATGACCAATATGGCCATTTGTTCACGCAAGAAATCCCAGTTTAGACATAGCAACGTATAACGTAGGCACAACTAGTTGCTAATAAAATTGAGCAGGCTCTAAATGTGGAGTAATTTTATTTTTATAATTACTCTTTAACTGTTGATAGCATCTGGTTATGCTTTTAATATGATAACGTACATTGCTACGGTAGGCATTTCACAGTCAGATAGTAGGTAATTTGTTCAGATTTTTAACACACCCGCCATTCTGATATAAGGTTGCTGGCTCAAATACTTTTATCTGAAAACTGTGGTTTACAAATAGTACATTGCTTCAAATTTTACGAACATTCGGTACATTACTCGTACATTGCTCTCACGCATATAGCATGACAATTTGTAGCCATACTCCCGTCATTTGATGCACACAACATTTGCTGTCACAAAATAATCAGGCGCTTTCTATATTTTTTTTGTAAAGTTAAAATAAATAAAACCACTGTCTAATAATGATATTTTTAAACACGTACGCAATACGCATTATTCGTACAATAGTCTTCATAAAAAAACAGTAGCATTTATCTTGCCTGAGTACTTGTTCTGTGTGGCTCTGCTAGAGAGTATGCTCTGCAGCAGAGCCACAATCAATGTCTATTTTATCATTACCTAAAGCACGTACAGCGATAACGGTTTTACGTACATGATGTACGTTTGACGTACATCATTTTAAGATATAATAGATCAGTTTCTAAATGGGTGGCTCTGCGGCAGAGCATGACACAATATTTTTGGTACAATTTTGAATGTGCCGTCTGCAATCCAATATTTGGATTGGCTTAAATTATGTAATATTATTTTTTGGTGTGTAACTGTAATTATCCGACGTCCGTTGTTTAATTGATCTTTTATAATCAAATCATTCTCCAAATAGTCACAATGTAACTTATTCATATCGAGTTGAAAATATACTGTTTCTGGTTCAGTTTTTCTGGTTGTTATTCTGGTTGTTTACCTTTTTTCTTATTTCTATATATATAAAGCGTCTTTACAGACAGATTCAATTTATAGGATCTTTCGAAAATAAAAGCTGGTTTGCGTTGCTCTGAACAGAGTTATTTTTTATTAAACAATGTTTGGACATTTTACATTAGGTTTTACGAACAAACTTACAAAGATACATTCGGTCATGATTATGGTTAAGTATTCGACCTTTGACTTTATAACATCAGGGTCATGATTATGGTTAAGTATTTTATTGCTTATCAATATATGCATACTACTTTCTCTGTTATATTTGTTGATTATTCTTACGTTACAATTATATTTTTAGGTCAGTCTCATTTCGCACAACCATTAGTATCTGTCACATAGCATTTTATTTTTTTCGTAAATGAATTCTACCATACCATACCATTTCTAGCTTAATGCCACCTTTGCTTGATCTAAACACTTTTAAATTACTTAATATAATATACTTTAACTTTGTTTTGCTCAACACAATAAAACGATATATGACAACTAATAATAACTACCTCCAACTACAGCAAATGTAAAAATGATTTGATTAACGTCTGATCAGAAAGATGTAGCAATAAACATTATCATCGAATGTCTGTGGCGGAAAAAAAATTGTGTTCAATAAAGGAGAATACTCATGGATGTATGGAATGCCGTACCATGCTGCATCAAAATCAAACTTTGTTTTTTATATACTACACTGGTCATATTAACGCCTACAAAAGATCTTTTTGAAAAAAAAAACCCGGGTTTCGGAGTTATTTAAAGAAATCAAAAATAACCTAAAAACTAGGTCTATTTTGTTCGACGATACCAATGACGTATATCACGTATTTTATATACCTACTCAGACACGTTATACACGGACGAACACTATTGCTCTAAAAACAGAGAATTCCACTTATATTAGTAGGGAAGAATTACGAATTATTGCAACGTCTAGCCGCGCAGGATGCGTGACTGTAACTTGTCTTTGTTTTACTTGGCGTCTCACAGTTAAATCATACGATTTACTATCTGCTTAACAGGTCTTCCCCGTGGAGACTAAACTATAGCCTCCAGCCAGGCACTTGTGAAACTCGGCGATTTGCCCAACCTTTATATTGCCAATTGAAAATACTGTGAGCCGGATCTATCTAAGGATAATATATCATTTGACGCCACCGCGATCACACTACCACACCAATACAAATTACACATTATCATAAGGGTGACCAGTTAGACTGATAGGTAAGTGATAGAAAAATAAAACAAACAAGTCCATTAGGGATCAAAATCAAAAATATTTATTTAAAATACTTTTACATGAATCATTCATCATACTCCTGAAAAAAATCATCTAAATCAGTTGCCGGCGCAGTTACGTCATTATACCGTCCCCAGCTCAAATACCACACTATTGTCATTACATGAGCACAGCAGCCCACAGTTCGCTTACCGACGAGGCAGCTGCAGCAATAACCTACTATGGTTTCTAATGTGTTGGCCACAGCATCATCTCTGCTTATCAATAAATACGTGTGATAAGTACGACTGTTGACATGTCTCGATTTAATCCTACCTCTTAAGAGGTAATTATTAAGCCCTAAAATCAATGGTACATCATCATCAATAGAATTATTCACCTCAACTGAATAAATACCCGTCCGACGGATGTGTTCCCCATAATAAGATCTAGCCTGTTTGAGTTGGTAGGTCCCAAGAGCTAACCGTTTTAAATCAGTTGTTGTCAATCGTGGACAGCTATCTAAATGTGGATTATTGCTGTCAATCATCTAAAAATACACTCTCCTTCTATTGAGATTTGCCTGTTCAACATAAGTTGCCAAATGGTTCTCAAGTGTTAGCCTATCTTTAGCCATTCTTACACATTCCAAGGCTTCTGGTGGGTCTTCTATAACAACATGATACTTATTCAAAAGGGCACAAGAGATTCTAAAATCATACTTTAGGTGCAAAGCCGCGCTATTGTTAAAAACATGACGAAAGAGTCTGTAATCTCTTTTCAACCTCCCATTTACCACTTCTACAACCCAGCGGCACATAGTAACAAAACGAAAAGAAAAGATGTTCACTCTCAAGTAGAGACTCTGGCGTATGTGTTAAAAAACCATATCCCTGGAGTTCATTAATTACGTCTGATTTGGCAATGAAGACAGGAGGCAGGCAGGGCTTCTTCAATAAGGCTCGATGAATATGGTTTACACTGAGATTTATTACTTTAATTACAATTTTATAATTTTGTAAGAATTTTGTGTACATGTATGAACGGTCTTGCACGTCAGCACGCTTGATTATGCCTGTTGATGTTCGGATTTCCGCAACTCTCGAGACACCATCCTTCCCTGGGAACAGATTAATAATCCTACCCAATCTCCACTTGAATGGTGGCAGGTTGTCTTCCTTGATGACGACCAGACTATCTTTAGCAATGTCATCTTAATTGTGTGCCCACTTCGTTCTTCGTTGCAGCTCAGACACATATTCCTTTGACCAGCGTTCCCAAAAATGTTGTCGCAGCTGCTCCAACCGAGAGTAGCGACAGGCAGGCGTAGATTTCGTCGTCAAGTCCTCACTGGCAGGCGCAGTCAAAGGCCGACTGATTAGAAAATGAGCAGGTGTGAGGGGTAGATAATCATTTGGATCTGCGGATATAGGTGACATAGGACGGGAGTTCAGGACGGCCTCGACTTGTGTCAATACCGTACTAAACTCCTCGTAAGTTAGCTTAGCATTACCTACGACACGTCTCAAGTGATACTTACACGACTTCACACCCGCCTCCCATAAACCACCAAAGTGAGGTGCATAAGGCGGGATGAAACTAAATTTAATATTATTACTACAAGCAAAATCAATTATATCATTAGATTTTTCAAATATAGCTGAAAGCTCCCTTTCAGCTCCAACGAAATTCCTACCATTATCGGAAAAAACTTGACACGGCTTACCGCGTCGTGATATGAATCGTTTGAATGCCAATAGATAATCCTGAGTCGACAATGAACCAACTAATTCTAAGTGCACAGCTCTGGTAGCAAAACAGACAAATAAACAAATATATCCTTTAATTAATTGTGAACCTCTGCCTTTGCGATTCAATACAGATATTGGTCCAGCATAATCAACCCCACATCGCATGAATGGAAATCCAGCTTCTAAACGTTCGGCAGGGAGATCACCCATAAGTGGAGTTAAAATATTTCCTTTCATGCGAGTGCAGGTTACACATGTATGAACCACTTGCCTCGCCAAATTGCGTGCTCCTAACACCCACCATCTATCACGCATAGCAGACACTAGAAGCTGAGGTCCAGCATGAAGTAAACGTTTGTGTTCGTACGAACACAATAACCATGTAAAACGATGTTTATGACACAGCAACACTGGATGTTTCTTATCGTAATCAAATTTTGAATTACTAAGTCTATCACCAACACGAATTAAATTATCTTCATCTAAAAATATACTTAAACCTAATGTTTTATTACTAGATTTATTGTTTAAATGCACCTTTTCTTTAAGGTATATATATTCCTTGCTGAACGATTGTGATTGAACTAAACGTGTCAACACAACTAATGAACTATTAATCTCGCTCACGGTCAATGATCCAGTTTTGCGACCTTGGCCAATACGGGATGCACGTAAGTTAAAAATGTAGCGCAAGATATACGCGACTGTTCTTTGCAAACGATTAAAACAGGAAAATCTTTCGAAATCGATTACTATGTTATTAGTTTCTACGTTTAATAAATTTGTAGTTTTAGAACATTTTAATTCTGGTAACTTAATCTTACTATATTCAATTTCTTTAGTACTTGTTGACAACCAACTTGATGTCGGTTCACAAAGAAAAGCCGGTCCACACCACCACAAACTAGTATTGTTTCCCTTTAATGAATCAAAGAAAACGCCTCTTGATAGGATGTCAGCAGGATTCTCCTTGCCTTTAACATGCAGCCAAGTAGTGTTGCTTATTAATTCGTTGATTTGCACAACCCTATTCTGAACAAATGTTTTTAACAAATGTGGTGATGTCCGAAGCCAGCCTTGAACTATAGTGGAGTCAGTCCAGAAATAAACCTTATCAAAATTTAGTCTAAGAGAATTTATAATTTTATCATAAAGTTTAGCTCCAACTAAAGCTCCACATAGTTCAAGTCGTGGAATACTTAACGCTTTAATTGGTGCGACTTTACTCTTAGCACATAATAATCGGCTAGTAACTTGTGACTCATCAATATATGAACGAATGTACGCACATGCACCGTATGCACACTGCGAAGCATCGGTAAAAATATGTAACTCTATATTTACAGCATTAGGACAACAAGATACAGGAAATTTCACTTGGGACTTCGTCGTCCCAACTTATTTTAGCAAGCCATAATTTTTGTAATAATTAATAGCTGGTGCTAATAATCCTAGTGGGTCGTAAATCTGTGCAATGACTGACATAATTAAACGTTTCGTTATCTTCGAATCAATATGACCTTTATCTACACTAGTTGAATAATTAAATAAATCGTTCTTGTTAGACCATCCAATACCTAGGGTTTTAGACTGACAATTGTAACATTAATTGTTACATGTCTTAATTCTCAATAATAAAAAAAAATAAACAAAGGAAAATTATTTACAGTAATATTAATTATATAAAAACTATTTACAATATTAAAATTAACTAATAATGAACGCATCAAATCAGATTTCTGGCCAGCTACAGTTTATCACCACGCACGTATTAAAACAAGCGACATTTTAGGCACCCAGAAACGAATTCCTTTGTTCTCGGCGCGAGGGCATTCATCAATACATAAATCCTTAGTACTTTCTGAAGTTACATCAAAATTAAAAGTCCATTTCCTTAATGGGAAACAACCGCTTTGTAGAATGGCAGAAGTTTTGTTGCAAATATCTAACAGCTTGTCGCGCTGATCATGCCCCGTCAACAGGACCCAGTTAAGCAGAAAAGATCCAACCACATTTTTTGTAAAATCGAGTTATCTACGTATCCATAATGTACTCATCAAGTTTCATATATGCACAAAAGATCCAGGCAGTTTGATCATATTAACCTAACAAAAGTTATACTGTGTCAAAGATACCATCCCCTAATCACCAATTTTGAAAAATGCAAAAAGTACCATGTTGCTTGGACACAGAAATTAATAAGATTTAATTTTTTTTAAAGATTCATGTTGCATGGATCTATTTAAAACTTTTAAAAGTCTCAATAGTTGTTGTATACTTTTCATACCACGCAGTTTGGATCTTTTTGCATAATAGATACTTCACTTTATTTCAAAAACTTATGGAGCCAAATGCTTTGGATCTAATTTGCATAATGTCAAATGTAACGTTTGCCTTTGTTTGACACATCTAGGATGTTTGGATGTATTCTGCTAATAGTATTTTTTTATTGTAATTTTAAATAAAAGATTCAAAGTAAACTTTTGATGAATCTTAAATATTTAAAAAATCGATATTATTATGTTATGGTGTTTTGTTCAGTATAAAACAAATATAACTTTATATTATCCGTTTACTTGATATTGATAATCTTTTTTTACTTGGTAACACTCATAGAATTCACTGCTCTACGGCCATTAACTACGTGACGTCTGTGTAGTGTAGCTGTGTAGTGTTCGTTTGGCGCTCATAGGTAGCTTTAATATTCGAATATGGAACGTGCGAACAAAGTTTTAAGAGGTGCCTACTTGGGATATAGTTCCGATGACGACGATCAAAACGAAAAAAACGACAGTAAGTAACTTCCTACGTTTTATAACCTCAATAATACTATCAAACTTTTTTCAAATGCTGAATGCTCAAAATAAGATTGCATTGATGAAAATAAAAAGTACTATCTATTATGTTAGTCTCAAAATGTCTCTAAATGTGAGGCATGTTCAAAGCTAAGTGTGTTTTTTCACTAGATTGAGCAGAGCGAAGTTGCAAGAGAAGTAAAACTACCTAACCTATTCACATTTTTCTGAAAATTCTAAATACACATTTCCTATCTCTTTAGAAAGGATGTATTGTATTGTGATCTGGGCTTGTGTTCGCAACTCCACGACTCGGCACGTATTTTGCGTACGGAATAAAGGATGCCGTATTTAGTTTTAACTTTTTTACACAATTAAATCAACTTTTATATTACACAGATAACGTCTTGTCAGCAGATGTTATAGAAAACTCACCTCAAAGCAGCCCGATTGCATTCCTAAAGTCAGGTACGTCTACCAAACTTTATTAAGTTTGGTAGTTATATTGAAATTCTGTTGTATTACTGTTACTATCCTACTCATTAGGTATAAAGAAAGTCTGTCGGTGTGTAAGTATGTTTGTTACTCCTACACGGTTAAATGGAATCATCCAAATCCTAAAAATTATCGTCATACCACACATACGAAGTCGCAGCTGGAAGCTAGTCTAATAAAAAATAATGTTAGTTAAGTGCAGGGCACGAGTTTTACGCATGGCTAAATAACAATCTATTTTACTAAGTCTTGTCACTGCTTTGCCACGTTTTTATTTCTAACCCCGTTATGATATTCTTTACTACTGACGAGCGGCGTTTTGGTTAATAATTTGCTTACAAGCTTGTTTGTTTGCCTAGGTACACACTTGGCTAAACAACAAAATGCAACACCAAAAATTTCATCAAATCTGCTTTTTCGAAGTCAGCAAAACAAAGAATACTCTTCATTGATGCCTGTTGCTTGCAAACCGCTTTCGGCTACGGAGATGTCTAGTGTGGGCAGCTATGGAGTTGGTGACCAGAGCATAGAAGCTCCGCCGTATTCCCCTTTAACACCGCGCATGAACATAGTTAACTGTAATGATGGTAATAATGATGTGGTGGACGTTTCTTCAATAACTACTACAACACCGCTTATGGCAGGGGAGATGAGCATTGAAGCCCCCGCTTTTTCCCCATTAACTCCATTTACTATTCCAGCTCTTCCGTCACCAATGCCTCAAATGTCTCCAAAAACTAGAGAACTATTAAGTGTTTTAGAAGGATGTGAAGATTTTGACAGTGACGATTCCGTGCAAGACCCTAACTATGTAATAATTGATGGTTTTGCTGAAGCATGTTTTAGTGATGACAGCTCGAACATATCAGCGTCTATAATTACGACACAAGAAATTATTATCCACAATGAATCTCCTAATGCCGAAATGGGACATGCAATATCAACCGGTTTTGATGCCAGTGTACAGCCGGAAATAAGTAGTAGAGTAGATTTGGAACAGGCTACTGCTATTGGCGAAGAACCCAGGCGACTGGAACAAGAAATGCCTATGGATGAAGAAACACATGGGAGGCCTTCAAAAGGAAGAAAAAGAAAATTTGGCCAAATGACTAGAGAAGAAAGGAAACAAAGAAAGTATAAAAACTTATCTTACGTTAATTATAAGAAAAAAGAAATAAGCCCTAAGATTTTTATTGATTTTAACTGTAATTGTATAAAAAAATGTAGTGAAAAGATTTCACGTCAAGACCGGCAAGCTGAATTTGAGAAATTCTATGAATTAGGGTCATATCATGCTCAAAATATGTTCATAGTAGCTGCTGTTAAAGAAGTTCCAGTCAAACGACGCTACGTATCACAATCACAAAATATCTCCAAGAACAGGTCATTTTCACGACAGTATTTCCTGAAAGGTATTCCAATATGTAGGGAAATGTTTGTAAAAACAATTCACACAACTCCAAAAAGGATTGATACAGCACTTAAAAAGATGAGGTCGGATTCTATTTCGGACAAACGTGGAATTAATGGAGGTCGCAATAAAGTTAATGAGGAAAGCGAAAAATTTTTCATAAGTATTGTTAAAAAGCTCCCTACGTACATTTCGCATTACTGTCGTGAGAAAGTAGGAGCTGCGAAATTTTTAAGATCAGATATGACATTTCCTAAACTTTACCAGATCTACACTGAAGAAGCACATTCCGCAGGCATTAATATCTTGTCATATCCAAAAGTAAAACAGATTTTCTTAACCAAATTTAATCTTCGCACCAAACCTCTAAATAAAGACACTTGTAACAAATGCGACTTTTACAAAAATAAAAAGAATTTGATTACGGATGAAGAAGCTAAGAGAAAGATTATAGAGGAACATAATGCCCATCTTAAAACCGCAGAAGATCTTAAAAAACGACTGAAAAATGACATGGCTCTCGCAAAAACTGATCCTTACACAGAAACGATTACATATGATTTAGAGAAAACGTTGCCACTTCCACGCATTCCCACGAATATTGTATTTTATAAGAGGCAGGTATGGGTGTACAATATGGGGATACATACGGGATCAGATGATCAAGGGCACTGTAACATCTGGGTAGAAGGTGAAGCTGGGAGAGGCTCCCAAGAAGTAGGTTCTTGTCTTATTAAGCACTTATCTGAAAGATTGAAAGAAGGAGTGACCAATCTTATTTTGTGGAGCGATTCCTGCGGCGGCCAAAATAGGAACATTAAGCTCACCCTTATGCTTAAAGCTTTTTTAAATGATCACCCAACATTACAACAAATTTGTATTAGATTTTTAGAGTCTGGACACAGCTTCTTGCCTAACGACACCGATTTCGGAAAAATAGAATGTGCTTTGAAACACTAACAAAGAGTTTATCTACCTGAAGATTATATGAACATAATGAGAACCTGCAAAAAAAATAAACCTCTTCAAGTGCACAGAATGGAAGCCAAAGATTTTCTTGGATCAGCAAATCTTGAGAATACAATCACTAATAGAAAAAAATCTATTACTGGTGAAAAAATATCCTGGCTTAAAACTAAAGAAATTTTATTGAAAAAGGAAGCAATGTTTTCCTTGTTTATGCGACAAAGTTTAGAGGATGATTATGAAGAGGTGGATCTGAAAAAACGTCAACGTGGAAGACAACGCTTAATTTCCAGAGATATGATGAATATGCTTTGGCCAAATGGTAAACCTATAGCAGCTGCGAAATTGAGCGATATCAAAAGCCTAATGAATTTAATTCCACGAGATGCTCACACCTTCTACAAAAATCTAACGGGCGACAATAATGTAGAAGACGACATTGATGGATTTGGTGTCGAACCTGATTTTGAGGTACAACGAGTTTGAAGCTGAGGAAAGCGTTATTGCTTAAATAAATTGGAAAACCAACCAGTGATTGCCGATTCATTTTTTTTATATATTTTTTATCTCAAAGTAACAATTTGAATTATTTTTTCTCATTAAACTGTTTTTATGTAAGTTCCGATTTTTATTTCCTTCCTTCTAAAATGAACCACACATTAAACTAATGTTTATTATTGTAATACTGTATTTTGCATAAAAGATCCACGCATAGTTTTTCAGGAATTACAGATATTCTTCATATGAAAATGTACAATATGCTACTTTCAAAATAATGTGTATGTTATGGCCTACTACACTACTAACTTTCAAATAGGTACAGTATCATAAGATTTTTTTATTCTTTGCCTAACTTTAAACTGCATTTACTCAAAAGTAATGAAACGTTGGCTGGATCTTTTCTGCTTAACTGGGTCCACAGATCATCAACGTAAAAATCGTCATTGATAACGCTTGCGATGACGTCATCCTTGCATTCCTTTGCCAACTGTTTCAAGCAACGGTTGCTAAGGTACGGTGCCGATGAAGTGCCATACGTCACTGTGTTGCGACGATAAACTTGAATTGGAGTGCTGTTATCAGTTCGCCACAAAATAAGTTGTAAGTTACGTTGTTCAGAATGAATTAATGTTTGCCTAAAGAATTTTTCAATATCTGCGCAAGCAACATATTGACATTGCCGGAAACGAAGCAATATTGAGAAGATATCATTTTGCAACCTAGGGCCCACGTATTGAATATTATTCAACGAATTATTATTAGATGTTGTCGCGCTTGCATCGAAAACCACACGTAATTTGGTTGTCAAGCTACCTTCGCGATATACTCCATGGTGTGGTACAATATAATACGGCTTATTTATATTACTAAATTCATTCACACGCGTCATATGACCTAAATACTCGTACTCATGCATAAACTCACAATACATTTGTTTATACTGTGGTGAACGATCTAGTTTCCTCTCCAGAGATAAGAAACGCTGTTTAGCTGAGTTATATGAGTCACCCAAACAATTAGGTGATTGTTTAAATGGCATGCCTACAACAAGTCTTCACAACAACTCAGTAATAACGGGAGGGATATGTACTTCTTCGATTTCCCAGAACTTTCGTAATTGAGAATCAACTAACGATAAATTGCACTGAACATATGTCCTGCTAGTCGCTAATAAACGATTATTATTATAAACTGGACCGGATATAATCCATCCTACCATAGAATCTTGTAGGTACGGACCGGTGGGAAGTTTAATTTTATTTTCTTTTAACAAATCCCAAAAGACATCCGCGCCTATGTCACTCGGTACATAAAATGTGGGATCTGCAAGTAAAATACTGTTAGGTATACGTATAGCATCACTATTAACGTGTGTCGAAGGCAGCTTCGAAATGATGCTAGGCAACACTAAACAATGTAAGGTTGTATTAAAATCATATACCTTAGAACGCATATTTATATCGCACTTGTGACTGGACTGTGAAACGGTTTGTCCAACGCCACAAACACGTATAGTGGACTGTATGATAGGTATATTCAAACGTGTTCGTTGTAAGGAACAAACTTTAAATAATAGGCTTGGAACTAGTCAACTAGGATTATAATTGTGCGTTTAAAAGGTACAATCGACACGTTGTATTACAGTTATTAATTAAAATAGAGAAATACACCAAAATTAGGATGCACAGAAAAATGTTGAATGGTGGCGTTCGAAAAACGTAATGGCCGACGCGTCGCCTCTGGCTATCTCAGTCGGCGAGTATAGTGTGATGTAGCGGTCACGCCATTGGTTGTAGAACCTTATCACGTCATGGCGAAGGGCCGCGATTGGTAGCGGCAGTAGAATACCGTTTATGGTAATGTTAGCCACGGTTGACATGTTCGGATACACATACGGCGTCAACATCTTCCCGGCCATTGAAAGCTTAGAGCAGCTTTCAAGCTTCATTTATATCAGCAGTTGGAAGTAAAACCAGTCGATTGAGGGCTCTCTTTATTGTACCTTGAGCTGTGACTATATCAGCTACTCTAGGTGTCTGGTCCGAGCCAATGTAGAGTCGGCTGACTCTTCCCAGGCGCCAGCAGAGAGGCGGCGTGTTGGCGTCCTTTATCAAAACCAGATCGTCGACCTTGAGATCCCTGCACTTCACTCGCCACTTGGTCCTTTGTTGGAGCTCGCAGACATACTCAGAAGACCATCTGCTCCAGAAGTGCTGCTTGGCTTGTTCTAGGCGCTGGAACCGGTCGAGGCGATTCGTGCTGGCATCCAGGTAGCTCGGTGAGGGGAGCGCTGTCATTTGTCTACCGATCAAAAAGTGAGCTGGGGTAAGAGTCTGGACATCGTTAGGGGACGGGCTCAAAGGACATAGGGGTCGGCTATTTAGGATAGCTTCTATCTGTGTAAATACAGAGGTCAGTTCCTCAAATGTTAGGTGAGATTGACCTATTGTTCTGTGCAGATGAAACTTCGCTGATTTGACGCCGGCCTCCGCAAGACCATTGAAATGAGGAGCGTATACGGGAGAGAAGCGAAATTCAATGCTCCGGCTAGCAGCAAAGTCACATATAGAGTCATGATCAGACTGTAGAAAGTTGCCAATCTCTTTGGCAGCAGCAACGAAATTACGGCCATTGTAGCAGTAAATAATCTTAGGCGTTCCTCTGCGAGCAATGAACCGTTTTAATGTTTGTATGAAAGCATCTTTGGATAGTTCACTTACCACTTCTAGTTGTAGGCACTTATATCTAAAGCAAACGAAAATGCATAAATAGCATTTAGTTATTTTGCATCCTCGTCCCTTGCGATCGGTTATAAGAAAAGGACCGGCAAAGTCAGTGCCAACAGTACTGAACGGAAAGTCGGGTTCTACTCTGTCAGTGGGTAGATTTCCCATTATATTAGCCATTGTGGTCCCCTTGAAGCGACGACAGACAAAACAGTTTCTTGCTACGTCTCTAGCGAGCTTGCGACCTCCTATAGGCCAGTAGCGCTCACGGATAGAAGAGAGTAAATGTTGTGGTCCAGCATGCAAGAGCTGAATGTGTCTAGATTGAAAAATTAGTTTTGTTAAATAGTGATCAGATTTTAGAACAATAGGATGTCTTTTTTCGTAGGGGTAGGCAGACGTATCAATGCGTCCTCCAACACGAAGTAGACCTACATCATCTACAAAAGGACTTAATGAGCATAGGTGAGTGTTAGTTTTGAGTGGTTTATTGGATTTTAGGTTGCTTATTTCCTTTTCGAAGGATTCAGTTTGAGCTATTTTAGTGAGAACAGTCATGGATTTTTCTAATTCATGAACTTGTAGGGTTCCCGTCAGCATCTTAGTAGGATTTTTACAATTATAGATAAATCTGAAGACCCTGGCATATATTCTTTTTACAGTAAATAATTTTGAGTACCTTTCAAAATTTACTACGGGCACTATAGGTGCATCCTCCGCCACCAAAGCAGGCAACGCTTTCAATTCCGGTAGGTCAACGACCTTTCCGGCTGAGAGAGAAGGCCACGTTGATTCAGGTTCCTTGAGAAAGGTAGGTCGGTCCATGCCACCATAGAATCGAATCTTTGACCTCTTGGGGTTCCACACCTCGTGAAGCAAGGTCTGCAGGATTTACAGTAGTAGGAACATGGCGCCAAGCGTTAAGGTCGGTGAGTTCACCTATAGCCGCTATTCGATTAGCTACAAAAGTTTTAGTCTTATCAGGCGATTTTAGCCAACCTAGCACAACACTAGAATCAGTCCAGAAGACACAGCGCTTTAGTTCTAGTCTAAGAGCTTTTTTGACAGCTGAGCTCAATTCGGCACCTAGCAGAGCACCACAGAGCTCTAAGCGAGGGATAGTGCAAGCCTTGATGGGAGCTACACGGGCCTTGGCGCACAGTAGGTTGACATGCACGTTGCCATCCTTGTCTAGAAATCTGAGGTAGACGCAGCTTCCGTAGGCTAGCTGTGAAGCGTCACAAAAACAATGAAGTTCAACTTCATATGGGTTGTTGGCACAAGCTTGTCTTGGGATCTTAAGACACGATAGAGTGCCAAGTTGTCGACTAAATTTCTCCCACACAACTTGGATAGAATAGGGAACGGGTTCGTCCCAATCTATTTTTTCGGACCAAATTTTCTGGATTAATATTTTGGCGCTAATAGTGCAAAGGGACAGTAAGCCTAGGGGATCAAAGATTTTAAAAGTTGACGACAAAATATTTCTTTTAGTAAATATCGTGTCAGGTGCATAGGCGAGAGGGAAGTGAATGTGATCGGTCTGAGAAGACCAGCCGATACCTAGTGTACTAGGGGCATTGCTTATAATTAGATCTTCAGAATTCATAGAGTCTGAAGATAGAAAATTTGGTAAGTTGGATCTGTACTTTCTGAGTGGGAAACAGCCCTTTGCAAGTTCATTAGAGACCGAATGTTGAATATAACGGAGCTCTTCTTCACTGTCAGCCCCAGTCAAGAGATCATCGCAATAAAAGTCTCTTTGAATAATAGTTTTGATTCTAGGGTCGTAGCATTCCTCACCGACCTGCCAGATACACCTAGTACTTAGAAAGCTAGAACTTGCAAAACCATAAGTTACCGTTTTTAGCTTTAAAGTACGAAGACTTTCGCTTTCAGTATCGCGCCACAGTATGAGCTGGAGGTTACGATCCGACTCTCTTATTTTTACTTGGCGATACATCTTCTCTATATCTCCTGACAGGACGTAACGATACTGACGAAATCGCAGAAGAATGTCAAACAATGAATCCTGAATTGGGGGGCCTACCATTTGGAGGTCATTGACTGATAGACCGGAAGTAGTAGGTTCCGACGCATTAAATACAACTCTAAGTTTGGTTGACTCACTTTTCTCTCGCATGACTGGATGATGAGGAAGAAAATAGGAATTAGGGGGTTTAGTCTCCGTAGACTCGGAAAGGTGGCCTAGGTCAGCGTACTCATGAATGAAATCTGAGTACATTTTCTTCAACGCCGTGTTTTTTTTAAATCTAGCTTCTAGACTGAAGAACCTTTTTTTTGCTATGAAGTAGGATTCGCCAAGACAATCGAGTCCATCCTTTAATGGAATACCTACGCAAAAACGACCGTCAATTTCACGGCAAGCAGTGGAGAGATAGTGCTTTTCGCACAGCATTTGTTCCTCTGATAGGAGTTGTCATTCTGGGAGCTGGAAAGCGTCCCTAAAATCCAACCTGGATTTTAGGGACGCTTTCCAGCTCCCAGAATTTAGATAGCTCCTCCTGGATGTCCATGGGATTTTCAGTTTTTAGGAGAAAATTACGCACTGGAGACTTAGCCGGCGGAGTGCGACTTTGAATAGGCGCAGGACCTGCGATGAGCCATCCGAGCTTAGAGCTTCGAAGATTAGGTTTATTGAAACCTAGAGGCTGCTGTTTGGAGCCTATCAAGTCCCAAAACAGGTCTGAGCCGATAAGCATGTCAATAGGTGATGGTTTGTTGAAGCTGGGGTCTGCAAGCTCAAAGTCGTTTAGGTTGAAGGAACTAATATCGAAAGGATGCTTGGGCAAGTCATCAGTTATAGTTTTCAATACTAGACAACACATTACAACTTCAAAAGAAGTTGCATGGGATTGGAGTTTTATAGAACAGCGCACTGGGTTTAGATCTAGGGCGTTGTTACCTATGCCTACAATACTGACGTTCGATGGCTGAGGAGTCAAATTAAGTACCCGCTTTACACGCTCAGTGATGAAAGAGGATTGGCTCCCGCTGTCAAGCAAAGCTCTCGCGCTAATAGTTTCGTTAGTTTTTGGGTTAGTTAGTTGCACTATAGCAGTACACAAAAGCACTTCTGAGGAGGAGATTGTAGACATGACTACAGATGTGGGTTGGCTAGGGACAGACGAGATTGATTCAGGTAAGTGAAGTAGTGAGTTGTGTTTTTGTTTACATGACCTACAAGAACCGGAGAGCCTACACACTTGACCTTCGTGGCCAGTCCTCAGACAATTATGACACAACTTTAGTTTTGCCACAATGGAATTTCTATCTTCAGGTGTCTTAGACTTGAATGTAGGGCACTCGTATACGCAATGCTTGCCTGAGCACACAACACACACCAATGGGTTTCGAGGAAGAGAAGAGGATTCCTTAGACGTAGCAACCAATGATTTAGTCTGTGTTGTGTTCTTTTTATAAAAGGCTGGGTTGTGAGGAACTTGTTTAGCACCAGCTGTTTTATCTATCTTGTTTTTATTCACAGTCTCAAGAACATCTGCACGATTTTTTAAAAATGAGAAAAATTCATTGAGGGTAGGTATTTCAGAAATAGTGTTACGGTGTTCTTCCCATTTAAAAATAGTACTGTTGTCTAACTTTGCCGCCAATAGATCAATGATTAGGACATCCCATTTGTCAGTAGGGAGTCCTAGTGTGCAGAGGGCACGTCAGTTTTTAGTCACATGATCGATAATGTACCTAAGAGACTTATCAGTTTCACGAACTGACTCAAAAGTAAATAGGGATTTTAAGTGATTATTAATTAGTTGCCTCTTATTGTCAAACCGGTTGCAGAGAAGTGACCAAGCTTCTATGTAATTTTTATCAGATACTTCCAAGTTGCTTAGAACTCGCGCAGCTTCACCCTCCAAATAAGAGCTGAGGTAGTGGAATTTATGAATATTTTTTATTTTAGGATTATCATGAATCAATGAAGAGTAGATCTCCTTGAACTCCAGCCACTTGTAGTAGGTACCATCAAATTTGGGTATATTTATATTAGGCAATTTGAAACCTAAATGATCAAAACCATCATATTCATGATGAGGGCAACCATTGCTGTGAGCACAGCTAACAGTAACTTCAGGTTGTTTGGGGGTTGAGCTGTGCAATTCAATTAAGTTTTGGGCAATAGCAATGCAAGTATCAAAATCTTGCTCAACTAGATCACGAGTAGTTAATTCTACATCTTGATTAGGCTCATCAAGTATTTATATTTGACTCTGCAACCTGTCGAACTCAATGAATAACGCTTCCACTCTTGACAACTTCATTGCAAGCCTACTTAATTCAACAGCAGAAATGCTGTCAAAGGTTCCTAATGAGTCTAAATATATTTTAAATTTAGTTACACGTCCTTTAATGGACCCACGTTTTGCAGTTAACTCTTTATAATTTAATTCGGTAGGCATTGCAAATAAATTATCAAAGAATAGCAAAGAAAATAGTCAAATTGTATACGATACGCTCCTCGTTTCGTAGTCCCACTCGCAGAAGCTGGTTTCCAATCAGCAAAGCAAGCGATCAGCTTAGCAGTGCAGCTCAAGCCAGGCAACCGCAGAAACAAGGCATACTGCAGGCCGTTGACCCCGTACAACTGGTTACGCTGGAATCAACATCATGCAAATAAGCAGCTGGCTGTGATAAGCGTGCAGTGAGGGACTGAAGAGAGTATCTTTCTGGGTAAGCTATGTTACGTTAGGTAAAAAATCTTGCAACCAATATAAAAAGATTAAGGGGAACTTAGAATGACTGTAGGTATTAAGTTGTGAATAGATTTTAGGCTCACTCGACTTGAAATAAAGAAGGCCACGTGCAATCGTGCAATAGTGAAAAGATTAGACCACAGCGTTAAGGCGTGAAAGGATTTCAGCTTGCAGATTCCCTTTGAATGATTAGGCAAAATGCTTAGAGCTAAAAACAATAGGCACGCAATTTCACAAGCACTAGATAGATTGATAATTATCACCAAGCATCTGTAGAAAACGGATCCTAAGTATGAACACAGATAAAAGAGGACAGAACTAGGAAAATGATAGGAACGGGCTCACATTAATGACCGCAAACAAGCAAGCAGGTAGGTGTCCAGGCTCCACAGCGTTATCCTTAGCTGATAAGGCGGCTCCAGGACGTAGGTACCTCCAATGCGCCACGAGGATGGGTAAGTATGTGCAGGCACGTGGCAGCACGTTTTCGTTTTTCGCCGCAAGAAGTCCAATCCAACAGGCCTTCTTCTTAAATAATATTCCTCGCTAGTGAGACTTCTGTGCAATCCACTTCGGTTTGATGTAGTCGTTGGTAAGTAAGGACTTGTCGAACTCGGAAGATTATTGAAGTCGATTAGTGTCCTGCCACGGTCGCCACTTTTGTTCGTTGTAAGGAACAAACTTTAAATAATAGGCTTGGAACTAGTTAACTAGGATTATAATTGTGCGTTTAAAAGGTACAATCGACACGTTGTATTACAGTTACCTATTAATTAAAATAGAGAAATACACCAAAATTAGGATGCACAGAAAAATGTTGAATGGTGGCGTTCGAAAAACGTAATGGCCGACGCGTCGCCTCTGGCTATCTCAGTCAGCGAGTATAGTGTGATGTAGCGGTCACGCCATTGGTTGTAGAACCTTATCACGTCATGGCGAAGGGCCGCGATTGGTAGCGGCAGTAGAATACCGTTTATGGTAATGTTAGCCACGGTTGACATGTTCGGATACACATACGGCGTCAACAAAACGTTTACATAAGCTTTGAGCTATAAAACAATTTTGACTGCCGCTGTCAAGCAAAGCGCGAACTGTGTGATAATTGTTAACAACATCAGCAATCTCAACTAACGCCGTAGACAGCAGAACAGTCTGAAACGATTTAGCATTATCCTTCAACTTGTTACAACTCCGATTATCAATATTGTCAGCTGTTTTATTAACGCAGTGTAATACAGAAGACTGTCGCAACGTATTATTGATAACGGAACGTTGTGGTAACGTATTTGGAATAACGCTGTTATTGTCAACATGAATTAACGCATTATGTTTCTGTTGACATAATTTACAAGGACCGTAATTACATTTGTCAATAGTGTGAGTGTGTGTACGTAAACAGTTTTGACAAACGCCTTTTGACTGAACAATATGTAATCTTTCTTGCACCGACATATTTAAAAACTTAACACATGAATATAATGCATGACTACCACTACATAACGGGCACATCAAGTCTTTATTTGTTTTATCTTTACGACCTGGTGAGCCCTTATTATTACTCGCGCTCGCATAACTTAGTGCGTAGTTAAGTGTAGTTTGAGAATTATACTGCTTTTTATCAGTTGAGTGCTTACCCTCAAGTTTACTTTGTGAATGTGGCTGATTATTTTTACCTTTACCCGAATTAATCATGTCTAACATGTCAGACCTATTATTTAAAAACGTTAATAAGTCTTCTAGTTTTATAGGTTGAGAGGATTTGTTAGAATCAGAGATAAGTGAGCTTCTATAATTCTCCCACTCGCGTTCAGTAGCACAATCAAGTTTACTGACAACCAAATAAATGATTAGCATATCCTCGAGTGAAGATTCCGGTTCTTTAAGAGAATTCAGAGCTCTCAGATTACGCAAAACGCAATCAACTAACGTTCTGATCTGTGCCGGACACTCCTTACACAGTGAAGGTACTGCAAACAAAGCCTTTACATGGTTGTGTATCAATAACCTATTATTTTGATACCTAGCTTCAAGCAGCTCCCAAGCATGAGAATAGTTAGGTGCAGTAAACTCCGAACTGATAACTTGTAACGCAGAACCACTGAGAGATGACTTTAGGTACTGAAATTTCTGAATAGGTTCCAAGTCGTCCCGATCGTGTATCATTGAAACATATGAATTCCTAAATTCTAACCACTTATCGAAGGAACCGTCAAAGGCGGGTAACTTTATTTGCGGTAATTTAATAGGCACAGAATTACCGGCAATGCACTGAGAATTATTTAATGCATTTTGCTCACCGTCGCCTATCATGTACTTTGCTATAGCTACTATTGAATAATATTGGCACTCAAACGAATCTCTGTAATCTAAATGTATCAGTAATTCTTTTTCATCCACAATTATTTCTAGTTTAGATTGCACGTCGTTAAAATCGGTAAAAAAGGTTGCTGCCGTTTGAATACGCATTTGCACTTGAGTTTTAATCACGGCATCTAAACACAATTTATCTAACTTATTGATATAATTTGCGAACAATGTTAATCTACCTTTAATTACACCACGTTGTTTTTTAAGATCAGATATCTGACTATCTAAACGAGAAATAGTTTCATCCTCACTCATTTTGGTAATTTACGAAAGTAGGTACTCACAGTTTTGCGTGTTCAGTCGTGTTTTCTCACCTGAATACGGCCTCAGCACTGCCAGTAGATCTGATTTCGTTCAGTTCTGAAAAACGTTTAGATACGATATTAACACAAGGCGAAGACACAGGAAAAGGAGGGAAAAAGGGAACTGGATAACCTGACCGTTGCTGGCTGCTGCATCAATGGCTTCTGCTCAGTAAACTGTGGCTTCCAGATCTCCGCAACGTACTTCTAATTCGAAGTTCCACTCGCTTCCATCATTCTTCAAACCGGCTCGTCACGCAGCTGATATCTTCAATTTGGCTCGAAGGTCCAATGATTTGGCAATGAAGACAGGAGGCAGGCAGGGCTTCTTCAATAAGGCTCGATGAATATGGTTACTACGGCATACACAAGTGTTGGACGTCTGAGGGGAAAATAGTCATCCAGGTCTCAGAAAAAACACGTCGTAAGATAGAGTCTGCAATGGAGTACCGAGAGGTTGTCGCTCAGTTCCCTGTAACAGAGTTCTCAGCCGTAACATCGCAGCATACAACGAAGGCCGTGCCCGAGAAGAGAACACGTAAACCAGCGAAATGATGGTACTGTTTCATGATTCGTCTGTTTGTTTTCTTTTCTATTTTCATTAATTATGTTAGCCGGTAACTCGATTTTTTTAGTTCATTGTTTTGTTTTTGACCGTGACATTGTCATTAATGTCACTCATTGACATATGTAATTTTTTAATAAGTGTTTCTTTTGTCTCACGTTCGGTAACACACCAACTGGTATTTTATGATGTTTGGCTTCTTGGCTTTTTATCTATTTGACGAATCTTACCAAATTTAATGTAACCGGCGAGTGCATCGGGGTTTGGGTGCTTTTGTTAAATTTTGTTTGTTTTATTAGTTTAGTTAACTATAGAAGGTTAACTTTTGGTTTATTTATATATATTATTATTGTCAATTTATTTATTGTATTATGTTAGATGACAGTTTTTATTCATGCTCATCCTCTTGTGCGTCAGATGAGAGCTACGCTAGTGTTTTTGGCGATGATAATTCTCTGAGTCTTAGAGATCTCCTATCATCTTCATTTTCCAACTGTCGAATATTTTTCAACGCAGTTCATATAAATGCTCAAAGCATTCCTGCTCATTTTTCTGATCTGCTGTCGTCCTTCGACTCAGATCTCGTACACGCTGTCCTTGTGTCCGAAACCTTTCTCAAGCCTGCACTTCCTTCCACGCAATATTCTTTGCCTGGATACAAGCTTGTGCGCAACGACAGAACGGGCAAGGGATGTGGAGGGGTTGCTATTTATCTCCGTGGAGATATCAGTTACAAGATAGTTGACCATTCTCCGAGTGTTTACACAAAGTTTTCCGAACACCTTTTTATTGAAATAGACTTCCTACAAACTAAGTTACTTTTAGGAGTCTATTATAGTCCCAATTGCCAAATTGATTACTTTTCTTCATTTGAAGCTCATTTGGAAAATTTTTGCGCACTATATGAGCATACGCTCATTCTCGGAGACTTCAACACTTGTCTGCTGAAAGGAGATTCGCGCAGCCGTAAACTCCAATCTCTTGTTTCTTCTGTTAATATGCACTTACTTCCGTTAAATGCTACTCACAGGGCTCCTCACTCTTCTCCTTCTCTATTAGATCTCATTCTAGTTTCCGACCCTAATAAAGTAGCTACACATGGACAGCTTTCTGCTCCCTTTTCCTACCATGACCTCGTCTATCTTTCATATTCATATTCATATTCATCATATATTTTTTTTGTTTCTTTATTTTTTTTTATTTATTTCTTTTTTGTGTTGTATTCTTTGTTGTTCTTTCCTACAAGATTCGACCTCCTAAACGCAAGGCCAAATTTCTTTCTCTTCGCAGTTATAAAAACATTGATTTGGAGCGTTTGAGAGCTGATGCGGGGAGGATTTATATGAGGCACACGCGCCCTTAAAAAAGGTGAGGGTCAAACACCTTCCTGCACCATGGCTATCTTCAGCAATAAAAAACCAAATGGCTAAACGAGACAAAGCCAAGCGCGTGTACAGGAAGCGACCGACTGAGGAAAACTGGGACGTTTATAAAAGGATGCGAAATCGCTGTAGTCGCCTGTGTAGGAATGCAAAAAGGCACCACATTCACAACTCAATTGACAACTTCAACCCAACACAAGTATGGCAATTTTTAAAGACTCTTGTTATTGGTAAAGCCTCTAGCAAGAGTTCTTCTGATAAGATAGACCTTAATGCACACTTTTCTAGGGCCCCAATTACCCTTGATGACCATGTTAAATCTTCCACTCTCAACGATCTCTTTAATCTTCCTTTGCCAGCAAATACTTCTTTCTCTTTCCACCCAATTACTGAATTAGACATTAAGAAATGTATCCTTTCCATCTCCACCAAGGCGGTAGGTGACGATGGCCTTCAACTCCAAATGTTCTTACCTATTTTAAGTGAAATAGTTCCTGTCGTTACTCACATAGTTAATTTTTCTCTCTTCAATAACTCCTTTCCTTCAGCTTGGAAGAAGGCTCACGTCCTACCGCTTCCCAAAGTTTCAAATCCCTCCTCACCATCCCAGTTCCGTCCAATATCTATTCTCCCAATCCTCTCCAAAGTCCTCGAGAGTATTGTTCAGAAGCAACTATCCTGTTATTTGTCCTTTAATAGCCTGCTGAGTCCTTACCAATCTGGTTTCAGACCTGGCCATAGCACTGTTACAACTCTAGTCAAAATAACTGACGACATAAGGCTGGCTATGGAAAATAAATGTCTAACCATATTGGTTCTGCTGGACTTCAGCAGTGCTTTTAACTCAGTTGACTTCGACATTCTCTTAGGAATACTTTCCTCCCTTAATGTCTCTGATCCGGTAATTGAGTGGTTCAAATCCTATCTTCGGGGTCGCTCGCAGTCTGTTCGATCCGATGAGGATTCCTCTGAATGGTGTGACTTGGCTGCGGGTGTTCCTCAGGGTGGTGTGCTCTCTCCTCTTCTCTTCTCAATTTTTATAAATGCTATCACTAAGGTCCTAACTTCTAACTTTCATCTCTATGCAGACGACTTGCAGTTGTATCGCCATTTTAAAGTGAATGAACTCGCTGAAGCTGTGGCTGCCATCAATGATGACCTTGAAAATATCAACAAGTGGACTAAATTCTTTGGACTTCTTCTGAATCAAACTAAATCTCAAGTGCTCATTATTGGTGGCAAATACATGCTCAATCTGTTGGATCCCCAGTCTCTCCCGCCAGTATTGTATAATTCAATGCCCATATATTATTCTAAAAGTGCGAAAAACTTGGGCGTCCATATAGACACTAATCTCTCTTGGGAGGTTCATATCGCTGATGTGAGTAGGAGGGTCTTCTACTCTTTTCAGTCTCTTAAACGTCTCCAAAAATTCTTACCGTTTCACACTAAGGTCACTCTTGCTCAATCTCTGCTTCTGCCGCTCATAGACTATGCGGATGTCTGTTTTCTAGATGCAACGGAGGTACTCCTAAACAAACTCGAACGATTGCAGAACTTGTGCATCCGCTTTATTTTTGGCCTCCGGAAGTACGACCATGTGTCGGAGTTTCGGGCCAGATTGAAGTGGCTGCCGATTCGGCGTCGGCGAGATACCCATATCCTATCCCTTCTCTATACTATCCTGCACAGTCCTAATTCTCCTCAATACCTTCGCGAATGGTTTGAGTACCTCGTCCCGAGGGGTAAACCTTGTCGCACGGCCACTTCGCTTCTCCTTCGTACTCCGCGTCACACTTCTAGCCGCTACGATGGCTCCTTCTCTGTTACTGCAGTGCATCTCTGGAACTCTCTTCCACACTCCATACGCGATAGCCCTTCTCTCGATGTCTTCAAGAGGAAAATTAAGAAGCATTTCCTTTCAACGCAATAAATTATACATATATATATATATATTATTTATGTATTTGTCTTTATAAACGTAAATAGGTCTTTTATGTATTATTATGTAACTAGTTTAATCTTACTATATAGATATATATATTGTACACTGGATTACTGCCCTCTATTATGATCTCTATCACTCAAAGGTTTGCTGGAAGAAAATTCCATTTGGAGTTAAGCTCGCCTTTGTACATGCATTTTGTTATCAACTTGTTTTAATGTAATGTCTTGTTGTACAATAAAGAATAAAGAATGGTTTACACTGAGATTTATTACTTTAATTACAATTTTATAATTTTGTGAGAATTTTGTGTACATGTATGAACGGTCCTGGTTTGTAAAACACACTGCCGGGGCGCGCAGGCTGTCGGAGGATTTCTCTCCCGTTCGTCGCAAGCGAGCCGTCCTCTGCCGTTGAACAGCAGATGTCGCTCCGAACTTTCTATCGATCGCAGATGTAATGAGAACCGATAGGTGGCACTGCTTGACCCAACAACGTCTCTAAATCCTCTATCAAGGATGAAAATGTCACCTCTTCGGAAAAATGTTCTTAAACAAGATTCCTCATTACGCATGTTTAAACTTGTAATTGTAGCATCATTAGTGGTCGCCTTGTATGGCCCGAGACAATCCACAATATGACCATCACAACACACTATCATAAATGGTTTGACTAAATTATCTAGTTTTTGCAAACTGTATGTTTGTTTTTGAAATAGGTAATTAGAACTACTTTGGATAAATACATAAGTAGCATCACATATGACTATTGCTGGTTTAGAATTAGGTGGCAAATCAGGATTACCAAATAATCCTTCTGGTATTATTCTATTTCTAGAAGCAACATCTTCAACAGTCATATGATTAAATCCTAAGTACAATGGCACAAACTCGTTAATTAAAGATACTCTGGCCTTATTCATTAAGCGTTCTAAGGTGACATGAGATTTATTAAAGAGAGTTGCCAACCTTTCATTACTATCACCAGTTCTCAGCTTAACTAAGTAAATACTTAAAGCAATTGTGGCATTTGGTACTTGTCCTGCTAGACTTGGGATACAGTTTAACAAATCATAAAACTGATCAGAGTTCATGCTAAGCCAAAAGCGACACAAATATGGAGGCATAATTAAAATATTTGTGAAATCTATATGATAATTGGCAGCTCGCTGCATTATATTCATTATTCTATCAAATTGACTACCAGTAAAATCTCTTAACTGGGAAGTTAATTTGAACGGCCATGATCTAGATGGTGACGACAGATTCGTGCTGCCGGTGGCACATAGAATTTATAATTAAGTAATAACTGATCCGTTATAGATGAGGGTACCAGTAAACGTTCTGTTTCAAAACAATTAACAAAAATACAATGATTGGATGTGTTAGCAGCACGCTTATATGTAGAAGACATAATTGTTGGATTTGGTCTAACTTGAGCAGGGTGTAGGTTTTGTTGTGGAAGAGGGGGCGGCTCAGGAATATTGATATCTCCATGTGATCCAGCATCTGGCAGACTAGCAGCCTAATTGCGTAAGTCGTTCCCCAAAGCGAAAGAGTTGATTCTTTCAAAGAATCAGAATATTTTCTTTCAACTTTTTCGGTATTGTGAAACTAATTTGCAACCACAGATAACTATATACTGTTTGCAACGAAACCAAACTGACTCCTTTGAGTTGAACTTCATCTACTGCGTTATGTTTCATCAAACTCGAATGATTTATTTCCAAATAATTAGGAAATAAATTAATTTTGTTTTACTTACAACTAATGGTCTTCTAATGCTAAAAATGTATAAAACTGACAAAACAATTAAATAAACGGTACAATACGCTATACGCCGTGGCCTACGGTGTAATTAAACGCATTTATTCAGTCGTTCTAGGTAGTGATTTTTAATCTATGATACACAAGGTTTCTGCGCTGCAAGATGAAAAAAAAATGAAATTAATTGCATATTAATATTAAATATGAGTAATTAAATATTCTTTTACAATTAAAGCAAATTATAGTTTTTTAGTTTATGTTATGTGATTTGTGTGTATATTCTTTATTTCACACGGCAACACTGTGTGAAGTTTTAATTTAAACCTTAAAACTATTACTATACTCACACTCAGTATACTCTATGGTTACAAACGTACCGGCCACAGAGGACTTTTTTTATATGTACCGGCACGGCAGTAAAGAAAAAACTTTGTTTAGCTGAAATTTAGTAAGTACCTAATTACCTAGCCAACAATTTCATTTCTTACTGTAAGTAAGGTAAAAACAGTAACCCTACTCTAGAAGAGAGTATTACGTTCGTTGCTTTTACTTAGGTTCTGTTGAATTTTTTTTTCAGTCATGCCTGCTCATGCGAAAATATCAGAACGCCAGTGGGAGATCCTGCTGGCGTTCATGGAGGAAGATGCCAGCTTTGCCAGGGCAAAGCGGTGAGAAGGTGACGAACGAAGGTCCCAGGGCAAAGCTGGCAAACCTCGATAAATGGGATGAGCTCGCAGCCCGCCTCAACAGCGAGCGGCTCTGCTGCTCTAAAACAGGAAAGGAGTGGCAAAAAGTAAGTGTAATTATTACATAAAATTTGTTGTAATGTATGTGAGTGTGCTAGTTGTGAAGTGACGACGACATGTCAAGCTATACCTAAATTTCCCTTAAATTCTGCCCGTCATGTCATTGTTATAAATTTAAAGCTCATCCAAAAAACTGCGCATTTAAACCTTAGTGGTGGGTGGTCACTGGTGACCTACTACTTAACACCAAAAACCTTACTAATACTATGAATCCATACTAACATTATAAATGCGAAAGTAACTATGTTTGTCTGTCTGTTTTCTTTTGACGCTTAAACCAATGAATCGATTTTGATGCAATTTATCATGGAGATTATGTAGTTTGAAACCCTGGGAAGGACATGGGATAGTTTTTATCCTGAAAATTATCTGGAAACCAATAAGGCCCTCTTAGGTTAAAATTTCCTTTATGGACCGTTGATTTTGGGCGCGGGGAGGGTGGGGTAGGAAGGGGGGAGGTTCGCTCGCTCTTGGACTAATTCCAACTTTAACTTCAACTTAAAACTAATCATTATATTTTAGTAAGATGGAAATTTTTATTCTAACCTGAAAACTTTAACCCTGGATATCTCCATAACCATGGGGCTCCGCGTATTGGGTATGGTACAGGGGAGTGAATTTCAATTTATGCATCAAAAAATTTTTGGGTATATGAATATCCTTAATACTTCCACATAAATAAAGCAGGTGAATGAGGCGCGCTGCAGCAGAGTGAGGAGCTAACCTGTGTTAAATCATTATAGATGACTTAATTAATTTAATAATGCTTGTCATGTCATAAATATTTAATTTAACTTTAATAGTACTGGAGTGTTGCAAAAGTAACAATGAATTTATTTGTTTCTGTTATTAGAAGGCAAAATATATACAGGGCAAGGGGCCGCCGGTGGTCCGTGTTGCTCTATGGGGCAAGTAGATACCGGTCATCTGGTAGATATCGCTGTCAACAATAAGACTGCCTTTGTACGTGTATAATTATGTTAGTCTTATAAAATAGATGTGTAACTTTTATGGAGTACAATAAAGTATATTCTATTCTATAATACTTGTTTTGAATGACATAGCATGACACATATTTTTTTTGTATTCTATCGATGGATATCATTTAGAGACGTCTATACAACCCTTAAGACTCGACCAGTGATACCAATAGATCAAACTCTACAGTTTTTTGTTATGTATACTAATAATATATGCATTAGTTTATTATATAAGCTTAAAACACAGTGTATCTATCGGCTATTATTTGTAATAACCTTTATTATGCAATTAAATATTTGACTTTATTCTTATTGGAGGATTAAACATTTGTTTTATTTTATTTTTAAGGAACTCTTGGTGCATGTGCGTCCGTGCCGAGGGCGAGGAGACCATGTTTGTATTACCTATTTGTTTTGTAAAACTTAAATATGACTAAAACTTTAGAATCTATTGATACATAATTATGTTTTGTATTTCAAAATATCTCAGAATCAAAATTAAATTATGTTTTCAGACAATCGGATGGCCCTGCACCCCAGTGGGTCACTCAAATGGAGGAAAGACGCAAGCAGATGACTGCAGAAGCCCTGCAGGGCCTCCGCAGAATGTTCTGAGGACGGAGGAGCACGCTTTTGGCCACTATCTCGCCTGATGTTAAGTGATGATGTGGTTGATATTGAAGCACGATTGCTAAAAGTAACCTATTCACTCTAGATTTAAAGACCCTTTGACTCATCAGTTACGTAGATTTTGAGTTCATCCATTACAAACAATCAAATCCTTTCCCTATATTATTGTAGTGTATAATATATGTGTAAAAATATTTGCATGTTCTGCCTGACCCCAGCCATCTGCTGAATTCTGTCAAGGCCCTGCAATGTCTCTCGAGGACTAATAAAATACTTGAATGTTTATCGCTAGTCCTCAACAGAGGCACAGGGAGAGTCGAGTCTCAGGCCCGATTTTTATGAAAACTATAACTGCATTATTAAATTTTTGAAAAATCTTATTTCTATTTAGGAATCAAACCTGTTGATTTTGGACATATTTAACTTATTGGATTTTAACATGTTTTTTATTTGATTATGACAATTATACTTTACCATGTATGACGTTAGTTAAATTAGTTGCTAGTAGGTGACTTTGTTTTGTCTATAATGGATGAATTATTTCATGTATGACATCGTGACTATTTAAATAAATATTGTATTTTCAGAATATATTGGTTTATTTGATATTGGATAACTATTTATAAACGTCAGAAATTGCATACCAATGTAATTTTCAATGTTCCGATAACCGTGTTTACCTGAAGAATAAATATCAGCAGTATAACATTTTCCATGCAAAAGCTGTGCTGTCAAATTGCCATTTTAATTCACCTGAGTCATCTGACGATTGAAAAATCTGCCCTCAATCTATTGTCCTTGTTATTTTCCTATGTTATCACTTATTTCTTAGGTTAATTATTTCATATTTGATGTGAATATACTTTAACGTCGTTAGTGTACCTATAAGCTGTCAGCAGCTAGCTAAGTGTATGTATAGAATGGGTAGGAACAAAATAATACAACAAAAAATTGTGATATTGTATTTATTTGCAACAGATTAAATTCAAGAATTTGAAAAAGTTTTGTAGTTCACGATATGCACACGTTCCCAAGTCTCCTGTGAGATAGTGTACTTGGCGCGTTTTTTTAACAAGGTTTCCTCGGTGAGCCCATTGCACAATCTATTTAACTGAGATCCTGTTTACTTTAAAAATATTGTAAGTACACACAGATTACATGCTTAATTTACGGTCATACATCCAGTCATACACGCACGCCAGTTATGAGTACTCAAATCTGCCTAGTAGATACCTATTATTAATCTCCTTTCATTCTTCCTCTTACCAGCATGGGTGTTCACCATCTAAGCATATTCTTCAATTTCTCTCACTATATCTTCTTTAAACCACAACATGCTAGATAGTATTAGCGACAATGAACTTTTTGGCAGTGAGTACTTAGTTTGGCGTAGGGATAGGAGGGATTATAGTAAAACAAAACAAACCATGGGTGGCGGTGTGATGTTGGCCGTGCGACGTGAACTATCAGCTGAAGTTCGTTCGGACTGGTCATCATCAGCTGAAGATCTTTGGGTTACGATTGGTTACAAAAAAAAGGACCGCACTATACACAAATTTAACATTTGCACTATTTATCTTTGTAAGGAAAATCTTGGGAACTCGTACGAGACGCAGTTGCGTAATTTTTCTAACAGCCTTTCACTTGTTATTAACACAAACCCTGATGAGACTTTTGTAGTACTAGGTGATTTCAACATGCCCAATATTGAATGGTCAAGTGTCGGCACCTGCTTGCAACCCTCTGGTATAACAGGCGAATCTCAAAGATATTTTTTTGATATTCTTTCTGAGTGTAACTTAATTCAGTACAATAATTGTTGTAACAAATCAAAGGGAAGAATATTGGACTTGGTGTTATCTAATATTGATTTATGTATTAGCGCCTGTGTTCACCGTCTTGTTCCTGAAGACGATCATCATAAATCTCTCGATATCGTACTGAATTACCATCTCGATGTACCGTTAAAACCTTATCCCAGGATGAAATATCCCAGGATGAAATGGTATTATGAGTCTGGGGACTACGATAACATTAATACATTGTTGAAAGAATATGTATGGGAAGACCACTTGCATGGCAATTCATTAGACGACGCGGTTGATCTTTTTTATAACTACCTTGAGAAATTAATTAATGACCACATACCCCACAAAATTATTTACCCTTCAAACTACCCACCATGGTATAACTCAAGTTTAAAAAAAATACTTAAGGAAAAATACAAATATCTACGTAAATACCGTATTTACGGCAACTCATCGGATTACGACACTTTTGTATTACTTCGCGCTAGAGCCAAAGCTGTTGAGGAAGAATGTTACAAATCTTACATTGCCAAAACTGAGGATTCTATTTAAAAAAACCCAAAAATGTTCTGGTCCTTCATAAAAGCGAACAAAAAGGGCACTAACACTCTCCCCTCCACTATGTCTTTAGAAGGTCGATGCTACAATACAAATGAAGAAATTAGTGATGCTTTCGCAGCGTACTTCCAATCGAACTTCCTTTCTACTTCAGATCGAAATTCGAGTACCCCAAGTCCAACAAATGCCCGCCCCGCTGACTCTGCACTAAACATAGGTGAGATTGAAATTAATCCAAACCACTTGCTTAGTCTCTTAGAATCCTTAGATCTCAATAGAGGTGCGGGTCCTGACAATATACCTCCATTATTCATAGTCAAGTGTGCCAAAGGACTAGTCAAGCCACTAACGATTATTTTTACGCGTTCTGTTAAGGAGGGAACTGTTCCTAGTATATGGAAGTACGCGTACATAACACCGGTACACAAAGGTGGGAATAAGGGTGATATTAATAATTACAGACCCATATCCAAAGTTTACAGCACTTTTTCTACGGCTTTCATTCCTGAACAGCCCGGCTTTCTTAAAAACCGATCGACCACTACTAACCTACTGTCTTTTGTCGACTTCACTACATCCTGTATGGACGATGGCGGTCAGGTAGACTGTATTTTTACAGACTACAGTAAATGTTTCGACCGTATTGGCCATAATATACTTTTACAGAAGATTTTTAGTGCAGGTATTCATGGTAACTTATACCGGTGGATAACATCTTACATAAAGAATCGTTCCCAGGCTGTCGTAATCAACGGTGCTGTGTCGAAGCGGCATGTAGTCCCTTCAGGAGTTCCCCAGGGATCGCTTCTTGGGCCCTTATTATTTAATATTTTTATAAATGACATTCACACATGCTTTCTTAATTCACTATTTTTGCTTTACGCAGACGACATGAAAATCTTCAAACACATAAACAATGTCGAAGATTGCGACTCGTTGCAACAAGATCTCGAAAGACTAGAAAACTATTGTCACCTAAATAATCTGGAACTCAATGTATCTAAATGTTACACAATCACGTTCACTCGCAAAGCCAACAGCATATCCCACAAATACACTCTAAGGAAAGCCCATCTAAAACGAGTAGATTTCATACGGGATTTAGGTGTGATACACGACTCCAAACTTACCTACGAGAAGCACAAATATCACATAGTTAATAAAGCTAATAAAGCTATGGGGTTTTTAAAAAGATCTTGCTCCCAGTTCAGGGATTTCAAAATAGTTAAAATATTGTACTGTTCCTTCGTCCGTAGTTCACTTGAATATTGTTCGCAAGTTTGGAATCCCATGTATGCTGTTTATATCTCAAGATTGGAATCTGTTCAGCGAAACTTTACAAGATACTTGCAGTACAAGTGTAGCACCCGCGATCATAATAACGAGTCGAGATGTTAAAGGTACCATTTACTTCCACTTAGGGAGAGAAGGAGTATATCAGATATCTCCTTACTCGTTAAGTTAGCGCAATCTTTCATCGATGCCCCGCAACTTCTCTCTAAGGTTAATTTGCGCGCCCCTACCAGATCTGCTAGAATACCCTTTCTTTTTCTTAACGTCCCCCGCTGCTGCACAAATTATAGACAGAATTCGTTCTTTATAAGATGCGCTAAGTCCCACAATAAATTGGTTGACTTTTCTGAATTTGACTTATTCACTACTAAGCCGCATGTATTCATTCGAATACTTACTAATCATTGGTTTGAATTGGTTCAATAACTGTTTTTTTTTATTATTTTTTATTGCACCTCATGATGAGGTATTGCTGTGTTTGTGTGTTATTGTTTAAACATACCACCATTGTAATTCCTTTTTTTTTCTCTAACATGCTTGCTTTCATAGTAAATTAAATGCGAAAACATATAATTGGTTACTAGTTGGTTAATTTGATGTAAAATTTGTTAGTTGTTAATACTGTTTGTTTTCCGATTATAATAAAATAAATAAAATAAAATAAATAAATGCCTTATGACATCATTCCTCGTTCCTTTCATTCTTCCTCTTACCAGCATGGGTGTTCATCATCTAAGCATATTCTTCAATGTCTCTCACTATATCTTCTTTAAACCACAACATGCCTTATGACATCATTCCTCGTCTATCATTCAAACACGCATTTCCTCAGCATTAATTCTACTTTCATATCTTTTTTGGTGGGAAAGCAGGAAAATTCGTAAATGCCTATGCAGTCATGCACAACTAACTTTCACTTCCATACATAAGTGAAGGCACCAGCACACTATTGTGAAAAGGTTGTCGAACCTTTTTGAACATGGACTGGCTGGTCACAATCGCTGTAATAGGAGAATAATGTAATACCCTGTGAGCTAGTAAGCATCGCCAGCGACTCTTCAAAACCCCAATGCAGCGCTCGACCACATTGCGAGTGTGAACATGGATTTTCCTCTGGTGACTTTGGGGCAGAACGAAGCATCGGTGTCTTAAGATCTATCTTTACGCGTATCCGGCGTCTCCTGAAAAAATAAGTTAGTATAGGCAATCTTGTTTAATTTCATCTTTTATTTTTAACAAGAACATAATATATTTTATAATGAATATTTTGGTTACCTAGTAGCCTATACTTCGCCTTCATCATATAAGTGCTGCATGATATTTTGGACAGGATACTTCCAAATATGGGAGTCGCCCCCGAATGACGCATCATTATATTGAATGTGTAGGTTGGCATCACAAATCTAAAAGTTAAGGAAACATTTAAATCTCATCAAATATCCTGCCTTATATACTATACATATGTTCTAGTTGTGCAGTTAATTTTTTTAATAATATCCTTCTAACACTCGTTAAACTTTTAATCTTCAAGTCTTTGTTCATGGAGTTAGTTCAAATTATCAGACGGATATAATTAAATACAAAAACTTAGTCGCAACTTTATTAAAACAAAAAAATTGCAGCAACAAGAATAATACTTACAATTAATGTATTAAGACTGTGATAAAGCTTTCTGTTGAAATAAGCTTCCTCATTTCCATGAGGTCGGATCACAGCAACATGGGTTCCATCCATGCAACCCAACACACCGGGAAATTGAAACATATCCATAAATCTGAAACCAAATAATTAGGATTATTATGTATTTATTTAATACATAATAAAATCAAACACTCTGTAGGTAATAAATGTGTTACATAAATGCTGATTCTCATTATTTTTTGTTTCAAACAATGGTAAATAATAGTCATAGATGTTTAAGACTTTATATTATGTCCTTTATTAAATTACTTTCTTATTTCTTACATTTTTAAATATTTTTACAAAATACATACAAAAAAGAAAAACATTTAGAAATATAAAAAATAGTAGCCCACCGGTATCGGGAACAGGGTCCAAGCTACCGGTGGTCAGGGCTCCTGAGAGAGGAACCTCCTAACAATACGAGCCGTGTCCAGGAGTACCGCTTTCTGGATCAAGCCCTTGATCCAGCTGCCCAACGAGAGCCTCCTCAGATGTTCGTCGAGGCTCTTGGCTATTATACCATTGGCCGTCACGACTATCGGCACAATGAATGCTGTATTCACATCCCACATGTCGACAACCTCGCGAGCCAGATCAAGATACTTACTTTTCTTATCTCTCTCCGCCTTCACGAGGTTCTCGTCATGGGGGACCGCAATGAAGAAGAGAGAAGAAGAAGACAAGACAAGACTTTATATTATTATTATTATAATATATGTATTGCACTTATTTTCATTGTTATCTAATTTCATACTCACTTCCTTTTTACAGCACCCCTCTCTTCCTGTGTCATAGGAAATTTAACATATCTTCGAAGAATCTCAATGCTGTTGAGAGCCTCAGTAACCTAAAACAAAAAGAATATTATGTCAGGAACTTACACCAGAGTTTAAATACAAAAGAATTCAAGTAGATCTTACCTCGCACAGACAATCATGGACTGTTGTTTGTGATAGCCCCAGATGGTAATACGCACCAATATTTTTTTGATATGCCCCATTAGCATAAAAACTAACTGCTGCTAAAACCTGCAATAAAATATTATTTAAGCAATTATTTTGAAGACATTTTTCCACACTTATATTAAATCCAAGCACCATATTGTGCTTGGATTTTTTGATAAGTAACTGGGTTTTACTGGCCATGGAGTTTCTGCCCCACATAAGTTACCTACGTTTTGAAATACTCGCTCCAACTTTGTGACTAATTGACTGGCAGCTTGACTGAAGAAATAAATAATTTAACTTTGCCAACCTATCAAGTGTCTAGCGAGTGTGTAAAGGTTACTTTAAGCTTAACAATAAGTACTTAGAAAGGTTCAAAAGTTACCTTGAGCTGAGGGCAAACAGCGGAATTACGACGCCTTTGTAGAAGTGGAAACACTTCCCCACAAAGCTTCAAGAATTGAGGTTTGGTGAGCCTAAAGTTAGCCACGAAGTAATTGTGTGGCAAATCAAGAGGGTTGCTGGCACTTCTCAAAAGACTACGATTTATTTTAAGCATTGCTTTAAGGCACTCCTCTTCCCCGAGATGCAACAAATAACCTCGTGACATTGTGGATGCTAAAAAATCAATAAAATATAATTAGAAGATAGCTAAGTATGAGGTTAACTTCACGTTACTTACTTGGAGCGCCCGAGTATTTCGGCGGTATCTAAAATATCACAAATATTGATTAATAACTGCGGTTTCACACCAAATCACTTTCACAATCATTCAAGAAGATGTTGACTTACACTTTTACGTATTAATTTTGAAACTAATACGAATAAATCACAATATTGTGCAACGACAAATCGGCGCCAAAAATTATTGGACATATTAATGTCAATGTCAAGTATATTTGACAATGACAAGCGTTAATCCCATTCATTATTGAAGTTTAATCTCGATTCTGCCGCTTTCGTTCATTTTTACAATCAATTCTACGTCAAAATATTGGTAAATGAAAGGAGCAAAACCTTTCCGTTTCAGAGTGTATTATGCAATACGAAAGTCGTTTTTGGGAAAGAATCGATTCTTTCCCAAAAACGAATTCAGTTACGCAATTAGGCTGCAGGGCGATTGGAGTCGTGCTGATTACTGAAACGTCAATAAAAGGCGGTGGTTAGCGACAAACTGTTTATCTTTATTCGGGGCACAGTACCCGGCACTGTGTAACGGTTAAAAATTGCCAGTGCATATGTTAGCGACATCTGGCGTCATCCGTCAGACACATGTTCGATATTGAAGTGTCCCAAGTTGAGTATCTTGTTGATGATAATGTAGATGGCGTTGATGTATGTTTGACACTATTTAAAATGTTAATAATAAAATATGTATCTTATTTGTGTGAAATCATTTAATACAACAAACACACAAATTCAATACATATAATAATTAATTGTAAAGTCTTTTCACATTGGTTACAAAAAAATGATAATTTAGTAAAAGGCCTATGGCTTAAAAGCAAAGTATTCAAGGTCTGTAGTTGCGATGACTTGAGCTGTGTCCGTTTCAATGGCGCGGCCACGACGATTTAAAAAAAAAAAAACTATGCCAAGATTATGTAAAAATTTGTAAAAGTTGATTCCCAAAACCATAAATTTGTCAAAGTTATGGTTAAAAAGTTTTAAGGGTTTGAACGTGGCCGCGCCATTGAAACGCGGCGAACCGCGCGGCCACGGAGATCTTTAAAACTAAGCGTTGCAGAGACCTGAAATTCAGGTAAATAACAGATTGAATTTGTAAAAAATTTGTAAAAATATAGAAAAAAATCTTAGGTTTATATTTTAGGAGCTGTAAGACTAAAACCCCATGGCCGCGCCATTGAAACGGTGAAAAACACGTTATCGCCGATATCTCGCTGAAAAAGCATCGCAGAAGTCTGCAGTTTTTTGTAAAACCTAGATTTGAATTTGTCACAAAATGTAAAAATACACAAAAAAATTATTATATATTTTTTATTTCTTCACTACGGTTACTATAACAAAGTCGACGGAGCCCCGTGCATTATCGTATCACCGAAAACTCAAACAACTTAGAAGTTCTAAGTTTTATTTTATTTGAAAATACGATGCTGCTTCTTATTTATATAATGTCATGGACCGATTTCCTATGCAAGTATTTGTAACGCGGGGTGCCGAAAGCGAAGCAAGTTCGGAGCTCGGTGGCCGTGCTCGAAATATTAATTACGAAGTTGTCCGAGTGCATAAACTGAAATCGGTGTAGGTAACTTTATTTCTTTTGACTAGTTCATATAACACTAGCTGTCCAACGCGGCTTCGCTCCCGTCAACTGGCTTCGTACCTACCCTATCCTACCTACCCTACCCTACACCTACGCTACACCTACGCTACACCTACGCTACACCTACCCTACACCTACCCCACACCTACCCCACACCTAACCGGAACTCACGCAATTTCTGAACAACCTCTGACAATACATAATTTAGCATATGGTCTAATAGATGATGATTAAAAATATTAAAAAACGGTAATTTTAAATTATACTTCACAATGGGATTAACCTCGCTAAGTGCAAAAGCAACAATTTTTATTCATGACCCTCCATTTATAGGTCGAAATCTCAAAAATATTGACGTTTTATACAAGGTACCAAATTTCATTAGTTTTGGTTTGTATGAAATGTCAATTTTTTTGCAAGATTTAGGAAATGTTCCTTAAAGAAAATCTTTGGCCATGAGGTAGTTATATCTTAGTATAATTAAACAATCTGTGATTTCTGATTTTGAAAGAAATGATAAGTACCTATCATAGTGTAAGTAAACAATCTGTGATTTGTTATTTTGAAAGAAATTAGTCCCCATATCTTAGTTTAAGTAAACTATCTGTGATTTGCGGTTTTGAAAGAAATTAGTACCCATATCTTAGTTTAAGTAAACAATCTGTGATTTATTTGATTTTAAAGATATAAATATATGTTTTTGCATCATAACGTTTCATCTTAATTTAATTTAGTATCCTTGAGATAATATTTCTAATACTTTCAGGTGGAAAGTTTTCTGTAAACAATAAGTCATGGTCACCCTATTGGAACATTCAAAACGGTTTGTTCGTACAGCTCCTGAAATATAAACCTGGGATTTTTTTGTGTATTTTTACATATTTTGACAAATTCAAATCTAGGTTTTACAAAAAACTTCAGACCTCTGCGATGCTTTTTCAGCGAGATATCGGCGATAACGTGTTTTTCACCGTTTCAATGGCGCGGCCATGGGGTTTTAGTCTTACAGCTCCTGAAATATAAACCTACGATTTGTTTGTGTATTTTTACGTTGTTTGACAAATTCATATCTAGGTTTTACAAAAAACTTCAGACCTCTGCGATGCTTTTTCAGCGAGATATCGGCGATAACGTGTTTTTCACCGTTTCAATGGCGCGGCCATGGGGTTTTAGTCTTACAGCTCCTGAAATATAAACGCACGATTTTTTTGTGTATTTTTACGTTGTTTGACAAATTCATATCTAGGTTTTACAAAAAACTTTAGACCTCTGCGATGCTTTTTCAGCGAGATATCGGCGATAACGTGTTTTTCACCGTTTCAATGGCGCGGCCATGGGGTTTTAGTCTTACAGCCCCTGAAATATAAACCTAGTATTTTTTTGTGTATTTTTACATTTTGTGACAAATTCAAATCTAGGTTTTACAAAAAACTGCAGACTTCTGCGATGCTTTTTCAGCGAGATATCGGCGATAACGTGTTTTTCACCGTTTCAATGGCGCGGCCATGGGGTTTTAGTCTTACAGCTCCTAAAAGATAAACCTAGGATTTTTTTCTATATTTTTACAAATTTTTTACAAATTCAATCTGTTATTTACCTGAATTTCAGGTCTCTGCAACGCTTAGTTTTAAAGATCTCCGTGGCCGCGCGGTTCGCCGCGTTTCAATGGCGCGGCCACGTTCAAACCCTTAAAACTTTTTAACCATAACTTTGACAAATTTATGGTTTTGGGAATCAACTTTTACAAATTTTTACATAATCTTGGCATAGTTTTTTTTTTTTTAAATCGTCGTGGCCGCGCCATTGAAACGGACACCTTGAGCTTGACTACGAGTGAACTGGCGTTGAAAGGACGGTGTCCAAAAAATAACCTCAAAGGCAAGGATCCAAAAAGATAAGTGATGATTCTCACTCATCATAATCAATGATTCAGTAGGCGCTGGCTCCAAATGCTATCTTTAGCTATAATTTATATCTAAGTAAGAAAGCGATGGTCAACTAGCTGTTCAAGCTACAGCAGTCTCCTCTTGCAAAAGGTTCCGAGCATAATTGTTATCATCTGGTATCCAGCAAGCTCACGGACAGCTACACAGAGAACGATGCTGTTTGAGGAATCATATCTCCAGCATTGAATATTGTGGGTAAACTATATCCCTTCAGAAAGTGAGTGGTTCATACTTTGTTAGCCTCAAGATATTGTATTGATGGAATGTGTGCTTGAAGAATTAAATTAGTTGACCAAACTTAAATGTGTTTTACTTCAGTCAGCTTCATGTGAGTTAGTCCCTGCAATTGTCTCAAGCTACTTGCTACCCATGAATTAGCTGGTTGGGTAAGGAAAAGCTAGCTTACAATTGTACGCCCAACGTGTCGCATGAAGTTTTACCGAAGTACCTATCTTTTTATTTTGTGTCTAGAATAACTTAATACTTAAGAACTTAACCAAACTATTGGTTAACTTCAATGTTGTTTAATTTCAATCTTAAAATAACAAAACATTAACTTTATATAAAATTTCAAAGTGCGGTTATAGTCACATTTTTATTTTCAAACTAAACCTTTTCACTAGTAAGCGTTTTGCTAAAATTAATATAAATCACTCTATTATAACAAAGTTATTATAACTGTTAATTAGATTTATATATATGGAACAAACATATGTTTTGTTCAACATGCTTAAAGCATTTTTTCTTTAAAACTAAAAAAACAAAACACTAAGAATATATATAATTTAAAAGTGGGGTTATAGTCACATGTTTTTATTTAAAACTATATACCTTTTCACTAATGAACGTTTTGTTTAACTGATACTTAGTTTTGAATAATTAGAACAAAAATTGTCTTTGTTCAAGATGCATAAAGCAACTTTGTTTGAATATCTTCATAAAGAAGAACTTAATAAACATGTACTTAAATGTTTTTATATTTCAACAGATCATAAATCAACTGGAGACATGGTTTGCAAGCAGTGTTGATTCCTGTGTAGTCTGTACGGGAATTGTACTATCAAGCTGATGGAGTAACCCGTATATACATTGTCTGATGAGGTACATATGTGTTCGGAAACCTGTTGCTGAGCTGTTTCATTTAAATAAAAGTAAATTCAGGAGGTACTTTTACAATAATATGTATCGTAGCTCGCTTTTAAAATCACTTAATGAGAATTTCTCAAATGATTATTTTTTCAAACTAAATCATTCAAACTAAAAATAAATAAAACTTAATTTCTAAATTCTCTTGGAAGATACTGATGCTAAGAGAAGTTGTAGGACATCTATATTTCTATTTAATGATGATCTCACTGGCGCCCAATCTTAAAATAAATAAAATAAAATATTTCTAACAATTTGTAGTGACTTATTAGGATGTTTATGGGTTTCGAACATAAACACTTTTTTAATTCTTCAAAACTCTTAGACTGGTCGCTGCCCCAGGTCCAAACTGAGTTTTTCTTTGTTAGTTCTGATAATGGGCGGGCTATTACTGCGAAATTCTTAATAAATCTCCGGAAATAACTACACAAACCAATAAATTGACGTATCTCATGGACGTTACTAGGGATGGGAAACTTCGATACTGCTGTCAACTTGGACTCACCCGGTTGAATACCGTTAGATGATATTTCGTGTCCTAAATAAGTTATTTTGTCTTGTAAAAATGAGCATTTACTCATGTTTAGTTTTAAATTTTCAGACCTGAATTTACGGAGAACTTTTTCTAAAATTTCTAAGCCTGTATGTACGTTTGTTGAAGGCAATAATAAATCGTCTAAAAATGCCAGCACTTCACACTCGTTCGGAAACTCGGTGGTTTCGGTTTTTGAACTGTCACTGTCAATATTATTACTGAGTTGATTAACTTGACTGCTAGCTATATTTCCCAAAGAGCGCACTATTTTGTTCATCAGCCGCATAAAAACTGATGGTGCATTGGCAAGACCAAAAGGAACACGGGTATATTCAAAGTGCCCCTGTGGTGTAATAAAAGCGGTTTTGTGTATATCCTCTGAACATATCTTGACCTGGTGATAGCCTTGTGCCAAATCAAGGCTCGTGAAAAATTCCTTGCCGGCTAACTTTGAAACTTGATCGTCTATGTTGGGCAACGGGTACCTGTGCTTAACAGTGATAGCGTTATACTCGCCGTTCTTTTTCTTTACGAGTATTATTGGGGATGCGAAACATGACTCTGATTCTCGGATAATGCCTGCATCTAACAATTCAGAGACTTTAGACCTAACTATCTTCTGCTCACTATGTGATAGACGGTAGGGTCGACGGTATACTGGCTGTTCATTCGTTAATTTAATTTTCATTTGCAATGATTTTGCACATCCTAGTTCTTTGGTGGTAGTCGCGAAACAATCATTGTAATCAGACAATAAGCTTAATAAACTATCACGTTCTTCCTTATATAGTGGCCCCGTATTGATTTCATTTACATTTACCCCACCAATAATGCTAATTTTGGCTAAACTAGTATGCAGCACTGATGATATAGGCTGGCTAGAATGAGCATTGGCTTTGGCTGTAGTCGTTGGTTAAAAGGCATAATTGGCTCGTTTACTAACCTGAACATTAGTCGGCGGTGAGGCAGCGCAGCTGTCTGCTCTGGTCAGCACACGTCCCTCGTCCCAGGTGACATTTTGGCAGCCGGTGTTGACGACCTTGAGGTATCCCGTAGTACCTCGTAGGAGAGTGGCAGGAATTGAATAAGCGATGCCTTGTAGCTCGAAGTTTTGCGGAGTTGTAACAACATCATTGTTCTCCTTGTTACCCAGTACATTGACCTTGACGATAGATGTTCCTGGCTGTAGGCATTCTTTGCAAGCACTGATTACTTTGAATCAGGTGCGTTCCTCTATCATGTCTATCTTCTTTGTGAAATCTGAGTCTTGTACAAGGGTAGCCGTGCTATTGTTGACAACTAGCGACATGCCCTCACTGTTTATGATCGGTTGGCCGATGATGAGATTGATGGTCCCCATGTCCACGTCGGTCAAGTGAGCTTTGCAATTAATGGACACACCCTCGATTTCTAAATGGAATGAGACTTCTCCGCAACTGTTAAAGTGGAAATTTTGTTTTAACATACATATTTGCTTCAAAAATTTCTAAAATAAAATTGTCTACAACAATGAAATGTATTAAAATCAGAAAGAAATAAACTTTATTTACAATAGTATTATTATCTTATTCTTATACATATTTGTAATTACTATTTAATATTATCATAAATATCTTAACCAAGAATATTATACATAATACCAACAGGTTGATTTTACTTCACAATAATATTAAAAATACAAATGTAATACTTAAACCAAAATTTTCATTAATAAATAATGATTTGGTCAACTCAAACTCTTTTATAATTATAGCATAGATTATGCTATAATTATAAAAGAGTTGTTGTTATACACACATTATATTTATCATCTCATATTTATTTTCAGATACTATGTGCAGTTAAAATGTTATTTACTAACAAGAAAACTTGTGACTGAAAGAAATTTAAAGTTGTAAATAATTAGAATTATTTGAGGATAAATATAATTATTTTAATTAAAAGTGTCTTTCAATGAATTGCCGTCTTCTAATATTTCCACGTACATTGTTATCCACTGGTAAAACTACTGCTTCAGGTGCTTGTCTGTTAGCATCATTGTCATCAAACCCACTATGAAACACATCTTCCTTCATATCTATGGCAATATTGTGCAATACAGCACATGCCACAATAGTTCTTTTTGCAGTTTCAATGTTGCAGTAAAGGCCTCTTAATAAACAGCGGAACCTCTGCTTCCACAACCCAATACATCTTTCCACTGTATTTCTGGTCCTAATGTGAGCACTGTTGTATCGTTCCTCTTGAGGTGTTGCAGTATTCAGTAATGGAGTTAACAAATATGATGTGCAAACATAGCCACTGTCTCCTAGCAATATGCCTAAGAAAGCACCAGCTTCAAATCGCTGCTTCAAACGACTTTCTCTAAATATTCGTGAGTCGTGAACACTCCCACGCCACCTAGTGACAATGTCCATGATTTTTAAATCTGCATCGCAAACTACCTGGAACAAAAGTTATATATTTTAGTATCACAAAAATAAGCATGACTATTCACTATAACTACATATTATAGAACAAAGTCATTGTTAACTTCTGTTTTTTTTTCCATTCACTCTTTCTAAACCACCATAATCCAAGCAAAAGCAGAGCGGGTTGTTATTATATTGAATTGTAATCACATTACACATGGACACTCTGAATGATGGTAGGTTAGACTACTTTTCAACATTAACCAACGCCTCATCAGGGATGGGAGGGGGCTATGGAAAAAAGTCTTTGTTCCTTTATTTTGGAAGAAAAATATGGATGTAAAATCAATAATACCTGGACATTAATTGATGAAAATCCTTTGCGGTTAATATATAGTTGACCACCACCTTCACTTAACTTTTTTATTTTAATGTGCGTACAGTCAATTGCACCAATTACTGTAGGGAAATTTGCAATTCTGTGAAATTTTTGTATTGCTTGTTCTTGTTCTGCCAATGTAGCAGGCATTTTTATAAATCGATGAGATATTCGGGCTAAGGCTTCTGCAATTTTTTTGCATATCTTACTTATAAAAGGTTGTGAAACTCCGTGCAATTTAGACCATGATTTGGTCTGTGGTTTATCGATAAACCACTATTTGTAATATCATTTTTGTCTAAACCATGGTTTATAGAGATTTAGACCAGGGTTTTTAGTTAAACCACTTTTTGTAATAAGACTGTGTAAGTTTGCATCCTCGGCCTTTACGATTGGCCACCAATACTGGCCCAGCATAGTCAACATAACTATTTAAAAAAGGAAACTCAAGATTTGTTCTTGAGCTAGGTAGTTGACCCATAGGCTTGTATAGGCTGAACGTTTTGAGCTTTATGTCGAAAACATTTAAGACATTTATTCACGACAAAGGCCTTTACGATTAGCCACCAATACTGGCCCAGCATAGTCAACATAACTATTTAAAAAAGGAAACTCAAGATTTGTTCTTGAGCTAGGTAGTTGACCCATAGGCTTGTATAGGCTGAACGTTTTGAGCTGCATTGTGGCGCGCGAAACCGCGAAAAGCTCTTATCTGTGATTCGGGCCCCTATTTAATACGCCGCTGGAGCGGCTATTATCGCTTTATCACGAAAGTTTTGTATGGGAGCCATACATCAAACTTATGTTGTTGTAATGTCAATGAACTAAGCTATCAGATTTCAAATGGATTTTCCATGTTTGGATTTGTTTTGTATTTGCAAAAATTGTGTAAAGTCAGCGAAAGGGAATATTTTGCACTGTTTTTGTACAGATGTAGTTAGAAATAAAAAAATAAAAAATTATTTTAATAAGTTTTTTTTTTATTTACATAAGAATACCCTATTTCACATAAATCAATCAATAAATAAACCTCCCCACACATATTTTTCGAAAAAAAAATTTTTCAAAATACATGACCCGACCGCCTAAAAAAAAAATGGTGGATTTTTTGTTTGTTATTGTTTTTGTTTTCGACTTCATTCAAAGAACCGGCGTTAGCACTTCAATTAGTGGCTTTAGTGGCGTTGTTAATTAACCTACTAATGTAAATAACGACAGTTTGATAAGAATAAGGCAAAATTAGATGTCGAAAAATGACTTACGGCAAAACGGTCGTCATGGCCGGAACAATAGAGGACTTTGTTCGTTGAAATACGTATTTCTGCTGGAATTCACGACACATACACAATCACGCTAGTAAAATCACTTCGTTACTTATTATTCCATGATATTTTAACACCCACAGCACTAGATTCACCATAAACTCGAAAATATAACCATCGCCGACCGGCACACAGGCGGTCGGAACGCGCTTTGACAGGTCCGAAGCAAAAAAAAATCATCAACAAGCGAGATCCGGGGTTGCCGGTGATTTGAATGCATTTATATCATCCTTGTCTATGGCCACGCCGTGGAAAGACACTCCCATGTGACGAGAATACCACCCCACAGAAAATAACCGACAACACTGAAGCGCGGGAAGAAACTCTTATTAAGAGGCCGCCACAGTTTAGGGTCACTGACCCCGACTCTTATTAAGAATGCTGGACAGTGCAGTGGTTATGTCGAAAATATTTAAGACATTTATTCACGACAAATCTAGACAAGTTTCTGCCACCTAGAGGCCAATAAGTTTGCCGTATATGTGACAATAACAACTGTGGACCAGCATGTACAAGTTTTAAATGTTGCATTTGAAATATAAGTTTTTTAAGTATATGCTTACTGCATAAAACAATAGGATGTTTCACACTAAAGTCGTAGGGGGAGTTATCGAGCCTTCCGCCCACGCGAATGAGGTTATGATTGTCAATGAACGGTGTCAGAGGAAGCAATCTACTTTTGCGTGGTAGGGTAAAAGAGGGTAATCAAAAATAATAATAATTAAAAAGTAAATATTTATTGCAACCGCCTGTAAACATAATTTACTTATTAAACTATCATTAGAGATCAATTTCAGACACTTTGGCAATCATCTATGGAAATTATAAAAGTTTAAAAAAAAAACAGATTTGACTCCCATTACACCAACGTAGGGGTAATGGTGATCGGAGTCAAATAAAATCTAGCACACATCGCAAACATAACCTTTAGCTGACTCCCATCCAGTGCACTCCGCGTGAGCCCATAGTCCACACGAGGTACACCTGTACCACATCTCGTTGTTTCTTCCGAATTCGTCGCATACTAGGCATCTGTTTCCAGCATCTTCTGCGTCATCATCCTCATCGTCCTGGCATAAATCGTCAGTGCCAACATCTGATACAGAAGTTTCGTTCTGTTCTTGTAATACTTGGCGCTTTGCCTTTTCAGGACCCTTCTTCTGTACTTTAGTCTTTTTTCCTTGCCCTTTGCCTTTCCATGTCTTCTCTTTTCCTCCTTTTTAGTGGAAATATTCCAGTTGATCTAAACCCCGATTTTCCTTTACTTATAGAAGCAACATTATTAAATGCTTTCCTCACCAAGGATGCTACGTCGTAAGGGGTTATCTTTTCTGCTAGATGGCTTTTTAAAAACAAGTTACATTCTTTTTTGTAGACCATTTTGAGTGGGCCAAAAAAAGAAACATCAAGGGGCTGCATTCTATGAGACGTGTGTGGTGGCAGAGACAACATATGAATGTGATTGGACTTGCAATATTTGTAGACAGAAAGAGAAATGTGACTAGCATGGTTGTCTAGTATTAAAAGGATAGGTTCATCTGTAGACGGTTTAGCAAGCTGTTTAAAATGCGCCAACCATTCAAGAAAGAGATGCTCGTTGATCCAACCGTTGTCTGAACATTTGTAAAGCGCCCCTGCTGGACCATCCTTCTCAAGTAGAGGAGTCATCCTTTTCCTAGGGAAGATAAACATAGGTGGAATGTACCCCCCAGCACTGCTCATAGCACACAACAAGGTGATGTTTTTTCCTCTCTCCCAACGGGTAATAGATCCTACTCTCTTCTGTCCTTTTGCAGCTAAAATTTTACCCGGTGTTTGAACCGTTGGAATACCGGTTTCATCGCAATTATAAATATTTTTTGCAACGAATCTGTATTTTTCCATCAGCTGCCCAAGAAGCTCAAAGAACAGACTTACCTCTGTTTTATTAAAGGCCGTGATTCTATTTATGCTAGTCGCTTCCGGTTTTCTAATAGAAATATTATTTCTAGCCATAAAAGCATGCAACCAATCGCGGCCAGCCATTTTTGAAGCTTGATTAAAATTGTGCTTCAAATTTAATTTTTCAGCATATTCGAAAGCGAATTTTCTGATTTGGTTAGCAGTGCAACCATAGAAAATATTTGCCATTTTCTTCACTAAGTTCGCTAGCTCGGCTTCTGCCTCAGGACTAAAGACAGTAAATCGTCCTAGATGTGGTCCTAAGGTAGAACCTTTTTTTATCCTCTTCTGAAGGCTTGAAAAAGGAATTCCCATTACTTTAGCAGCATTTCTTATAGAAGAACCGCCATCAATGAGCTGTATAGCTTTATCTAGACTATCAGAAGACCAGGAAGCCTTTTCAGTTGTCCTGACGCGTACTTTCGGCATCTAGAAAGAAATAATAAAAACATGATTCAACAATAACACACAGTTGTGGGCAATAGTAATCACTTGCGGGTAATGGGAGTCACCTGACTCTCATTTCCCACAACTACACTAATGAGTAAAAAAAAAAAAAAAAAAAATCTTTAATACACTGATATAATCTGAACTGCACATCACAATTTGAAACGTCTAACTAAGTAAGTGTAAATGTCATAATCGTATACTGCAAGATATTTGGCACTTACCTTCTAATTTGTATTTACGTAAAATTACATCAGCGGAGCGCAAAAACAAAATACGGTCGTTTCTCAGTGTCGCATGGTTCGACTGGCGCGAGCCGTTCGTGGCTGCGCGGGGACCCGAAGCGGGGGCTGAGGACGCTGTTTACGCGTCGGTCTCATGTAGTGTTTCGTGGTGGTGTGGGTGACTCCCATTGCCCGCTGACTCCCATTACCCTACTCTACCCTAATTTTTGTCCAGACTTTAACAAATTATACTCTTCTGGAAACATTTCAAGCTGTGAATAATGTATAATTATATTTAATGAGTTTTCTAGTTCTGTTGTTGAGAAATTACCATGCAATTTATTTTTATTTTTTATGTTGTAAACAAATCGTTGTATATATGTAATTATATTTTGTATTTTTATTAAACTTTAATACTTTGTTAATAAATTAGAAATGATTGATGAATGAATTGTTACTTCTGAATGATCACTTCTTAAAGAAATATGATTGCCACTATCACTACCAATGTAATGAGTCACTACTTCCGGCAGACTATCTTTACCGTTGTTTGGCATGCTCGGCCACTCGTTTTCACTAAGCTGAAAAAATGAGGGTCCAGACCAACACAGAGGTGTGTGCATGATAACGTCGGCACTGAGACCACGGGAAACAAGATCCGCCGGGTTGTCCTTCGACGGTACGTAGCTCCAGGTATGACCACAAGTACTTTCCTGTATTTCATTGACTCTGTTTCTGACAAAAGGTTTTAATTGATTAGAAGGAGTAGAGAGCCAACCCAGGACTATGGTTGAGTACCGCACCAGAATCTACATTTATGAATGGTATGGTAAGCGATTCCTGAACCTTAGTACACAGCCTTGCACCCAACAAAGCTCCACAAAGTTCAAGCCTCGGTATCGTCGTTGGTTTGATGGGCGCTACACGATTTCTAGAGACTAGAAGTTGTACGCCTATGGATCCACTATCATTACAAGACCGAATGTACACACAAGCGCCGTACGCCCTCTCGGACGCATCGGTAAAGACTTGTACTTCATGCGTAATAGTCTTCACGCAAAATCCAACGAGGAATTTTTAAATTATTTAAAGCTGTTATTGTGCCTTCAAATGTAGACCAAAGATTTTTGACTTCATGCGATACTTCGTCATCCCAGTCATACTTATCTTGCCATAGACGCTGCATAATTAGCTTTGCTTCGACGACGCATGGACCTACGAGGCCTAATGGGTCAAAGATCTGACTGATGACAGAAAGAACATGACGTTTGGTGACTTTAGCTGTGGAAGTGATATTTATTGTGTAAGTAAGTGAGTCAGAGTCACAAACCCAGTTATGACCTAAAGTCTTAGATTGAGAATTTGGACTTTGCTCAGAAAAATTTAAAGTTTTATGTAACTCGTTACTATGTGTTATTTGTTTAAGAATTTGAGGATTGTTTGATCGCCATTTTCTTAAATTGAATTTTACGTTTTAGCTATCGTATCCCATCCACTAAGAAAGTCGTCGACGTAAAAATCACGTCGTATAGCGCATTTGGCACGACTGTCCTCAATGTCATCAGCCAGACTTACAAGACACTTAGTGGCTAAATAGGGCGCAGAAGCGGTACCATAGGTAACCGTATTTAAAGTGTAGGTTCTAGGAGGTTCTGAAGGTTCAAATCTGAAAACTATTTTTTGAAGAGGTCGTTGGACTGGATTTAAATCTATGGCTCTGTACATTTTTCCACGTCACCTGAGACCACGTACTTATGCTGACGAAAACGTGTTAAATTGGAAAACAGATCGTCTTGAACTACGGGTCCGACCATCTGAATGTCGTTAAGTGACACCCCCGAACTGGTAGGAGCTGATGCGTCGAATACTACGCGTAGCTGTGTAGTGGTGCTAGAACTGCGAATAACTCCTCAATGTGGAATGTAATAATTTTTCATAGAGTTTTCTGGTGAAGGAGTACAGTTTGAGTCTAACGTCATATGACCTAGGCGCTCATATTCTCTCATGAACTCATTATATTTTTTATGAAATGATGGATCGTATTTAAATCGTCGTTCAAGGGAGAGAAAACAATTTCTAGCATTAGTAAATGAATGACCTAATGTACTAGGATCCCCTCTTAAATGCATTGATACTACGAATCCCCCACCATCATTACGAACGGTGGTTTGAGCAAAAGACTGATCACACATTCTCTCCTCAATCGAGAGTGAATGTTTTGAAGAAACATTGTCAAGCTCCCAAAATTGAGTTAGGTCGGGAGTGACATTGGAATGATGGCAAAAATGATTAGCGGAAAAACATGATTGGTGCGAAATACTACCTGAAACTAACCATCCTAACTTGGTCTCGCATAATTTAGGTAGGTTTTTCCCTAACTCTATTGTTTTGCTACCTAAGACATTCCAGAAAATTTCAGCCTATGCCAGGATGTCTACGACCGACGGAACATTAAAGTTCGGGTCTGCTATTTTAAGACCTGAAGAAATAGGGACGTGATTGATATGTACGAATGAAGACGGTAGAAATGTTGTGATTTCAGTCAAAATGTGACACTTGATATCTACAGTAAAGGCACAGCATAAAGACTCTATTGTGAGGTGACAAGACTGTACTGATGGATACGTGATTATTAATACCCGTTACCTTGGTGCTCGTACCGTGTCGTAACAAACCCAGCTTCTCTGATAAGCTTTGTGTAACAAAGTTCGCCGTACTGCCGTTGTCCAGCAGTAGGCGCGCGGTGTACCTACTTCTTACCCGTCACGCCAGTCACGTTCACCATAGCTGTGGACAGTACATGCGCAGAAGTAGCAAGCTGCATGGAATTGGCTGAAAGCACAACATTTGAAGAAAGAGAAGCAGAAGGCGTGATAGAAGGCAATGGATTGGAAGCAAGTTTGGGCTCGTTATTTTCCATATGCAAAAGCGTATTGTGCTTTGTTTTGCAATATTTGCAATGTGAAAATCTACATTTTGTAGAATTATGTCCAAAGCGTAAGCAATTAATGCAAACATTAAGTTGAGTTGCCTTTTGTATACGATTTTCTATTGACAAGTTTCTAAAAGATTCACATTTAAATAACGTATATGCTTGGGAGCAAAGTGGACATTTACGGTTTTTATTTATATTTTCAATTTTTTTATTTATTGTATGCTTAGAATCGGTTTTATTTGAATTACTATCATTTAAGGCGATTATAGCATTCGTTTGAGAAGAACTAAGATTTGTCTCCACTGATTCTAACCAGTCCGCTTTTCTGCTTAAAAAAAAAACTAAATTTTGTTAAAGTGGGATCATCTTTATAAGTATTGTTTCTATGCTCTTCCCAGTCACGACTTGTTGTTAAATCTAATTTTTTTTATCATAAAATAAATAATAATATCATCCCAATATTGAGTGGGCCTTTTTAATGAAGTTAGTGCCCTAATATTTTTATTAATTACATCAACAAGGTTTCTAATGAAAACACTTGACTCTTTTGTAATTGGTGCAACGTCAAATAAAGCTTGTAAATGATTTTTCACTAGAAGTCGATTGTTATTGTAACGTTCGCACAACAGGTCATAAAAATGTGATATTCGGCTAAAAAGCCGATAAATAATGTAAGGTGCGGCTCGAAGGCCAAGAAAATGATGGCGCGGGTGGGTAATAGCTGGCTAGTGGTTGTATCTCCATAGGTTTTATTTAATTAAGAAAGGGGGAAAGAACACAAGATTGAGAAAGGCTGCTGATTTCGCAACTAAGGAAAGAAAATTGACCAACCTGAGCAACACGGTTGGCTTTCCAGCTCAGGGCCTCGCTCCACGTGCTGACGCTGCTGCGACCTTGATGCGCTCTTCTCGGTCTTTTGATGGTGAGGACGATATGAGGGTTGTGTACGGCACGAAACAACCTCAAGGGGCGGTTTTAATCCAAAATTGTGGATAAACCAATCGGAGCGGTACTGACACGACCACGCGGCGGCGGTGTCGGTCGTATTCTTCCTCAGTACAAAACCAAGCAGCGAACAATTAAAAATATAAAGAAAAAAGCGGGTAGAAAAAAACTATACCTAAAATAGAGGAATTTGGCATCGTTTCGAAATTCCCTAGGTACACTTAAGAATTTCCGTTTGGTGTTTTTGCACAATATTATTGAATTTTTTATTAATGTAACAATTACTGAAGCAGCAAGCTCTCGAGCGCCCAGCGTCCGTCGCCGAATCTCTGGATGGTCTTGAGGATATTTTCTGGTTAAAAATTCGTCTCTGCTGGATCATATATGCCAAGAGTTTCAAGAGTCCAAAAATCTGTCAAATTACCATCGTAGACTCTGTCTCTGTCACCTATGACCTAGACTAGAGTCAAGAGCAAACCCACTACAAACAAAAAAAAAAAAAATATGTATTATTAGTAGACTACGGGTCGTAAGTCCGTACACTGATTCACCGGTAGTTGGTTGGAGAGAAACACGTCACAGTTACTAGTAAAATATATTTCAGTTAAGTGAATTACAGTATAACTTAGATGGAAGGCGACTTTTCTCTCTTGGTTTGCATAGCAACACGGCTATAAGATCACTATCTACGTTGGTTGCTTTGTTATGATGTTTTATAAAGTAGGTTGCCAGTATGCAGAAAAATGTACGGTGATGAGACCGTACATAGACATTGACTTACATAACATAGACGAAGCATTATTATCAAATTATGTGCTAATTTGCCTGTCCTGAATTGTCCAACCTAATTTAGTTTTAATTGCCACCAAACCATTTTCCATCACAAAAATATTACTAGTCAACATGAACCCTGAAAAATCAGCTCCTATTAAAATACCTATTTCTGATACATCAGATTTTATATCAGGTAAGGAGATCCGATACATTTTTAAAATTTTACATGTCTAATTATTTAAATGTAATTTTGAAATATTTCCACAAATTGAAGTTTGGCTGAGGGCCTCAATATTCATTGAAAAATTTGAATTAAGATCTTCTACCATTACATTATAAACATTGTGAAGTTCTATTTTCCTTTTTATGTTACCAAACAAACAATGATTAAACTTTTCCTGTCGTGTGGGAATCAGCTCTAGCTCCTTCGCAACATTCTTTCCAATATAGCTCCTTTGGGAACCGCTATCAAATAGAGCTCGAACAGGTAGTACTCGTTCTCTATTTCGTACGTTGATTATAACTGTTTGAAGTAAGGTTTCAGTGGTGTAGTTCTGCGTAGAAATATTTGTTCTAGTGGTATTAGGTTTCTCTGGACAATTCATCTCCTTTTTCTCAGTGCAGAGTGCTGTAGAGTGCCTCTTCTGGCATGTAAAACTTTTTACGTATGCTCTGCATACTTTAGTATGTTGTCCAAGCTTCAGACATATGGGACAGGCCTTTATCTTCTTTACAATTTCAAGGTTTTCTTCCACGGTGAGTTTGTGCTGCTTGAAACAATCATCGCTTGAGTGACTACTTTTATCGCACCATAGGCAGTTGTTCTTGGGTTGCATTTCCCTTTTGGTATTATTATTATGTGATACAAGGCAGCTAGCGGAAGCCATTCCTGGATCTTAAATTCTCGATCATATCTCTGTTTGAGCTCCTCTATACATTTTGTGTATGTATTCCCTGTTGGAGAGTAGCTCATTACTAATGAGTAGACATCGGTTCCACTTTCGATATTCTGCCTTAAATAATACATTTTGAGTCCCTGTCTATTTTTGAAAACTGATCCCAGAAACATAACCAATTACGAATATCACCATCGAATTTATGAAATTTTATCTCCCGCTGCATAAAATATCTGTTTTGTGTGCGTTTTCCACTTGTGTTTGTGATAGCAGGTCTATTTATAACGATTTCGTGTTTAGTTTCTATAGTAATAAATCTGTTGCTATAATCTTCCGTCGACAAGATCTCTTTCTCAAATTGTGCATCTGTACTGTAATTATCTAATAAGGCGTCTTTAATTTTTGAGTCTAAATGTGAAATTCGTGTGTTTAAATCATATAATTTGTTAAAACCACATTTTAATTCGATCACCCTCGCTTTACCGGTTTTGAAAATGTCTTCGATGTTGACCGCAATCGTGAAAAGTCTTCGTAGAATGCTTCTCTCTTTATTGTATTTTACCACGGCATCCAGCTTGTGCCGGTTTGGCGTGACTGGCGCGACCACAATAATTAATTTCACGGTCGCCAGATGAAGCAGCAAGCTCTCGAGCGTCCAGCGTCTGTCATCGAATCTCTGGATGTTCTTGAGGATATTTTCAGGATCTAATGAATTTTGGAATTGGTAATATATGGGTAATATTCAGTAATAAAAAATATCATCATCATCTTCCTGCCCTTGTCCCATGTCACTTGAGGTCGGCGCAGCACGTTTTCTTCTTCCATACCGTCCAGTCCCCCGTCACGCTATCACTGACTTCCTTTTCTTTCATGTCACTCCTCACACAGTCCATCCATCTTTAATCTTTCTTTGTAGTAATAAAAATATATAGTAAAATAAAATACGTTCTTTTAGTTCGAGTCACTGCAGATCAGTATGCACTGTGACTGTGTTACCATAGACATATTGATGAAATTTTTCACAACTAAATTGAATAAATAGTTCTTTTTCTATTTGTGCATAACTTTATTGTGTATGTAAAGGTTGTTTGTTGGGATGTTGAATGAGAGATTGAAATGTTCACATAAAACTGTATATTGTTACGAAAAAGTTACAAATGTTTGTTAATAGAGCGAGGGAGCACGCGCGATGGCACTTAATGCTAACCGATCACGTACTGAAGTTAATTGTTACTTGGGTCGCTTGACGTAAATCCGTATTATGATGATTTGGCTATAAATATTATAGTTATGATGTGCGGTTCGCCGTACAGTGTAGAAGTGAATGTTTTGGAACTATATGCTATAGAAGCAACCTATAGCATATAGATCCAAAACTTTCACTTCTTTCTAATTTTGCATAAGTACTGCACCTAGTGCGGACTTAGATGAGTCTACAGATAAAAAAAAAATGAACATTAGGGTGATAATGAGCTAAGACTGGTTCTTTTGTTATCTCTGCTTTTAGATTATCAAGACATTTATTTCAATTTTCATCCCATACCCATGCTGAACTTTTCTTTAGCAGATTTCTCAATGGTTTGGTTTTTTAAGACAAGTTTTCAATAAAAGGTGATAAACAGGTAATCATGCCTAAGATTCTTTGCAAGTCCTTGATATTCCTAGGAGTAGGCATGCTGACAATGGCTTTAGCTTTTTCCTGGTCTACCTTTGCACCATCTTTGTTGAATACATAAACTAGAAAACAGACTTCCTGGACAGAAAATATGCATTTAGACTTATTTAGTTTTAAATTTGACTCTCTAGCTCTAATCAACCTACAAGGACCTTACAAGTTGTAGACGAAGAAGTAGTAAACGTTGATTATGAATTTCTTAATTTTCTCCATACACTTAAATGTCATCGACAAATACTAAGACATCTTCTAAATCTGCGAACATATCAGTCATTATTATTTGAAATATCTCTGACGATGCATTTATACCATAAGGTAACCTTAAGTAACGATAACGACCAAATGGTGTTTGCAAAGAAAAGTACACAGATCTGAACTAGCATTATCGAGTTTAATAATCCAGAATATGCACCTAGATGGGCAAAATAAGATGCTTTTAAAATTGACCTTATTTCATCAATAGTTTTGAGTGGATAGTGTTCCATAATTATACACTTGTTAAGATTTCGTGGATCTAGACAAATTCTTAACTGAACTGACTTTTTCATTGTTATGACAACAGAATTTACCCACTCAGTTAATTTTGTGATTCAATTCTTCTTTGAGTTTATTATGCAATCCAAATGCAACTTTTCTTGGAGGATCAATGCATGGAATTACATTCCATTTAGTTTTAGACAGACAGGTGTTAGTCAGCCAAGATCCTGAAATACATCATTAAATTTGGTAAATATTTTGTCTTCAGTTAAGTTTTCACTATTATGAGGAAATACTGTTTTTAACACACCTGTCTGTACACATGTAGGTAAACCTGTGACACCTATGACCTGTCACACAATTAATATTTGCTATTAAAAAAGTCATGACTTGTTTACTGTTATTAAAGTAATAATAGGTACTGTTGAGCCGTCAAATCTTTTGGCAATAATAAGCTGTTAAAAGTTGTTAATGACATAATATTTGTATCAGCTCCTGAATCTAATATACATTTTATTTCTATATTATTGGCAAATACACTTAGGTACCATGACTTGTCAGAATGAGCTGTATTATTGCGAAAATTTGCCATACCTATAAAAAAGTTTTCTGTGCTGACATGTGTCTGTTCTTTAGAATTCTGTCTTGACTCTAAGTTTCTAAAATTATTTTTAGCAGTGAAACAATAGTTTGCAAAATGACCAATACTCTAACATAAATTACACTTAATTCCTGACGCTGATCACTTGAATCTGTGATGTTGACCACACCGACCGCAATATTTGTTGCTTTCCTAGCGTTGACCCACGAACGCTTGTTTATTTTGATTTGAAGTAATTCTTCTTGTGCCCGTTGACTGTGACTTTGAGTTACACTTTTGAATTTGCAGTATATTTTCAGTGTTCTGCATATCTATTTTCTGCGCATTTTCTTGTGCCATGACGACAATTTTTGCTAATGAAATTGTTTTTTCTAATGTTGGGTCTATTTCTTGTAATAATCTTTGACGTACATGGATTAGTTTTGAGCTTATTTATTTGCTAAGCAAACATCACGAATGAGCGACTCCCTTAAGGTTCCAAATTCGCTGTAGCGTTGTGAGGATCTTAACTGAAAATAGTCGAGTGATACTAAATATATCAATTAGTAAGTTGTTACGGTTCATGGCCACATCTCTAAAACACGGAACAACTCTAAATTTCCGGAACGCTGTCACTCGGTCATTTCAATTGCTTTTTGTGTATGCTCTATTTTTTGTTTGATATTTTTTCTGAATACTCAGGTTTGGCAGCCATATACGAGTAGGAGCCATGGCATAATACAGGTGTCTATCACAGTTTTTTTCATGTGTAGTCTATAGTTGCCTTTAAATATTTCTTTTAGCGACCAAAAGTTTTTCCATGTTAGCGTTATTCTTCTCGTTACTTCTTCTACGTAACTGTTTGCATTTAATGAGACTTGTTTGCCCAAATATATCTAGTTATCAACATATTCTATTATGTGTCCGTTCACTTGATAACTAGTTATCAACTTATTCTATAATGTGGTCTTTTATAACTGTTAGTCATTATTTTTGTCTTATTTTTGTTCATATCGAGTCCGACTTTTTTACTTTCCTGATCGAGTGCTGTTACCAATTCCTCTAAGTCTTAAGGTGATTCAGTCAATATCACAATGTCGTCTGCAAATCTTAGATGATTGAAGTGCTTTCCGTGTATCAGTATGCCTTTTTGTGCCCTAATTATTTTGCTGAATGTTTTGAAGAACCGCTATAAAAAGTTTTGGTGACAGCGGGTCACCCTGTCGTACACCTCGGTCTATTTTGAAGGGTTTTCCACTGGTCTCAAGTTTTACTTGGCTTGTACTGTTTATATAAAAGTTTTTAATTATGTTAATATATTTCTGGTCTATTTTTTGCGAGTTAAGTGAATCCCATATAGAGCTGTAACTAATGCTGTCGAAAGCTTTGCTGTTATCTATGAACGCCACGTAGAGGGGTCTGTTAAATTCTCTGTATTTTTCTATTATTTGTTCGATTGTCTGTAGGTGATCGATAGTACTGAAACCTGAGCGGAAGCCCGCTTGCTCTATAGGTTGTGAGTTGTCAATTTCTTGGGATATAATTGAGTTAGATGGTATAGTAAGACTGATGCTCCCATTTTTATAGCTTCATTGCTGATTCCATTTGGGCCAGGGCATTTTTCGTTTTTTAATTGTCTTATGAGTCTGTACACCTCTCTTTCATCGATTGGTTGGAGTGTTAGTTTTTATTTGATTGTTTGTTTGGTTTTCAGTGATATCGTGGTCTTTTTTCTTGTACAGGTTACTATAGAAATTGGTTGCATGGTCGACCATATTTCCCTCTGATACGTGGGTAAGTCTGTGTATCCATTTTTTATGTGTGGTTAGTTCCTTGAATGCTCTTTTTGTTCTTCTGAATTTTTCTAAATTTTTAGTTATGATGTTGTACCTGTAATTGCCGTAATCTTTTTTTATTGATTTATTTGTTGTTTTGTACAATCTACTAAGTTCAGTATTCATTTCGTTGTTCTTGTTTTTTGTTCTTATTAATTCTGTGCGTTTTTGGATTAATAGTTCTGTATCCTTGCTGAATATTTTATGCGTTTTGACTTCTGTTTCCTGTTGTGCTTTTAGGCTATCAAGTATGTTTTCAAGCTGATTATAGTAAGTTTGTACGTCGGTAACTTTGCTTAGTTTGTCTGAAGTTTCCATAATATCTGTAAGATTTTTTAAATATTGGTTAACTTCCTCGCTTGTTTTGGGTCTGCCTGACGTGTTTCTGAAGTTTTTCCTAGACATTTTTGGTGGTTTTAGGGTTAGAGTAGCTCTTACAAGCCTGTGATCAAACGGAAAGTTAAGTTGTTAATAACCTCAACATTCGTTACAATTCCTGGAACATTTGTTATTATGAAATCGATTTCGTTAGTAGTTTTTTATCCGGAGATATCCAAGTTCATTTTATTATCATCAAATTTTTGGCCTATTTTTGAACTGTGTCGTCTATTAGAGAGTGGGTTTGGTTTAGGTTTTCATAGAATTGACTAATTTCGTCTTCGGTTGATCTTTCTGTTGGTGCATAAGCCTGTATCACGTCGTTGCGACTTTAAGATCTCTTATGTGTAAAAATCACTTTTGCAAGATAATCGATAAAAACTGTCCACTGAAAAAAATATAAAGAATCTTACTGCAACAAAAAATACAGGTATCAGTCACGTGGTCTCCTGCTTTCTACTTTACTATGATTTGTTTAAAAAAAAAGGAGTAACATAGTAAAAAAAAATAAAAACAATTTCAGTTAACACATAAGAGATTTCGATTGCGCTTCCTGATCACATGAGAGGTTATGAACTAAAATGCCTACAATAATTTCAAATAAAAAACTATTAATGTTGTAGAAAAAAAAAAATTTTTCTAAAAATAAGACAAGTTAGGTTATAATTAAGTTAATAGCACTTTAAATCAAAAGTTTACCAAATCAAATTAACAATATTTCTATATTTAACTTTATAAATCTTATAATGGTTCATTAAGTACCCGGATTAAATTGTAATGTCGTATAAAAGGGATGGTAGTCCTGATCTATTACCATTTTCAGTTCCTGTAAGTGCTTATACTTACTCTCAGTAATTTTTAATGGACTAAAATATAATCGGTTTGGAAATACTAGGCCATTTCTTTGATTATTTCTTCGCTGTGGAAGTACAGACCACTCATCGACATGTCTCAACCTATAGAATATGGATCCATCAGATAAATACTTAAGTCCCCTAATGTCCACCACGACTGGATCTCCCTTCTTTTTACCTGGTCGAATGGATTTCAGGTTCGATTCCAGTTCTTCGAAATTTAGGAAGAAATCATGGTGAATGGATTTAACATCATAGGGCTTTTTTGGACGAGCTTGTCTCATCCGAATGATATAATCACTGGGAGCGAATATTGGTGGCTTTATGTATTGCTCTATAGTGGAGTGAACACTGTCTACTTCCATCATTGTATGCCCTTTTTCCAAGTAAAGTTGTTCGATGCAAATTTTCTTTCGTTGTGCCAAATCGCTTAGGGCACTTGACAAAATTCGGTTCCGGTTTTGGTGTCCACATCCATCAGAAATAATAATAATCTGCTCTATTGAGGATGGCAGGTTTTGACAGAAGTCTATAAGACAAGATGTGAATTCATTAGCAGTAACATTACCATCGGCTTCGTGCCAAAAGTAAATTGTTACATCCTTAGATAGCACGTTATAAACCGTGAAGTTATGGCATTGTAACTTCAATTTGTAGTATAAAGCACTGGCCAATAGCTTTGGGGCAAGCAAAACACTTTGAACGTCGACTGTTATAACAACAACTTTATCGTTTGCACTAGCTACAGCATTTATTTTGGCTTCACGGGCTTCATTTTTTTTCGCAATATGGCTATCATATTCTTCTTTGGAAATGTTCCCGGCTTTATAACTACAACACGTGTCGCACTGATCTTTACGGGGGTGATGAATGCCAATATTTTCTTCTGCAAGAACCTTCAAAAATGTCTTTCTCGAGGCAGACTTGTAGTTGTTTGTGTTACACCACTCCTTAAAAACCTGATGCATGTGGAGTTCAGATCGAAAAGTTGATTCAACATAACTTTTTTTTGAGCTTGAACGACAATAATGGCTTGGCACTTTTGGTAAAATATCCAGCCATGATTTCACAATTCTTCTCAATTCAATGTTCTTTCTTGGCCTAGCTATAATATCAGAACGTGGTGCAATATTTTCATGAGTTTGCTCATCGATATTCTCCTCGACAACATCAACTTCTCTAGTCCAGCGACGAAAACTGTCTTCGCCAATGCAAAGTGTATTCAGAAAAAATAACTTACACACTCTCACTCTAGTACATTCTGCGTCCAATTTATTGATAAAGATATCGTGGCCACTTCCTTTTTTGTTTGTACGACTTGGTTGAGATACAGTACGTCGTCGTCTTATACATCTTCTGACTGCTGAAGCTTTTATAAACGCTATTTTCTCTGGCCATGTTTTAAGCTTCCAAAATTTATTATGGATCTCTTCACGTTCTTCGTTTGATACAAGAGCACAAAGAAAAGAATTTTTAGACTTAGGAGCAACAGATGTGTGCAAGCAACGCGGTTTAATAATTCTTTCAGGCCTCTCCACACACGCTGTCCATTTGCCAGCTAACTTTTTATACCCAAGATACGATTTACCGGCAACACGGGCTTTTTGATTCAGTTTAACAGTGCACGGAAGGGGCCTTGCTACAGAGACAGAATTACTATCATCTACATTCTCGGCCAATGCTACTCCACTAATATTGTCATCATCGTCACTGTTATCACTCTCACTCTCCAGAGAAGGCAAAATCCTGCGATTTCTTGAAAATAAATTTCTGTTCCTCCGTAAATCTTGCACAGTCAAAGACCTGATATTTCCATCCATGTCCAAACGTTCTTCAACCTGGCTCGACAACGGATAAAGATTCCTCCTCCTTCGTGTAATCGATGGAACCCAATCTGGGTCATCATCACTATTATCGCTCAAATTTTCAAAAATAGGTATTTGTGATACCACTTGCCTTGATTCAGATGCAATTCCCGAGACTTCAGTAGAATGGAGTATGCTGATGCTATTATCAGACCAAGTTTCCGTATTTTCGGCCGCAACACGATGATCTTCCACGGGATGGAGTATACTGATGCTTTGATCAGATAAAACTTCCAAAACATCATCTTGACTATTTAAACCTGACGATATCAGGCCTAAATCTTCTGGCGAAATAAGGGAACCACTAGAACAGCGCTCCACCCTTGAGTTTTCCCCAAAATCATAAAAAACAGTGGGTTCGGAATCGCCTGTATTTTGCTGATTCACTAATAACTCAATCTCACTTGGACATAGGTTTTTACTCATTTTTATAGTTTTACACTCGCAAACTTAGTAAATTTTCGTTTTACACAACGGAAAACAGGTACCGACCTGCAATCTGCAATACACCCGCACTGACTGGCGAAATAAATTATTACGAATACCTAGCTCCATCTATCGTCTAAGATTGGAGAATAATCGTATGATTTATCTATTTCGCTCGTCTCCGTGCTATATTGGTCTATGGGTAGTAAATCGTGTTTACAAACATTCTGTCTAAGTCGTCCTGATGCACATAAGATATTTTGTTTTAATAATAGTCGCAAAAACAACGGGTATGATTCGTAACTAAAATCTCGTATGTATAAATTGACACATAAGACATTTTAAGTACCAACTTTTGTTTAGCAGACACATTGGCGATCTTGTTATTAGTAAAAATACAACGATAGAATCTCCGTATATACATAAGAGTTTTTGCATTCGATAGAGCTGAAAAAAGTATACACAGCTGGCTTAAAAAAGCGATTTTGCTAAAAGTGACACTTAAGAGGTCTTAAAGTCGCAACGACGTCAGAGAAATCGATTGGGGCTGTACCAACAGATATTTCCGTCCTTTTTCAAAACGAGCACAACAGGCAAAGCATAATCAGAGTGTCCAACTGGTTTTAAAATGCCTAATGATAATAATCAATCCAGCTCTTTTATATTTTACCTTTAACGCATAAGGCACTGGTCTTGCTTTGAAAAATATAGGCTTAGCATCGGCTTTTAAATGTAATTCGATGTTATATTTGGTAAACGATCCGAGATTGCCTATGAAAACTTTTGAAAACATGTTAGAGAGTTTTTTTATCAATATTGGGTTTAGACTCGCATACCGCTAGTGCTTTATCATCAGGCGACGGCACTAGTACACGGCGTGAACTAGTGCCGTCGCCGGCGCTAGCTCCAAATCGAACTCGCGAATGAAATCGCGGCGTAGCAGTGGCGGTCCGGTTGCGCCGCACTATGTAAACATTCAGAGTAAGTGTTCGGTCGAGATATGATATATTGGTAATAAAACTGTGCAGGATGACGTAGATAAGTTAGATTTAGTAACTTTGATGTGTTACTTGTTTAGAATTTAGATTAATTTAGTCTTGTAGCTTGAGCCAGAGCCAGATACATTTCGTTTTTAGTTATAATTATGTACATATTATTTCATGGTAATTTTCTAGAATAACGTTCCCACGGTTAAAGTTAATGGTTTTGGCCATGTGTTTAGGCACCTTAATGGTTGGAACGGTTTTATGATTCGACCGTAATATAGATCTATTGTATACAATATTGGGAAACTAAGTTTTGTTAATGTTTTATAGTTGTCGGAACGGTCGATATTATAGCGAGCATTGTAAAACCGTACCCTGCTAAGTAATGATAGCAGTCATTTCCTGGACCCAAAAGTGATTGCGTACCGTTGTTTAGATTATGAATAGTGTAGAAAGTTCCCAGAGAAAATGAATATTGCATTGTATACGAACCGAAGCCGACGGGTCCTATAAAAAGGTCCGTGTGGCTCTGGATAGACACAGTCGGCACTCGGCAACAGTGCTCTCAACAATATATAATATTCGAGATACAGTAAGCCAAAGTGTTTCACTCTCTCCACCAATCCCAGTCAACAGTTAATGTACACAGAAGCGTGCACAAAAACATCTCCGATTGTTTCGATATTTTCTCCTGTAAAACTAAATAACTTTTTGTACTGACAACGGCAACGGCTTGAAATACGAATAATAGGTACTTTCTGATATTACGCTTACCGCTGACCTACTACCGATCTCGAACTCCAAAGGTAGACCACTGACCATTACCCGTTCGGTCATAGGTTTCCCTTTTACACACCTCATATTATAAAAGACATTCACCGTCGTCGCCTCCTTCCACAGAACCTTCATCTACGTATTTGACCTTTCCCTCGTTAGGACACACCTTACGCAAATGGCCTTAATTACCGCATTTTTTAAATTTATAGTTTTTCAAACGACACTGATTAGACTTGTGATATGTATAACCACACTCACTGCACTTTTCCTTGGAAATGTTGAAAACGCCGTACGGGCCAGCTGCGCCAGGGCCTGTACCTGACGCTGCCAGGGACGAGGCCTGGCGCGCGCAGCGCACTCTCTGGTGATTTGTATAACCACACTTACTGCACTTTTCCTTGGAAATATTGAAGACGCCGTCCAGGCCCGCTGCGCCAGGGCCTGTACCTGACGCTGCCAGGGACGAGGCTTAGCGCGCGCAGCGCACTCTCTCTGCCAAGTCGATGGCCTTCGCGAGTGTCAGCTCCCGCTGATCCTGCGCCAAGAGTTTGACCCGTTCACGCCCTGCCGCCATGCTCACGATAAATTTATCACAAGAATTAATAAGTCTTCATTTGCTCTTTATAAATTCTCAAAAGTTGTTGATATAGAAGCCTTATTAGCTGCTTATCATGGACTTGTGGCACCTGTCCTAAGGTATGGTATAATATCTTGGGGCAACTCAGTCGAAAAGGAATCTGTATTTAAAGCTCCAACACTACGAGCTATCAACCCTATTTTAAAAGCTTAAAAATTCTGACACTGCCTTCCCTATACATATACGAACTAAATGTTTTTGTGAAATCAAAGCCTAGTTATTATAAGACTGCTTTTAAAAGCTACTACGTGACAAAAAAAGATTAGACATTGAAATACCATATGGGAAAACAGCACTAATCAATAAAAGTATTATTGTTATGAATCAACTTACCTGTACATCAATTTAAGTCGAAGCTGCACAAATTCCTAGTTTATTCTCTTTTTTTTTCTATATTAATAAAAACTAAGGTTTTTAATAATAAAAAACAATCTAGCCTTAATCGACTAATAAGCAATTTAACTCTAACTTATAATTATATTGTATAATGTTATGACTAAGAATAGTGTCAATTTGCACTTGTATACAGTTCGGTAGCACTTTCTTAGAGAGATAATTTTTTCACTTATTATACACTACACTAACTCAAATGGTTTAGTTCTCTTTAGCCTACGCACTATGTCCGTGTTATCTAGCAGTTTCATTTTAAGGTAGCGGTGAAGGTCGTCATTTCTGATGTACCATGGTGCATTAAGGGTACACTAGTCGACGGCACGAACTATTTTGTGCGCGGGGTTAAAATGCATTTTATACCAACCGACAACACGTGCGGAAGAGATAGATGCTGTGATGAGTAGTAGGAAGCTAGTTCGCGTACGAATACACACTTTTGCAAATTTGTAGCGAAATGGATAATGATTTAGGACGAAACCGAGCGCGCGAAATTTTATAAACAGATCTTTGGCAGTCTAGATATCAAGAAAAAATTACTAAATATACCTGTTCAAAATAAAATTATATGCATTGTTGAACTACTAATCTATCCCTGTATGGAGGCTGTTTTGCAATTTTCCGTCTTCTTATGGTATTTATTTGCGCTCAAAAATGCGTTAAAAGTGTCGAAATGTGGCACTTTCGACGCTCATAACTTTCAAATGTTTTCTTTTTTTTAATTTTTCGCTTCCATACCGGGCTAGATAATGATGAGAAAAAGGACATGGCTAAATAAAGTATGGACGATTGCCCTAGCAATGTATAACCATTTTAACTAGTAATGCTGAATAGCTGAATGTTAGTATTTCGTATGAAAAAAGTTACAGGCACTTTTTATATCGTCACAATCCTAAAAATAAAATCGTAGAAACGCCTACATTAATAGGTATACAAACTTGTAAACAAATAAGATTTTGCTATGATACTTTAGTTAGGCGTTTAGAGGAGCTCGTGACAAAATAATAACAGCTGCATGGGTCGATCTTCAAGGTTAAGCAACTCTTGCCGAGGTCACTCCGTGGATGGGTGACCATCTGTACACAGCGAGTTTCCTTCTTGCTTCGGAAAGCTCGTTAAGCCGTTGATCGTGGCTGTCATTTGAAGATCGTTGACAGTAGTTACCAGAAGCCTGAAATCTGAAACCAGCCTTGCCGTGTTACCCAGTTACTGGGTTGTGGCGGTCAGGTAGGCAGTCGCTCCTTGTGAAACATTGGTACTCAGCTGAATCCAGTTAGACTCGAAGCCGACCCCAACTCCAACATAGTTTGGAATAGGCTAGGCATATTGACGTTATTAAGGCGTTTTTTTTACAAACTTCAACAAATATGTAAAAAAAGATTTTGATAAGATAATCACCCTTCGCATACATACTAAACGCACTGATTAAACAATGGGATATATAATATTGAAATAAAATAACAACAATGGTATTCATTCATTTATTATGTAGGGACATTCATTATTTATTAAGGAGCAAGTGATATTTGCGATTATTCAGTTAATCTCACAAGCAAATTATCCAAAATTGAAACCGGAGCAGACAACTGGATCTGGTGTCTCTCCCACCCCAAATTCCAGATCACTGTCATGACGTGACAGCAGCATCCAACAGTTCTGTTCCCCACAATACAGCTGCAGTAATAGGCAAGTATGTCCTCTAAGGGATTATGTGTAGTTTCACTTTCATATAATATATACATATTATATGAAAGTACACATAATACACATAATAAACTTTTTGGCCGATATGCCTCGATTTAATTCGGCCTCTTAAGAGTTGAGGTCTCGATCCGCCTAAATGTATGATTCTATCAAGGTCCGGGCACACTTCAACTTCATAAACACCATTTGCTCTAATATGCTCTCCGTAGTATGACCGGGCTTGTTTAACTTGTCCTAATGCCAACAATAACAACTGATTATGATCCAAAATTTGAAAATTCTGCAATTGCGGCAGGTACCATCCACTCTATTAAAAACTGTTCTTTGCCTATTCAAATTATTTTCCCTAACAAAGGTTCCTAAATGATTAGGCAACTCCATATACCGTGCAACTCTTTGTATGATTTCATCTGTGTTTGGGCCATCTTCTATAAGAATGTGGTATTTATTCATTGGAGCTGCAGCTATTTTAAAATCTTCCATCAGGTGAGGTGAAGCTATATTAAAAAATCGTTGCCGAAATAATTTAAAATCACGTTTGAAGCGTCCATTGACCACTTCTACCACCCACCTGCATAGCGTTACTTTTCTGCTTTTATTCGCTTGCTCAGTTGACAATTGAGTTTGACCAGGATCCAGTGACTCAGGTTTATGAATCTGATATCCTAATCTTTCTAATAGTGGCGTCCCTGAACCCTCTATCTAAAATAAAAACATCATAATTTTGAAAGAGCTGACGATATACACTATCATCCGCTTGAAACAAATGAATCATAATCTCGGCATCAGTTTGAGTAGCAGCAAATGGTCCGACAAAATCAATAATGTGCCCATCACATGAAACAATCATAAATGGTTTGCCTAAATTATCATATTTATACTACAGGTAATTCGAACTTTTTTGTAAGTATATATAAGTGCCATCAATTTTCAAGCTCATTACGAAAAAGAGCATTTGGTATGCTTAAATTCCTGTTCATAATATCCATATGGGTCATATGGTGTGGGCCTATATAGTTAGGTACTAAATATTGCATTAAGCACTGTCTGATTTTTTTCAAAATAACTGTTATGGTAGGGCGTGACACTGCAAAAATTGTTGAGAGTCGTCTGTCAGTTTCACCGGTTCTTAATTTAGCTAAATAAATAGCCAAAGCATTTTTAGGCCTCTTGAAAGTGAGGGGGTTCAAAATATTAAATAAGTCCAAAAAATTGGTAACTATTAAACCTGTCCAGTAGTGACACATCACATTCTGCATTTGAGCAACCTTTTCAAAATCAAATGTTGGTTTGTCCGACTTTGCAATACATATTAGATCTTCGATTTGATTTGCAGTGAAATTCGAGTATAAATTGTTAGTTTCGAGCAAAATATGCCATACATTCAGATTCGCATGTGTCTCACAAACCCTAGTACTGCGAGGAATATATAAATTATGCTTTTCAATAAGATTTTTTTTTATAAATCCTGGGATTACATGTAATTGTCGTTCCAAGACACAACCTGTTAAACCTTCTTGGTTACTTTGGTTACAATGCCAACACCCTGGCCATAGAAAGTATTATTTGATGTAAGGTTCAAACTACTGTCACCTGTTAAAAAAAAGAGTTAAAAACAGCTGATTACATGTCACTAACATCAAACACTGCGTTTTACTTAAATCTACAAATTGAGTATATAATAAGTGGTTATGGGCGACTCAGCGATGGAAAAATCAACATCTAGTTCGTTAACGTTCAAAAAGTTGACGGGGAACAATTTCCCTAACTGGATCTTCAGCGTTGAATGCATGTTAGTTGAACTCGACTTATGGGACGTGGTCATCAGCAAGGAGCTAGACCTCACGGATCCTATCATCAAACGGAAAGATGAAAGAGCAAAAGCAAAAATTTGCCTAGCGTGCGACGAGTCGGTTTATCCAGTAATCAGATCTGCGAAAACAGCCTATGAAACTATGAATTGCTTAAAAACAGCGTATGCTAATAGTGGTTTGATGAGAAGACTTACGCTTATGAAAAAGCTTCTTAGCAATGAACTAAATAAGTCATCAGGTATGCAAGAGTACGTCAACAATACCCTGGCCATTCAACAACAGTTGACTGCTATTGGAGCAGGAGTGGAAGACGAGTTTGTGGCGATCATACTACTCACTGGACTACCTGATAAGTACAACTCGTTAGTTATGGCACTAGAACATTCCCCTGAAGCAAAATTGACCACAGAGTCAGTCGTAGCAGCCTTATTGAAGGAAGATCTTCGTACCTCAGGACCTATATCTTCCGTGAACACGGCGCTTTACAATAAGAACTCGAATAAGAAGTTTTGCTCATATTGTAAAAAGTTAGGACATTTAGTCTCAGAATGTAGAAACAATAAAAAAACTTTTTTACAAAAAAATACTACCGACTTCCAAATAAGAAAACTACAAAGTGAAAAATAACTTTATTTTTGGAAGTCGGTGTCTTTCGTAGGTACCATTTTTTTTCGTTATGGACACCGACTTCCAACAATAAAGTTATTTTTCACTTTGTAGTTTTCTTATTTGGAAGTCGGTAGTATTTTTTTGTAAAAAAGTTTTTTTATTTTTCACTTTTTAGTTGTACCTACCTAATAGGCAAGTTGTTTAGTAAGTTTCCTATAACGCCAGAATAGATTACCCGAATATCATGAAACTTGAACAAAACCGATCAAATGAGAGATCTGCTTACCCCTTAAGAGCATACTGGCGTTATGTTATGTTATGAAATGGTATAAACAATAAACAGACATGCGATTTCAGCAGTCCCGAGAGATTTGCCGTTATTTATTGAAGAGTTCTGTTGTATATCTTCGAAGTTCTTCATCAGATCTTCACCAAATTAAAATGGGACCAATTTCGGAACATACTCTTTCAAACAAAAAAAGAATTTTCAAAATCGGTCCACAATTGACGGAGATATCGGTGAACATACACAAAAAAAAAAAAAAAAAAAAACATACAAGAAGTCGAACATAGAACCTCCTCCTTTTTCGAAAGTCGGTTAAAAAGAAAGTTTCGGCAAAGAACCCAAAAAATGTTTTGACTGAAAATAATTGTACAAATTATACATCACAGTTCACACTTTCATCATGTTTCATTAATGTCCTTCCTCCTTACAGTTCACATGAGTGGTTCATAGACTCTGGTGCAAGTTGCCACATGAGCAACAGGAAAGAGTGGTATGAGAATATGTATTCCTACGTCTCGCCGATAACAGTTGCTAATAAAGAGCAGCTGTTGAGTGAAGGCAAAGGTACTGTTCATGTAAATATTTCTGATAGTGTCAATAAAATCAGCGATGTACTATATGTTCCAAACCTAGCTACCAACCTATTATCTGTTAGCAATATGGTAAAAAAAGGTTTCGATGTTTTATTTACATCGAAAGGTGCTCAAATCTTTGAAAGCAGCGGTTGTCAAGTGACAGGAAATGTCATTGCTACAGCTTCAAACCATAAAGGCATGTATAGACTTGACATGAGTTCACATGCCCTGTGTACAACCACTAAAGAGTCTGCTATGCTATGGCATAGGCGCCTTGGCCATCTAAATGCAAAAAGTATGCATATCCTTAAAAATAAAGGTATAGGAATAGATTTCAGTGCCTCTTACACTGAAACTTGCGTACCATGTTTACAAGGCAAACTTGCGAGAAAACCTTTTGTAAAATCGAAAAGTAGATCGAGTCAAGTCTTAGAATTAATTCATTCGGACTTATGCGGACCTATGAGTACGCACTCGTGGGGTGGAGCTCTTTATTTACTTACTTTTACAGACGATTTTAGTCGCAAAACTTTTGGATATCTTTTAAAATCAAAGGCCGATGTTTTTACAAAGTTTGTTGAATTTAAGCATTTAGTTGAAAATCAAACGGGCAAACAGATAAAAATCTTACGTTCCGATAATGGTCGCGAATATGTAAACAGAGACATGACTACATTTCTCAAGGAAAACGGTATAATCCACCAAACTACGATTCCGTACACACCCCAGCAGAATGGAGTTTCTGAACGCGCAAACCGTACTATTATTGAAAAAGCCAGATCAATGCTTAAAGACTCACAACTTCCTTTAGCATATTGGGGAGAAGCCGTAAATACAGCAATTTATTTAAAGAATCGTGTACCGACACAATCTTTAAATAACAAGATTCCAGAGGAACTGTGGACCAAGCAAAAAATCGACCTCTCACATTTAAGAGTGTTTGGTTGTCAAGCTCACGTTCTTTTGCCTAAAGAAAAACGGACAAAACTAGAATCAAAAACCCAGTCATGCATTTTTGTGGGCTATGCTACTGAAAGTAAAGGATATCGCCTTATAGATCCAAAAAATCCTCGGACAATTATAATTGCGAGAGATGTTGTCTTCATAGAAGACAAAATGCATACAGAATCTAAGAATTCTGATAGTAGCACGCAAGACTCACTTCTAGATGAAGTAGTTATACCATTTGTTGACGAGCAACCATCTTCATTGGATCAAGAACTTGTTTCACAACAGCAACGTCAGCCACCACTGGACACTTCTGAGATACCACAAACATCGTCAACGGAGTATTTATCAGCTTTTTTTTTTTTTTTTTTTTTATTATCTATAGGCTTGCGCTTGACCACTATCTCACCTGATGGTAAGCGATGATGTGGTCGACGATAGAGCACGCTTGCCTAGAAGAAACCTATTCACTCTTGACTTAAAGACCCCTAGATTGTAGCTATCGGGAAACACAGATTCCGGCAGGGAATTCCACTCTTTAGCTGTACGCATAATAAAAGTGTCCCCAAAACGTTTTGTGCGTATGGGTGGGATGTCCACCATGTACCGATGACGCATCGCCGTACGTCTGGTAGTCCGATGATGGAACGGGCTGGGCGGAATTAAATCATGTAATTCCATCGCACACTCCCCGAAATGTAACCGATAAAATACCGACAAACTGGCAACTCGGCGACGATGTTCAAGGCTCTGGAGCTTTGACTTGACCAGTGCCTCATTACCGATGAGTTTCTTGGCCCGCTTTTCGATCGACTCTAGTGCATCAAGCTGGTATTTGGCAGATCCATCCCAGAGATGAGAACAGTACTCCATGCACGATCGAACTTGCGCTTGATACAAGTTGAGCAGCTGTTCCGGCGTGAAGTACCCTCTCACCTTCACAAGGATCCCCAACTTTTTGGCAGCCAGCTGAGCCTTTGCCTCAATGTAAGGCCCAAAATTGAGAGTCGATGTCAACGTAACGCCAAGAAGCTCAAGATGGTCCGTTATTGGCACGGTTACATCACGGAAAGTAGGAGCCGGGTGGAATTGGCTCCTTTTAGCGGAAAAAAGACACGCCTGGGTTTTTGCAGCATTAAACCTGACCAGATTGGCATCGCCCCATTCGGAAACTGCCTGCAAGGACAAGTTCAAGCGCTCCACCATGGCCTCCCGGAGAGACCGGACCTGACGCCCGGTAGCACGCGCGTTGGACAAGTATCTCTCAGCAACAGTGCTGTCGTCTGCATACCCAAAGGTGCCGGGCTTCAGCAGATCGTTAATGTGCAACAAGAACAATGTTGCTGAGAGTACGGACCCCTGAGGGACCCCGGCATTAATATCCAATTGGTCCGACGAGCAGCCATCGATAACCACTCGAATGGACCGATCTCTCAGGAAGTCTGCAATCCAATCACACAGACCACCGGGCAAACCGAATGAAGGAAGCTTACCAATAAGGCTTTCGTGCCAGACCCTATCGAAAGCCTTCGAGATGTCGAGGGAGACGGCAAGCGCTTCCCCATGCCTCTCGATGGCCTCACTCCATATGTGAATGGCATACGCTAGAAGATCCCCAGTAGACCGAGCTTCTGAAGATATTGTGATACCGGAAGTATCTCCTTCTGATTCTGAACCAACTGTAGAGCCATCTCATGAACCGAATACGAGATATCCTACTCGATCGAGGCGTCCTCCTGAGAGACTAGAATACTCGAACATGGTAGAACTGGAACCAGAATCATATAAAGAAGTAACTGTCCACCCAAATAAAGAAAAGTGGATCGAGGCAATGCAAGCGGAATATAATTCATTGTCGAAACATGGAACTTGGGTTCTCGTTGACAGGCCTGCTGGCAGAAAAACAACAAAATGTAAATGGGTCTTCAAGATCAAAAAGGACACAAGTGGTCAAGTTACCAAGTATAAGGCTAGATTAGTAGCTAAAGGCTTCACCCAGGTAGCAGGAGTTGATTACGGGGAAACTTTCTCACCAGTTGCTAGACTATCTTCAGTACGTCTTTTGATAGCTTTTGCTGCGCATCGAGGGTTACAGGTTGACCATCTTGATGTAGAAACCGCATTCCTAAATGGAGATCTTGAAGAAGAAATCTACATGGAGCAACCAGAGGGTTTCTCTACTGACCCAAAGAACAAAGTGTGTCTGCTCAAAAAGGCTCTTTACGGCCTCAAACAGGCTCCACGACAGTGGAATATTAAGGTGTGCGATGCTATGCGCAAACTGTCGTTAACACAAACAGCAACCGAACATTGTCTCTATTTTAGACGAGAAGCAAATGATCTGCTTCTGGTAGCTGTATTTGTAGATGATTTTTACATCGTAAGCACAAACGACACGTTAAAGAGAAACTTCAAAAAGGAACTCCAGAAACAATTTATTGTAAAAGACCTTGGCATTCTAAAGGATTGTCTAGGAATGAGAGTTACACATAATGACGACTCCATTTCTCTCGATCAAACTAAATACATAGAGAAACTTTTACACAAATATAACATGACAGACGCAATTACTGTCTCAACACCCCTGGAACCAGGACTAAAGCTTTCTCTTCCTGAAAAAGAAGAACCGAAAGCTGAAGTTCCTTATCAAGAACTTATCGGCTCTTTAATGTACATTGCCATTTGTACAAGACCTGACATTGCTCACTCGGTCTCGTACCTTTCCCAGTTCAATGCACATTACGGGGAGGTACACTGGAGGGCCGCTAAGCGAGTTCTTCGCTACCTGAAAGGTACTAAGGAACTTAAACTTAGTTACAATAAGACAAGTCTGTTTTATCCTACTTGTTACGTAGATGCAGACTATGGAAACAATATGGTGGATCGGAAATCATTTACTGGATACGTTTTCATAATGAGCGGAGGACCTATTTCGTGGGAAGCTCGCAAGCAGCGAACAGTTGCTCTTTCCACAACGGAAGCTGAATACATGGCTCTAGCTGAAGCTTGCAAAGAAGCCATTTATCTAAGAACCCTCATTAATGAACTCCTTCTCATCCCCACTCATTCCATAGTCATATACTCAGACAATCAAAGCTCCATAAAATTAGCTCAAAATGACACGTATCATTCACGCACTAAACATATAGATATAAAGCATCACTTCATACGAGATACAGTAACACATCAACACATTGAAATTAAATTTATACCTACACAGTCAATGATTGCTGATGTTCTAACTAAGCCTTTGGCGAAACTTAAGCACGCAAAATGTGTACAATCCTTAGGTTTAATTTAGATGTTATTTGATAGTTTTTTTTTTATACAACCTTGTTAGTGATGGAATTTTTTGTGTTTGTGTGTGTTGTTATAGTTATTTTAATTACTTTGATATATACTTTTGTCTTATACAGGATGTTCGCATTGCGGGGAGGTGTTAAACCTTCTTGGTTACTTTGGTTACAATGCCAACACCCTGGCCATAGAAATTATTATTTGATGTAAGGTTCAAACTACTGACACCTGTTAAAAAAAAGAGTTAAAAACAGCTGATTACATGTCACTAACATCAAACACTGCGTTTTACTTAAATCTACAAATTGAGTATATAATAAGTCAACCATTAAACACACAGTGTGTTGAGGTGTTTGCCTACCAAATTATAGGCGGGCTGCCTATAATTTGGTAGATTTATTTCCTGTTCTGGTATAGCTCCAGGTGCTGGTACAGGTCCAGGTGCTCGTACAGGTCCAAGACCAGGTGCTGGTACAGGTTCAGGTGCTGGTACATGTTCAGGTGCTGGTACAGGTCCAGATGCTGGTACATGTTCAGGTGCTGGTACAGGTCCAGGTCTAGGTGCTGGTACAGGTCCAGGTGCTGGTTCAGGTTCAGGTCTTGGTTCAGGTCCAGGTAGATTTACCCGATTTTTATTTTGATTGGACTGCCGATGATGTCTCATCCAACAGGGATGCATAGTTCATAACCTAAAAGAAAATGTCAATGTCACATTTATAGAGTCATCACAGGCCACAAAAATATTATATTATGTGATGAACTTATGTTTGTATTGGTCTGGGTGTTTACAAATAAATGTAATTATTTATACTATACCAACCGAAATACGTCCTCTGCTGGACATAGGCCTCGCTCAAGCGTAATGTAAGCGTATAGCTGAAATGATGATGATGATTATAACTATAGTCTAGTACCATTAATACAAGCTCTGCTTAGTGTGGGACTACATGGTGCTGTGTAAAATGTCCCAAAGATTTATTATTAATATATTAAAGTATACATTGCATCTATATAAGAAAACTTAAACATATTATTATGTGTTTTCTTATATTGATTCAATTAGGGACAGGACTGACTATTTGCAGGCTGATGAACTGACTGTCCGAAAAGGAAGACAAATATGAAAGAACATACTGTTTAAACATCATTTTAATTACCTGATAAAAAGCTGGATGTGACCTCGGTAAACTCTGCAACATTAAATTGTTCCTTTCCACTGCATGGTGTTGTACACTTCTCACAGAACAGCCACAAGTAATGCACACCATTGTATGGCCAAATAACCGTACATCACCAGCTATTTCCGAACTCAGTAGTTCAAAACATGGATGACAAATGTTAGCATCCATTGGAACCTAGAACAAATTAAATTACATGAGAAGTATATAACAAATACCTACTCACATTTAATAATTTACGACATCTAAGGCAATAGTTTGTTATTATAACTATTATTACAAAATGACATGAGTATTTCTGATTCATTGCCATTAAGTTTATATTAGACTAGCTGTCCCACGCGGCTTCGCTCCCGTCAACTGGCTACGTACCTACCCTATCCTACCTACCCTACTCTACACCTGCGCTACACCTGCGCTACACCTGCGGTACACCTGCGCTACACCTGCGCTACACCTACCCTACCCTACCTACCCTACTCTAACTACCCTTACTACTATACGAATGTAACCTGTAAACTTTTGTTTCTACCGGCGGCGGTGATCTAATTAAAATTTAGAACATAAAAGCTGCTATTGTGAGTCAATCTTAAAAGATAGACATATGCTGTCGCGGAGTTTTTCTTAGAACTTTTAAAGAAGAACAATTCCATCATACATTATATTTGCGTAACTTAAACCGTTTACGCAGCGCACGCAACATAAGCTCTCAAAAAGGAATATTATTGCCCGTTTTTGCAACATTTTTCATTTATGCTCGGCTCCTATTGGTTGTAGCGTGATGTTATATAGCCTATAACCTTCCTCGATAAATGGACTATCCAACACAAAAATAATTTTTCAATTCCAATCAGTAGTTCCTGAGATTAGCGCGTTCAAACAAACAAACAAACAAACTCTTCAGCTTTATAATATTAATAATATATAAGTATATAGATTTTGAGAACTGGTATCTGCAAATTGCATTTGCACTCAGATGCTTCTCATATTTATTTTTTGAAGAATGTTTTTAGATAAATGTAGATTACTTAGTAGAAGACCAGGCAAAGAAGAGGTAAAATGCCTCCGCAGTCTTTGCGTGGCTACACCACAGTTTATGCATCTCATGATAAATCGATACGCAAGGCAAGTCCGTGTAGATTAGCGAAAGGTCAGTAGATAGACGAGCACACAATAAGTCCGATAAACAAGCGAGAGTCAAAAGTAAATATCCAAAATAATAGTGAGAAAACAACAAACGAACGACAGAGCGATCAAACGACGTCTATAAAATAAAATAGCATAGATAATAGTTATGTCTGATCTGACTGACGAGTGACGTATCTATTTTTTTACAGAGATGCAATTGAACTTGGAATGTGATATAGTAGGTTTTGAGTGTGATATAGTTGTTCTGGCAGAGTGCTGGTTGTCGTGCTGCCCTACGGTGCCAAGGTTGGACGGTTATTGCGCATATGCATCGAAGAATTTGTGTAACCAAAATGACGGGGTAACTGTGTACGTTAAAACCACTCTTAGTGTTGTTATTGACGAACCACCTTGTCTGGACTGTAATTGCCTCATCATAAGGATTGGCAATTCTGGCTATTTACAGATCTCCATCTCACAAAAACCTAGAGAATTTCCTCCACTCCCTAGATAATATCTTAGCTGGGCTGTCTTCTTTCAAAAATGTAACAATTATGGGAGATATTAACATAAACATTTGCCCTGGTCAAGATTCTAGATTTCATATGGAGTACCTAAATTTGTGCTCATATCATGGCATTTTACCAGCACATACGTTGCCCACAAGACATGGCAAGGCATGTCTTGATCACGTAATACTAAAAACTAAATTTCCAGCTCTTACTTTAGTATTGCAATCTACGATAACGGATCACGAGGCAGTTCTACTGTGTCTCAATAATAGACAAAAAAGAACGTTTGCTCATGTCAGCGTTAATAAGTTTAATATGGACGGATTAAAAAATGACTTGGCCAGCATTGACTGGGAACCAATTTATGTCTCAAATGATGCTAATTTTGCCATGGAATACTTCACCAATTCCATCCAGCATGCTATAATTCGTAACTCTGTCATGATAAAGTTATCAAAACGAAATAAAATTATTAAACCGTGGGTAACCCCAGGACTAGTACGATGTATGAGACATAGGGACGCGCTCCACAAAAAAGTAAAACAGTCACCAAACAATGATTTTCTTACATAAACGTATAATAGATATAGAAATTTCTGTAATGGTTTATTGAAAAAGTTAGAATAGCTTATAATAAAAAAATGTTGGATCAGGCGGGTAAAAATAATAAAAAGATATGGGACGCAATAAAAAATATCACGAACACAATTAAAGTAAAAAATGGCGCTTTAGAACTAATAGACACTCCTTGTCCAAAACAATCGATTGAAGGTGTGAACGAATTCTTTGCCACGGTGGGTAAATCTTTATCTAGCAAGACTTTCAGTTGCCAAAATCCTCTACACTCCGTTGCCTTGAATCCAAAATCGAATAGTTCAATAAACTCTTTTGTAATACTCGATACAGACGAGTCAGAAGTAGAGCACCTGATTTTGAATCTTAAAACTGTCTGTTGCACTGGGTGGGACTCTATACCAAATAACCTCCTTAAAGAAAACAGAAATGTGGTTATCCCTGCTCTGACCCATATTTTTAACATGTGTTTAGAGGAAGGAACATTCCCCTCTGTTTTGAAAAAGTCAGTTGTTCATCCAATCCATAAAGAGACGTTTCAGAGAAAAATGTCTGAATTTAACCAACGTGATTTCGGTTCACTTAGAAATTTATATAAACAAATATTGACCAATGAGAGGTGGCACGTATATCGAGCTTCCTCCAGCTATAAGGACTACGAAAAGTTGTTTAAACATACAGAACAATGACAACCATTGCTTTTTATGGGGTATTATTCCTTCCCTATTCCCATCAAAGGATACTGTTTGTAGAACAAAATCATATCCTCACTATAAAGACAAAAAAAACATTAACAACTCAAATTAAAGACAATTGCAACGATTCGACCTTTATTTTAGATTCAAATTTACCAGCATATAACCACCCTTTCTAAGAAAGGCGTGTGTTCGCATGTAGAATCCAAATTAAGTGAAGGTGACATTAGGGGAGCGGCCAGGCTATTGTTCAGCAGTGATGTGGTGGCGCCTTACTCTCCAGAAACTATTTCAGCCTTGGAGAGTAAACATCCAGCGCCTGCGGATGATCTTACCTTTCCCGACCCACCCGACACCCCCGACCTCAATTTATCCTTTTACCAAATTTCAGCTCCCCAGTTGATTGCAGCCGTGAGCTCCTTCCGGAGTGGGTCCGCCGGCGGCCTCGACGGCCTGACTCCTCAACATTTAAAGGATCTTATAAGTTCAGGCGCCGGAGACGCTGGTGAGACTCTTTTGAAGGAGCTTGCGGCTCTAATCAACCTAATGCGCTCCGGCGGTATAAACGATGCCGTCGTCGATGTCTTGTACGGGGCCAACTTATGCGCCCTGCGCAAGAGGGACGGCGGCATTCGTCCTATTGCCGTCGGATGTACCTACAGGCGTATGGCAGCCAAAATTTGCTGCAAACTCTACGGCCAAAGACTCACAAATAAGTTCCAGCCCCTACAGCTTGGCTTTGGCTCTAGGGGAGGCTGTGAGGCTGCTATACATGTCCTTTCTACTTTTTTAAACTCTGACAAGGGTGAGGTCATCCTCAAGGTTGACGTTCAGAACGTCTTTAATTCTGTTAACAGGGACACTTTGTTGGCGGCGGTAAAAAAGGAACTTCCTGAAATTTTCGGTTTTATTTGGCAGTGCTACAGGCACCCTTCTAAATTATTATATAAAGAAAATCTTTTGCAATCTGCAGTAGGATGCTAACAAGGTGACCCTCTCGGGCCAGTCATTTTCAGTTTGGCTATTCATCCTATCATCAAACAATTAAATTCAAAATTCAACGTCTGGTATCTAGGTGATGGCACACTAGGAGGTAACGTAGATTCAGTTTTGAAAGATTTTCAATTCCTGAAGCAGCAATTCCAGTCCATTGGCCTATAACTCAACCACTCCAAATGTGAAATTTTCATCTGGGACAGACAATCGACCCTTCAAAAATTCAAAACAATAATAGCACCAGAGATCAAAATTGCAGAAAGTAATTCACTGCACCTCCTAGGTGCCCCAATTTTGGAAGATAGTTTTTCTCCATTCATTGACGCCAAAATAACACATTTCAACAATATTTCGGACAGACTCTCTAAAATTAATGTACATTCGGCTATCACCCTCTTTCGTTATTGTTGCTTTGGTCCAAATTTCATGTACTTTCTTCGTGCTTCGCCATTATGGAAGCATCCACAAATTCTCTTGGACAAAATTGATCAGATTATTCGTCGCACGCTATCATCTATCCTAAATGTGGCCCCCTCTACCCATTCGCTTCGGTGGGCTCGGCATCCGCAAAATTTCTAGTTTAAGCCTACCGGCGTTCCTGTCTTCGGTCCACAGCACTGAAAAGTTAACCAGTGATGTGCCGTACTCGACCGATGCAGTGAATGCCTGGAAAGTGGCTTGCCCGAATACAGCGTTGCCCGAGACCCCTTTTTCCCAGAGACAGTGGGATGAGCCGCTCTGCAGGTTGGTACGGAATAAACTTATAGATACGTCCACTAATACTGCTGAGCGTGCGCGCCTGCTAGCTGTGGGAGAATGGGAGTCGGGCCTCTGGCTACAGGCACTACCGTCACCCAACATAGGTACTATTTTGAGTGACAACACCTTCCGGATCGCTACATGTCTGCGTTTGGGTGCTCCTAGCGGAGCTCCACATCGTTGTCAATGTGGTGAAGCAGTCGACCGCCTCGGACACCATGGCCTATCCTGTAGTAGGAGCGCTGGTCGGTTAGCACGGCTCGCTAGCATTAATGACATCATACGTCGGGCTCTTGTCACCGCCGGGGTGCCAGCTGTTTTAGAACCCGCGCTAGGCTTGGCGCGCGACGATGGGAAGAGACCAGACGGGATGACCATAATGCCTTGGAAGGTGGGTAGGCCTTTGGTGTGGGATGCAACATGTGTCGACACCCTTGCGCCATCCCATCTTCTTAGCACGGCGGGCTGTGCTGGAGCAGCTGCTGCTGGTGCAGAAAACCTCAAACGGCGCGAATACAACAACCTTATTGGAAGTTATATATTTGAGCCGTTTGGGGTTGAAACATTAGGTCCATGGGGTCCGAGTGCTCTTCGAGTATTTCGAGAAGTAAGTAAACGGTTAGTTGACTCTTCACATGACCAGAGGGCTGGGCTTTTCCTTGGCCAGAGAATCAGCATTGCCATTCAACGTGGCAATGCTGCCAGCGTTCTGGGCGCTTTTCACGTTGACAGCGATGTGGACGAATTTTTTGACGCCCTATGACCCCTGACCTTTTATACGCGTTCGTAGTTTTATTTTATTTTTATTTAAGTGTATTTATAGGTCGTTATTGATAATTAAGTATTTTATATTATGTAAATTTTAGATTATTACTGTAAAGATGTTTTAAATATTGAAGGAATGACATTGCCACCAACCTTGGTTGATATAAAATTGTTTGAAAAAACGAACCCTAATATAAGTGTTAATATATATGGTTTAGATAAAAGGTGCCGTGTGACTGGACCTCTATACATGACAAGCTCAAAGAAAAACGAACATGTGAATTTCTTGTATTTTGAGCGGAACGTCCTGAAGACATTACTGTCTAATTAAAGATCTAGCGAAACTTATCCGTCGACAAGTTACTCATCACAAAGGTCAGTTTTTACTTTGGGATGCTTGTTTGCAAGTTTTTTCTAGTGATTCAAAATATAGCTCACACGGCTGTTCTAAAGTGTTAACTATATTACCGAAAAAAGATAGTATGATACAATTTAAAAATTATGAGAGACAACAAAGAATAAATTTTGTCATCTATGCTGATTTTGAAAGTATATTTCTAAACTGTCCTGAAAATAGATCTAAAAATACTCAGAACTTAAAAGTGCATGAACCATCATGTTTCGCATATTACATATGTTGTTCACACGATCCAGATTTGAATAAATATGTTACGTATAGAGGTTTGGATTGTGTAGAAGTATTTATAACGCGTTTAATTGAAGATGTCACTTACATAAATTCCATTCTGTCTGAAAATAGACCCATGAAAGCTTTGTCTGTCAAACAACAAATAGAGTACGAAGAGGCTACTCGATGCCATATTTGTAAACATTTGTTATTAGGTGACAAAGTTCGAGATCACGACCATGTTACAATGCATACAGAGTGAATTGTGAATACAGAGGAGCAGCACACTCTCAATGCAGTTTAACGTTTAAAATATGTCCGTTTATACCTGTTGTTTTCCATAATTTGTCTGGATGTGATGCTCATTTCTTTATTGAAGAACTGGTTAAGTATGATGGTCCTATTAAAATAATTCCTAAATCAAAAGAAAAATACATTTGTATAATGAAAAGCCTAGCAATTAAGAACAAGCCTAGTTGTGTTCAAATCAAGTTTATAGATTCTTATCAATTTTAAGTTCGAGTTTAGATGAATTATCTAAGAATTTACATGCACAAGATTTCGTAAATCTTTCAAGAGAATTTGACGATAAAGCCGATTTATGTTTATTGAGAAAAAAGGGTATTTATCCGTATGAATATATTAACGCATGGTCTAAGTATGATGAAAAGTGTTTGCCACCTAGAGAGTATTTTTATAACACAATGAAATTGGAGCATATTTCTGAAGATATAATGCACTTTGCTTTTTTTTTTTTGTGCATGTGCACAAAAAGTGCACAAAAACTTTTCATCATACTTAGACCATGCGTTAATATATTCATACGGATAAATACCCTTTTTTCTCAATAAACATAAATCGGCTTTATCGTCAAATTCTCTTGAAAGATTTACGAAATCTTGTGCATGTAAATTCTTAGATAATTCATCTAAACTCGAACTTAAAATTGATAAGAATCTATAAACTTGATTTGAACACAACTAGGCTTGTTCTTAATTGCTAGGCTTTTCATTATACAAATGTATTTTTCTTTTGATTTAGGAATTATTTTAATAGGACCATCATACTTAACCAGTTCTTCAATAAAGAAATGAGCATCACATCCAGACAAATTATGGAAAACAACAGGTATAAACGGACATTTATTTTAAACGTTAAACTGCATTGAGAGTGTGCTGCTCCTCTGTATTCACAATTCACTCTGTATGCATTGTAACATGGTCGTGATCTCGAACTTTGTCACCTAATAACAAATGTTTACAAATATGGCATCGAGTAGCCTCTTCGTACTCTATTTGTTGTTTGACAGACAAAGCTTTCATGGGTCTATTTTCAGACAGAATGGAATTTATGTAAGTGACATCTTCAATTAAACGCGTTATAAATACTTCTACACAATCCAAACCTCTATACGTAACATATTTATTCAAATCTGGATCGTGTGAACAACATATGTAATATGCGAAACATGATGGTTCATGCACTTTTAAGTTCTGAGTATTTTTAGATCTATTTTCAGGACAGTTTAGAAATATACTTTCAAAATCAGCATAGATGACAAAATTTATTCTTTGTTGTCTCTCATAATTTTTAAATTGTATCATACTATCTTTTTTCGGTAATATAGTTAACACTTTAGAACAGCCGTGTGAGCTATATTTTGAATCACTAGAAAAAACTTGCAAACAAGCATCCCAAAGTAAAAACTGACCTTTGTGATGAGTAACTTGTCGACGGATAAGTTTCGCTAGATCTTTAATTAGACAGTAATGTCTTCAGGACGTTCCGCTCAAAATACAAGAAATTCACATGTTCGTTTTTCTTTGAGCTTGTCATGTATAGAGGTCCAGTCACACGGCACCTTTTATCTAAACCATATATATTAACACTTATATTAGGGTTCGTTTTTTCAAACAATTTTATATCAACCAAGGTTGGTGGCAATGCCATTCCTTCAATATTTAAAACATCTTTACAGTAATAATCTAAAATTTACATAATATAAAATACTTAATTATCAATAACGACCTATAAATACACTTAAATAAAAATAAAATAAAACTACGAACGCGTATAAAAGGTCAGGGGTCATAGGGCGTCAAAAAATTCGTCCACATCGCTGTCAACGTGAAAAGCGCCCAGAACGCTGGCAGCATTGCCACGTTGAATGGCAATGCTGATTCTCTGGCCAAGGAAAAGCCCAGCCCTCTGGTCATGTGAAGAGTCAACTAACCGTTTACTTACTTCTCGAAATACTCGAAGAGCACTCGGACCCCATGGACCTAATGTTTCAACCCCAAACGGCTCAAATATATAACTTCCAATAAGGTTGTTGTATTCGCGCCGTTTGAGGTTTTCTGCACCAGCAGCAGCTGCTCCAGCACAGCCCGCCGTGCTAAGAAGATGGGATGGCGCAAGGGTGTCGACACATGTTGCATCCCACACCAAAGGCCTACCCACCTTCCAAGGCATTATGGTCATCCCGTCTGGTCTCTTCCCATCGTCGCGCGCCAAGCCTAGCGCGGGTTCTAAAACAGCTGGCACGGCAAAGTTTGGTATAGTTTTAATATCAATTCCCTTGGTACTGATCTTTACCTAAAATGTGATGTATTATTATTGTTGCAGTCAAGCATTTTTATTTGAAAGTGACATTTTTACAATAGACAAGTATAATCAAAAAATATGTAAGTGGCCAGTGTCGGCAACATGGCGCCCCCGGTGCAGTGCACCATTTAGGTGCCGACACTAAAAATTAACAATATCAGCGTTGATGCACAGAGAACGTTAAAGTTACCGAACCTGGCCCAAAGACAATTTGAAATCAGTATAAACATTGTTATGAAATACAAAAGTTTTAAAAAATACAAAAGGAAAGGGCGAGGAAGGCAATAACTACGAGACTAAACTAAGATACTAACTAAGAGACTAACTAAGAGAGTGAATCCAGCTTTCTGACTGGCCTTCAAAGGACTTCCCACCTAGTGTCTACGTCGACCACTCTGACCACTCCGTCTCTGCCGGGGAAGACCTTAGTAACGCGACCTCGTGGCCAAGTGCCTCGAGGGAGAGTGCCGTCGGCTATTAGGACGACATCCCCTACCTCGATCGTAGTGGGCGCACCTCTTCCCGGGCGTCGGGAGAGCTGAGGAAGATATTCGCGAACCCACCTAGTCCAGAAGTGGTCAGCTAACCTGAGGCCTTTCCGCCAGCTTACACGACGCACTAAATCGGAATCATCAACTTCCGCAAGGGGCCAGTAAGGAGAAGAAGATCCCAAAAGAAAGTGATTAGGAGTAATGGACTCTTCTTCTAGCGGTTCAACGGAAACATGAGTGAGAGGACGCGAATGAACTAGGGCCTCTGCTTCACACAAAAGAGTGTAGAGGTCTTCCTCGCGAGGTAATATAAAATCCTGTCCAAGCATCATAACAGTATCAAACAAGAAACCACATGCAGTTATACCCCACAGCAGAATGGCGTCGCAGAACGCATTAACAGAACACTTATGGATAAAGTAAGAGCCATGTTTGTCGACACAAACCTACCAAAATATCTATGGGGAGAAGCAATCATATGTGCTACACACTTGCTAAACAGATCACCAACAAGAGCTCTACTAGGAGACATCCCAGCACTTATTTTCTTAAAGAGAGCAAAGTTAAACCACATTAGAGTATTTGGAAGTCAAGCATGGGCAACTATTCTGCCCAAGCAAAGTAAATTAGGAACCAAGAGCTAGGGAAATGAGGTTAATTGGATACAGTGGAAGTGGTTATAGATTATGGGATCCAAAAACAGATGAAATTATCATTGCAAGGGACGTAATGTTTAATGAAAATAATTACAAGCATAAAACAGAAAAGGAGATTGATCTAGAAAGAAGACAGATGGATGCACTGGACAAGACAGAAAATAGAAATAAGGAGGTAATTATAGAAGACCAAGAGGATAATGATAAAAGTGAGGAAATGCAAGATGAAAGTGATATAAATGGGGACAGAAATGAAGAAAATAAAGAGAAATGTATAGAAGATGAGAACAAGAGAAAGCGAAACCGAAAAATACCTACCAAATTTGATGACTATGAGATGTATAGCTTAGGCATTAATAACCGAGAATGATCCTGAAACATATGATGAAGCCATTAAAGAAAATGTGTGGCAAGAAGCTATACAAAAAGAAATAACATCACTGAGAAACCTTAATGTATGGACAGAATGTAAATTGCCAAGTAATGAAAAGACTATTGAAACTAAATGGGTATTCCGAACTAAACAAGACGGCACAAAGAAAGCAAGGCTTGTTGCTAGAGGTTTTCAGCAAGAAATAGAAGACAACAATGTATATTCACCTGTAGCAAAAATGACAACAATAAGACTAGGATTATCTCAAGTGGTACAGAAGAATATGACAACCAGACAGTTGGATATTCCTACTGCGTTTCTTAATGGACAGTTGCAGACTGATGTTTATATAAAACCAGCCAAAGGTCTTAATATGAATAATAAAAATTTGGTTCTTAAATTGAATAAAGCTTTGTACGGACTGAAAGAATCACCCCGCTGCTGGAACCAAACATTCAACAAATTTTGCCTGAATATAAACTTAACAAGATCTAAATATGATGCTTGTCTTTACACAGGCAAAGATATATACCTCATACTATTTGTTCATGACATTCTACTATTGGAAAAAAAGGAAGAAATAGACAGGATAGTGAAATTATTACAAAAGGAATTCAAGGCTAAGGATATGGGAGAAATAAGGAGTTTTCTAGGAATTGACATAAAAAGAAATAAAAATACACTTGAAATTTCACAAACAAGATTTATTGATAAATTATTAAAACAATATGGTATGACAGAAGGCAAAGAGGCAGCAACACCTATGGAAGTAAATTATATATCTCAAGAAAGAGAAATATGTGCAAATATTCCATTTCGAGAACTTTTGGGCAGTTTAAATTATCTCTCAATGATCAGCAGACCTGACATAACATTTGCAACTTCATACCTGAGCAGAAGTTTGGATAAACCTACAGATAGTGACTGGAATGCAGCCAAGAGAATATTGAGATATTTGAATGGAACCAAACAGCTGCATTTGACTTCTACTTGCAATAGAGTCAATTTAATTAAAGTTTTTTCAGATGCTGACTGGGCAGGTGATAAAGTGGACCGTAAGAGTACCAGTGGCATGACGGTAATCCATGGTGATAACCTTATCTCATGGACATCCAGGAAACAGCCAATGGTTGCCTTATCTACGGCAGAGGCCGAGTATGTCGCAGCAGCTATGTGTACAAGCGAACTATTGTTTGTGAAGGGACTTGCGGCAGAGTTTAATCAGTGTATCAGTGCAGTGTTAAATGTAGACAACCAAAGTGCGATTAAGATGATCACTAACTATGAAAACACTAAAAGATCGAAGCATATTGACATAAAGGTGCATTTTGTGTAGGATGTTTATGCTAAGAAGTTAATGGATGTTAACTTTGTTTCAACTAAAGAAAATATAGCAGATATTATGACCAAAGCATTAGTCAAAGATAAGTTTTTGTGTTTACGTAAAAAATTGTTTTAGTTTGACACTTGAAATCAAAATCAAAATCAAATATTTTTATTTTACATAGGCCTACATGGGCACTTATAAAACGTCGACAAAAGGTGCACGGTTCGGGTTAGTCGTTTCCTATGGAGAAGAACCGGCAAGAAACTCCATGGTTACTCTTTTAAATTGTTTTGTTTACAATATTTCCATGTTACAGCATTAGTACTTGGATATGGGGGGACAACGTAGGCCCGACAATAAGTCGTACGAAATTGAGAAAAAAAAAAAATAATGCACGAAATAAAAAGTTAACAAATGTTAACAATCATCTAGAAAACTAGAAAGCCTACAATGTTCACACATTCACAATAGGTAAAAGAATCTATACAAAGGTAAAAAAAAAAAAAAAAAAACACAACTCTAAATTTAACATGTGGCACAAATACTGTAATCAGTGCTGTAACTATTCTTAGCTAAGGGCTATAATGATGATTGAAAAATATTGTAAAAAGTCTAATTAAAAGAGAAAAAAAAATGAGATTGAGAATAGTTAGAGATATCCATATATTTGTGCCGTTTATGAGTTACCAGGGAAGCCGCATGCGCAGAGGGTGTCAAAGCCAAATTTTTTATCTTCAAATGTTAACAATCATCTAGAAAACTAGAAAGCCTACAATGTTCACACATTCACAATAGGTAAAAGAATCTATACAAAGGTAAAAAAAAAAAAAAAAAAACACAACTCTAAATTTAACATGTGGCACAAATACTGTAATCAGTGCTGTAACTATTCTTAGCTAAGGGCTATAATGATGATTGAAAAATATTGTAAAAAGTCTAATTAAAAGAGAAAAAAAAATGAGATTGAGAATAGTTAGAGATATCCATATATTTGTGCCGTTTATGAGTTACCAGGGAAGCCGCATGCGCAGAGGGTGTCAAAGCCAAATTTTTTATCTTCAACGTAGTCCTTGATTTTATAATATGCTTTTTTAACAAGGACACGTTTGATGTAGTTTTTGAACTTTCCATCGGTCAGTTCTATAACTGACTTAGGCAACTTGTTATAAAAGCGTATACTGTTTATAAGAAAAGACTTGCTAGTTTTCGTTAATCTGAATTTGGGTATTACAATTTCGTGCTTACTGCGTGTATTTAAATTATGGAAGTCACTTCTAGTTTTGAAAAGCCCTCGATTTTTGCGGACATACAAAATACATTCCAAAATATAAAGTGAAGGTAGAGTCAGTATATCGATCTCTTTAAATTTTTCTCTGAGGGACTCGCGAGGACCCATTTTATAGATCGCGCGGATTGCCCTCTTTTGCAAGATAAAAATTGAGTCAACGTCTGCTGCTGACCCCCACAGCAGAATGCCATAAGACATAATACTGTGGAAATAAGCATAGTATACTAGTCTAGCTGTGGCTACATCGGTTAACTGCCTTATCTTCCTTACTGCATAGGCAGCCGAACTTAACCTGCCCGAAAGAGTTCTAATGTGCGCGCCCCACTGCAATTTTGAATCGATAGTAATCCCCAAGAATACAGTTTCCGCTATTATTTCAAGATTTTTGCCGTCAAGATTTAGATTTAGGTCACGTTGAGGTACATTTGGTAAAGAGAACTTTAGACATTTTGTTTTTTTCGCATTCAGTAAAAGATTGTTAGCTGCGAACCATTCCGAGAGAACAACCAGACTTTCATTGACATGTAAGACATCCGTATCTTTCCTATCTATTTTAAAAATTAGCGAAGTATCATCAGCAAATAGAATTATATCCGATAATTTGGCCATCATAAAAGGGAGATCATTAATGTAAACAAGAAAAAGGAAAGGGCCGAGAATTGAACCTTGGGGCACGCCCATTTTGACTAGAGACCCGGAGGACGTCGCCCCATTAACATTTACTTTTTGCTGTCTGTTTGATAAATACGAAAGCACAAGATCAGCAGCTTGTCCTCGAATTCCGTAGTGTTGTAATTTACAGATCAGTGTGTTGTGGTCGACGCAGTCGAACGCTTTTGACAGATCACAGAAAATGCCAATGGCATCCTGGGACTTCTCCCAAGATTCCAAGATGTGGCTGATGAGTTTTACTCCCGCGTCCGTTGTCGACCTACCTTTCGTGAAACCAAACTGCTGACTATGCAGGATCCCATTTGAATTGAAATGAGACAACATCTGGTCCAGCATGATTTTTTCATAGATTTTACTCAATGCTGGTAGCACGGATATAGGTCTATAATTAGAGGGATCGCTCTTACAGCCTGATTTGAAAATTGGTACTACTTTACTGTGTTTCATTAAGTCAGGAAACGTGCCGCTGTCCAAACATTGATTGAATATGCCTGTTAGGACAGGAGCAATTGAGTCAATAATATCTCCAAGAACCCTAACGGATATCCCCCATAAGTCTTCAGTGTTTTTTATATTGAGACTTTTGAACGCGTTTTTAATTGTATCAATGCATATTGGTTTAAATTTAAATGTTGGTATGTCTTTAGTAAAGTATTCCTTAAGAAGAGCTGCAGCCAATTTAGATGAGGAGGGAAGTGACTTCGTAACCTCTAACGGAATGTTGGTAAAGAAATTTTCTAATGTCTCAGCGACTTCTTGCTTATCAGAAATGGTTTCATTAGATATTTTCAAAGACAACTCATTCTGATCGCGTTGTTGTGTCTTTCCAGTTTCTCTATTAATTACTTGCCACACAGTTTTTATTTTATTATTAGAAACACCAATTTTGTTAATTATTATTTGAGATTTTGCTTGAGCGCATACTCTTTTGAATATTTTGGAATAGTTTCTAACATATGTGTGGAAACCTTGATCGGTAGTCAAAGATTTTTCGTAATATAAATTATATAAATTATCTCGGCTTTTTCTTATGCCCACAGTGGCCCATTCACTAAATTTCGATTTGCAATTTTTGACTTTAACTGTTTTTATAGGACACGTTTTATTGAATTCTTGGCAAATTGTAGAAAACAACGTGCCATAATTTATATTGGGGTCTTTTAAATCAAAACTGGCGTTACAAAGGTTGCTAAAAACATTATTATTAAAAGAATTTAATTTATTTTTAGTAAGAGGTCTTAATCGAATTGATTTAGCTAGGTTATTTTTTTTATCTGACTCAAAAGATACTAGCTGACCTGTATGGTCTGACCTAACGCCACTAATTAAAAACGATTTTTGTACTTTACAATTAGTGAATACATTATCTATGCACGAAGCTGAAGTTGCTGTTATTCTTGTCGGTTCATTAAATAAATATTTTAAGTTAAATGATTTGAACAATGAAATGAGCTTACAGTTTTCAGGTGAATTGACTAACAGATCTATATTTAAGTCACCACAAACAAAAACTAATTTATTATCTCTGAAAAGTTTACTTAACAATTCTTCCATTGTAATTAAAAACAATGACAAGTTTGATGCTGGTGGTCTGTAAACACACAAGATAGTATGCCCCTCGACCTCCGCACATGCTACCTCACATAAGCGATCAACAGAGTAAGCAGTGATATCCTTTCTTTCCTTATATTTGAGATGACTATTACAAAGAATCAGGGTACCACCACCCACTGTGGATCTGTTGTACGCGCTGGCAACTGAAAAATTATTTACATTAAACAACATCCTATCTGGTTTTAACCAAGTTTCACAAAAACATAAGATATCCATGTGGTATTTATCTACTAACAATTCCACGTCTAAAATTTTGCCGGAGAAGCGATTTATATTTTGATGATATAGTAAAATATTACTATTCGTCTTCTCTATTGTCGGCTCAAATCGTTTAAAGAATCTACTGTAGTATTATCAGAAAAACTGGATAATACTGTTAAATCACTAAACCTAGTCTCAGTTAAATCATCAATAACTGCGTGTATATTAAAAGCTAACAATGTAGCTAATAAATGTCGACTATTTTTGGGAAGAAACATATGATCCCGAATCAAAACAAAATCACTAACAAAATTGTTGGTGTCAAAAAACAATAAACGGTCACTATGACGACAAGATAAAATATGCATCAAGTTATTTAAACTAGAAATGTATTCATTTTCCTGAACAAGTAACTTGTCAGAATAGGGCAATGCACATAATATTAATTTGCCTAATCTTAACTTAAGTAGGGTGTCAATACCATTAACTATGTCCCTTTTTGTTACACTAAGGCTATTTCCAAAAAGAAGCACTACAGTAGTTTGCTCATTCAATTGTGTCTGTTGAATTTTATGAATGAGCTCATTAAAATGCAGTTTATGATAACAATGGTTCACTATTATGTGTTTAGAACGGTTATTTAACAAAGATCCAAAACCTGTTCCTAATTTGTCTGAATATACTAAGACATTACTTTTGGTGGGGTTCAAAGTTGTTGCAGTAAGATCAATGGGTAAAGATGTAGGAGCAACATGTTGTGACATGAGAGGTGGCGGAGCGGCAGCACAACTACAGGTGAGGTTGTTAGTCAATGACTCATACCTCTCTGCATTATATTTCACCAGGTCCACCAACTCACAGGCCTCCTGCAAGCGCTCACTTAACATCTGTTGACTACATTCATATTTACAAAATATTTCCTTTAGTGTATTTTCCCTACTCAATAATTCCCTTTGTAGGTTCTGAATGTCAACATCATACATTTGTGTACTAGTTTCCAATTTACTTTTACATATATTTAATTGGTTTTTTAAATTTCTGCAATCTCTTCTAAGGTTAACATTATATTTGTAAACACTTTGATTTTTTAAAAGTTTCTTATATTTATTAATACTTTTATTGATCTTAATATATTTCTTAATTTTATTGTGACTACCTAGAATTGGACATTTAGCAATGGTATCATCCCCCGTAAGGTCTATGGTAATGGTGGGCCGCTCACACTCCAGCTCGGATGCACTAGCCATCAGCTCATTGTACAGCTTACTGTTGTTAGAAACCTCTTCGCTGACTTTCAGCGAGTCGATGGAGGTAATGGTGTTATGAGCCTTGCACAAATCAGCTTCCAGTACAGATATACGCTTCAGTGCCTGGTCATGAGTGTCATGGCACTGTTGAAAATCTGACACTAATTGACGGAGATGGTGATGCTGGTCCAGTATATCCATATGCTGGGAGTGTAGTTCTGCAAGCTGGTTCTTGAGTTGAGTGTTTTTGTTCACTATTAGCTCAATTTCAACCTCACTTTCCTCTCGTTCCCGCAGAAGCTTGCTGCACTCATTTCTTGACGATTCTAGCTCTCTCAGCGCTGCTTTCAGTTTGTCACTCATGTCACGAACGGTAGCTGCCCGGGTCATCATATTGATGGTTTTCCTTAAGCAACACCTGCAATGTGACAGGAAACAGCTGAGTATGTGAAGATAATACTAAGTTATTAGAAAACTTGAGAAAGTAGGAGGGGTTTTAAAGTTAAAAGAAGTAAAATGTAAGAAATAAGATTATAAAAATATATGGAGGTAAACGAGAAAAAAATAAATAAAAAAAAACTAAGAACAAAGAAAAGCTATTTAATTTAATATTCTCAGACTTAATTACAGGTACTACTTTAAGGAAAGGCTTTAATAAACATTGGTGTTTATTGCTAGATTCGTTTAGGGATTGTTAAGAACATCAGTTTTAGTGGGAACAAAGTCTCTTTACAATGCTAATAAACTATGGGGTTTAGCTATGATATTTACACTGTAATAAAGATATTAATATATCTTGTGTGAAGTAGGTTTTGCAGTGAATGTTTTGTCTGGGGCAAGTGTTTTCGTCCTCGAATTTTGTTTCCACAATTTGTCAAACAAAATGAGACATAAACGTAGCCGGTGTGTACTGGACGTCGCTCAGAGCCCTGAGCAGTGTATGAGTGGTGTATAGTATATAGATAATACAGTAATAATTTGTAAATCAAAACAAAATACTCCCCCGGTTCGAAGAATTCAAATCCACAGTTCAAACGATGACAGCCGGTACATGAATTATTTAAATAACAGTTGTTTTTGAGTTATTATAATAACAAACTGGTCACAAACACTACGAGTATCACCTTATACGTTAATTCTAATATAAATAAAGGATTTTAACAAACTAAACACAATAAAACAATAATTTTAAAATAAATTAGATACGAGGCCGTTTTTTGACGACCTGTCGCCAGTGTTGCCATCACAATTCCAATCCTGAAGTTTGAAGTTCTCTTTGACATAAAGTTTGGTGTTGTCACAGTATGATTGTAATTTCCATTAAGTAAATGTTGTCAGGATGAAAAGTTAAATTCATTTAAAATTATTAGTGTTTGCAATTGAAAGTTTTTTTTGTTTATATGATTTGTTAAGAAACTTACAATTGAGGGGGAGTATTGGAATAGGAATCTTTATGTATGTATGGGGCGCTTTATTCACTAATGTTGTAGTCTATGTTTTTGGTTGTCTGTGGTTACTTGTGAACTGCGCTTGCTCTCAGACCGAGATATTTTAATAATGGCTGGCTAATTAATAAACGCTAATACTGTGTACTACTGTAGTTTCATTAGAAAGCGTGAATCTTGTGAGAAGGATCCCGGATCACCAAGTTCCTCGGGAATTGAACGTCATAGTTGATGACATTGTGTAGCGTTATTAAATAAAAATAATAAAAATTTTAACGCAACGATAACATATAATTTTGAATTAAATACACAAACACCGAAAACATGAAAATAGTGAAAAAGCAAAACATACTATTTTAAAAAAGGAATGACGCAAAAGTCAATATCGTTTAAATTATTTTTAGTATTAGGTAAAATAAACATAAGAGTGAAATTATGGCAAGGCATAAAAGAATAAAGCGGAAATCACGTGCCTAATCTTCAGACACAGTTGCAACCGATCCAATGATGGCTTAAGCATACAATTAAAGTACCGACAAGTAGTAGAACAAGTAGTAGTAGTGGTAGTACGATACCGTAACATGACACAAGTAAGGTAATAAAAGTTTTTAAGTACGGTAACTTAAAATGTAAGCTACATAAATACAAACAAAAATTTCAAAGAAATATGAAAGCAGACAATTGTTATTGGATGAACCAAACCGTCTTCCGTAGAACCTCTTCAACCATTCACGATTTTTTAAATTAAATATGTACGGAACCCGTTGAAAGATGTTCGGAACCCCGAAGACTGCAGGTACTCCTGAGGTCATTCGTTCTGTCCCGGGGTAAAGAGCCGAAAGTCGGCTCAACTGATATCAGTTTTGATTCATGTTGCATAAACACTTGTCAGCGACATGGTTATTTTTATGATAAGCTTGTCATCATTGTTTTGGCTGGACTGCCCTATTCTTCAATCTGTCGAACGGCAACTAGGAGGCATGTCCTGGTAGCGAAACGATAGTTGGTGTCTCTGACAGAGCTCAATTACAGAATGCGGTCCGCAAGCTCCGGCGCGCCCGTGAACCCGAATATCACGTACCCTTGGCCTAACGACAAGGAATGGTTTCCTGCCACAATAATACCTTTAGTAGTGGATAACAGAGCCAAACCTTTCTATCCAAATTCTTTGTGACAGTCCTAGAAAAAAAAAAAACTTCTGTTTTCTTGACAAACGAAATATGACCATTAGCAAAATTATAAACGGCCTGCTTTGACAAATTAAAAAAAGGCTAAAGCAAAGCGTCTTGTAGCGATCACGCTACAATTGGTAGTGAGACCAAATATGATTGACATGTCTACTCATACTCGAAGCTCCGGACCGCACCTCATGAGTAACATGTGGCGATGGGTTTACGAAGAGGTTTGAGTTGAGTAGGCATTGCAAGAATTTTGGTAAAGAGTAACAGCATTGTTACAATTACTTTGTTTAGTTGTTGAACTTGTTGATCGTCGGACCTTTTTCTAATGAATAGTGTTTTGTGGGAGGTTCTAGTTCTAAAACTAAATAGGCCCTGTATTAGGTACACGATAGGTGATTATGACAGGACGAGGTTCGGTGATCGCTATACACCGAAAGCTTTAAATAGGTACGCTTGGAACCTACAAGTATGCACAAGGTAGGTTAGGGCAGATGCCAGTGGGGTTATGTACCAGTCGATGTTGATGTCAAAAGGGTTTTGATGATAATGAGCAAGCTTAAGGTGTCGAGTAATTCAGTCTATCGAACGTATTATGTTTGACCGTACCAGTGGATTCTGGTGGAGGTCGGGGTCTAGAGAGAGACCGAGAGACTATTGTGAGAGCAATATAATTGCTGGTCGGCTAGGGAGCCGTGGCGTTGGAGGTTTTACTCGAGGGTTTCTGTAAGCTTGGCAGTTTTTGCTGCGGAATAAGTTTTAAACTTTGTTTGGAGCGACTAGTGGTACATAGCCCATGGTAATGATTTAGTTAAAGAGTAGGGTTCTAAAATTGCTCTATTTTCACGAACCCAATAATCTAGTTCGGTCAGGAGTAGCCAAGCGTTGTTTGGCAGCTGTGAGCCTAGGTGGCAACTGTTGGCCTGTGTGGCAACTGTTGGCCTGTGTGGCAGCTGTTGGCTTTTATGGCAACGGTAGGCCTGTATGGCACCTGTAAGTCTATGTGACACTATGGCTGGTGTGAAAATTCATGCTTGTGTGAGGAACCTTACAGAAAGTTCCTATTGAGTCATGAGGTTAAAGGAAAGTAAACTCGCAGTCACGCGTGTGGAGAGATCATGTTAATGTTGATGACGTTCGAATCGTCAAGCCCTCATTACGAAAATTAAAATTATTTTGGTTTTCTAATTTTGATTACTATGCGTAGATCGTATTGGTAAGACACACAAAGCTCAAGTACCAATTGAGATTGTAGATAAAGTAGTAAGTACTAAATCTCTGTGTGAACAAGTTCTGAGTTCAGAGAGTAGAGTTAACTCAGCATCGTGAAGATGTGCGAGTAGACCAATTTGAGATAGTTAAGAGAGCTATGAGATAGCTAGTAGAGCTATGGCTAAAGATCGTGAATAAGAAACCTGGTGTATTGTTTCTTTTGTTTGATTTAATGTGAGAGTAATGACTATTTGTGGTACTTGGACTTTGTAATCACGAAGATTGGGTGCTTTAAGGTACTAAATCGATGATTAAATTGCTATTTTCTTTAAATTGGAAATAGAGAGATTTAAATGATCATGTTTGATTGTTACAAAATGTTTCTCCAATGAGTCAGGATTGGACGAGAGAATACTGTTTGGCAATTTTGTATGTTTCAGAAAAACATCCCTTGTATGATGGGCGATTGCCAGGATGGAGTGGACTAAAACGACGTGTGGTGCAACACGAGGTGACCATGAGATGGCATGGAGCAAGGACAAGAAGATGATGCCTGCGGGTGATAGATTTGGGGATCTGTCACCTGAGAGAGGCCCGAGAAGGCGTCGTGTGTGTTCCGCGCTCACCTCTCAAGAGGAATTGCGGCCTAGAGAAAACCATGTGGTTTTAGTCAGTAAGAGTCTGACAGACCCCTCAGCTTTTCCCAAGGGCTGAAGACATCCATTGAGGATTTCCACATGATTCGATACACTGTTAAAACCTGACAATGAGGAACAGACGAGGACGCCTGTCTCGTAGGATGGCCGTGTCGGGTTTAGTCAATAGTACGGACGTAAAGTCAAATCACAAGCACGCCCCTAGCGGCAAACAAGAGCAACTACGCATTGGCGCGCTTTTTATAAGCATTGCGTGGTGGAAAATAGAGCAGTTGAGTACTGACAGCCGTAGAACTAAGACGTCGTAGAATCAGTGTCGATCCGTAGTATTAGTTAGCAAGAATGTAACTTGTGTCTATTTGAATAAACCCAGTGTATCGAATAACTTATGTGATTTCATTTGCACGATTGTACCCACCGACCTGCCCACACACGATGTCTTAACCTAAGGGAATAAATACATCCTGACTTCCCGATGGTTTACATCTATCGGCCAGCCCTGATGCGACATATATTTGTCAATGAAGAACATAAAATATGGTTTTAGTGGCAAAATAATGCATCACCAACGTTTTAAATTCATCATCTTATTTTCATTTTGACTTCTTATATTTATTTCGAACCAACTATGTATATTTAATTAAGTATTTATAAGTATCATCAAACGGTGTGAACGTAAGGATGAATCGGGACAAAACTTTAAAAGGGATTTTAATATTGAAATTATATAGTTTGTTTCCAAAAAGGGGTCTAATGTGTTAACTGTATTATAATTAACGATTAAGTGCCCTTGCTAGTCACACACCATACTATTTCAATGTTAAAAGCCATATTAAAGTTTCGTTCCGACATACCCACCCTTGCATCCTTTTTCACCATGTTCCATGGTATTTAAAATTATTTTAGTGACAAGATAATGTTTATCCAATGTTTTCAGTTTATCATCATCATAAATTCATTTTGACTTCTAATATTTATTTGGAACCAACTATGTATTGCCGCCCATCGCCCACTTTGTTTGAAAATGTTTGTTCTGTATGTATTTTTTAATGGTTTACAATAAAGAATATAATAAATAAATAATATTATTATATGTATTTAAATGTTTTAGTGACAAAATAATGTTTAACCGTTGTAATACATAAATAAAGTAATTGGTGCCGAATAAAAATCTTAATATATAAGGCAAAAAGAAATTTAATTTGATAAAAACAAAAATTTGGGTATCAGCAGTGTATGGAATAGTCAATAAAAAATACTTGAGTTCTTACCACCATCATATTATTTTATTCAGGCAATAAGTATTTGATTAATTATTTAATAATGAATATTTAATTGTAAGTAGGTTTGTGTATGTTTGAAGTGAAAAATGTACACAACAGTAAGTAGGTATTACAGTAAATGTGAACAATACTTATACATAATCAGACAAATATATCTATTTACTGCTATAACAAGCTTGTTTCATTAAAAAAAATACCTTTACTAACTATTTTACAGAATTAATGTGCAAATTTTCCATGTTTGTAGATTGATTTAAATTCATGTGGCGCGGTTTTTATTTTCAAAGTAATGTAAAATTAATTTCACGCTACCAAACATGGTTTTTCCTAAATCAATCTATAACTATGGAAAATAGAAGCAACCAAAATTGAAAATGAAGTATAGAGTACCTAGGTATATATATATTTTTATATATATATATAGTATGGTTAGTTATGGAACAAGAAATCCAGATGGCGCTACGCATGACAGGTTGGCATAAAAATCCCGTGAGATGGCACTCTATTTCCGTATATAATAGTTCTCTGGGCCTAGAGTTGAGGCACGCTTCAATCTGGGCTAATAGTGTGGAAAACGCCTCAAATGTCAGCTTTTGTTCGCCAATGACGCGTTTCTGGTGGTGCTTCATGCTTTTGACTGCGGCCTCCCACAGTCCTCCTGCTGATGGCCAAACTGGAGCGTTGAACTGCCACTCAACTCCAATGTTCCCTAACACACTCAAGAGTTCTTTAACTCACTCAAGTGTGTTCCTGTATGAGTGTTTTTGCAGCGCCTACAAAATTCGTACCGTTGTCAGAGTACATACACTTCGGTGTTCTTCTCCGGGCACAAAACGTTTGAAAGCGCCGAGAAAGGCTGCAGTACTTAAGTCTGAGACCAATTCTAAATGAATGGCCTTGACTTCCACTTGTCCCGTAAAATCAACGCCTGTGTGCGTACACTTCGGTGTTCTTCTCCGGGCACAAAACGTTTGAAAGCGCCGAGAAAGGCTGCAGTACTTAAGTCTGAGACCAATTCTAAATGAATGGCCTTGACTTCCACTTGTCCCGTAAAATCAACGCCTGTGTGCGTAAATGGACGTGATGGAGTGACTCGGGGCTTTGTAAAGTTTCCCATCAGCTGTTTGCTAGTAGATGTCTTGAAGCGATGACATTTGATGCAATTGAAATGTGGCATTTTACTGTCCTCACACCTCTGAGTATCCAGTATTTGTTTCGCAAATGTGTCAAGGTGAGTCTTGCTCCCCCGTGCAATGTCGAAATATGTGATTTGTCGATCAGAAGTTCTGTGAGCCATGCTTTGTGTGGCAAAATAATTGGATATTTTTGGATGATTCTTCTTGAGATCTTTAAGGATGATTCTGTTAAATGTCCCCCTGACTCTCAAGAGACCTTGTTTGACCAATAATGGGTGTAAATTAAGTAAACAACTCTTCAAATGCACATTGCCATGTTTCTGTAAATGTACAATATCTTCGCCAAAGTGTTTATTTTGCACTGCCTTGATGACGATATTCAATGCGTTCTCAAGTTCCACTGTTGTTAAGTAAGGCTATCGCGCTTTGTCTTTGTTTGCCTTGACTCGCAAAATCCAACTTAGAATACTGACGACACGTGTAATAGAGTTATGCTTGCCTAGAAGCTCTTCGATAATCGATGACGATGTTTGGAAATTTTGAGACTTGTGTTCTAATGTAGGAGCTTCAAAGTCTTTCGAATGATCTGGGATGTTGTTTTGTATCAGCCACGTAGGTCCCTCCCACCAAAGTTCGTGCCTGACTAGTTGTGACGGAAGTAAGCCACGACTAGCGCAATCCGCCGGGTTTTCCTCGGATTTAATATGTCTCCAACATGATGGTGGCAAAATATTTGAAATTTTCGTAACCCTGTTTGCTACGAATGTCTTCCAGCGGGACACGTCGCCATGTAGCCATCCCAGAACGACCATTGAGTCAGTCCAAGCGTGTATTGTTACTGTCTGTTTGTTTAACGACTCTATGACCTTTTTTGCTAGTCTGGATACTAAGTGTTTGCCGCACAGTTCGGGTCTGGGCAGTGTCATCAATTTTTTAATCGGTGCGAGCTTCGGTTTCGCTGCAACTATTCGAGTCATGTATTGGCCATCGTCTTTGATGCTTCGGCAATAGATCACACATGAGTATGCCTTCTCCGAGGCATCGCAGAACCCATGTAATTCAACTGGGGTGTTTTTTGTTCCCATCCATCGAGGAATAGCGATCTGACCTATGTATTTAAGGTCGTTCTTGAACTCTGCCCATTGTTTTTGTACATGTTGTGGTACGGGATCGTCCCAGTTGAGGTTTACAGTCCACAGTTGTTGGAAAATAAGTTTTGCTTTTATTGTAGCTGGTGATAGCCAACCTAGTGGATCATATAGCTTCGACAGTTGAGATAGCAACGATCTTTTTGTAAGGATAGCGCCAGTGATTGTTGTTTTCACTGGATGATGAAATGTAAATTGATCCGTAGAGGGGTTCCACATAACTCCCAATGTCTTGTTTGTTTCAGCGTGCTTGAAGTCAATCATGTTTTGACTAATTCGAGCGGGTGTAAGATCTTCTAATATGCGTCCGTTGTTGCTCGCCCATTTGCGCAGGTTGGAGCCACCTAGTTTGAGTAGGTCGATTAATTGCTGTTGAGTAGTTTTGGCTTGTTGGATATCATTACTTCCGCCGAGGAGATCGTCGATGTACAACTGACTGTCCAATGTTTCAGCGGCAAGCGGGTATTGAGCACCTTCGTCGTAAATTAGTTGTTTTATTGTGCGCATCGCTAAAAAGGGAGCAGCTTTAGTGCCGTATGTAACGGTGCACAGCTGGTACTCTTGGATTTTATTTTCCTTGCAATCTCTCCACAGAATCTTCTGTAGATGCTGATCTTGTTCCTGCATACCGACTTGTCTGTAAAACTTTTCAATTACGGCGAAATAAACAATTTGGAACCCTCTCCACCGTAGGATTAACGCCTGTAAGTCCTGTTGTAGCTTTGGCCCACACTCCATTAGCTCGTTAAGACTGTGGCTCGAAGTTGTTTTGTTTGAGGCATTAAATACAACTCGGAGTTTTGTTGTAGTGGAGTCCAATTTCATGACACCGTGGTGTGGTAGATAGCAACTCGGTTCTTGTGGAATTAAACTTTGTTTCATGTGATTAAGACGTATGTAATCAGCCATGAACGCCTTGTAACTTTCAGCAAGAGACTGGTCTTGACTAGTCGTTTCTCCAATTGTCGGAATTGTGCTAATGCCTGCGACTTTGAAGAACCTAACTGATTCTCGAATCCCTGTTTGATGGGTATTCTGACTTCATATCTGCCGTCAGACTTCCTTGTGGTTGTTGTTGCGTATAAAGTTTCGCAATATTGTTCGCCTGACGTCAGCGTTGGAGACTGTTCAGTTATTTCTTCTATTTCCCAGAAACGCGAAATGTCTTCTAGGTTGTTAAGCACTGCATGGCATTGAAACGTTGTGGTGTTGCCCAATAGAACCCATCCTATCTTAGTCTAAATTACCCCTAGCAAGGAAGGCACTAGCTCTTCCCGCAAGACGAATCAAGCCTGAGTCATCTAGAGTTATTGCCCAGCTCCTTAGTTTGTTGTGTTTTGGCAGGTGAATGCCCAGGCCAAGAAGTCGGAGTTCTTCACCGAAAGTTTCTAATTGGATGTAAAGGAATAACTTCTTCTCAGCAATTACTAGTTCCTTCACATCGATGTCCCCTTTGGGATTGGGATTTTGATCGTTTCGACCTAGAGGTAGCTGAAAAAGTCTGACGGCCTTGTAAATGGACGCTGTTGCGCGAACAAGTCTCGTCCAGCTATTAAAACGCGTGGGATCTGCAACCAGTGGCAGGGTAGCCGCTGGTGTTTGCTTGATCAAAACCGGGCACGCCTGTTCAGAGTGCTTTTTCAACTCATCCAGAACAAGCGGGTGATGTGTAGGTGGCTCCGTGGGCCACTCCACAATAGGCCGGTTGTAACGGGTAAAAATTGCCAGTGCATATATTAGCAACATCTGGCGTTGATGTATGTTTGACACTATTTAAAATGTTAATAATAAAATATGTATCTTATTTGTGTGAAATCATTTAATACAACAAACACACAAATTCAATACATATAATAATTAATTGTAAAATCTTTTCACATTGGTCACAAAAAAGAAATGATAATTTAGTAAAAGGCCTATGGCTTAAAAGCAAAGTATTCAAAGTCGGTAGTTGCAATGACTTGACCTTTACTACGAGTGAACTTGCGTTGAGAGGACGGTGTCCAAAAATAACCTCAAAGGCAAGGATCCAAAAAGATACGTGATGTTATATGGGGCAAGGCTGGCTAGCGTCAAGATGAAAAGCTCATCATAATCAATGATCCAGTAGGCGCTGTGAGTATTGGTTTGAATTTGTCTGAATGCCCATTTTCATGACACATGTGCGTTTGATCTTAACATGCAATTTTCTTCTCCTTGGCAGGGCTCCAAATGCCTCTTTAGCTATAATTTTAATATACCTAAGAAAGCTAATGGTCAACTAGCTGTTCAAGCTACAGCAGTCTCCTCTTGCAAAAGGTTCCGAGCATAATTGTCATCATCTGATATACAGCAAGCTTACGGACAGCTACACAGAGAACGATGCTGTTTGAGGAATCATATCTCCAGCATTGAATATTGTGGGTAATCTATATCCTTTCAGAAAGTGAGTGGTTCATACTTTGTAACCTCAAGTTATTGTATTGATGGAACGTGTGCTTGAAGAATTAAATTAGTTGACCAAACTTAAGTGTGTTTTACTTCAGTCAGCTTCATGTGAGTTAATCCCTGCAATTGTCTCAAGCTACTTACTACCCACGAGTTAGCCGGTTGGGTAAGGAAAAGCTGCCTTACACGGTTAAGGAAAGAGGGACCTAGTAGCCAACGACAAGATGAATCAAATTTTGTATCGGGCCGTGTGGCGTCATCCGCTATATTGAACCTAGTTGGAACGTACCTCCAATCTTCAACTTTGCTTATCTCAGTTATTTCGCCGACCCTGTGGGCGACAAAGGGCTTGAAGGCTTTAGCATCGCTGCGCAGCCATCTAAGGACAGTGATGCTGTCGGACCATAGCCAAACACTATCCGGCTTGTGCCTGTGGGCCTCTGACACGTAAACGCTGAAACGAGCGGCTATAAGCGCGGCCTGCAACTCAAGGCGGGGAATAGTTGTTGGCTTTACCGGAGCGAGTCGAGTCTTTCCGCCAATGAGAGCCAACTTTACATCTCCGTCGGCGTACTCAATACGCCAGTACCCGACGCAGGCGTATGCTAGCTCGCTGGCGTTGGCAAAAACATGGAGCTGTCTGCTTATACAGCCGGCAGGAGTAGCATAACATCGCGGGATGGAGATGGTTGCCACCTGCTCGAGCTCAGTGCACCATTTACTCCACTCAATAGCGAGACTGAGGGGCAAATAATCGCTCCAGCCGATGTTGAGTTTCCAGGTCCGCTGGAAAATAATCTTTCCCTTTACGATGAGAGGGCCTAGGAAACCTAAAGGATCATACACCGACATAAGGTGAGACAACATGCTGCGCTTGTTTAAAGTCTCCTGCAATTTTGCTAGTTGAACTTCTCACAAGTTGCAGGGTGTCCAACAGAAGATTCCACCATATTCCCAAAGTGCGAATAGCGGGCAGCTTAATGGTTCCGTCTGATGTAACGCTCACGGCGCGTATTTGTGAGGGAAGGCGAGATAGAGCGTCTGGGCAGTTCGAAGCCCAAGACCTCATCTCAAAACCTGCAAAGGAGTGAACGCGCACGACATCTGCGGCTAGTTGAGTAGCCTTTTCGAGAGAGTCTACTGAAATTAGCAAATCATCCATGTAATGGTCCTTCACAATTACCTCAGCTGCTTTAGGGAACAATTGCTTAATTGCTTATGTTCTTCAGCGTTTTTATTTTTAAGATAAATAGGCGTGAAATGACTTGACGCAGCCCCGAACATCATGGAAGACATTCTGTATGTTTTAATGGGTTGTGAGAGACTCTCGCGCCACAAAAACGTTGCGCATCTCTGTCCTCTGACCAGATTTTGATTTGAGGATACATCTCCCGAATGTCAGCGTTAACAGCAAATGGGCCTTCCCGGAAACGCAAAAATTGCTAATAAAGGCTGAAGAAGGTCTGGGCCTGTCAATAACATTGAGTTAAGACTTACACCTTGGCAGCAAGCTTTTGCGTCATGGACGACGCGTAGTTTCTTTTTTTGAGGGTGTACCACACCAAAGTGCGGAAGGTACCATTCAACCCTACCAGGTGGGATGGTATCCTCGCAGGGCTCTGCATAACCCTTATCAAAAGTCGCTCTGATATTCTGCTTGTAGGCTTCTGCATAGGCCTCTGAGACCTGGAATTTTCTTTCAGGGCTTTTGAACCTGGACAAGGCAAGGTTACGACTATTAGGAGTTCTTTTTGGGTCTACACTATCACGCCACGAAAGGCCTGTTTCGTAGTGGCCGCTAGGTAACCGACGCGTAGTCTCATCAAGGATATCGGTAGCTCGTTTTTCGTCCGCGGAGGGAAGCACGAGTTTCGAGATGCCAATTGCATCCAGCTCGTAATTCTCCTTGATGAGAGCGTCAAGACATTTATGCAGTGATTCAGTGGGAGTGATGTGGTTAATAAAATGAACCGGAATGGTTTTGCTAAGCATACAAAGCCATAAAGTACCCAGCCTAGCAAAGTGAGAGTGGCAACAGGTTGAGCCGTGGTTCCTCGGCGAACAGCAAGAGGTATAGTTAAATGCCAGTTGTCCGCGCCAATTATGATAGTCGGTTTGTCGTGCTGATAACAAAGCTGTTCTGCAATGTCACCGAGGTAATTATAGGCCTTAATATCCGCGCTCTCAATGATTTGCTCTGTTAGACCTAAGTTGGGAATGGCTTTCACATTTCTGATCGTATGAATTTGATTGAATTTCTCTGTGTTGACCTCTAACCAGAACATCGACGAACGAAACTGAGGCAGTCTTCTTTAGGCCGCCAATACAATTCACCTCGATGACTGACTGAGGCCCAGTGGCACCAATTGCAGCCGCAATTTCGGCATCGATGAAACTGGCTGTGGCACCGTCATCTAGCAGTGCATAAGTCTCGACACTGCCCAATGGCCCGGACATTGCGATTGGGTTTTTTTTTTATCTATAGGCTTGCGCTTGACCACCATCTCACCTGATGGTAAGCGATGATGTGGTCGACGATAGAGCACGCTTGCCTAGAAGAAACCTATTCACTCTTGACTTAAAGACCCCTAGATTGTAGCTATCGGACGATCTTTAGGAGGGCTTTTCTAACTTGCTCGGAAAAATTATGCGCTACTATAGCGGCGGCAGCTTCGGGCTTCTCGAGATGTTGAGAGACTGGTGGAACGTGGGTCTCAGCGTGTGTAATCGTTGCCATAGGAGGTGAATATACGGCCGTGGTTGTCGGTATGTGAAGCAGGCTGTTATGATTACCTCGGTGGCATCCAGGCAACTTGCACGACATCTTGCAGAAGCGGTAGGAGTGCCCACCACGCTTGAGACATTTGTGGCACACCTTATTGTCTGCAACCCAGCTCCATCTATCCTCAACGGATAGGGACCGGAACTTGGCACATCTGTCAACACTATGGTCGCTGGCGTGACAGCACTGGCAACCTTTTTGCGGAGATGATGATTGAGAGTGTGCTTTGGTCGTTGCGGTGACGGTTGACGTGTGAGCGGCGAGATTTGATATATGGGTACCTAACTTGGGCGTGCTCAACTCCACGAGGCCGAACTTTGTATGGAGGTCTGCCTCCCGAAATAAAAATTCTGATAGAAGTTCGAGCCTGGTGGTCGTATGCACGTGTGCGGAGGCAAAGTCCACCCATCGTGCTCGCAATAAGGGCGACAATTTGCCAATTATGGAGTTAGCAATCTCCGGGGACGCTAAATATTCGCCCTGATGAAGGAAGCGAATAGTGTCCACGCAATTGCGAACACGGCAGGCAAATTTGCTGAGGTCGTTTGCACTGTCCGCGCTAGGTAACTTGGGCCGCGCTAGGTAACTTGGGCAACGCTCGAAGAAGGGCAAGTTGCTCAAGAACTATAAGCTCCGGACGGGCGAAGCGACTTTCCAAGGCCCGTAGGACCTCATCCGGAGCCTCTGCGCTCGCGAGAAGGGTACAAACAGCCTCGCGTGCCACCCCACGGACTGCTTTGGAAAGCCTAGCCAAGTTTTCAACAGGCGTGAAGGACGCCTTAGTTTGATCAAAAACGCGTTTGAAAACAAGCCAATCCGTGGTGCGGCCGTCAAAAATGGGTAACTCCAAGTCACTTACCCTTTTTGTTCCGCGTGAGGCTCTCAGGGCTGAAATGGCCTTCGCTAACTCGCCAATTTGTGTATTATCGCTGCTAAAACGTTTATTTTTGTTAACATTCATTTTTGATAGTGTGCCTAGCTGAGTGTGTGTCTGATACGGCGCAGCGAAGTGGCCACCAGTAGCGGCAAGGGCGTCGACGCCGACGGTGGCGTTCTGCGAGGTGGCCTGCGGGTGACGCAGGCGGCTCGTGTAAGCAAATTCATCAACGTGTATGCCAGGCGGAGGCAGCGGTAGGAGCTGTGTGGTAGGCCCGACAGAAGTGGCCTGCGGATGACGCAGGCAGGTCGGGCAGTTGATGTCGCCGGTATACAGACCAGGCGGCGACAGGAGCTGATTGGTAGGGCCGGGTTGGCCGGGCGACGCAATTTGGCCCACCGCTGGAACGGCAGTGGGCTCCGCGGGGCGCGATGCAAGGTTTGTTGGGTTGAGTCGTTCACTGATCCAGTCTAAATTTGGATTGCTGTCAACGGCGCGCGAGCGGTGGCTGCTGCCACCTGATAAGCCGACGGCCGACTCTATTACCGCTGCCTTATGCCTTAGTTCTAGGTCTGCTGCGAGTCTTTCTTGGGCCGCGAGCCTTGAGATAGCGATCTGTTCTTTGGCGGCGATGGCGGCCATTTGACGAGCGTGTTCTGCTTGCGGCGCAAGCTTGATTGTATCAATTGAGCGTGAAGTACTGGTGGATGCCGCACGTGACGCAGGATGGCTGGTGGCGCTGCCGCAAGGTGTCGGCTCCGCGAATGGTTTGGGATTCCGGGTGGCGGGGACCGAATCGACAGCATCTGGCGCCGTGGAAGACGGCGCTTCTGCATCTTGCGCTACAGACGTCGGCACTTCTGCTCTAGAATATTTATTTTTTCTAGTGTTCACCATTTTTATAAATAATATCTTCACACTTTGAATTAATATGTTAAATAAAAATATTTTTCAATTTTTTTTACTTCTGACACCAAAATGTTGCAGTAAAGCATTTTTATTTGAAAGTGACATTTTTACAATAGACAAGTATAATCAAAAAATATGTTAGTGGCCAGTGTCGGCAACAATTATTATGTGACATATTTGAACATTTTAGAAACACAAGTTTAGGATATTACAATCTTGATCCAGCATATATGTATCCGCGCCAAGTTTAAGCTGGGACGCAATGCTTTTATGTACTGGTGTTAAATTAGAGCTGATGCATGACTTAGAAACTAATAATAAATTTCTACCTTACTTTGATGATACTAAGCCATCATCTTTTTTAATATATCTTGATTGTAACAATCTTTTCGGATATGCTATGAGAAAAAGAATGCCTGTATCGGAATTTCAATTTTTATCAGAAACTGAATGTGCTAACTTTGATGTTTTGAATATATCTGATGATTCTGAATATGGATATATACTGGAAGTCGATCTGACCTACCCTGAAATATTGCATAAATCGCATAGTGACTTACCTTTCGCACCAGAAAGATTTGTACCTCCTGGTGGAAAACTACCAAATTAATTGCGAATTTATATGACAAATATAATTACGTCATTCACTACATACATTTAAAACAATGCTTGAATAATGGGTTGATTTTAAGCCGAATACATCGCATTCTTAGATTTAGACAAGATCATTTCTTGCAAAAGTACATTGATTTCAATACTCGTTTGCGTCAAGCATCTACCTCAGCCTTCGAAAAGGATTTTTCAAACTTTTGAATAATGCTGTGTTTGGAAAAACAATAGAAAATAAACGCAAGCAAGTAAATGTAAAGTTAGTAACAATGTGGGAAGATTCTTATAATAAAACAAATAAATATATAGGTGCTGAAAAACTTATTGCACAACCCAACCTGAAAAGTCTTTCAACCTTTTCAGAAAACTTTGCGGCTGTTCAGTTAAGCCCTGAAAAAACAATATTGGATAAACCGATTTACATTGGTTTTACTGTGTTGGAGTATGCCAAACAAAACTTATATCAATTCCACTACGATTTTATCAAAAACAAATATGGCACAAAAGCTAAACTATGATACACTGACACGGATAGTCTACTTTACTTAGTAGAAACGAATAATTTTTACAAGGATATGGTTAATAATATATCGGTATTTGATACCAGTAATTTTGCTGAGGATAATCCATATGGAATACCTAAAATTAATGAAAAAGTACCAGGCTTGTTTAAAGATGAACTCGGAGGCTCAGTAATTTCTAGGATTATACATGTAGATATAACCTATAAGTAATACACATATTTGTATCTAATAATAAGAACTTATAAAGGTCTGAGGGCTAGATTTAAATTATTTGCGTGTTGCGCTTATAAATTTAGTCAGATGACCCCAAGCCTCAGTCCCCTCATCCGTCCGGTTTTTGAGAGCTACAACAGCCTGACGCCATCGGTTCATCGGTACGACATTTTCGACTTCATCGCACCGATAAACCTTCAGTTCGATGTAATGCGTACCCGCTTTGGTAGGCAAGATTTGGCGAGCATGACCCGTTGCCAGCCTTCGAGTTATCAACGAATGAAGAACAGTAGTGGGTTTTTAACCAGTGGTTGTCTGCGTGTTCCCGTCTTCTTCATCGCTGTCGGTGCTGAATAAATCTGTTGCAGTGAGTTGAGGCATGCTGACTGGATTAATTTTCATCTTCTTTGAAGATGAGGATGACGACGTAGATGGATTTGTTTTCGGTGGTTGATGACCTGATCTCGAATCAGAGCTTCGACCGCTTTTTCTTTTTTTCGCTGATTACCACATCTTGCACGGAGCTCTTGTCGTCATCCGACAGAAAGAGGTCGTGAGCATATCTAATAGCTGTGATTAGAAACTATTTGTAAGCAGATACACATACATATCAGAGAACTGTCCGATTTGTTTCCAGTATATACATATACCAAATATCTAATATACATTAAGTAGTATGATAAAAACTGTTGAATGACCTAAGGAATCGAACCCAGGGTCTAATGCTCAGCAGTCGCACTTGCTAAGTAGTTATTTTATTCATAGCATAATTAATTTTCATTCTATTCATAATAAATGTGATAAGAAACTATTTGCGAGCAGATACATATTAGAGAACTGCCCAATTTCTTGCCTTAAAATAGACAGAGATCAAATATCGAATGGACATAGGTAGTATAAAAAATACTGTTGACTGACCTAGGGAATCGAACCCGGGTTCTAACGCTCAGCAGTCGCACTTGCTATTCTATTCATAAAATAAACTTTTCAAAAAACAATAAAGAGTTGTTGATACTTATTGAATAGATAACTTAAAGATTACATTATAAGCCGTTGTTTCACTTTTCACTTCAGATTAGGTAGATAATTAATTAGAAGATGTGAGGTCACCACCTTCAGGAGAGCTAATGTTGATCCAGCTTCTTGTCCGACGGCTTAAATACTTTTAATTATTATACGTCACAATCCCAAATATGGAGAGAGCACACGATTTTAAAACTGTTTACTCGGCTAAACTTCCCGACACAGATGAAATTGCACATACTATAGAAATACCTTGGGTTTGCTTGTTAGATTTAATTAATTAATAACAAAGAAACGTACTTCTTATGTAGTTTTAAATTATACTAGTTTTAACGCCTCCCTCGAATTCGATTAGGTACTTACTCTCTTTACTGTAAGTATCCATTTATACAATGATATTGACATACGAGTACTAAAAAGATAAAAATCAAACAGACATTGTTATTTATTATAGGTATATTAGAGGTAAAACTGTTCAGATATGGTGAATCTTTTTCTTCTTATTATCTGCATGCTGTTGTCGTTAAAATGTTAGGTGGTTGGGCATGCAATGTAAGGATATGGATATCCAAGTCAGGCAAACGGAATAGAAAGAAAGAAAGAAAGAAAACATTTATTGCCACTAAGAAAATATGTTACAGCATAAACAAAACACAAGATAGTTTCATGGCACAGTATTTTCAATATGGCAAAAGGAGCGGGCTCAGCCGATGCCGACCAGTGCGCAGAATGGATACTACGCTGGTCAACGCTGATTTTCAGCCCACCCCCTTTCTTACAGCACTTATCATAATAAATCACTTAATAAACATCCAGACCCACCCCTAATAAATACTAAATTATACATACCCACAATTATAACAACATATACAATAATCAATTAAATTCCAATTAATTAAAATACCAAAAATAATAATCCATTAAAAGTAAAAAAAAAACCATTAAAATACCAAAAATAAATAATCCATTAAAAATACCAAAAATGTTGATTCATTAAAAAATTATAAATTTATTAAAATTAATTACGCATACTATTACGATTAAATACAGAATATCGTTTGTAACTCTGCCGAATGAGACATAGTGTATGTTAGGATAGAGATAGCAGTCATCATATCAGCCGAAAGACGTCCACTGCTGGACATAGGCCTCCCCCAAGCGTCGCCACATTGACCGGTCCCGTGCGTCCCGCAACCAGCGAATTCCTGCAACCTTCACCAGGTCATCGGTCCACCTGGTGGGAGGCCTTCCAACGCAACGTCTTCCGGTTCGCGGTCGCCACTCCAGAACCTTTCTGCCCCATCGGCCATCCGCTACCAGCAGCTGATAGCAGTACCTTAAGCATTTGAGATTTGCTTGCGAAGTATTAATGTCTTAACTCTCGCCCTGAAAGCTGACTGAGACATGCTCTGTCTAAGTGGTGGAGGCAGATCATTCCATATTTTAGCCGCACTGTATTTAAAACTACCTCTATAAGAGGCCGTTTTGTGCTGGCAGACAACCAACCTGTTAAGCAAATGCCTACGAGTGGGTCGGTTCCGCTGTTCAAAGGCCACTTTATCGAGAAGGTATCCTGGTCCTCCTATCCTTATAACTTTTTGCACAAGGCATGCCAGGTGCAATTCCCTTCGTCCTAGCCATTTTAAAAATCCGCTTTTCGTTCAGATACGGTGTGATACGCGCCCGTTTAGGTATAGCGAAACAGAATATACTAACATAGAGAAACTCTATGAAAAAGAAAGAGACAAACATAGACAAACGCTACTATCCTAAACGTCAAAGAGACCACTTTTTAGTCACTGTTGTAACCCATCGGTAAGCAGCTCTAATGAAAGTTTTTCGCTGTGTTCAAGCCTTTGTATCGTTTATATCAGGAAGAATTTTGTTGTTTAATCATCTGCATGAACCATCTCGTGTGTGGCTATCGGTTGCAAGAGTAGAATGAGTGTTTTAACAGAACATAATTAAAGGATATCTTTCCACAGGTGAGTTATCGACTAGCATATTGAAATTATTGTGCAGGGAATACATTTCATAGACTGTCCGGAATAAAGGTATCTAAGTTATAAATACGTCGAGGACGTATAGTATCATTTAAACCATTCTATTCAGTGAAATAATTAACTTTTATACGTTTGCTGATAGAGCTATGACAGTTTACGTACATACGTTCTGATGTTAGAGATGTGACAAAAGTCACGAGAAAGATTTATCGATACTGTATTTTTATTTTACTTACTTTAATTTATTTCATAAAGTTTATTTGCTATTTGTGGTTATTAACCTAATATCGATTGTGCACAGGTTTCCTAAGAGTACTTATTTAAGAAATAAGTGGATCAAGAATATGAAACGAGCTACCTGGACACTTTAACTATATTCTTGCTTGTGTTCACTGCATTTTAATGAATCATGCTATCGCTATCCCTTGACCCATTTATGGACACAGGTTGATGAATCATGTTAATTTTTACATGTTATTGTTTAAAATTAAATTATTATATTTAAACAATATTGTTATTATTATTATTTTTTACTTTTATATACATACTCTTCTGTAAACTTTCTTTTCAGTCTTCATCAGTATATGTCTGTACAGTCGTACGAGTGTACCAAAAACTGTCACTTTGATCCCATGATAGGTACATCATACGTTTTTGCGCAAGGTATGAATAAACATTATTATAAAACTCGTATAATGCGCAGAAAAATTACGAAAGAATGGAATTGTACTCTTACAATGACTGATAAGTTCACTCTTTGTACGAGTACACATTCACTCATTAAATAATTATAAAGACTCCCTTCAAAAAAAACGTAAAATTAGCCGCAGTCAGGGACTATTCTTACAGACATTTGACCAAATTTGTAGATCGCTCCAAAACTAAACTCAATAATATCGATATGACAGTGGCACAGATCTAGTACTGATATATGTCTATAGATAAGTATCTATAGCATACTCGGCCACACTGGCACAAAAGATGGCATAGACAAAATTATATCTATCTCTTTTTGCTTATGACGTTATCTGTTAGTGCGAAAGTGAATACCGATATTGAAATTGCGTCTTAAACACGTTCCGCCTAGGTATTACAATGTCTCTGAATTAAACTGCGATAACACCAGAGATTCCACCAGGGTGATCCTGACCTTTTCGGAAAGGCACTCTCTTAAGCCATAGAGCACTTTAAGCCTGTAAAAATCTTCATGATCAATGTAGCGTAAATCGCAGTCTAAAAGAAGGCCAAGATTCTTTGCCTTTACCACTCTTTCAACCGCCGCTCCATCAATACGTGGGACACTCAGAAAGTTTTGCGAAACTAAAAAAAATTGTTCTATACGTACATATATTTTTATTAAATCTTTTCAAAGTACTTTCCACCAGCCTCTATACAAAGATTCATGCGCCTAAACCAGTTTTCAAAACACTTTTTCCAGTCCGCCGCAGACACCTCGTTTACAGCCTGCTCGAACGCAGCCAGCGCATCTTCCGGCGACGAAAATTGTATCCCTTTGAGCTGATTTTTTATTTTTGGGAATAAAAAGAAGTCACACGGTGCTAGATCAGGGCTGTAAGGAGGGTGACCCAGGAGTTTGACTGGCGTGCTGTCCAGGAAGTCCCTCGTTTTGAGTGCGGTGTGCGCAGGTGCATTGTCGTGGTGGAGCAGTAGCCCGCGGAGCCCTGTGTTTGGTCGCTTGTTGCTTATAACAGAGAAAACTTCTGGCAAACATTTGGTAGTATACCATTCGGCATTAATGCTTCTTTGATCCCGTAAGGGAATTGATACCAAGTGGCCAGTCAAATTAAAAAAGCTAGCGATCAAAATCTTACCCCCGCTTCTAGATCGCTTCACTTTGGTAGGCGTTGGCTCATTTTGAAACACCCAAACAGTCGACTGGCGCTTGGTTTCTGGGTCGTATTGATAAATCCAGGACTCATCACCTGTAACGATGTCGTAAACACGCCGAGACGAGCCTGCTTCAAATTTGTTAAGCATATCACGGCACCATTCCACCCGGGCCTGCTTCTGAGCATCGGTGAGGTTGTGCGGCACCCAGCGTGATACTATCCTCCTCACGCGAAGATGGCTGTGTAGAATCTCGTGAACGCTTCCCGATCCAATCTTCAATATGTGTTGAATCTCCTGATATGTAATTCGCCTATTGTCTTGGATTAAATTTTTCACTGCTAGCACGTTTTCTTCGGTAACAGCCGTCAAAGGGCGACCGCTTCTTTCGTCATCCCCCAAAGTTGGTCGACCGCGCTTGAATTCGTTATACCAACGATACACGGTTGCCTTGGAAGGGCCTTCATCCATGAATGCCATTTGAAGTCTATCGTACGATTCATCCGGTTTCAGGCGACACTTGAAATCGTATAAAATCATAGCTCTAAAATGTTCCCGGCGCAGATCCATATTTCAGTGAGACACAATACTTTGAATTAACTCGCAAAAAATGTGGAGGGAAATTTTGGAATTGGAACTTACTTATTTTTACTTATAAATAATCATATTTTCGAAAAACATTATAACTGGCCAGTCTCCCATATATAAAAACTTTTTTTCGCAATACTTTCTGAGGGGCCTGGTATGTATCTCCGGCTCATGGCTGATCACGAGTTCACGCTGATGTTTACTACCCAGTATAATATACTTTGATTTACTAGGATTAAGAACCAAATTAATCCTTCGTGCCCATTCTGAAACCGCAGCCAAGTCCTGATTTATGAGCTCCATGGCGCTTTTAGTCTCACTCGGGCAGAAGGAGTAATAAATTTGGGTGTCATCAGCGTACAGGTGCACTTTACAGTGTTTTATAATTTTGCAGAGATCGGCGGTATACAAAATAAATATTAGCGGACTTAAAATTTAGCCCTGGGGTGTTCCACGTTTAATATCTGCCACTGTGGAGGATGTTTCTTCACCGTTAACATTTTGTGTAACCACATATTGCTTTCGCTGTTTCAAGAAAGACGCAAACCAGTCTCGAGCCGACGGTGATATGCCATAGTAAGCCATTTTTGCTAGCAAAAGGTCAACATTTATGCAGTCGAATGCCCTGGAGAAGTCTAATAAAACCAAGACTGTACTTTTGCCGTCATCGGACTCCGACAGTACATCGTCCGTCATATGAGCCAGTGCCGTATCAGTACCATGTCCGCTACGAAAGCCCGACTGGACACTGGGTAACATACCATTACTTTCTAAATAAGATGTTAGCTGTGCACACACTGCTCTTTCCACTAACTTCGATGCAACTGGAAGAATGCTAATTGGACGGCGATCATTATAGTCTTCAACCGTGCTACTCTTTGGTAAGGGCTTTACTTTTGCCAATTTCCATGCGTCGGGGAAAACACTAGATGTAAGCGACATGTTAATTATATTGCATAGGATTGGCAAAGTATGTGGTAACATCATGCGTAACATCTGTATTGTTACATTTTCATGTCCCGCAGCGTTCGTACTAATGTCTCGGATGATTTTAAGTACCTGTTCCTCACTACATTTCTCAAAGTTGAAAACACCGTCATTAAACCTATTCTGAATGAAGTAGTTATAAGTGTTGTGGGTTATCTATGGTTGTTACTTAATTCTGTGCTTTTATAATCTGTGGCATTAAAGCAGTTGTCATCCGGATCTGTGTTTGACTATACAACATGGTGACAGCGGTGAAAAAGTTTATTCGATAAAAATTGTTTAAGACATTAATGGACACCCATTGCACTGTTTGAATACAAATAATAATTCAAGAGCGTTATGGAACACGCGCGACCACCAGCGGAATTGTGTCTGGAAGGCAACTCCGTCAGCCGGGCTGACGCATGGCGGCGTTGGAAGTCGCAATTTTTATTGTTTTTGAAAGCATCCGGGGTGCAAAAGGAAGAAGCTGGTGTGCAGGCCAGGTTACTGGTAAACTTAATCGGACCCGAGGGGTATGACGTATTTGAAACATTCACCTTTGACCAAGAAAGTGACAAGGATAATGTCACTTTGTTGTTGAAAAAATTTGATGAATATTTTGGAGTGAAACAAAATATTATATTATCTAGGTATAACTTCTTCACGAGGAGTCAAGAAAATGGAGAATCAATTGATCAGTATGTCACGGCGTTGCGATTACTAAGCAGAAAATGTAACTTCAAAAATTTCGAGGAGGAGTTGATTCGCGACCGTATTGTTTGTGGCATACAGAGTACGGCTACAAGAGATCGGTTACTAAGGGCAGAAGACCTGACGTTGGAAAATGCCATTAGAATGGTCCAGGTTGACCAAATATCCATGGAAAATCGTCGTCAATTGGAATCAAGTGAGGCACTTCAAAATCGGCCCCTATGCAGATCGATGTAGTTGGCGCCCGCGGAGCAGGCGGCCGCGGCGCGAGTGGCGGTTGGCGCGGCAGAGGTGGTCGACAAGGTCGTGGTGTGACCGGTGTTGCGGCTAGTTCAAACACAGCGCGACGATTTAGTAATCATAAAGAGACCGAAAATTGTCAAAGATGCGGCGGTCAGTGCTATGAACCTAGACTATGTCCTGCTGTTTCTGTGAAGTGCTATTTGTTTGGCAATCATGGACATTTTGCTAGAATGTGTAAATTGAAAAAAATACCTAAGAAAATGTACAATATAAGTTTTAGTGAGGAAAAAAGCAACGAAGGAGATGACTGTGAGTCATTTTTTATATCAGCCTTGTATAATGTTTCAGAGATTAAATCTGCCTCAGAGGATTGGTACGAAACTCTCCAAGGAGAGTGTGGAATCGAGAAATTTAAATTAAATACGGGCGCTGACATCAATGTTTTGTCATACAAGCGATTTTCAATGTTGGGCTATGACAGTAATGTAATTAATAGAAAACAATGTGTTACTTTACAATCTTACAGTGGTGATCATATTCCTATCAAAGGTATTTGCATATTAAAATGGTTGCACAAGAGTGTTTCCTATGAATTAAAATTTGCAATTGCTGTCAACGATTGTCTGAGTGTGCTGGGGTTGCAAGCTTGTGTAACTTTAGGGTTGGTCAAAAGAATACATAGTATAAATCTTACCAACTATCAAGATTTGTTTAATGGGTTAGGCTGTTTGCCGGGTGAATATCACATTGTTGTAGACAAAACTGTTATGCCAGTGATTTGTGCAACCCGTAAAGTACCATTAGGAGTTCGGGATAAATTACAAGATGAGTTAAATAGAATGGTTGATTTAGAGGTCATTCGGAAGGTGATTCATCCTACTCCATGGGTGAATTCTTTGGTAATTGTCGCTAAGAAGAATGGACAGTTGCGTTTATGTTTAGATCCAAGGCCGCTAAATAAGGCAATACAGCGTGCACATTTTCAACTGCCAACAATAAATGAATTGGCTACTAAGTTTCACGGTGCTAAGTGTTTTTCAGTTTTAGATGCATATTCAGGGTTTTGGTCTGTAAAACTTGATGATGCAAGTGCAGATTTATGCACATTCAGCACTCCATTTGGGCGGTACCAGTATATGCGATTGCCCTTTGGTTTAAATTGTGCTCCTGAAGTTTTTCATGCAAAAACCAAGCAATTGCTTGAAGGTTTAGAGGGGGTAGATTCATTTATCGATGATATTATTTGTTGGGGGCGAAATAAAGATGAACACGATAAGCGACTAAAAGAGTTGTTAGACCGGGCACGGAAAATTAATTTAAAATTTAATAGAGATAAATGTCGTATCTGTGTTGAGGAAGTGACCTACTTGGGACATATTTTTAACAAAGACGGAATGAAAGTTGACTCAGAGAAAGTTAGAGCGATATATAAAATGCCGGAACCGAGCGATCGGAAAAGCTTGGAAAGATTTTTGGGGACTATAAATTATCTTTCTAAATTTATACCCAACTTCTCGGAGCATATTTTTCCCCTAACTAGATTATTAAAAAAAGATGTGGCTTGGTGTTGGGAAATTGGCCACAAAGACGCATTCAGCAAACTTAAAGAATTGATATGTAATGCACCTGTCTTGTCTTTATATAATGTAAGTAGTCCGGTGGTGATGTCAGTGGATGCAAGCAGTGTTGCACTGGGTGCCGTGCTCATGCAGGGGGATCGTCCAGTGGAGTATGCGTCACGAACGCTTACTGACACGCAACAAAGATACGCACAAATTGAAAAAGAAATGTTGACAATAGTATTCGCTTGTGAAAAGTTTCACCAATATATTTATGGGAAAAGTGATGTGCTCATCGAATCGGACCATAAACCCCTGGAAAGCATATTTAAAAAATCATTAGATTCCGTTCCAGCTCGCCTGCAGCGAATGATGTTAAAGGTCCAAGCTTATGAGTTGGTGGTCACTTATAAGCCAGGAAAATACATGTATATACCGGACACATTGTCGCGGGCACCTTTACCGGATTTATATGACGATAAAATAAGTAGGGCTATATTAAACCAAATAAAAATGGTTGTCAATAATATACCCATGTCACAGAATAAGTTAACTCTTGTTAAGCAGGAAACTAGTAAGGATGAGTGTTTAAAATTATTACTTAAATATATTAATCAGGGTTGGCCTGATAAGTTTAATATTCACAATGATTTAAAATATTATTGGTCTGTAAGAGAAGAATTGTATTCAGTTGATGGTGTCATATTTAAAGACAAACAGGTTGTGATACCTCGTTCAATGCAAAAGGACATGTTAAATATAGTTCATGAGGGGCATTTAGAAATTGATCGTTGTAAGAGACGTGCTCGTGAAGTTATATTTTGGCCGGGTATAACGAAAGATATTGATGACTATGTGAGAAGATGTAAAGTATGCCAGGAAACAGCAAACAGACCAAGTAGGGAACCTTTGATTCCGGTAGCTATTCCAGAGTTGCCATGGAATAAGATTGGAACAGATATATTTGAGTATGGAAAGAAAAGTTATTTAATATTAATTGATTATTATTCTGGTTTTATTGAGGTTGGATATTTGAGAGATACTTCATCAAACTCAGTTATATGTATTATGAAAGAAAATTTTGCACGGTATGGTATTCCAGAAATAGTCATCAGTGACAATGGTCCACAATATTCTTGTCGTAATTTTAATAAATTTTCTGTAGAATGGGGTTTTAAACACGTCACTTCATCTCCATATTCAGTTGCGCACGGGCGCTAGTCGTTGTTGGACGCGCACACCTGTGTGATAACAAAAACCGGTTTGACTCGCTTCGTTCGTTCGTGCGTATGAATCATCGCAAAATAATGCTAATCACTAATGGCTAGCAGCGAGCTCGAGTACGACCAATCTGTTGAGGGAGTGAATGTGCGTAGTGACATAGAAGTGTGTTGCCTTAGCAACAGTAATAGTGAGAATATGGAGTTGACAGAAGAATTTTTAAAAAATCATAGGGAAAGCGACGCGGTAAGACCGAGTAAAAGAAATAGACAGATAGACCAAGATGAGATGTGGACAAACATTACGAGACGGGGTAAACGTTTTGCCCGAACTAGTCAAGTTCATGATGAGATTAGAGTACCTGTGGATAACGTTGAGATTAGCATAACATCGAAAGATAAGTTACCAAAACAGTTTGGATTAGCAAAATTATTAAAAACAGAGAATATACCGGACATTACAAGTATAAAATATATCAATGCATTTAAGGTTTTAATTCAGATAAGTAACGAAGAGAGTGCGAATAAATTAATTGATTCAAAATGTTTGAAGGAAATGGGACTTAGATGTCAGAAAACACTAGAGATTAAGGAAACGTACGGAGTTATTAAAGATATAGACTTAGATTCATCTGAGGAAGAAATACTGGAGGGTTTGAGCAGTGAAACAGAGATCGTAGGTATTAAAAGACTAAAACGACGCAACACATTTACTGGTCAATGGGAACCTGGAGAATCGGTCAGAGTAACCTTTAAAGGATCTTCATTGCCTAGTTACGTACACATCTTTGATAGCAGGGTGAAGGTGAGCCCCTACCAATTCCCCGTCACGCAATGCTCACGGTGTTGGCGATATGGACATAATGTTAGAGTATGTTCATCAATTAAAGTGATATGCCCAAAATGCGGTGAATCTCACCCTAATTGTGACACTACGGCTTATAAATGTAATAACTGCGCCGGAAAACATATGACGTTATCTCGTACATGCCCAATGTATGTAAAAGAAAGAAAGTTAAGAGAATTGATGGCAGATTTTAACTGCACATACAAAAGAGCTTTAACACTATACGTTCCACCTGAACCAAACCATGAGATCTGTAGAGAAAAAGAACTGGAAACCGAGAAAGAGTATTACCAAGTCTCAAGTCAAGAAACAAATATAGAAATGGGTCATTTAACACAAACTCAAGATACATATGCTGACACATTAAAGAAGGCGGTAAGTTCAAATTCCAAAGCAAAAAAGAAGACTGCAAAAATATATAAATATATGGAATATAATAAAAAGAATTGGGTTAACCCGAAGAATAAACATAAAACTGACACCGAAATGAATTGGGCGGCATGTTCAGACAGTGACTCTGAAATACAGCACGTAGAAACAGAAACAGCTGATAATTCAAACAAAAAGGAAAAGGAGTCTTGGAAATTGTTATTGGATAAATTAAAAGAAAAAATTTGGGATAGCGGGACCAGTCTGGAAAATAAAGTGATAGATTGCGCAAAGGTTATCTTTGAATGGTTAACATCTTGCATGGTGGGGTACATAGCAGAGCTGCCTTTCTTATCTAATATAAAAAAATGGATAACAACAACAAACATAAACAATTAAAACTCAATATTCTACAATGGAATGCTCAGAGTTTGCGACCAAAGATAACGGAATTTGAAGCTTTGCTTAATCAAGAGAAAATTCACATAGCTGTACTCAGTGAGACTTGGTTTGACCCAGAAAGCAAATTCAGACTCAATGGATACAATATATTCAGGGCAGATCGTGACGATGGTTATGGAGGTACAGCTGTTTTTGTCCATCGTTCTATCAAGGCCATACAATGCAACACAAATATTTTGAATTCACAAATTCAAATTCTGCACATAAAATTGCTCAACTGCAGTCATTTAGAAAATATTATTTCTATCTATTGCCCCTCGTCAGTGCACACATGCAAAAGTGATTGGGATGAAGTTTTTTCAATAGCACAGCACAAAGCTCTTATTGCAGGTGATTTGAATGGCCACCACTCAAATTGGTCTTCCAGAACTGATACCAGAGGTAATCAGATTTTTGACGCTGTAATGGACAACAATGTATGTACACTCAATGATAACACACATACACGTTTGAAGTTGGTCAATGGGACTATACAAAAATCTTCTCCAGATGTAACTGTTGTTTCTACAGATTTGGCCTTGAAATTAAAATGGTGGGTGATGAATGAAAACTTGGGAAGTGACCATATGATAATTAAAATTTGCTTAGAAAATAATAAATCTGATATTTTAAAAAAACGGAGGAACTTTAATAAAGCAGATTGGCAAGGATACACTCAGAAAATTGAATCGGATTTAACAAACTTTGAACTACCTTTAGATCACCAATCTGCATATAATAATTTTATAGATATTGTAAACTCTGCAGCGGATCAATATATACCTACAACTAGAGTGAACGAGAATCCTCTTCAGTCAGACAAATTCATACCGAAACCATATTGGAACCAAAATTTATCACATATTGTTGCACAGAGACGCCTTGCATTAGCTACTTTTAGAAGAAATCCCAACCCACAAAATCTTGAAGTTTTACAAAGAAAAGTGAGTGAAGCTCAAAGGCTTATACGACAAGCTAAGAATAAATCCTTTCAGGAATTTTGCAATGGTATAGATAGTGTAACTTCTTCAAGAGAAATGTGGAAGCGCATGAGATGGGTCAAAGGGTACAGATCACCTACATCTTTTGTTGATCAAGGTAAAGCCGAAAATTTATTGCGTAGCCTAGCCCCCGATTACGTATCGCCATCTACCCCTACATTTACTTCTTGTAACTCGCAATTGTCCAGGCCGGTTTCGGTACAGGAAGTAGTTAACTCGCTTAAAAAAACAGATACAGCTCCGGGACATGATAATATTTCATACTCTATGATAAAACATTTACCATATGTCGCTAAAATTTTGCTAACTTCCATATACAATAAGTTTATGTTATCCGGATTCGTCCCAGAACAATGGAAAAAGGTTAAAATTATTCCTATACCGAAGCCGGGCTCAAGTGCCGATGTTCGACCTATTGCACTTATATCTTGTTTATGTAAGATACTTCATACCATTATAACACGCAGGCTTGAGTGGTTTCTAGAGAAACATAATTTATTATCCCATGACACAACGGGCTTTCGAAGATCTAAGTCATGTTATGATGGTCTTTCCAGGTTGGTTACACGGGTTGAAACAGGGTTTTCTAATAGTGTACCAGCTATTGGCTGTTTCATAGATATTGAAAGTGCCTACAATAATATAAACTTGACATCTCTTCTAAGGATCTTGGATAACTTGGGAGTGGGTTCAGTTCTTTGTTATTATCTTTGGCAGTATCTTCATCAAAGACATCTATTCGTTGAACTACGGGACAACAGTGTTATATGTCGAAGTACCGGTATGGGCATAGCTCAAGGAGACCCTCTGTCCCCTTTACTATTTAATGCGGCCACTGTTAATGTTTGTAAAAGCATAACCAATGTTTATATTTCGCAATATGCCGATGACTTCATTGTATATGACATACAGAAGAGTTTGTCCGATTCTGTGTCCCATATACAAAACGCATTACATATTTTTCAAAGTTTGATGGCTGATTTAGGTCTAAATGTTTCCCATAAGAAAACAAAGGTGTGTCTTTTTAGTAGGGGGAGAAGAATAAATAATATCCAACTCACTATTAATAATAACCCCATTGAACAACTAAATTGTGTCAAGTACCTTGGAATGTGGTTGGACAGTTCCTTAAAGTGGGGCAAACATATAAATGAGGTAAGGGAAAAAGTTTGTCGGTTTTTAAATGTTTTTAAAGTGTTAGCGGGTACCAAATGGGGCGTACATCCCTTGCATCTTAGAAAGCTGTACATAGCCATAATTAGAAGTAGGGTAGACTATGGTTCCTTTTTGTACGGACACTGTGCAAACAGTCATCTTCTTAAGCTTGACAGAGTGCAAAATCAAGCAATGAGGACCATAGGAGGATTTATTAGAAGCACGCCTATCCATGTGATGGAAGGGGAGCTATGTCTCCAACCGTTATTTATTCGAAGACTATTTTTGACAGCAAAATTTTATCTAAGATCAAAATCGGTTCGTAATAATATTCTAATTAGTATATTGGGAGAGCTGTCTGACCAATGCCAAGATTTTTATTGGAGAAACAAAAAACTGCCATTATTAGTCGATGTTCACAGAATATACACAAACATGCCCTTGTACTCTAGCCCGGTATTGGATATTTACTCTTTGGACACTTGGGTAACTAATATAGATTTAGCGAATGTAATAAGTGAAACAATTAAGGATATAAGTTTGCCAAAAAGACTCATTAATGTCACGGATCTTAATAATACTTGTGTAAAAATGATGGATGATAAGTTTAGTCGACACTATAAAATATTTACGGACGGGTCCAAGGATGGTTCGGACTTAGGAGCTGCTTTTTGTGATCCTCAACTTAATATTAAAGCAAAGTTCAAAATTAATTCTAAAATTTCTATTATGTATTGTGAACTCATAGCTATTTCTGAAGCCCTGTTATATTTACTAAGTATAAATCAAGATCATTTTGTTATATTCTCGGACTCAAAGAGCAGCCTCCAACATTTGGCTCGTGTACCCTCGAGTCTTCGAGGGTACCCGATAGCCATAAGTATTCTTGACTCAATCTGTAAGATGAAGTCTCTGAATAAGACCGTAACCATTCAATGGATTCCCTCACACATCGGAATCATGGGTAACGAAGAAGCAGATTTAGCAGCCCAACAAGCATCTTACGAGGGTATTAATTACACATGCTTACCGTTATATTCAGATTGGCTTGGTCATGTAAAAGAACTATGCAGCCTAAGATGGCACGAATATTTTGATGAGCGGTCAAAGACAAAGGGAATATGGTATAAAACCATTCAATCTGAGCCGCTTCGTTACCCATGGTTTGAAGGAAGAGAAATAGAGAGGAAATATGTGGTAGCTTTGTTCAGGTTGCGATCCGGCCACATCTCATCCAATAAATTCAAATATCTAATGGGCAAAAGTACCTCACCAAACTGTGAAGTATGTGGGGTGATTGAGGACACCTATCACGTGTTGATGGAATGTGACCGAAACATACAAGAAAGACATGCTTTGTTTAGTGGCGGATTTGAGGTGGGGGTATGCAATAGCATGCTGGCATCACCTTTGTCGGAAGAGGCTAGGATGTTGTGTCGACTATTAAAGAGGGACTGAGCATGAGTGGGTGTGTCTGCTGAATATGTTATGGCATGTCTGGCGGACATACCCACTTAAGTATACTAGTAGATAAGTAGTAGTGTGTACTTATAGTAAAGAATAATTGTTCATTACCCATTGTTTAGTTTTAAGTTGCTATGTTTTCTTTTATGGGGGTGACATTATCACTCAGTGATAAAACCCCTTATAACAAATAAAGAATTAATAATAATAATAATAATCTCCATATTATGCGCAATCTAATGGTAAAAGTGAAAGGGCAGTGCAAACTATTAAAAATATCTTGAAAAAATCAGTAGAAAGTGGATCAGATTTTTATTTAAGTATGTTAAGTTACAGGAATACACAGCGGGCAAATTTGAATTCACCAGCACAGTTATTGATGGGCCGGCGTTTAAATTGTAGACTTCCAGTCCATCCAGACTTATTAAAACGAACTAATTTTAATGATAAATTACAACATGAAAAGTTAATAGACAAACAAATAAAAATGAAAAGTTATTGTGATCAGCACTGTAAGCTCTTGCTAGAGTTGAATGAGGGTGACGATGTTATAATGTTAGAAAACAAAAATAAAAGTATACGTGGCAAAATTATTGGAAAGGCATTGACGCCATGATCCTATATTGTACAGAATAAAAGGGGAATCTATCGTCGTAACAGGCGACATTTGTTAAGACCTGTTCAAGATCCTATGGTAAATGTTAAAGATACTGAAATGGATGAGGAGTTACCTTTTCCAGGGAAAGATGGGGATGGGGATGACGATTACGTGCCAAGTTCCAAAATTCGTGAATCGTCATCTTACTCACCACCTCATACTCGTAGTATGACTAAAAATCTTAATAAAATCTGAATTCAAATATTGATAGTACTATAAGTGTTTCATTTCGGTAGTATTATTGGTATGTCTGATTTAAGGAGGTGTTGTGGAAATTGTTTTAATTATATTATTAGGTTGTAAAATTTGTAATACGTAAGTTGTTGCATTATTATGTATCTCATTTAAGGGGAAGGTGTTATGGGTTGTCTATAATTGTTACTTTATACTCTGATTATTTATAATCGGGAACATTGGAAGATGATTTTGTTATCTTGTATAATTGCTTGTAAAATGTGTAACATGTAAAATGTTTTATTATTATGTATCTCATTTAAGGGGAAGGTGTTGTGGGTTGTCTATGGTTGTTACTTTATTCTGTGCTTTTATAATCTGTGGCATTAAAGCAGTTGTCATCCGGATCTGTGTTTGACTATAGGTACAACAATAAGTATCTATTCGAGGGCTATAAGAGGGCAAGAACAGAACCAACAATATATTCATACATAAAGAAACCAGTGACACGGGGTACAAAAATAATAAAAATTTAAAGGACATGGCTAAACAACTGCCCTTAGCATGTATAGAAATTTTTCAATAGCTCGTAACATTCAAATATTCATCAATGAATTATTACAGTTTTAACATTCTTCTAGAACTTTCGCGAATAATTCAAATAATTCAAAGATTTTTCATGTTTTTGTTTGACAAAAAGAACATAAGATTCCGTTCTACGAAAAATTGTAGTAAATAAACCTACTTTTAAAGACATTTGCGTAAGTCGAAACGAACAGTAGGTATTCATTATTATTTATTTTTGTACCTATCGCAATACATCTGAAGTATTCATTAATCAATTATTACAGTTTTATTATTCTTCTAGAACTTTCGTGAAATATCTAATTATTAAAAGTTTTTTCATGTTTTTGTTTGACAAGAAGAACATAAGATTCTGTTCTACGAAAAATTGTGGTCAATAAACCTACTTTTAAAGACATTTGCGTAAATCGAAACGAAGAGTATTCATTTTCATTATTATTTATTTTTTTACCTTTCGCTATACATCTCAAAACCTTAGATATAGAACAATAGATGTTGATTACTATAATTGCTTTTATCAGATTTCTAGAAATGATTGACAAAATCTGGAAAGAAACGGCACTTAAATAGTGCTGACACTAAAAAGTTACAATCGATTCTTATAGATTACACTTGATTCGATTAGGACCAAATAAAAAAAAACATGTTGGGGGTGTCGTGGGCACTCACTTTCGCCGAGTATTATGTATGTATTATTACAGAGCCTACTAGTATGGTCTTAAGTTTCAATTGCGTATTGACAGATGACTTATGACAAATGACAGCCGGGACCAATGGCTTAACTAGCTTTCCAAGGCACGAAGGAAATTCGCTATGTACACGATGGAACCACAGAATGACCTTGGCTAGCGTTGCTTAACATTGAAGATCGACCTGTGCGGCTGTTATTATTAAGCCAAGAGCTCCTCTAAACGCCTTAATAAAGTATCATAGCAAAATCTTATTCGTTTACAAGTTGGTATACCTATTAATGTAGGAGTTTCTACGATTTTATTTTCAGGATTGACACACGGATCACGATGTAAAAAGTGCCTGTAATTTTTTTCATATTAAATACTAACTAACATTCAACTATTCAGCATTACATATTACTAGTTATAATGGTTATACATTGCTAGGGCAATCGCCCATACTTTATTTAGCCATGTCCTTTACGACGCTGATAATATCCCAAAATCTGAAAATTCTATGTGTAATTATGAAGCTGAGGTGTGCGCTCAACATGTGGTTAAGACTGTGTTATTTGATGACATATACAGCAGTGCCAAACAAATTATAAGTAAATTTCAAGATGAAATAGAAAATACATCATAGAAATCTGTATATCCTACATAACTATTCATAATATTAATTTATGTAACAGGCAAAAATGATGTTATAATAAGGAACTTTTATATAAGAGCTAGGTAACTGTAAATAAGATAATAATAAATATAACTTTTTTGTCAAATTATATAACTATGTTCCTTAAAAAGTATTAATTAAACAATCGTTTTATTGTTAATACCCAGTTAAATAATATTTTGCTTTAAATTCAAATATGGAAAACTAAAACATCCTGTTGTTACAAGTATTAATAATGATTTTCCTGACCAGGGATGGAAACCAACCTAGAACCTCATGTTTGGCATTTCCACATTTGCATTTGCGCCAGCTCGATCAAAGAGACTGTCTAAAAGATAATATAATAACTTTAGTAAACAATGCATGGCAGGCGTCATGCTGTCGCCGGTATCAGATAGCTTGACAGACATATGGTAATGAATTAAATAGTTTCGCTCATCTGATGACGTTACTAAGTAGTGTCTTGTCTGATCGTGTTTGTGGGTTATAGCCCATATTTCAGGAGTTAATTCAGTTGTAATCATCACATAAGGGTCATAATACTCATAATTATTGTCTCGCTTCGTATCTGCCAGATAGTGACAGCAAGATGCTCAAGCGAAGTACAACTAACTAATTCTTAGACACTGGTGTCACCGGCTTCTGCCTTACTAAGAACACCAAGCAGTTGGCCCCCAAATTGCTATACTTGAAAGACTGCATGTCAACATTACGTAGTGGAGGCAATTTTGAATCGCTCTCATTTACTTTAAGATCCAAAACGAACACATATCTTAATAATTGATCAATAAGTAGATTGAAGATTCCGACAATTTGAATAGATAATTATAATTGACTTATTATTTATCATTTCTAATCAAGACGAACTATTCAATAAACATAACTATTTGAATAGATCAATGTAATTTCAATAGGTAGTCCATTTAGATTTGGCAATCTATTCATGAACAAAAAATTAAATTTCATCTATTTGAATAGATGAAATTCTTCCTCACTGGTTGATTTTGAGGTACCGTATTTGACCGATGCGTTGAACGCTTGGAAAATGGCTTGTCCCAATACGGAATTGCCCGACAACCTGTCCTCACAGAGACGATGGGATGTGCCGCTCTGCAGTATTATACAGAATAATCTTATAAATACATCGTCTAGTACTGCTGAGCGAGCGCGTCTGCTGGCTGTGGGGGAATAGGAGTCGGGTTTGTGGCTTCAAGCACTCCCGTCATCCACCATAGGCACTATGATGGATGACTCTTCGTTTCGGCTCGCAACCTGTCTACGCTTAGGCGCACCTTGTGTTGCTCCACATCGGTGTCAATGTGGTGAAGCTGTCGGCAGCCTTGGGCACCATGGCCTGTCTTGTTGCAAGAGCGCAGGACGCATAGCACGGCACACCAGCATCAATGACATTATTCGTCGAGCCCTTGTCACCGCCGGCGTACCAGCTGTATTAGAACCTAACGGCTTGGTACGTGACGATGGGAAGAGACCAGATGGCATGACATTGGTGCCGTGGAAGGTGGGTAGGCCTCTGGTGTGGGACGCAACCTGTGTCGACACCCTTGCGCCATCTCATATTCCTAGTTCGGCGGGCTGTGCTGGCGCTGCTGCTGCGGCTGCTGAGGCCCTCAAGCGGCGCAAATACTGTAACCTAATTGGTAATTACAGTTTTGAGCCGTTTGGGGTCGAAACGCTTGGGTCATGGGGCCCAAGTGCACGTCTCCTTTTTAAGGAGATCTCTCGCCGACTGATCGACACCGTGCGTGACCAGAGGGCTGGCTCTTTCTTTGCGCAAAGAATCAGCATTGCCATTCAACGTGGCCATGCCGCCAGTCTTCTGTTTAGTGTTTAAGTATGTACATATATAATATTTATTGAAAAATTATAATAAATTTGAATAGATAAGTTCCGATTAATTAAACAATATAATAATAATAGCTTCTTTATTTGTATAGAATGCAGGTATTACAATAATGATACCTGCATTCTATACAAATAAAGAAATTATTATATTAGAATAGACCATCTATTAAAAAATGCAATATTACTTCTATTTGAATAGACATTTTATCTATTCGAATAGATAAGTGCCGATGAATTAAACAATATATTAGAATAGACCATCTATTAAAAAAAACTTCTATTTGAATAGACATTTTCATCTATTTGAATAGATATGTCCCCATAAATTAAACAGTATATTAGAATAGACCATCTTTTCAAAAACAATATTTCTTCCATTTGAATAGACATTTTTATCTATGTGAATAGATATAATTGGGGTGTCTTTATACTACTTGCTTCTTTGTGGTTTGAACCACAGCAAAGGTCGCTATGGTGTTGTTTTCCAGCTCTGGGATATCACATGTGTATACCAAGTACAGGATTGGGCCTAGCATACTTCCTTGTGGTACTCCGGCCTTAATTGTTTTTGTCGTTGCCGTTTGATGTCGTCAGAGAGACCGTCTTTGTATTTCTCCCAACGGCTTAAAGGATCAGAGAGTTGACAGAAAACTAACATTATTGTAAATGGTAGCTCCAATAGAGAATCGCACTGTTCACTCCGGCTGGCGGGTTCAAATCGCAACCGGAATGTTGAGATGGGTTTTGTGAACATCGGTGGCAAATGAAAAACTTTTGATTTCACTTGATGGTTTGATTTATTGTATCCACATACACAATTGACCGTAAATTATGTTTTGAACAATGAACTGATGAGTTATTCCGTATTTTACTTGAGTTTTAATAATTGAAACCGAGAGCTGATTTTAAAGGCGTTCTGCCGACATGAATCTCCATTTTACTCTGTGTTGCAAGCAACAAAATTAAAGTCTCTACAAAATAACAGGGAAAATATAATGAGTTTATGGAATTCAGAACTTACATCAAATAATTAATAAAATAAAGAAAACATGTTAATTTGCGTTAACATTCTTGGGCCCCCCTCGGGAGAAAAGAATCAATGTTACTACTGTAAACATTAATAACATTTATCATAATAATAACTAAAGAAACATTAACATACTATGACTACGAATTTACTTATCCTAAACCTTAACTAGTGTTACAATCAATTGGCAATTTACATAGTTTTACTACTGGTCTTATAAATTCACCGTACTGAGTTTACCTTGACTGATCTTATGATTGAGGACCTTTATAAAACAATTTGAGGAACTGGAATTGGAAATTAAAATGCTCAGAAATGCATCGATTGTTAACAATGTTACCCTAAGACGGGGTGTTGGAAGAACTAGATTATCGAGCTTTGAGTACGAGAGTGAACCTCTAGCATTGTGTCCACAGCAGAACATCCTACCAACGGAGGGTAGTGTATTACTTGTCGCGTCGTTTTTTGTGCGCTCATAAACATTAAACGTTCTATGTATATTTAGTTTCTCAGTAAGTGAATTATAGTTAATTCTTAATGAGGAATAATAAAGTTCTTAAACCACAAAAACACCGTGCGGTATTTATAACGGACGGCCGCTCGAACACAAGTCAGCTGATAGTGAGCCGAACGTCGTCCGCCAGTCGCCGCAGCCGTCGCTGCCGACACTGTTGGTGAGTCATCCGACACCGCCTCTAGTGCCCGCTTCTGCGGTACACACAGATCCCCCGAATGAAAACAATCGATGTGCTATTGCAAAGAAAAGTTTCTCTGATGTTTTACATGAAGGTGAGTGGCAATCCCAGAAACAGGATGAGAAATGGAACCTTGTTCAAAGAAAAAGGCTTCAGAATCGCTTTGTGGGAAAAACTGGAAAAGCTACGGTTGGTGCTGACTCTAGGTTCAAGGCGGCAGACAGTAGGGTACCTCTTTATATTTATAATGTGTCAAAGGACGCGTCCGTGTGTGACATCATTACTTATGTTAAAGGCAATGCTAACATTGACGTACGCTTAGAGAAAATTAACATGAAATCGATGAAAGATTATAATGCTTACAAGGTGTATGTCCCTAAGTGTAAACTAGATACATTTTTGACTGATGACTTTTGGCCAGAGGGAGTAATATATCGCCCTTTTGTGGAGCTTAGTCGAGGTACCGCCTCATATCGAGATTTGGCAAAATGAACACTCCACAAAGTTAATGCTTAACAATAATACACTCGTTAGCTTTAATTGCAAAAATGTCAAAAGATCCGTTGAATGCGTGAGAAAACTTTGCCGCTCGGCGGACATTGTGGCACTACAAGAGACCTGGCTACTGCCTCACGACTTGCCTTTCCTGGGTGATATTGACGTCGCTTTTTCATATGCGGGAAAGTCCGCTGTGGATACGTCTGAAGGAGTCCTAATTGGGAGGCCATACGGAGGAGTAGCACTGCTGTGGAGAAAATCTGCCTTCCCGTCGGTGTTGGTTATACAGTGTCGTAGTGTGCGTCTCGCGGCGATTAAGGTGAAACTTGACTTGAGCGCACAATAATAGTGTTTTCGGTATACATGACTACAAACAAAAGTGAAAACCTGCCAGTGTTTTCGGAGTGTCTTTGTGAAATATGTGCAATAATTGATAGTAATAATGTGGAATCTGTATTTGTGCTTGGTGATTTCAACTCACCCCCTGGCGGTTTATTTGCGAAGGAATAGTTGGATTTCTGTGAGGAACAATCGTGGTCATGTGTAGATATGGAGTTGTTGCCGAGTGACTCACATACGTTCGTATGCCAGGTGAGCGGTACACTGTCTTTGTTAGACCACTGTTTGATAACTAGCGCCGCGCGTTTATCTGTACTTAATGTGTCCGTCATATATGATACCTACTGGTCGGATCATTATCCTATTTCAGTTCAATGTAATTTTAATGTTGTTTTGCCTAAACGTATTAATCCTAATAAGGTTTGTAATCGGGTAAAGTGGGGGGAAAGGGATCAAACTCAGATAAATAAATATTTTAATTATTGTAATTCAAATCTTAGAGAGCTAGATTTTCCATTGGAATTTGTTAATTGTGCGGATACATTTTGTAATAATCAGGACCATAAGTTAATATTAAACAAAATGTACCTTGATATCGTTTGTATATTATCTAGGGGCGCGGAACTAAGTTTTAATGTACCTAAACGGAAGATCAATACATATGTACCTGGCTGGAACAAATATGTGAGTGGTACAGGGAGGCTCGACTTTGTTTTCAGATGTGGCTATTACAGGGTAAACCTAAATCCGGACATATTTATAATAAAATGTGTGAGACTAGAAAAATATTTAAATCAAGATTAAAATACTGTCAAAACAATGAGGATCAAATAAAAATGGACATTATTGCAAAACATCACACTGATAAGAAATTCAATAAATTTTGGAAGTCAACTAATAAATTAAATCCGGGGTCGAGTCTCCGGTGAGTGTAGGTGACGCTCATGAACCATGCGACATTGCTGGCCTCTTTCAGCGCCATTTCAGAGTGGAGTCGCCGCTTGGGCCGGCGGCGCAGGTGCTTGATGCTGAATGTCAGCATGGAGACGTTAGTGTCAGCTTTACAGCCAAGGATGTAGCTGTCATTATTAAGAATATCGTTAGAGGTAAGTCTCCAGGTCATGATGATCTTAGCATCGAGCACTTGAAGCACGCTGGTGTGCATCTACCGAGGGTACTAGCAATGTTGTTTAATCTGTGCATCAGCCATAATTACTTACCTGATGATCTCATGTACACGGTGGTAGTTCCGATCGTAAAAAACAAAACCGGTGATGTGTCGGATGTATCTAACTATAGGCCTATCTCACTCACTACTGTTATAGCCAAGGTGCTGGACAGGCTGCTTGACAGACAGCTGGAGAATCACCTTCATATACATGACGCCCAGTTTGGTTTCACGCCTGGTTTGTCGACTAAGACGGCTATCCTCTGTCTCAAGCAGACTGTACAGTATTACACGACTAGAAATACTCATGTGTACGCTTGTTACCTAGACCTCTCGAAAGCGTTTGACTTAGTAAATTATGACATGCTGTGGCACAAAGTGCACAGTGAGACACGGGTGCCGAGTGAGATAAGTCAAAGTCAAAGTCAAAGCACTTTATTTCAAGTAGGCCAGTTACAGGCACTTTTGAATTGTCAAAAGACAAAATAAAATATTACAAAATTATGGTGCTACAGTCCCAGTCACAAGACATAATAACTGTGAAAGTACCGTAGATGCCCATTCCAAGGCGTAGATCTCTATGGAGAAGAACGGGCAAGAAACTCCATGGACACTCTTTTTCAATTAGGTAATTATTACAAATCATTTGTTACATCATTCATGTTGAGATTACACATTATGTGAGAACGATGTAGCAAGTTAAAAGTGTCCATAGTAAATATAAAAAGACAATTCAGAAATAAAATTAGAATCAATTAAAATAAACCATGGCAGCTAAGAGATGACCAGTCCCAACCGATATGTCGATATTTAGGTATTGGTCAGTCACCAGCGTAACAGTGTGAAATGGGCAGGAGAATATTCTAACGTGTACGGTTTGGATTGCGGTGTGAGGCAGGGAGGGGTGACCACGCCCCGCTTGTTCAACCTGTACATGAACCAGCTGATTGGCGAGCTCAGCAATGCTAATGCGGGTTGCACAATAGGTGGAGTGCCTATTAATAACATCAGCTACGCGGATGATATGGTGCTGCTGAGCCCGTCGGTTGGGGAGTTGCGGAAACTCCTGCGCATTTGTGAGACATACGCTGCGGCTCATGGGCTCAGGTATAACCCTAACAAGAGTGAGTACATGATTTTCAAAGCTGGTGCCAAATGTTTCTTTTTTATACCTCCGATCACTCTTTGCGGTGTTAGTCTGAAGAGGGTTAATCATTTTAAGTACCTGGGTCACTGGGTTGCAGATAACTTGTCTGACAATGAGGACATTGAGCGGGAACCTAGGGCGCTGTCGGTGCGCTGTAACATGTTGTCACGTAGGTTTGCGCGCTGTACTGTACAAGTAAAGGTGACCTTATTTAAAGCTTATTGTCAGTCTTTTTATACTTGCAGCCTATGGGCCAACTATGTGCAGCGAGTATACAGTGCCATGCGTGTACAGTACAACAATGCGTTTAGGGTGCTGTTGGGGCTGCCGCGGTTTTGCAGCGCTTCTACGATGTTCGCGCAGGCGCAAACCGATGACTTTTATGCAATTATTAGGAAGCGAAGCGCCTCGCTACGAAGTCGCTTCCGACGCAGCTCTAAAAGTATCCTGAGCGTATTGTCCGAGCGGTGGGACTCCGTGTTGTTGGAGAGCATCCAGCACCTGCATGCCAGTTCGTCACCATTTATTAAGTGACAATTGTTTTATAATTATAATTATTTTATTAAATGAATTATTAAATGTTATTAAATTAATTATTAAATGCAATGGTTTTAATGTGTTATGTATTAATTAATGTATATGAATTCTTATGTATATTCTATGTAATTTGTAAAAACTACCTCAAATGAATGAAAATTTAATTTGAATTTGAATTTAATTACAATAAGTTGACTAACATAGTTTTAAGACCTTTGTTACTAACAACTATGGACATGTAATTAGTCTGAAATAAATGCATTTTATTTTATACAATTCAATGACTCGACCTCGTTTCCATTGAAGTGGTGGTGAATTTTCATCTATAATTAAAACTAAATCATCAATATTTACACTTTCTGATTGATTATACCATTTATTACGAGCCTGTAATGTACTTAAATACTCTAAGTGCCAGCGAGTCCATATATTTTGATACATTTTTTGAATAACCTGAAATCGTGAAATCTTAGTATCTTTCCAATGTACTTCTGGTAATGCTACACGTGGTTGACCTATTAAGAAATGACCTGGAGTTAATACTTCATAATCACAAGGATCATCTGACATCAGCACAAGTGGGCGTGAAATGAGAATAGCCTCTATCTTGGATAATATTGCAGTGAGTTCCTCAAAGGTTAAAATAGTATCTCTGACCTCCCTTTTCAATGGATTTTTTGCACTTTTGACAGCAGTTTCAAATATTCCCCCCATATGAGGTGAAGCTGGTGGGTTGAATTCCCATTTGATGTTCTGGTTCCTTAACTCCTCCTGAAGTAATAATTCATGATCAATTAAAAACTGGGTTACCTCCTTGAGATAATTATTTATTTATTTTATTTTATTTTACAGTTTTAGGAAAACTTACAGCTAAACAATTTAACACAAATGAGAGTAACAAAAAGAAGGCCAATTAAAAGTTTTCACAGATAGAAGACAGCTTATAAACAATAAAAAATTGAGAAGGTAGACATTGTTTTAAGTAAAAACAGCAGTAACATAATTGAAATCAAAACGAATACACAACTGAATTGAGAACCTCCTGCTTCTTGAAGTTTAAAAACGTGACTCAAACAGCGTGAATTTTAGTTAATTAGTTTAAGTTATCAAAGAAGAGGTTACAAAGAGTCCTTTTCAATTTTAATATGCTAGTATTGAAAACATCGATGTCGACGCCCCGGCAGATCGCGTTATATGTATGACTCGCTCTCATTAAGTATGAATTTCGTCTGTAATTCGTTCCTGCCACAGGAGTATCCAATAGACAGGGATTGCGCTGAAAAGTAGAAGGAATCCGCAGTCCAATTTTGCTCAGCAATTCGGGCAGCTCGGTTAAACCATTAGCGATTCTAAATAAAAATGCCAAGTCTGCAATTCTTCTACGTTCAGAAAGAGGAAGCCTTTTACAGCGAAGGAGATAGGTGGGAGAATAAGTTTTAGAACGGAATTGAATATACCTCAAAAATCTTCTCTGTATGCCTTCCAATCGATTGATGTATATTTTGTAATTGGGATTCCAGACTTGAGAGGCATACTCGAGATGGCTGCGAACAAAAGTACAGTAGAGAATTTTAATGGTTTTGATGCTCCTGAACTCAGACGAGACTCTCAAAATGAACCCTAGTGATTTCGATGCTTTATTAATGATTTGATCTACGTGTTGATCAAATAATAATTTTGAATCAATTATTAGCGCCAATATAGTTTGTACCCCTATCTGACCGAATAAGTGAAGGTAGCCCCCTGCGGCTAACGAATCTGGTGAATGTAGCGATGAAAGCTTCAACTGTTAATGATGAATCAACCTCTAGGTGAACAGCCTTTGTTGCTAAACACATAAAGACACATAGATAAGCCTTTACTGACTTTGCATTCCTGAGTAGACTGCTTTTAACCAAAATGGGTCCCGCAAAATCTGTTGCAACCCCTGAGAATGGACGCGCTGCTGTGACTCTATCAGCGGGTAAGTCTGCCATGAATGGTGGCTGAATTGACGGATTGAATTAGAAACCTGACGCTTGACTGATGCGAACCAATATTCTCTTCTAAGAATAGCAATTAATGCATTAGTTGCTGCATGACAATATGACCGATGATAATATTCTATTAAAAGTTGACCAAATCTGTGATCCTTAGGTAGTAGGTATTAAAACAAGAAGGTGGTTTTGCAACGACTGACATTTATTCGAATAATAAATTCCCTTCACCACATACTAGATGGCGCTAGTAGTTATCCAGATACATATAATTTTGTTAACACATATCTATAACTAACATCCTCCCTTAACAAAATAATCAAAACAAAGGAAAACTAATTAAACTTCAGAGATGCCCATTGATTTAAGAAATTTATAATGCTTATTGGCACTAAGACTTTTTGTTAATAAGTCTGCAGGCATGTCAGAAGTTGGTACATATTCAACTTTTATATAATTGTCCGCTACACATTCCCTTACAAAATGATGACGAACATCTACATGTTTTGTCCTTTTATGAAATAATGGGTTTGCAGCTAATTTCAAAGAACTTTGGTTATCTGTAAATAAACTTATTGGAATGCTATTATTAAATACACCCATTTCATTCATTAAATGTTTTAAATAAATAGCTTCTTTACTAGCTTCAAATAAGGCCATGTATTCGGCTTTGGTACTTGACAAAGCCACAGTTCTTTGCTTTCTAGACTCATAGCTTATTACACATCCTGACAGATTAAAGTTATAACCAGTATAAGACCTTCTATCTATAGTACATGATGCCCAGTCAGCATCAACATACATGTATTATGCAAATTACAATTACTTTTCTTATAAACTAGACCATAGTTTTTTGTTTTTTGCAGATACTTTAACAACCTTTTTAAGTGTTTCCAATGAGTTTCATTAAAACATGTATTATACTGACTTAAATAACTGACGCTATAAGAAATATCTGGTCTTGTCAATACAGATAAATACATCAAGCTGCCTATTAATCTCTGATAAGGAATAGTTTCACTACACTGATCATTTACACATTTTTTTAATTTTAAATTTGTTTCCATAGGAGTATCTGAAGTTTTACAATGACTCATATTAAATCTAGCCAAAATGTTGTTTACAAAATGTTTTTGGTCAATAGTAATACAATCTTTCTTAACCTTTACATTCATGCCAAGGCATTGGGATATTTGACCTAAATCCTTTATTTTGAACTCACATTCTAATACATTTTTTATGTTTTTATAAGTAGTTTCACAGTTATAAAACACGAAAAAGTCATCTACAAATAAAGCAATAAAAACTTTTACATTATCATAACATTTAGTGAAAAGACAAGGTTCATAACTTGATTTGGAATAACCTAATTTTAACAAACACTCTTCTACCCTAGTATACCAAGCTCGGGCAGATTGTTTTAAACCATAAATTCCTCTTTTTAATTTGAGAACTTTGTTTTCACAATTTACAATATTTGAATTTTCTGGTATTTCTGTATAAACACATTCATTTATATGACCATTTAGGAATGCTGTAGGGACATCCAAGTGATTCATTTGTAGATCAAGTTGTACACTTAAGGCAAATAATAGTCTCAAGGTAGAATACCTTAAAACAGGTGAAAATGTCTCATTGAAATCAATACCTTTAATTTGGGTAAACCCTTTTGCAACAAGTCTTGCCCTGTAACGCACTTCACCATCACTATTGTACTTCTTTTTGAAAACCCACCTGTTTTTCACAACTGTACCCACACTTGGTCTGTCCACTAACTCCCATGTATCATTATCACTGAAAGATTGTAGCTCCTCTTCCATTGCCCTCTTCCACTGCTTATTTTCAGAACCATTCATAGCTTCACTCAATGTAATCTGCTCACCTGGTTCGTCTTCTATGCACATGTTGGATATGCCATAGAAATCTGGCTTCTTACGAAGTCTTTTTAACTGACTTACTTGACTGTTAGTATTCTTTTGGGAAATATAATCCACTTCCGATGTAGTGAGAGATTCATGAAAGTCATCTTCTGAGCTTGATGTGTCACTTTGAACATATGTTTCATCATCATTTTTCTTTGTCTGCTCATTCTCACTTGCTTCTGCCACTTCATTATCTGGTCTTTGAAGTAATGGCTTTTCCTCTACTATTATGTCACAAGTGTCACTCTTAACACCTTCCATTATTACAACATCTCTTGCAACAGTTACTGCCCGGCTCTCAGGGTTGTACACACGAAAACCCTTTACATTTTCTGAGTATCCAACTAGGTACATCTTCTTAGCTTTTTTATCCCACTTTTTTCTTCGTTCTTTAGGAATGTGAACCATAACTGGGCTACCATACACTCGTAAATGGCTGAGATTTGGTTTCCTGCCAGTCCACATCTCATAAGGGGTAGTACTGGGCTCAAGAGCGGCTACTGGTGATCTGTTCTTTATATACACAGCTGTATTCACAGCCTCTGCCCATAATTGCTTATCAAATTGAGCATCAAACAGGAGACATCGCGCTTTCTCAACAATTGACCTATTATAACGTTCACACAGCCCATTTTGTTCTGGCGTGTAAGCGTTCGTTTTCTGATGCACTATGCCATTTTTCTTTAAATAACTTTCCACTTCCATAGAAGTGAACTCTCCACCATTATCAGATCTTAGTACCTTAATTTTTTTTTGACTGCTGGTTCTCTACTAACTCCTTAAATTATCTGAAGTATTTGAAAGTTTCATTTTTGTTCTTAAGAAAGTACACAAAACACATTCGGCTATAGTCATCTACGAATAACAAATAATATCTGGCCATATTAAGTGATTTATTCTCCATTGGCCCACATAAATCTGTATGAACCAATTCCAGCACATTTTGAGTTTTGCTTGTACTGAGAGGGAAAGATAATCTTGTTTGTTTGCCCTCACAACATACAACACAACTTGACTTACTGGCATCACTCTTATCTTGGTATGTTACACCATCAACTGCTCCATGTTTCATTTTGTCAAGGTCATTGGTATTTATGTGACCGAGTCGTCTATGCCAAGTTGTACAAGATGTCTGCACTGCAGCTGCCAAGACTTGCTCAGACTTCACAATGTTTAATCTGTATACATTATTTTCCAAACTAGCTTCACCAATACAGATATTCTGAGCATTGTAAATGTAACAACCACTTTTGTTGAAGTATACTCTGTTACCATTTGCAATAATTCTGCTCACTGACAACAAATTCGTGGTCAAGTTTGGAACACACCAAACATTGTTCACTTCAATTTCATATTCTGTATTCTTAACACATGTAGTTAATCGTAAATTACCAGAACATAGAACTTGTACACTTGTTTGGTTAGCTACTATAATCTCTTTAGTTATCGGCTGATGTGAAATATTTGACAGTGAGTTTGCATTTGATACTAAATGATTGCTGGCTCCGGAATCAACATACCAATCGTTAGTGTTGAATTCCTTGGAAAGAAAAACTGCGCTAAACGCATTTGTTTTTGTCATTTTCTCAACTGAAGGACACTGGTTTTTAAAATGACCAATCTTTTTGCACTTATAGCAACGAATCACTTTTTGCGTGGCGGCCGGCTTTTTTAGGTTATTATTATTGTTGGCGACTGGCAACATTTTAGTAAATAGGTTTCATTTGGTTTTTCTTAATATTTCAAAAATAACGAGTGTGTGTTCGAATTTTGTAGTTTTTTTATGATCTTTTGTTTATGTCAAAAAGAAGTGAAGAAGTCAATTGAAAAGCTCTGTAAATTATCTAAAAATTATATTATATTTTTGTGTGTGTGTAAAGTTGGTGTTTTAAATCCTCGCCATCCTCAACCTCATCCTTAACATTTTGGTGTCAGAAGAAATTATAAGAAAATGCCCATTACGAGATCGGTAACACGGAATTCTAGAAAAAGAGAGGTAAGTGAAAACGCCCCAGTTTCATCGTCAGGCACAACGCCTGCTATAGGTCCAAGCGATGAGGCTCTTTTACAGAGCATTCCATTTTCACTCTCAGAACCTCATGATCTAGCAGCTCCACCACAAGGCGAGCAGAAGGCGACAACATCGTCGCGTGCGTCCACCAAAGCTAAAAAGTTGGCCGCCCTCGCGAGGCATGCTCGCCTAGATGCCGAACGCGAAAGAAAGCTCGCCGAGAAAGAGCGTCGAGCTTCTGAGCTTGAGTTGCAAGCAGAATTAAAAGAAATAGAATCTGCAGCCTCTGGTAGGACGAACTCAACCAGACGATGGCTAGAGGAATGCGAACATGTAGGGTTCGATACTAACCAGACTTCTCATTCCAGAGTTTTTGAGCAAGGGCCTATTTTAGAGCGGGAAGGTATCATGGATCCAACCGTTCTACCTGTCACTACCGCCTTCTCGAGTGCAAAGCACTCGCCGAACGGTGACTACGCCCTGCAGCTGAAAGAACTAACCCATACTACACATGTTAATGCACCTTTAGGCACACACCACACTAAATTTACAGAGAATTGTAATTGCAACACAAATAAAAATGATAATAATAGTACACAAGATCCTTTAATTACACTCGCTAAAGTCATCACGGACCTAGGGAGCAAGCAAAAACAGGTGAGTGGAAGTCTTCCTTTTTACGATGGTTGCGCTTCCGACTGGCTTTCTTTTAAGAAGGCTTATGAGCGGTCGGAGGCTAGCTTCACACCGGAAGAAAACCTTGCCCGTCTTAGCACTGCGTTGCGCGGATACGCCCGAGAAACTGTCTCGGCGCTTTTGATGACCGCCATGAAACCAGCGCAGGTGCTCCACTCTTTGGAAAATCGATTTGGACAGCCTGAATTCATAATCCTACATCAACTGTCTTCGATAAGATCCCTATCTAGGTTGCCTTTGCATGAATCAGCGAAGGATCTTAATATTTTCGCTTGTCGCCTACGAAATTGCGTTGAAGTGGTCCGAGAACTACGCCAGCCGGAATATTTAGCCTCTCCTGAACTTGCCAACGCGGTGTTAAACAAGTTGACACCACTTCTCCGCTACAGATGGGCCGATTTTGCTTCAAGCTGCCAAGATACTGGTAAGTTTAAGCTAGAAATACTGTCGGATTTTCTTGATTTTGAATCAAATAAGCAAATTAAGCATTGTTTATTGTATTCCGACAATAATTCATCAAATTCAAAATATGTCAATGTAAATAATTTTCAACCTGTCAAACAAGGCACTGTTGCCAAGCAACCTGCGAAAGTTTTTCATGCTAACTCTATGACTCTACAAAAAAGTTCCGGTCTATGTAGGTTCTGCAAATTCGGTAACCACGGTATCGTTGAATGCACAAAATTCGCTGCGTTATCTATTGACGACCGTTGGCAATGGGTAACCGAAAATAAAGTTTGCTACAAATGTTTAAATAAAGGTTCGCATAAGTATATTTCTTGCAAAACCCAATGTGCAATAGATGGTTGCAGATACAATCGAAGACATAACACCTTACTTCATAGATCTTCAGCAGAAAACGTAGCACATGCAGATATGTCATGCATCAATGAAGAGTCTGAGGCTCAAACACAAATAGAAGTACCAACTATAGTCTCTCACTCGGCGTCGTCGTCTACTCCAACTAGACGATCATTGCTAAAGGTGGTTCCAGTCACCATTACCGGTCCTAAAGGTAGTTGTAATACTTACGCTATGCTGGACGACGGGTCCACCGCCTCGTTTGTCGACCAATCTGTGGTCGAATTGGTAGGCGCAACAGGTCCCAAAAGACCAATTCGAGTAGATTGTATAGGCGGTCTTAGTAAAGACATTGAGGTCAGCTTTGTCAAAATTAAAATTAAGGGTCGCTGTTGGCGACTGGCAACATTTTAGTAAATAGGTTTCATTTGGTTTTTCTAAATATTTCAAAAGAACGAGTGTGTGTTCGAATTTTGTAGTTTTTTTTTTTTTTTTGTTTATGTCAAAAAGAAGTGAAGAAGTCATTTGAAAAGCTCTGTAAATTATCTAAAAATTATATTATATTTTTGTGTGTGTGTAAAGTTGGTGTTTTAAATCCTCGCCATCCTCAACCTCATCCTTAACATTTTGGTGTCAGAAGAAATTATAAGAAAATGCCCATTACGAGATCGGTAACACGGAATTCTAGAAAAAGAGAGGTAAGTGAAAACGCCCCAGTTTCATCGTCAGGCACAACGCCTGCTATAGGTCTAAGCGATGAGGCTCTTTTACAGAGCATTCCATTTTCACTCTCAGAACCTCATGATCTAGCAGCTCCACCACAAGGCGAGCAGAAGTCGACAACATCGTCGCGTGCGTCCACCAAAGCTAAAAAGTTGGCCGCCCTCGCGAGGCATGCTCGCCTAGATGCCGAACGCGAAAGAAAGCTCGCCGAGAAAGAGCGTCAAGCTTCTGAGCTTGAGTTGCAAGCAGAATTAAAAGAAATAGAATCTGCAGCCTCTGGTAGGACGAACTCAACCAGACGATGGCTAGAGGAATGCGAACATGTAGGGTTCAATAAAAACCAGACTTCTCATTCCAGAGTTTTTGAGCAAGGGCCTATTTTAGAGCGGGAAGGTATCATGGAACCAACCGTTCTACCTGTCACTGCCGCCTTCTCGAGTGCAAAGCACTCGCCGAACGGTGACTACGCCCTGCAGCTGAAAGAACTAACCCATACTACACATGTTAATGCACCTTTAGGCACACACCACACTAAATTTACAGAGAATTGTAATTGCAACAAAAATAAAAATGATAATAATAGTACACAAGATCCTTTAATTACACTCGCTAAAGTCATCACGGACCTAGGGAGCAAGCAAAAACAGGTGAGTGGAAGTCTTCCTTTTTACGATGGTTGCGCTTCCGACTGGCTTTCTTTTAAGAAGGCTTATGAGCGGTCGGAGGCTAGCTTCACACCGGAAGAAAACCTTGCCCGTCTTAGCACTGCGTTGCGCGGATACGCCCGAGAAACTGTCTCGGCGCTTTTGATGACCGCCATGAAACCAGCGCAGGTGCTCCACTCTTTGGAAAATCGATTTGGACAGCCTGAATTCATAATCCTGCATCAACTGTCTTCGATAAGATCCCTATCTAGGTTGCCTTTGCATGAATCAGCGAAGGATCTTAATATTTTCGCTTGTCGCCTACGAAATTGCGTTGAAGTGGTCCGAGAACTACGCCAGCCGGAATATTTAGCCTCTCCTGAACTTGCCAACGCGGTGTTAAACAAGTTAACACCACTTCTCCGCTACAGATGGGCCGATTTTGCTTCAAGCTGCCAAGATACTGGTAAGTTTAAGCTAGAAATACTGTCGGATTTTCTTGATTTTGAATCGAACAAGCAAATTAAGCATTGTTTATTGTATTCCGACAATAATTCATCAAATTCAAAATATGTCAATGTAAATAATTTTCAACCTGTCAAACAAGGCACTGTTGCCAAGCAACCTGCGAAAGTTTTTCATGCTAACTCTATGACTCTACAAAAAAGTTCCGGTCTATGTAGGTTCTGCAAATTCGGTAACCACGGTATCGTTGAATGCACAAAATTCGCTGCGTTATCTATTGACGACCGTTGGCAATGGGTAACCGAAAATAAAGTTTGCTACAAATGTTTAAATAAAGGTTCGCATAAGTATATTTCTTGCAAAACCCAATGTGCAATAGATGGTTGCAGATACAATCGAAGACATAACACCTTACTTCATAGATCTTCAGCAGAAAACGTAGCACATGCAGATATGTCATGCATCAATGAAGAGTCTGAGGCTCAAACACAAATAGAAGTACCAACTATAGTCTCTCACTCGGCGTCGTCGTCTACTCCAACTAGACGGTCATTGCTAAAGGTGGTTCCAGTCACCATTACCGGTCCTAAAGGTAGTTGTAATACTTACGCTATGCTGGACGACGGGTCCACCGCCTCGTTTGTCGACCAATCTGTGGTCGAATTGGTAGGCGCAACAGGTCCCAAAAGACCAATTCGAGTAGATTGTATAGGCGGTCTTAGTAAAGACATTGAGGTCAGCTTTGTCAAAATTAAAATTAAGGGTCGCTATACCTCACAGGTTCATGATGTCGTATTACGGTCTATTCCAAACTTAACTATTGCAAAGCAGACAATTCTTTCGGAACATATTAAAGACTACGTTTATTTACAGGACTTAGTCGACGTCTTATGTTATGAGAACGCTCAACCTATGCTTTTACTTGGTATAGATAATTGGCAACTAACCTTCTCAAAAGTAACCCGCCGGGGTACCTCTTCGCAACCTGCTGCTTCTTTGACTCCTCTGGGCTGGGTATTGTATGGCTATCCTTCAACTTTTTCTAAGCCTGTCGACTTTGTCAATCATACAATAGTAGATGATAATGAGTATGGATCGGGAGACAGCCACAATTTAGATGCCCTCATCAAAGAGTACTATAAATTAGATTCGATAGGCCTTCAGAGTAGTGACTGTCGTTCCGCCGATGACCGAAGAGCTCTAAACATATTGGAAGAGACTACTAAACGTTTGCCATCTGGGCGATTTGAGACCGGTTTATTGTGGCAGGATAATATCGATCGCGTCCCGAATAGTCGCCCACTTGCACTTAATCGTTTTAAATCTCTCGAACGTAAAATGGCCAAAGATTCGGACTATGCCAACAAATATAGATGCAACGTTCACGCCATGCTTGATAAGGGATATGCAGAGGTATGTCGGGATCCACCTTTAGGTTTATCCTGGTATCTACCGCACTTTGGAGTTTTACACCCACAAAAGAAAAAGCTTAGGATCGTTCACGATGCCGCGGCTAAGTGTGAGGGCGTAAGTTTAAATTCCTTACTGCTTCCCGGCCCCGATTTGCTTCAGTCACTTTTAGGTGTATTGATGCGCTTTAGAGAGGGACGTATAGCTCTTACTGCTGACATCCGTGAAATGTTCCCACAAGTAAAAATCAGGCCCATTGACCGTGACGCTCAGCGTTTCCTATGGCGTGACAATCCAGCGCAACCTATTCAGGAGTACCGCATGTCATCGATGATGTTTGGTGCTGTTTGTAGCCCTTTTACAGCGTTATATCTCAAAAATAAGAACGCCACAGAACATCAACGATCACATCCAGAAGCCGCCACTGCCATCATTCGTGACACATACATGGATGATTATCTAGGGAGCTGTGATGATGAACAGCAAGCTGCTCGTTTGGCAGTCGACATTGTATCTGTTCACGCCGCAGCCGGTTTTGAAATGAGGTCCTGGATATCAAATTCATCCAAGGCACTGTCTTTGTTACCACCCGAATTGTGTGCCAATGAAACAACGGAGATAAACTTAGTTCCTGAATCCCAACCACCAACTCGTGTCCTAGGAGTATTGTGGTACATTAGTAGTGACAGTTTATCCTTTCCACAAATTGATTTTGAGACGTTATCTCAAAAATTAACTAAACGCATTGTTTTGTCCAAACTAATGAAAGTTTACGATCCTCTTGGTTTTCTTACACCCATTGTTATTCAAGGTCGCGTTTTGTTTCAAAAAACTTGGAAACTTACTACATCTTGGGACGAGGTATTACCGAAACCATTTATTGAAAGATGGTCAGAGTGGTTTAAAAACCTGGTAACTGCTTTGAACTACTCTGTTCCCCGTAGCTATTACAGTTTTAAGGATCCTATACTTTCACTTCAATTGCATACTTTTGCTGATGCAAGCGAGAAATCATACGCTTGTGTAGCGTTTTGGCGTATTTTGTATTTAAGCGGAAACATTGAGCTTGCTCTGGTCAGTGGCAAGGCTCGCGTTGCACCTTTAAAGCCTACGACAATACCAAGACTCGAGCTGCAAGCCGCCTTAATTGCTGCTCGTTTAGCTACCTTTATTTTGGAATCGCACAAACGTAAGCCGGATAGTGTTTTTCTTTGGTCAGACTCTCAAACAGTACTCAAATGGTTACGTTCTGACCCCTGTACATTTAGGTCCTTTGTCGCTCATAGGATTTGCGAAATTTGCGAGATCACCAATGTTTCCGATTGGAAATACGTACCCTCGTCGTTAAATGTCGCAGACGACGCTACGCGGGATAGCGAGAAGTTTTCGATGTTCTCACGTTGGTTCACGGGCCCGTCTTTTCTGTTAGCTCAACAAAGCGAGTGGCCACGTGAGCCTGCGTGCAATGTCCCTCCGGCGACTGAAGAGTTAAAACGTGTTTCGGAGTCGGTGGGACTACTAGTTGCTAGACCGCGACAGCTACCCTCACCGGTAGTCGCGGATCACCGACGCTTTAGTAGTTGGTTACGTCTACTTCGAGCTACGGCTCGTATACGACAGTGTGTCAAAATATTACTGTCGTTAATTCACCCAAATTCTAAATTTCCCGCTGATTCAATTCGAGATAATCATAATTTGCATCTTTTAACTGTCGAGGATCTCAACTTCGCAGAGACCCACTTATTTTTGAAGGTCCAATTAGATTCTTTTCCCGATGAGCTGATACGCGTTCAGGCAGCATGCTCCTTGTCCAAAGACAGTAGATTAAGACACATATCACTCTTAGTTGATGAGAACAAGCTACTCCGCCTCTCCGGTCGCACAACCGCCGTTGAAGACGTAGAATCACATCCGATTGTGCTAGATGGCAAACACCCGATCACAAAGCTGTTAATACTCCACTACCACGCCAGATTTGCTCATGGAAATAATGAGTTAGTAGTCAACGAGATGCGCCAGAAATTTTATGTTGTCGGCCTGCGACCAGCAGTAAGAGGAGTCACACAAAGATGTCAGTTTTGCCGTGTCCGAAAAGCTAAGCCTGTGACACCTCCGGTGGGAGATCTACCGAACGCCCGACTAGCTCATCACCTTCGTCCCTTTACCCATGTAGGACTGGATTACTTCGGGCCTGTAACCGTCACTATCGGCAGAAGAACCGCCAAAAGATGGATCGCCTTATTTACCTGCATGACAGTCCGAGCCGTTCACCTCGAAATAGTTGAGAATCTTAGCTCCGACTCAGCCTTGATGGCTTTTCGACGCTTCATCGCAAGACGAGGTTGTCCAGCCCACATTTATTCCGACAATGGAACGTCATTCGTTGGCGCAGCTAAGATGTTGCCGGATTTATTTGATTTTTGTACTAACAACGACATAAAATGGCACTTCATACCGCCCTCTGCACCGTTTATGGGCGGGTGCTGGGAGCGCTTGGTGCGTTCCGTAAAGAATGCCATCTCCGTCACCTTGAAAGAGCGTTCACCCAAGGAGGAAATTCTCCACACTCTGCTGCTAGAGGCCGAAGGTATCGTCAACTCCAGACCTCTAACCCATGTGGCGGTCGACACTGACGCAGAATATACGATCACACCCTTCACCTTTTTGATTGGCGCTACGAATAATGGAGTCCCAGTTAAAACCTTTAACGACGCTGACCTTTATCGAAGACCTGAATGGAGAAAGGCACAGAGGCTTGCCGACCATTTTTGGGAGCGTTTTGTTAAAGAATACCTCCCTACGCTTGTCCCACGCAGGAGCCAACCTCAACAGCAACAGTTGACCGTCGGGGATTTAGTATTCATTGCGGATGGAACACTGCCTAGATGTTGCTGGCCCCGTGGCCGGGTTGTGGCGATACACCCCGGAAAAGACGGCGTAGTAAGAGTAGTAGACGTAGCGACGAAAGGGGGCATGCTGCGTCGTCCCACCCGAAAGGTGGCGTTGTTGGTTGCCAGTCCCTAATTGATGGGTGTTTCACACCGTCGGGGGCCATGTTGGCGACTGGCAACATTTTAGTAAATAGGTTTCATTTGGTTTTTCTAAATATTTCAAAAGAACGAGTGTGTGTTCGAATTTTGTAGTTTTTTTTTTTTTTTTGTTTATGTCAAAAAGAAGTGAAGAAGTCATTTGAAAAGCTCTGTAAATTATCTAAAAATTATATTATATTTTTGTGTGTGTGTAAAGTTGGTGTTTTAAATCCTCGCCATCCTCAACCTCATCCTTAACAGTCGCTATACCTCACAGGTTCATGATGTCGTATTACGGTCTATTCCAAACTTAACTATTGCAAAGCAGACAATTCTTTCGGAACATATTAAAGACTACGTTTATTTACAGGACTTAGTCGACGTCTTATGTTATGAGAACGCTCAACCTATGCTTTTACTTGGTATAGATAATTGGCAACTAACCTTCTCAAAAGTAACCCGCCGGGGTACCTCTTCGCAACCTGCTGCTTCTTTGACTCCTCTGGGCTGGGTATTGTATGGCTATCCTTCAACTTTTTCTAAGCCTGTCGACTTTGTCAATCATACAATAGTAGATGATAATGAGTATGGATCGGGAGACAGCCACAATTTAGATGCCCTCATCAAAGAGTACTATAAATTAGATTCGATAGGTATTCAGAGTAGTGACTGTCGTTCCGCCGATGACCGAAGAGCTCTAAACATATTGGAAGAGACTACTAAACGTTTGCCATCTGGGCGATTTGAGACCGGTTTATTGTGGCAGGATAATATCGATCGCGTCCCGAATAGTCGCCCACTTGCACTTAATCGTTTTAAATCTCTCGAACGTAAAATGGCCAAAGATTCGGACTATGCCAACAAATATAGATGCAACGTTCACGCGATGCTTGATAAGGGATATGCAGAGCTATGTCGGGATCCACCTTTAGGTTTATCCTGGTATCTACCGCACTTTGGAGTTTTACACCCACAAAAGAAAAAGCTTAGGATCGTTCACGATGCCGCGGCTAAGTGTGAGGGCGTAAGCTTAAATTCCTTACTGCTTCCCGGCCCCGATTTACTTCAGTCACTTTTAGGTGTATTGATGCGCTTTAGAGAGGGACGTATAGCTCTTACTGCTGACATCCGTGAAATGTTCCCACAAGTAAAAATCAGGCCCATTGACCGTGACGCTCAGCGTTTCCTATGGCGTGACAATCCAGCGCAACCTATTCAGGAGTACCGCATGTCATCGATGATGTTTGGTGCTGTTTGTAGCCCTTTTACAGCGTTATATCTCAAAAATAAGAACGCCACAGAACATCAACGATCACATCCAGAAGCCGCCACTGCCATCATTCGTGACACATACATGGATGATTATCTAGGGAGCTGTGATGATGAACAGCAAGCTGCTCGTTTGGCAGTCGACATTGTATCTGTTCACGCCGCAGCCGGTTTTGAAATGAGGTCCTGGATATCAAATTCATCCAAGGCACTGTCTTTGTTACCACCCGAATTATGTGCCAATGAAACAACGGAGATAAACTTAGTTCCTGAATCCCGTCCACCAACTCGTGTCCTAGGAGTATTGTGGAACATTAGTAGTGACAGTTTATCCTTGCCACAAATTGATTTCGAGACGTTATCTCAAAAATTAACTAAACGCATTGTTTTGTCCAAACTAATGAAAGTTTACGATCCTCTTGGTTTTCTTACACCCATTGTTATTAAAGGTCGCGTTTTGTTTCAAAAAACTTGGAAACTTACTACATCTTGGGACGAGGTATTACCGAAACCATTTATTGAAAGATGGTCAGTGTGGTTTAAAAACCTGGTAACTGCTTTGAACTACTCTGTTCCCCGTAGCTATTACAGTTTTAAGGATCCTATACTTTCACTCCAATTGCATACTTTTGCTGATGCAAGCGAGAAATCATACGCTTGTGTAGCGTTTTGGCGTATTTTGTATTTAAGCGGCAACATTGAGCTTGCTCTGGTCAGTGGCAAGGCTCGCGTTGCACCTTTAAAGCCTACGACAATACCAAGACTCGAGCTGCAAGCCGCCTTAATTGCTGCTCGTTTAGCTACCTTTATTTTGGAATCGCACAAACGTAAGCCGGATAGTGTTTTTCTCTGGTCAGACTCTCAAACAGTACTCAAATGGTTACGTTCTGATCCCTGTACATTTAGGTCCTTTGTCGCTCATAGGATTTGCGAAATTCGCGAGATCACCAATGTTTCCGATTGGAAATACGTACCCTCGTCGTTAAATGTCGCAGACGACGCTACGCGGGATAGCGAGAAGTTTTCGATGTTCTCACGTTGGTTCACGGGCCCGTCTTTTCTGTTAGCTCAACAAAGCGAATGGCCACGTGAGCCTGCGTGCAATGTCCCTCCGGCGACTGAAGAGTTAAAACGTGTTTCAGAGTCGGTGGGACTACTAGTTGCTAGACCGCGACAGCTACCCTCACCGGTAGTCGCGGATCACCGACGCTTTAGTAGTTGGTTACGTCTACTTCGAGCTACGGCTCGTATACGACAGTGTGTCAAAATATTACTATCGTTAATTCACCCAAATTCTAAATTTCCGGCTGATTCAATTCGAGATAATCATAATTTACATCTTTTAACTGTCGAGGATCTCAACTTCGCAGAGACCCACTTATTTTTGAAGGTCCAATTAGATTCTTTTCCCGATGAGCTGATACGCGTTCAGGCAGCATGCTCCTTGTCCAAAGACAGTAGATTAAGACACATATCACTCTTAGTTGATGAGAACAAGCTACTCCGCCTCTCCGGTCGCACAACCGCCGTTGAAGACGTAGAATCACATCCGATTGTGCTAGATGGCAAACACCCGATCACAAAGCTGTTAATACTCCACTACCACGCCAGATTTGCTCATGGAAATAATGAGTTAGTAGTCAACGAGATGCGCCAGAAATTTTATGTTGTCGGCCTGCGACCAGCAGTAAGAGGAGTCACACAAAGATGTCAGTTTTGCCGTGTCCGAAAAGCTAAGCCTGTGACACCTCCGGTGGGAGATCTACCGAACGCCCGACTAGCTCATCACCTTCGTCCCTTTACCCATGTAGGACTGGATTACTTCGGGCCTGTAACCGTCACTATCGGCAGAAGAACCGCCAAAAGATGGATCGCCTTATTTACCTGCATGACAGTCCGAGCCGTTCACCTCGAAATAGTTGAGAATCTTAGCTCCGACTCAGCCTTGATGGCTTTTCGACGCTTCATCGCAAGACGAGGTTGTCCAGCCCACATTTATTCCGACAATGGAACGTCATTCGTTGGCGCAGCTAAGATGTTGCCGGATTTATTTGATTTTTGTACTAATAACGACATAAAATGGCACTTCATACCGCCCTCTGCACCGTTTATGGGCGGGTGCTGGGAGCGCTTGGTGCGTTCCGTAAAGAATGCCATCTCCGTCACCTTGAAAGAGCGTTCACCCAAGGAGGAAATTCTCCACACTTTGTTGCTAGAGGCCGAAGGTATCGTCAACTCCAGACCTCTAACCCATGTGGCGGTCGACACTGACGCAGAATATACGATCACACCCTTCACCTTTTTGATTGGCGCTACGAATAATGGAGTCCCAGTTAAAACCTTTAACGACGCTGACCTTTATCGAAGACCTGAATGGAGAAAGGCACAGAGGCTTGCCGACCATTTTTGGGAGCGTTTTGTTAAAGAATACCTCCCTACGCTTGTCCCACGCAGGAGCCAACCTCAACAGCAACAGTTGAAAGTCGGGGATTTAGTATTCATTGCGGATGGAACACTGCCTAGATGTTGCTGGCCCCGTGGCCGGGTTGTGGCGATACACCCCGGAAAAGACGGCGTAGTAAGAGTAGTAGACGTAGCGACGAAAGGGGGCATGCTGCGTCGTCCCACCCGAAAGGTGGCGTTGTTGGTTGCCAGTCCCTAATTGATGGGTGTTTCACACCGTCGGGGGCCATGTTGGCGACTGGCAACATTTTAGTAAATAGGTTTCATTTGGTTTTTCTTAATATTTCAAAAATAACGAGTGTGTGTTCGAATTTTGTAGTTTTTTTATGATCTTTTGTTTATGTCAAAAAGAAGTGAAGAAGTCAATTGAAAAGCTCTGTAAATTATCTAAAAATTATATTATATTTTTGTGTGTGTGTAAAGTTGGTGTTTTAAATCCTCGCCATCCTCAACCTCATCCTTAACAATTATTGACATTGACATTACCGCCGACAGATTGCGTTTCGTTTCTGCTGTACATTTTGCTGCGCTTCTGAGCAATAAATGCACTTTCAGTTTCTGGTTTACCCTCAAAATCTGAACTCATGTCGAGTAACTTGGTTTTAATAGCATCAGCACTGATTTTCATACCCGAATGCTCTATTGCCATTATCATAGGACTAAATTTTTCAGAAAGTCCTGCAAGTAAAAGCGAGCCGATCCATTCGTCATTAATTTCGAATCCGGTACCTTTTAATTTCTGTGCCGTTTCTACCAGCTGGGTTACGTAACTGGTCATGGAATCGCTGGTTTCCAAGCGAATAGATATCAAACTTCTCAATAGACTGATCTTGCGCGTGAATCCCGAATCGTCAAACAGCGATTTTAATTTGCTCCATAAACCTCGTACCGTAGCTTCATTCTTGATATGTGTATAGAGAGATGGATCTATCGTCATGATAATTTTTGCACGGGCTCGTTTATCTCCGTCTCCAGCAAGATCGGCGGCGTTATCGCTCAAGTCGACGCCTTCCAAGATCATGTAGTTTTCGACTGCAAACGCCCAATCGTCGTAGTTTTCACGACCTCTAAGTTTAGGCACATTCACAGAATAACTTGCTGACATTTTAAATATTGATTACTACTTCACTTTACCGAAAAACTAATTTAATAGGGGACTGGGCCCATAACCTATTAAAACAAGAAGGTGGTTTTGCAACGACTGACATTTATTCGAATAATAAATTCCCTTCACCACATACTAGATGGCGCTAGTAGTTATCCAGATACATATAATTTTGTTAACACATATCTATAACTAACAGTAGGTAGGGATGACGAGCCCCATACGGCGATTCTGATCTTCTTAACCGTCCTACCTACTCTGATTAATCCATCTTGATCTGTGAATATACTTAATTTCTGTAATGACTTGCATACTGGTTTCCCTTTCTTCAGTAATGCAATTTCTTCACTGAATGACTGTGACTGTATTGCCTTGATCCAACATTTCCTGGCTTCACTGATTTCTTCAATAGATAATATCTTCCTTAGATTCCTCTGTGACTTAGGTAACCTGAGATTTTTGATAAACCTGAGTACAAAATGCTGTGACATTAATAAGCTTACTGAAGTTACTAACTCTTGATAATAATGCTTGATCCCATGACTCCGTTGATGTTGTGACACGAATGAGTTTCTTAAATCCTGGTAAATTATCTGGCATGATGATGGCTGACTTCGGCCAGTCCTTTTCTTGTTGCCCCATGATGTGGTATAATGAAATGCTCTGAATCAAATTGAAACCTTGATAATGACATATGACCTAGTCTTTCATATTCTTCCATGAATTCTCTATATTTAGAAGCAAAGACAGGATTCTTTTCCATTTTCTTTTCTAATGACTTGAGCCTTTGCATAGCTAATGCTTTTGATTCACCTAATACAGGCCTCTCAGATAACAATGGCAATTTTATCATGTATTCGCCATCAGGCATTCGACTGACAGAAGAATTATACAACCTTTCACATTCCATGTGATCTGGATGAACAGCTGGCTGAGATGGTGACTCCTCCACCTTCCAGAACTTCTCGAGAACTTCCTCAAGCCTGGACGCCATGACTCCATAATCATTAACTGATGTACATCCTCTTGGTGAACTATCACTCATTGACTCGAGTAGTGATCCCATGATGACGTGACCAAAGCAAGTTTTATATGCATAAAGATCTGGAATATTTAATGAAATCTTAGAACCTTCATATACATAATTTAAAACATCCGTACCAAGGGTTAGATCCAGTTCCTGGGGTGTGTCAAAGCTCTGATCTGACAATATGATACCTTTATCCTTAATTAAATGCCTACAGTTATTCATGGAAATGAAGGAATTTCTGCAGAAATATAATACATGACAATAGCTACTGTACTGATGATAGGTACTGGTTTACCTATTGGTTTGATTACTAATTTTGCTAAAGTACCAGGTAGATCAACACTGTTATTACCTACTCCATATATTTTTGTACTATTAGACTGTTGGTGCAATTTCAATTTATTTACCAATGATTGTGTGATAACTGAGACATTTGCCCCTGTGTCTAATAAATCTCTAGCCTTATAATAGTGTCCGTCACTCCCCCTTATATCTACAACTGCTGTTGGGCAGATGGTAATGGGCAACGGACCCTTGTTGTCACCAACAGTCGACTTTTCTCATTCGAATTGATCAGGACTGCGCCTGCATCCGAAACGTAACTCTTGAAACTTAAGCTGAGCTCGAGCTACACGCTCTCCTGCCCTAGTAGACTCTAGATTAATGTGATATGGTTTTTCTGGTACCTGATTGGTTGGTGATTGTTGTCTAACCTGGTGATTCCTGGATTGAGCCTGAGGTACAGTTCCAGACTCACTGCGATGATCAATTGGTGATGTTGACTGAACCTGTGATTGTGTACTGGTCTCCTGAGATTCAGTATTTGATGAGGACTGCCGCTCATTAACACATGAGAGTGAATTATGGTCTTTAGATCCACAGTGCTTGCACCAATTCCTATGATTGCATTCGCTTGCATAGTGCTTCCTCAAGCACTTAAAACAATGACCCGACTTGAATACCCATGATTTTCTAGCCTTAGGATGAAGTGCATTGAATTTCCTACACACATATAAACTATTAAATGAACTATTACAAGTGACTTCTAATTCAACTGAATGTACTTAACATTCAGTTGAATTAGAAGTCACTTGATGTAAACGTCTTTGAGATGTGGGTCCTGGAGTGGCATAAGACTGCTGATGAGGTGCTCTCCTTCTTGCCGGGAGTGATCTGCTTTCATTCTCGGTGATGGTCAAGTGAAGTCTGCATTGCTCATCCAGGAGTTCCATGAGTTGATCCAGGGTTGGCAGCTTCGCCTGATCCTTGCCATATCGTTCCTCGAACAAGGATCTAATCCTGACCGGTAACTTCTGTAGGATAATGAACAAGATGAAATATGACCATTCCTTGACAGGCATCTTTAACTTGTCGAGCGCAAGATCCTAAGATTTGATGATTGAGGCTGAATTATAGGTAATTTGAGGATCCTATCAATATATGTATCCAACAATAACCGCGTATTATGATACCTACCCTTGAGTAAATTAAGTGCCACCTCATAATTGGCATCATCCATTGGGAGCTGTCTGACTAATGACAGCGCTTCGCCCACTAGTGATGCACGATGATAATAGTGCTTTTCAGCATCTGATAAATTGTGACGTTCATGTACCAACGATTGAAATAAATCAAAGAATGGAATCCAATCCATAATACCACCTGAAAACTTGGGTAGCTCAATGAATGGTAGCTTAGCATGTAAATCTGAATGATTACCTTTAATTTTTGGTGCCTGATTACCTTCTGATTGGGCCTGCTCCACCCTTAGCAGGTACTCATTGATTTGAGAGAAATCCGCCTGAAGCTTGTCAGATTCCTCATCCTGAACCACTTCCATTTGGAGTAGTTTCTCATAAGCTGAAATGAACTCACTATAATATTTATCGAACTGGCGTTTAGCTACATTGGCCAAGATCGATGACCTGTTTTGATCGATAGTATTATAGAAATCCGATAACATGCGATGTTTTGATATGAACTGCGCCTTGCACTTATTATATTCAGATGAAGGCATCGTTATGATTTACTTAAGCTAAAAAATAAATAAAAAAAACACTAAAACAACATTAAAATATAGATAAACACTTCAATTACTAAGATAAAACAATAACCGGGATTTAAGTCTAGTTTGATGACACTGACACTTTGACACTTGACACTGACAGTTGAAGTTCGCGCCAAATTACCTCCGACGATGGCTCGTGCCGTGATAATAATAATAATTATCATCGATGATGACTTCCGATGAACTGTAGAACTTGATGAATCGTAGTATAATCCGATGAACCGATGACTGACGAAATTGATGAATTGAATAGGTACCTACTTTTCACGCGCCACACGACAATGGCGTACCTCGATGCGACGTGTTGAAACTTGAAACCCGTTGACTTTATTGATGATGACTATCGCGCAGACAAGGCGATTACGTTCTTGATGATTCTTGAACCAATGACTTCTTGCTGATTCCCCTCATGGGCCACCAAATAATGTTCACTCCGGCTGGCGGGTTCGAATCGCAACCGGAATGTTGAGATGGGTTTTGTGAACATCGGTGGCAAATGAAAAACTATTGATTTCACTTGATGGCTTGAGTTATTGTATCCACATACACAATTGACCGTAAATTATGTTTTGAACAATGAACTGATGAGTTATTCCGTATTTTACATGAGTTTTAATAATTGAAACCGAGAGCTGATTTTAAAGGCATTCTGCCGACTAAATCTCTTTTTTTTTTTTCTAACAATTTTATTGGCATGGCTTTCTAGACTTTGTGCCATATCTTCATTTTCATTTTATATTTTGTTTATCTTATTATTTTTATTTTATCTTCATTGTTTATAAATGTCTCTTTATATCTTTCCAGTGGTATTTTTAATATATTTATACAGCGGTAAAAAGCAGTCTTTACTTTTCAGAATTACGTTAAGGCGTCGGGATTCAATATTTTTTGACATTTCTTCGGATATGTCATAAAACTCACTTGCAATCGCAAGAATCAGGCGTTGGAGGTTAAATCTATCACAACTAAATATAATATGTTCTAGTGTTCCTGGGAGCTTTCGACAAGCATTGCAAATTGAGTCTTCAATTATGTTGAATCTATTCAAATGAGCGGGTGCGGTGTTATGCCCAAATCGTAGTCTGTTCATTGTTGTAATGAAGTCTCTACTAGCAGTCTTCAGCTTATAATACCAAGGTTTTCTAGGCAAGTCTGTTTATTCAAACAGACTTGCCTGCCTGCTTCCATACCACTTTCCTTTATGCTCTTGATCTTTTTTCCAAAACCTTCTCCATGCTTCATTTATTTCCATATTAATGTCAGTATAACAATCAGTAAAAGGAGGCTTAACAACAACATTTATATCTATTGAATTAGTTCCATTATATGCAGCTTTATCGGCAATTTCATTTCCACTTATCCACATGAAAAATACTTCTTTTCCCTTCCAGTATTTAAAATAATCTTAGTTTTATAAAGCAAGTAATTAGATTTAAAGTTAATATTTAAACCTTTTAAACTGTTAATTAAACTTAGAGAATCAGTAAGGATTAAAAACATTCTATATTTGTCTAAAGAATCAATGTGCTTTAATGCTTCTAAAACTGCATATGCCTCAGCAGTAAATATACTACAACTATTATCTAATACGAAACTTTGTACAAATTTAATTTGAGGGTCATAAACAGCACTACGAACATGAGACTCTCCTTTACTCCCATCAGTATATATTTTATAATACTCCTTATTGTGATCTAAGAAATTAAGTAGATCTTGATTATTGCAAACTGAGGCATCAATAGATTTTGGTAGTTTAAATAAAATATGAAATTGTGTTGAATAGCATGGCCATAAAGAATCAGAAAATACTTTATTATAGTTACTTTTTATTTGTAGAAGTACTTGGGAGAGTTCTGGATATTGGTGGTAAAGAAGATCCTCACCAGTTATTGCAGGAGTGCTATATTGAACAGGATAAGGTAAAATTTTGTTCATTACTAATTGATTCTTACAGGATAACAATTTTAAACAAAAGCGTTGAGCTAAGAGTAATCTGCGAAATGATAATGGCATTATTGCTGTTTCTACTTCCATAGCTCTAATAGGTGTAGAACACATAGCACCTGATATTATTCTAAGACCCTTATTTTGTATAATATCTAATCTATTTACAAACTTACTATTAATATTAATATATGCAAGGCAACTATAATCAAAATGACTCCGGACAATCGATTTATACAGAATTGTAAGAGTCTTAGGGTCTGCACCCCATGAAACTCCAGCTAAACATCGAAGAATGTTAAGACCTTTTAAGGAATTTTGAGCAATGTATTTTAAATGATATTCAAAAGAAAGTTTCTTATCTATGATTATACCTAAAAATTTATGCCTATCTGTATGTGGAATAATTTCATTGTTTAACTTTATATCAGTGCTAGGTGAATCCTGGCTACAAAAACTACTACTCTACTTTTACTAGTATTGATTTTTAGATCCAACTTATTATAGTATGTATGTAATTCCTTTAAAGCATCATTTAAAATACTTGCAGCTTGATTAACGTTTCTGTTTGTACAATATAATATAATGTCATCCGCAAATTGCAGGATATTTACATTAGGATTATTCACATATTTACAAATTGCACTACAGTATAGATTATAGAGCAATTGGGACAATACAGCCCCCTGCATTGTCCCTTTTGATGTAGTTTTAGGCCCATGCATAATATTATTATATTTAACATATAAGGTTCTATTGTTTAAAAATCTAAATATCCATTTGCATACATCACCAGGTATACCAATTTTCGATAAAATTTTAACTAAAATTCCCGGCTGCACGCTATCAAATGCTCCTTGTACATCTAAGAAAATACATATTACATTTGATTTATTATTTTTTGCATGTTTCAGATCGGAGACAAGGGAAATAAAGCTGTCTGCACAACTTCGCCCTCGTCTGAAGCCATATTGAACATTTGGTAATATTTTATTGTGTTCAACAAACCAGTCAAGACGAGTTTTTAACATACTTTCAAGTATTTTACCTATACAGGATGACAATGAAATAGGTCGGTATGAATTAGCGTTATCTGGAGGCTTATCAGTTTTTAAAATAGGTATTACACATTGAGTCTTCCAAGATTCAGGAATAATCTGTTTAATCCATAAGTTATTAAGAATGTCTAAGAAAAGTTTTTGGACTGATTGATGAAGTTTTTTAATTAAGATATAAGGAAAGTCATCTAAACCAGGAGTTGTATCTCTACGTGAATTTAAAGAAACTGAAAATCCCTGAAATGTAAACTTTTCTAAGAGATATTTCGTATTTTCATTATCATTATGAATATTAAAATATGTTTCTAAGTTAGGGACCTCTAAGCCCTTATCTGACAATTTATCTAAAAAGGAATTAATGAAGGCATCAGAATAAGACCAATTTTTTATCTATCCACTATTTTTAAACATTTTAATTTTATTCCAAATTTTGCTAATGGGCGTTGTCCTATTAAAACTGTTACACAAACTATTCCAACCATTCCTTTTTTCTTCAGAAATTGTCTTTTTCTTTATAGCATCTAACCTCTTGTAATTGATGAATTTTTTTATAATGCGATGTTCGAACAAACTTCGGAATACATTCATCTCTTAAAGCGTTAAGTTGATCGCAGAAAAGGTTATATGTTTGTAAAGGGTCTTTATCATATAGTTTTACATTACTAAAAAAGTCTTTAGAGAGCTCACTATACTGCTTCCAATCAGTCTTATTATATAGATATTTTTCAGTGGGAGGATTTACTCTATATTTATCTACAATCAATGATATAGAAGTAATTGTTGGAAAATGATAACTACCCATGTTATTATCAAAAACTGACCAATCGCAAATTGGAGCAATACATGGACTGACAAAAGTAACATCTATAGCTGATCGATTACGATTTGGATATTGAATAGTTGTAAATCTACCATTATTGAGTATACATAAATTAGAGCTATCAATAATATCATAAAGCTGCTGTCCACGACCTTTTGTGGATACACAGCCAAAGGCAATATGATGCGCATTGAAATCACCACTAATAAAAACAGGTGTAGGCAATGAATTAATTAAATTTCGTAATCTGTTCATTCTCATGTGGCCACTTGTAGGTGGGCAATAAACACATAAAATGGAAAGAATACTATGTTCTGTAATTAACGATATAGCTATGCTTTGTAAATCTTCATAGAATTGAGTATCTAACTGTTTATATTTAAAAGAAGGACGTATTAATATTGCTACGCCACCATGCTTATTACTTGCATTACGGAAATGTAAATTGTATCCAGGAATGTTAAATAATCTATTGTCTTTAAACCACGTTTCATTTAAGAGACAAATGTCAATATTTTCATTTGCTAAAAAATCTATTAATAAGGGTTTTTTATTATATGCACTCTGTATATTAAACTGTGCTATTCGTAACTGAGACTATGATAATGTGCTATTTATATCCATAAGTTTAAGGAAGGTATTTATGTAACATATCATTAACTGTTTTACTATTAATTGGAATCCCATCACCCTTATTACTAATTTCAAGTATAGTGCGAATAATAGCTGAATTTAAATCTGTATTATTTAATAATTGGTCTTTTAAATTAATTTCAGGAGCCTGTGTAGTATGAACTACAGGTACCTTATTAATATTAGAAGTAGAGGTACTATCATTTACATTATGTACATCTTTATTTACTTGTTGTACAATTTTATTTAGAGATGTAGTTTTAATAAAATTATTATTTACATTATTTCTTGTTTTATTTACAATTTCAGAAATTGTTGGAAAGGTTTGTTCATATTTCTTGGTGTCAAGGACACTAGCATAAGTAATTTTCTTTTGTTTATCTAACATTTTTAGAATTTTAACAGGGCAAGATCTAGATACAGCCAAATGAGCTCCCCTACAGTTGGCGCAGCAGAGTTCATTAGGCTTGTCACATTCTGTGTATAGGTGTTCTCCGGCGCAACAACTACAACGTTGCTTTCCATTACAAACTCGGGCTGAATGATTAAACTTAAAACAGCGGTAACATTGCTGCAGAGGCGGAACATAATCAAAAACCCTATATGAGAATAGATCATACTGTACATTTTCAGGAAGATTATTAGATAAAAAGGTCAAGCTAACAGTTTGTAGAGGAACTCGCTGCTGCCCTACCTTCTTCGTAAAACGTCGCACAGCAATAATTTCAAAATGAGATGATAGCTTTGAGTATAATTCCTTGGTAGAAATATTAATAGGTACAAAGCGTATGACTCCTGTTTTCTCTATTTGGGCTGCCGGTATAAATGCTTTTAAATTGTACTTTTTCAGAAAAGCTGAGTTGGCCATGAAGTTATTAGCTGTGTTGGCCAGTTTAAATATAACAACAATTTTACTTGCGTTGACTCTTTGCAGAGCCACCACACCCTTTATCTCTGTCGTGAATATATGGTTCAAGTAAATTGGACTTTTGCTTCCCAATCGCTCTTTCTAAATCCTGAGATTCAACATATACTTTAAATTCAATATTGGTAGAATGTTCTGGATATTGTCGTATATAGTTAGGCTTCAAAAAAGGAGCAAAATTACTACTTTCCTGTTGCCGCTCGCGCTGTTGCTGCTCTAGATCTATACGCCGCTTATTCGCCCTCTTGGAGTTGGGTCCATCCGGACCCTCATCCTCGTCACCATCCATCTAATTGTTGTTATTCAACTATTTGGTAATAATTTTTCGTACTAGTTAGGTACAAATAACAAATTAAATCAATTAAAATTTCGGAGGAAATTATTAAAGAACTGCGCTATTTGAGTTTCCCGCCAAAAATCCGACATGAATCTCCATTTTGCTCTGTGTTGCAAGCAACAAAATTAAAGTCTATACAAAATTACAGGGCAAATATAATGGGATAAACTTTCCTTTATGGGCCGCTGATCTGGAAGTCTATTTTTTTTATAGATAGTACTCATAAATAGAAAGCTTTTTCCAAAGTTTCAAAACTCGGAGCATCACGGTTTTCGAGAAAAAAAAAAGTTTAAAATTCCCATACATATTTTGTTTTGTGCAAATTTTAAGGTTAGATAAATTGTCATGGTAAACGTCAAAGTTCACATTTCACGTTCCGTTGACGTAGAGGTGTATTTTATTAAATTTGAAGTTATATTTCTTATTTAAATATAATTTTATTTTCACTTACTCACATATTTTATTTGGTGTGTAATTAATGTGCACAATAACCATGGTGTTTTGGGGAACCGACCAGTGGGGTCACACAAAACACGGTTCACTCCAGTTTATGCTTTTATATTTATTCGAACATGAAACACACTAGGTATGAAATATCCATATATATTACAGGAATAACACTAGCAACTTATCGATGGGCTCTAGCATGGAGTAGCGAGCTGCACTTTTAAATGTTCGCGACTGGTGGAATCAGAAAATTATCTTCTGGTTCTTTTCAAAGTTTCTTTCTCGAGAGTGAAAATCTTTCTGTCTAAATATATTTGTGGCGGTCTTTTTCCTCCAACCTTATTGGTCCGTCAATCTGACAGCGCGCGGCTCTGTTCGGAAACGCCACAGTGTATTATGCAAATACATTGACTTTTTTACACAAAAAATACCGAGTTTTGTTTTCACTGTGGAACGGAACGTGAAGCGACGCCACGCTTCTTTGTGTTAACTGTCAGTGTTAGTCATCGTATTTTATTGACTAACTGTCAGTGTTAGTCATCGTATTTTATTGACTAACTGTCAGTGTTAGTCATCGTATTTTATTGACTAACTGTCAGTGTTAGTCATCGTATTTTATTGACTATGTGAATATCCGAAATACCCAAAACCGAATCAGAGTACCCATTATCCATGTGGTCTTTATGAATTAGTCCAAGAGCGAGCGAAGCGAGCTCGGGCACTTAGGGCACCCCGACACGGACAGGTTAGGTTCGTTCTTCGTGTTAGGTTACTTTAGACCCTTTAGACAGAAATAGGAGCCCCGCGCAGCGTGGCTCCGTCAACATTGTTGTTAAATAATAATTGTAAAAACTTTAACCATGGTTATCTCCATAACCATGGGGCTCCGAGTAGTGGGGTTAGTACAGGGGGGTAGCCCCCCTACCGCCAAATCCCTACCCCCCTTCCCGCATCAAAAATCGATAGAAATTTATGAAATTTTTATTCTAACCTCAAAACTTTAACCATGGATATCTCCATAACCATGGGGCTCCGAGTGGTGGAGATGGTACAGGGAGGTTTTCCCCCTCCTCCCCCCCTTTCCCCGCGCCTTAAATCAGCGGCCCATAATGGAAATTTTAGCCATATAATGAGTTTATGGAATTCAGAACTTACATCAAATAATTAATAAAATAAAGAAAACATGTTAATTTGCACAAACACGCCTTAAAGTAGTGTCGTTCCTCTAAAGTAGTGTCCCAATGTTTGACATCTTCCAGCAATCCAAGGGCCTTGCACGCAGACTGAAATGTTGGATGGAGGATGCCATTCACAGTCTTCAAGTCCTCAAAAGATGTCGGACCTCTAACCTCATGAAGTAGCGCAGGCGTTGGTGGTAGCACTCTGTATTGTTTGGATGAATCGTGTAGACCCTACCTAGAGCGTGCTCTTTCTTTACTCCGGGCCAGCCCTCTACCTTTTCCTCCTGGTTTTTTTTTTGTTGTTCCAGACATAGTAAGAAGGGACTTAGTAAAATTATGCGTTTTGCAGATTTCAAAAAAAGCTAGTAGCTATGTTTGAGGTGGACTGTTTATTTTCTGTGACAGGTTATTAGAGGTGAAGTATACTCGCTGACCGTTTTCAAGATGAACAGCGAGATGTAAAACGGGGGGGAACCTTTCATGAATGGGAAAGCTTAAGATCCTCCAAACTGCTTCAGAACTACTTAAGTACTGACCGCTTTCGTAGATTTTCACTTCATCTTTCTCATTCTCCAGAGTAAAGGCCGCTTGGTCACTACCCTTGTTCACGTACTTACAAATATATTTAATAGATTTAACAGAGTTGCAGCAGTCAACATTAATATGAGCATTGAAAGTACGTGATAGGACAGGATTGTAAGGCACTACCCAGTGGTTGTCCAACTCAATTTCACAAATTTTTATTGTGTGACCACCGTCAGCTGGAGACCTCCTATATTGCGTATATATATCGTCTCCTGTCTGAGTGACCTTGAGAAGTGGTCGAGGTTATCTCTTAGTGCAGCTACTATCTTTTATGCAGGGTGATTTGTAGTTTAAACTACCGCAAGGACTATGTATCTACACTGATTGGTTGGTCGGGTTGTTCGATGAATACCGCGGGTGGGCACTTAAAATGTGACGCCATGCGTGGATAAAATCGGTCGGCAGTGAACGCCAGATTGTTGAGATCGTAAGTCCGGGATTATCGGTTCATCGTACAATACGAGCCTTTGTTCTTTGACTGTAAATATCACCAAATAAACATTACTGTAATTTGTGCTTCAACCTAAGTTTTACTGGTTTACCTGAGTATCCCTACATCATGGAACCTACACCAAGAGAAGAATATGTCCATGATATCGCTACGCTCACGCTCCCGCCGTCATCTATATATATAAAAGGCAATGTCCCGACTGACATATCAACGCCCAGCCTAAACGACTAACGATAGAAGTTTGAAATTTTTAGAAGATGTTGATTTTATACTGTAGGCCTCATTTAAGAAAGGATTTTTTTACATTCATCCTCTAAAGGGGTGAAATAGGGGATGAAAGTATGTATGAAACTCTGTCATTTTTAATTTGAAATGAATGAAATTTGGTATTTAGCCTCTACATATAAAATAATAAAATACGTCTGTACGCTATTTTTGAATTTCATCACCTAAAGGGATAATAAGGTATGTTAAAGTTTGAATGAAAAATATATTGTTCATTACAAAAATTAATTGAAATTTAGTCATTCTGCTCTTCAATAAAATTAAAGAAACACGTGTTCGAGGATTTTTTGAGTTTCATCCCTTGAAGGGGTAAAACGGGATGTTAAAGTTTGAATGGAAACTAAATTGGTTATTATCAAAATTATTTGGAACTAGCTGTCCCACGCGGCTTCGCTCCCGTCAACTGGCTACGTACCTACCCTACCCTACACCTACTCTACACCTACCCTACACCTACCCTACACCTACCCTACACCTACCCTACACCCACCCTACACCTACCCTACACCTACCCTACACCTACCCTACACCTACCCTACACCTACCCTACACCTACCCTACACCTACCCTACACCTACCCTACACCTACCCTACACCTACCCTACACCTACCCTACACCTACCCTACACCTACCCTACACCTACCCTACACCTACCCTACACCTACCCTACACCTACCCTACACCTACCCTACACCTACCCTACACCTACCCTACACCTACCCTACACCTACCCTACACCTACCCTACACCTACCCTACACCTACCCTACACCTACCCTACACCTACCCTACACCTACCCTACACCTACCCTACACCTACCCTACACCTACCCTACACCTACCCTACACCTACCCTACACCTACCCTACACCTACCCTACACCTACCCTACACCTACCCTACACCTACCCTACACCTACCCTACACCTACCCTACACCTACCCTACACCTACCCTACACCTACCCTACACCTACCCTACACCTACCCTACACCTACCCTACACCTACCCTACACCTACCCTACACCTACCCTACACCTACCCTACACCTACCCTACACCTACCCTACACCTACCCTACACCTACCCTACACCTACCCTACACCTACCCTACACCTACCCTACACCTACCCTACACCTACCCTACACCTACCCTACACCTACCCTACACCTACCCTACACCTACCCTACACCTACCCTACACCTACCCTACACCTACCCTACACCTACCCTACACCTACCCTACACCTAGCCTACACCTAGCCTACACCTACCCTACACCTACCCTACACCTACCCTACACCTACCCTACACCTACCCTACACCTACCCTACACCTACCCTACACCTACCCTACACCTACCCTACACCTACCCTACACCTACCCTACACCTACCCTACACCTACCCTACACCTACCCTACACCTACCCTACACCTACCCTACACCTACCCTACACCTACCCTACACCTACCCTACACCTACCCTACACCTACCCTACACCTACCCTACACCTACCCTACACCTACCCTACACCTACCCTACACCTACCCTACACCTACCCTACACCTACCCTACACCTACCCTACACCTACCCTACACCTACCCTACACCTACCCTACACCTACCCTACACCTACCCTACACCTACCCTACACCTACCCTACACCTACCCTACACCTACCCTACACCTACCCTACACCTACCCTACACCTACCCTACACCTACCCTACACCTACCCTACACCTACCCTACACCTACCCTACACCTACCCTACACCTACCCTACACCTACCCTACACCTACCCTACACCTACCCTACACCTACCCTACACCTACCCTACACCTACCCTACACCTACCCTACACCTACCCTACACCTACCCTACACCTACCCTACACCTACCCTACACCTACCCTACACCTACCCTACACCTACCCTACACCTACCCTACACCTACCCTACACCTACCCTACACCTACCCTACACCTACCCTACACCTACCCTACACCTACCCTACACCTACCCTACACCTACCCTACACCTACCCTACACCTACCCTACACCTACCCTACACCTACCCTACACCTACCCTACACCTACCCTACACCTACCCTACACCTACCCTACACCTACCCTACACCTACCCTACACCTACCCTACACCTACCCTACACCTACCCTACACCTACCCTACACCTACCCTACACCTACCCTACACCTACCCTACACCTACCCTACACCTACCCTACACCTACCCTACACCTACCCTACACCTACCCTACACCTACCAATATATACACACACACACAATATATACAGAATATATTTTGATTGTGTCTCGTTTGGAATTATTTTGGTTACGTAGAATAGATTTTGCGATTTCTTGTGATTTGAGGTATACTTTTATTGGGCGTGTTTTATTTGCATCATACTTTCCCAAACGCATGATCCTGTTTGGCTCGGGGTAGTCAATTAAGGTAATCGACTTTAGCAATTCCACGACTTCATTTTTATCTGCAGTTATGCGTTGGTCTTTGTTCGAAGATGATGGTTCTGGTATACCACTGATAATAATATTTTTGCCTCGTAATTCATGCTCGTTGATTTCTGCTATGATATTTTCTTGGGTTTCCTTTGGGAAAGATACTTGAGAGGATGCTCGATCCGAGTTTAGCAATTGAACTACATCGTTGATCTCTTGAACTTTTTTCTCGGTTATGCAATTGTCATTCCGTAGCGATATTATATCTGATTTGATATTGCTTTGTTCGGCAATGAGATTGTCCGTAGTGGATTTAATACCGTCAACTCGTTCCTTAATTATTGCTATATCTGCGGTGATTGATTTTGTAAACTCGCTTTGTGTTGTGGTAAGAGTTTTTATCATTGACATTATTTCAGCCATTTCATTACGCATTTCACTAATTTCTGTACGAAGTTCATAATCATCCATCTGCCTCTGTTTGATTTTGCGATGAGTTATTTTGGAAGTATCCGAGCATTTGGATTGAGAATCGACATCGTGGCCACTTCCAGTTTTTGCGCGTACTCCACTCATGATATCTTTGTTATGTTTACTCACTCAGTAGGTGGTTCGACTGTTGTACTGTGACGTCCTGCTAATTACTTGTGTGATGGGGTAAGAAAATAATAGCCTCGTCTCTTTCTTGCGGGGGCGAAGAGCAGCTCCCGCGCTGGTATACTGTCGATTTCGACAGTGTTCTCGGAAGAAAAAAGTCGTAAGCACTTATACGCGGCACAGTTTATTTTGGAAGTTGTCGTTGGTATAGTTGAAACAGGTTAAAACCTACTTCCGTACTGATGTTTTAAGTTATTATATTTGTAAATATATATGTTACGGCTAATACCCGAAGTGCGGCTACATCTAGTTTTAGCCGGTTAGAACTAGGTGTAGCCACTTACTCTTGGTTAAACCTAGTACGAGCCGATTGTTTTCGGGTAAAACTAGGTCTAGCCTTCATCATGCCGGCTACAACTAGGTCCAGCCATTCCCTGTTGGATAAAACTAGATGCAAACAAGTTGAAGCAAGTAACAGGCGCCTGGCTCAAGCGAGACGCGTCGCGCTCGCGCGCCCCTGCCGCCCCGCCTCCCGTACACCCGCGTTTGCCCTTGCGCTTTGAGTTTAGTACGCGTTGTGCCGTTGTACAAAACAGACGTACTTTCTTGCTTTTGCGCACTCATACGTTCGAATTCAGAATGGCTATGAATGAAGACCTACAGACTATGAAGTCAAGTTTTTTGGAACAGTTTCAGTGTTTATTAGCCACAAAACATGGTGAAAATCAAAGCTATATGAATGATGTGCAGTATTCCAAGTTTATAGAAGACGTTAAAGCTGCAAAAATAACCACGAAACGTTCTACGTTACAATATCGCCGTTTGAAGCGCTTCGATGTTTGTTATATTGGCGACATCGAAAAGTTAATTTCTCCTGTGTCGAGCACCGAAAATTCCGAAAATATCAAATATTTTGTCAAGAATGAAGACTTGTTTGATGTTCTTCATGAAATACATCTGTGTGTTGGGCACGGCGGAAGAAACAGAATGGTTGCAGAAGCTAAAAAGAAGTATGCAAATATTACTCAGGAGGCGATTCTTTTGTATCTTCGTTTATGTAAGCCATGTCAAATGAAACAAAAATCTACCAAAAAAGGCCTTGTTGTAAAGACTATTTTATCCAGCGAGCTAAACAGCCGTTGCCAAGTAGATTTGATAGACATGCAGACAAACCCAGATGGTGACTACAAGTTTATACTAGTTTATCAGGACCACCTCACGAAATTCGTAAAACTTTAAGAAAGATAGTTCTACACGTAAAACCACTCTTGAATATCATGATGACAGACTTCAAAAGCTGGAGGAGTATTGGAGTGAGTTTAAAAAGAACGACATCCAATTAGCTTTGTTTGAAGGCAAGAAGTCTGGACCTTATTACGCATTTACGAGCGTCTGGAACAAATATACGAAGAAACGAAGTGTATTATAAAGAAGTCGAAGCAAAACTTATTGGCGAAAATCGATGATGAACAATTTGCTTCGTTTAGTCAATTACAAAAACAAGAAGATAGTTCATGTGCCCAAGAAAATGTTCCAGAACAACAGGAGAGCGATGAGATCGCGGCCGATGTGAAGAACACGTCATACAAAGAGTTAGCCGTGGACCAACAGACTAAAGATTTGATGAATGAGCAGCGGTCAAACATCAAGGCGTTTGAGAGAACAGTACGGAACATGGACATTGAAAATTTAAAAGAAAAGTGGCAACTTGAAGACAAATTGAGGACAATAACGCAACGTTGGGAAAAAGTCGATAGTACTTATTGGAAACTTGATAACTTGTTGGTCAACACGCAAGCATTTGAAAGTGATTACAACAGATTAGAAAGGCTGTATGAATTCACCAAGGAACAAATAAACAAGAGGATTTGGGATAACAAACATCAGGAAAAGTCCACGCCCAAAATTGAACTTCCGATTTTCAGTGGTAGCTATGCCCAGTGGACAACATTCAAGGACTTTTTCGTGGAAATTGTGCATCGCAACACTTTCATCTCAAATGCTCAAAAAATGCAACATCTGAAAGCGAAATTGAAGGGAGAACCCGAGCGATTAATACAGCACATGAACATCAGTGCTGATAATTACGAAGCTAGTTGGCAGATTCTTCAACAGAGGTATGATAATAAGAGGCTATTATTTACCTACCAGGCAAACATTTTACTAAGTCTACCCAACATACAAACCCCAACGGCATCTCTACTGAAAAGGATGCATGACACGACCATAGAGTGCCTTCAGGCTATTAAGAATCTGCAGTACGACACTTCTAGTTGGGACCCCATAGTAGTTCACATACTAATGCAAAAGCTGGACGCAGACACACGCCAGTCATTCAATGAATCCATGAAAAATCAAAGGGCCACCATTAAACGAGTTTCTGAAATTCATTGAAACCAAGTTCATGTCAATGGAATCGGGCACAAACACCAACCGCCCAAAAACAGTTCATAATGCAACATACAGCAAGCCTAAGGTGCAGCAACAGACCGTTCAAGGGGGAACTAAGAACGTGCCGAGAACATTCCATAACAAACAAACATTTCATCATTCCTTCATAACTTGTCCGAAATGTAATAAGCAACACGGGCTCTATAATTGCAGAGAATTTTTATGTATGTCACCAGAAGAAAGGTTAAAGACCGCAAACAACCTACATGTATGTCTAAATTGCCTATTTAGTCATAACGGCGAAAAATGTTCGACGGAAAAAAAGTGCAAGCACTGCGATGAGCCGCATAGCAGCATTTTGCATGAGGCGATTGGAGTTGCAAAATCGCGAACCGGCAGGGCTAATGTAGGTCAACAATTGAACACGCATTTAGCACATGACAACTCAAATGAGGTACTGCTAGCCACGGCCCAGGTCAAAACAATAGCCTATGATGGAACTACGATCATGTTACGCGCCTTATTAGACCAGGGCTCTCAGGTTAGCCTAATTACAGAAAATGCTGCACAAAGATTGCAGTTAAAACGAAACAAAATGAGCGCGGTGGTGTCAGGTGTTGGTGCTTCAGCCACCACCAAATGTAAAGGAGTGCTCCATCTTAAGTGCCAAGCAATTTATAATGACTTCAACATTAACATTAATGCACTTATTATGAAAACAATAACAAACAAACTGCCAAATAAAACAGTAAATAAAGGTAGTTTTGAACATATACAACATTTACAACTCGCTGATCCTGATTTCAACATACCTCAGGATATAGATTTGCTACTAGGAGCCGATGTATATTCCGAAATACTGTTAGAGGGGTTAATAAAAACAAACACGTCATCCATCATAGCACAACAAATACAATTAGGCTGGGTAGTATGTGGTAATTACAAAACGTTCAATTGCCATGTAATTGTCAACAACATTCAGGATCTTGCCCAATTCTGGGAACAGGAGTCTATGCAAGAAAACAGAGATGATTTGGATCCTGACAACAAGTGCGAATAGCTGTACAAAGAGACAACAACACGACTTCCTGATGGACGATACCAAGTTCGTCTCCCCCTCAAGGACAATTTTATTGAACACTTAGGAACATCGAAACCACAGGCCATCGCTCAATTTCAACAACTAGAGCGAAAGATGGCAAAAAATCATGCGTTTGCAAAAGATTATAAAGCTTTCATGGAGGAATACGAAGAAATGGGCCACATGGAGCAAGTCGAAAGCAACACTAGGAACAAAAACATGGAGTATTTTCTCCCGCACCACGGGGTTGTGCGGCCAGGTGCTATCACAACGAAACTTAGAGTTGTGTTCAACGCGTCAGCAAAAACCAGTTCAAAACACAGTCTTAATGACTTAATGGAGGCGGGACCGAATCTACAAAAAGATATCCTTAGCATCTTGCTGAAATGGAGACAATACAAATACGTCTTAACATCAGACATTGAGAAAATGTACCGATTATAATGGTACATCCGGAACATCAACACTTACAGAAAATAGTGTGGAGGAACTGTCCACGGCAACTGCTAAGAGAATACCAACTACGTACAGTCACCGCTGGTACTAAGGCCGCTCCCTTTCTAGCACTCCGAACACTTCAACAGCTAGCAATGGACGAAGGTGACAAGTACCCGGACGCTAAAAACATCTTACTCAACCAATTCTTTGTAGACGATGCGTTATTCGGAAAGGATACCATGGACGAGGCCCGAGATACAAGAGACCAACTTATACAACTATTGAAAGAAGGAGGGTTCAATCTCAGAAAGTGGTCGAGTAACGAACATCAACTGCTAGAAGATCTGCCAGAACATATGGCTAGCCCAGTCAGTTTAAGCTTTACAGAGGCATCAGCTTCCAAAGCTTGGCATGGGATCCGAAACAAGATGAATTTATATTTTCACCCACATTAAAAAACAAAAACAACATTGGCATTAACAAAAATTCGTCAAAACGGCAAATCTTAAGCGACATATCAACAATTTTTGATCCTTTGGGGTTGCTATCTCCAATAACAATCAAGGCAAAATTTTTATTCCAACACATCTGGAAGTACAAAATCGAATGGATGATACTGTTCCGGATGAAATAGAAAAGGAATGGAGAACACTAAAAACTGAGTTAACAAACATGCAACCTTTCAAAATTAACCGATGGCTAGGATTAGAAGCAAACAACGATTGGGAATTACACGCATTCTGCGACGCATCGGAAAAAGCGTTCTCGTGCGTAGTGTACAGCAAGGTTACAGAGGGAAAACAGCAACAAATTGCATTGGTTGCGGCAAAAACAAAGGTTGCTCCAATCCAAAACCAACAAACACTTCCCAGACTTGAGCTATGCGGTGCACATCTGTTAGCTCAACTGGTCAAGAAAATAAAACATTGCCTCGATAAACCTAACATTAAAGTAACAGCATGGACGGACTCAATGATCGTGCTTGGCTGGCTAAAGGGCGATGTCTCGCGATGGAAGGCCTATGTCGGTCACAGAGTTCAGGAGATAACATCAGTAGTGCCCGCAGGGAGTTGGAAGCACGTAAGATCGGAGCAAAACCCAGCCGACTGCGCGTCACGTGGACTACTACCTTCTCAGTTACACAAGTATCCTCTGTGGTTTGATGGACCCGAATGGCTTAACAATGAAATCATCCCTTAAACATATGACACGTTTAAGACACCAAACATTGAAGTTAAAAAGGTGCATGCAGTTACGTCAAGAACTACTGAAAACATGAACTTTGTAACAGAACTCCTTAACAAGAACAGCTGTATTATGACTATAATACGCATCGTAGCTTGGGTGTCGTGTTTCATAACAAACACGTCACGAAACAATCGTAACAGGGAAGACGCAGCTATGAATCATACAAACATGAATGACGCCCCCGCGTCAAAACAATGTAATTTAACACTCGCTGATATTCGATGCGCCACTAACATAATTATAAAACATGTACAAAATGAACATTACGGAGAAGAAATCCAAGATTTAAAAACAAAAGGAAGGGTAAGCAAAAATAGGGGACTTCAGAAACTTTGCCCTTACCTAGATGAAAATAACATTTTACGCGTCGGAGGGAGATTACAGAATTCAAACTTACCTGAAGAAACAAAACACCCGTTATCATCCCTAAAAACAGCAAGCTGGCACATCTTCTGATTGCCCGTGCGCATGTTATAACACTACACGGTGGAGCGAGACTAACTATGGCTACATTGAGACAAAAATATTGGATAACAGGAGGAAATAACACGGTTAAAAAAATACCTGCAAGACTGTGTAAAATGTTGTCGCTTCAAACCATCGAAACAATACCAATTAATGGCCGACCTACCCAGTGAGAGGATAACGCAATCACCACCATTCTATCACACAGGGGTGGATTTCACAGGATTTGTTAGTGTTAAACTAAACAAGGGTCGAGGCGTCAGAACGAGTAAAGGTTATGTCGTTGTATTCGTTTGCATGGCAACAAAGGCGGTGCATTTGGAACTCGCATCAGATCTAACGTCACAAACATTTATACTGGCTCTCAACCGCATGACTGGGCGACGAGGCTGTCCGAAACATATTTACTCCGACAACGGAACAAACTTAGTGTTAAACTAAACAAGGGTCGAGGCGTCAGAACGAGTAAAGGTTATGTCGTTGTATTCGTTTGCATGGCAACAAAGGCGGTGCATTTGAAACTCGCATCAGGTCTAACGTCACAAACATTTATACTGGCTCTCAACCGCATGATTGGGCGACGAGGCTGTCCGAAACATATTTACTCCGACAACGGGACAAACTTTGTTGGAGCCGAAAGGGAGTTAGCTAAACAACTGCACATCTCACAAACATTTAACAACGACACTTTATCGAAAAGGAACACCGAGATGGGGATAGAGTGGCATTTTAACGCCCCAAGCTGGCCGACTGCGGGAGGACTTTGGGAGGCTGCAGTTAAGTCTATGAAATATCACCTAAAGCGTGTCCTAGGAGAGCAAAAGTTAACATATGAAGAGTTTTTAACACTGCTTGCTCAAATAGAAGCCTGCATGAACTCTAGACCACTTTGCCCTTTAACGGAGGACGTGGACGATATTGATTATCTTACTCCAGCACATTTTTTAATTGGCCGACCAGTGACATTCTTACCAACGGAAAATTTCGAAAAACAAAACATCAACATTCGACATAGGTGGCAGTTACTCAACAAAATGAAACAAGGGTTTTGGACCAGGTGGTCGTCAGAATACCTGCAACAACTTCAAGTTCGTAGTAAATGGCTGAACAAAACAAATAATTTATCAATAGGGGATATAGTCTTGATCAAAGAAGACAACCTTCCTCCTGCGAAATGGGCACTTGGGCGAATACAGGAAGTTCACCCGGGGAGAGACAATCTAGTCAGAGTTGTGACAATGAAAACAAAAACAGGGCCACTTACAAGACCAATAACAAAATTAATTAAACTCCCAATACCTGAATCGCATATAGAAATACCTGACACCACCACCAATGACAAAATCTGCACTGAAAAACAAAAATAGACAAAAAATTACACCAACAGGAAACAACGAGTTAAATCAAATAATATAAGTTCCAGCCTGCTATGTATACTCTTAACATTACTGACATTATTTAAGACCACATATCAAAGCAACGACGCCATAAACATCACACCGTTTGAACCAAATAGAGCAGTGTACTTTGACAAAATCGGCAATTTGCAAAGCGTACATGATGACTGGAAGATTGTTACCTACTATAATATGACGTCGTACTGGCAAGGCATGGAAAACATACATAGAGTTGTAAAACACCTGGGCGAAAGGTGTGAGCAATTTGCATACCAAACGATGTGCAAAACAATTATGACTGAATTCAAACAGGAACTCAACGAACTTGATCATAACAATTACATGGGCAGACAAAGGGACGCGTTACCCGAGGACTTGTCAATGGAATAGGTTACCTTGCAAACAGCCTATTTGGCGTGCTAGATGAAAGATTCGCAATACAATATAAAAAGGACATAGAAACATTGCAAAATAACAGAGATCACTTATTGAACCTAATTAGGGGTCAAACATCAATCACATAATAACATTTTAAAGAGAAATGAAGAAACGATGAACTCTCAATTTAATCTCTTAAACCAACATCTTAACGCTACCGAGAACTATTTACAAAAATTGGGAAATGATGTTGAGCAAGACGAAGCTTTGAACTATTTTAACACCATGGCTCTGACTAGTTCAACAATTCTGTCTAAACTACGCCACATCCAACACATGCTCTTAGACACAGCTATTAACATTCACCATGGTCATGTAGACACCAGACTTTTACCGCAAAACCAGCTCTTTCAGGAGCTCAACATTATCTCTGGGCAGTTGCCACAACAATTATCGTTACCCGTTGACAACATTCAAAACCAATTAGCTGACATATACAAACTACTAGAAGTAAAATTCAGATTGTTTGATAAATATTTTATCATCAAAATTACACTACCATTAACAGGCGACACTCCATTCACTATATATAAAACAGTTCCTATTCCGATGATAAAAAACAACAAACATTCACTAACAATGAAAACAAATTCAGAATATGTTGCAGTGAATATAAGAAAGGAGACATATATGCAGCTTACAGACAGTGACCTGGATCATTGTATTAAAATTGAACCAAGTACATATGTATGTTCACTAAACAAACCAACACGTAACATGAGAAATCATCAAATTCCATGCGAAATTGGTGCAATAACAAACATTACATTATCAAAATGTATCTATACATCCGAATCCTGCAACAATAAATGGACACCATTACGAAATCCTAACACCTGGCTTTATGTCTGCTGCACGGATTGCCAACTCCAAATCATCTGTGAAGGTCGTATGACTACTAAGGCAATACATTTAACGGGAATTTTAGAAGCCAAGGAAGGATGTATAATTAGAAACAACGAAGAAACATATTACACTCAAGTTAACTACGCAAACAAAATCTATGTCAGCCCGGAAATACCACTAATTGATCTAGAAGACATCAACAATTTAACGTCTGTCCAGCCACTTGATTTATCAACTGGACAACAGAACACGCAATTTGTAAGACACGATTACGAAAAACTTCATAATTCGTTGAAAGAATTGGAAGATCAAACGAAAAAGGCTGAAATGTCGCAACACGATGTGCACCAATACATCGTATCATATTCTACGATGGGACTTCTGATCTTGTCAATAGTCGTCGCGGGAGGAGCCTACGTGTACTACAAACGCTGCGGCAAGGTCACCGTCAGCGCCGCCGGCGCGTCAGCCAGTTTACCGCTGCGGAAGCCACCAAGAGCTGAAGCATCCACTGAAAATATTGAACTTACCTACGCGAGACCTCATCCTTTTAACATTTGACTTATATTCATTTTTTAGTCACATTGTTTTAATTTAATATTTTTTATTTACACTGGGAAAATATTATTTAATAAGTTATCTTTATTATTACCTTTTGCCCCGCCAAGATGTACGGTTAGCAACCGCACATTGTATTTTGGCCTAGTTAAAATACTGCAAATTTTGTTAATTTATAACATGTAGCATCGGCACGTACGCAAGTACGTCAGTCTTCGGTTTGTATCGAGCTCGCGCAACATTCAACATTTTTTATAACATTTTTACAACATTTTTATAACATTTTTCTATAACTTTATTATTACATTATTTTAGTGCAATTTAGTATTAAATACCTTTTTAACATTAACATTTATTTTATTGAACATTTAACATTAAGTGTAAAGGCTCCTGCCCTTACAAACTGGAATTTCATTCCACCCCTAAGTCCTCATTGGGGTGGGGCGTGGGAGAGACTCATTAGAAGTGTTAAAACTTCACTTAAGGTCATTTTAAAGGAGCGTGCACCGAAGGAGGAAGTGTTAATGACACTTCTAGCAGAGGTCGAGAATATCGTTAACAGCCGCCCTTTGTCACATGTCTCTGTGGAGCCAGGTAGTTCTTCATCTTTGACACCTAATCATTTCCTTTTAGGATCTTCCTCTAACTTGCCTGTTCTAGGTTCCTTTGATGACACAGACCTGTACCTACGAAAGCAGTGGCGCACTGCACAAAGGTTAGCGGACATGTTTTGGTGACGTTGGGTGCGAGAAATCTTGCCTGAAATGTTGCCAAGGAAGAAGTGGCACCAGGATCAGGCGGCACTCAAGGTAGGTGATCTTGTACTCTTGGTCGATCCTGACTTGCCGCGCAACGTCTGGCCCAAGGCTGTGGTTCAGCGAATTTTTCCGGGAAAAGACGGACGGGTAAGGGTAGTGGAACTTAAGCCCAAGTCAGGCGTCCTGACGCGGTCCTATCCCATTGGCGGATTGAGTGCTGTATCAGCACTGAAGTGGGGAGTGTTAGCGACGCGAACTTACTTTGCCTAAAGGAAATATAAATTATACTGTTTCTTTTGAATATTTGTAAAATAAAACCTTAATTGTACATATCTGTTTAATATGTGATTGTGAGAGACATATTTTGTATATTTTGTGTTCATTTCTTGTAAATAAATATGAAGGCAGGAAGAGGGTTAACATTCGGTGCTGTCCTGTAAATACTACAAAGACTGACATTGAAGTAAAACATTATCACGTAAACGTGACACCATTTGAAAGTAAGTGTTCAGAATCTATATCTTGTTACGACACTAATTCTATTTCCTGTAACAAATCTAATCGCACAGATAAATTTCTATACCTCATTCGCTGTTTCCATTTAAATCAGGAAGAAAAAAATCTCTCTTAGAATGTAGCTCCCAGTACACAGATATTATCTTCCATATCGAAGGTGAACCCTTAACCTTCACGGACACTAAAGAATACACTATTAATACAGGTGATGCACCGCCTATTAATGTCAAATCATATTGTTTCTCCGAATGCCATAAAAAGGAAGTGGACCCCCAAATTCGTAAAATGCTAGATCAGGATATCATTAGACCTTCTATTTCGCCTCGGAGTGCTCCATTTGGATAGTACCGGAATAGATGGATGCTTCAGGCAAACAAAAATGCAGAGTAGTCATTAAACCAACGCCGCGCCGTCTCAATGACGTCACTGTCTCCGAAATTTATCCGCTGCCTCTTATCACGGATATTTTGTACCAATCCTGCAATTCTAAATATTTTAGCAAGCTGGACCTTACTAGCGGTTATCATCAAATAAAGATCAACCCCAATGATGCGCCTAAAACAGGTTTCACAGTTAGCACAAATTCAAGCATGTCTGGACACTTTAAATTTACCAGAATGCCTTTTGGGTTGAAAAATGGCCCTGGCACATTTCAAAGTCTTATGAATACTGTGTTATCAGGCTTACAAGGCCTCTATTGCTACATCCACTCAGACGATTGTATCATGTACAGTTAAAAATTTAGAAAATCACATGCTTAAATTTTTGTATTTAACAAATTTCGTGAATATAATCTGAAACTCCAACCGGACAAATGTGAGTTTCAAAGACATGAAGTGACTTACATTGGCCATATTATCACCGACAAAGGTGTATCTCCAAATCCTGAAAAAGTGAATGCCGTATCGCAATTTCTAATTCCCCTAAAAAACCTAAAGATATTAGTAATTTCTAGGCGTAACGTTAATGATAACGAAGTAGACTCCTTCGCTGGCGCCTACAACTTAAGGAATTTGTACGATATTACGCTAAAAACAAGGTCGCCTCAATTCCAACGCCAATACGTTATCCCGTTGCCCTATTAACTCTATTGATGTTAACAATTTAAATAACTCTACTTATGAACAAATGGATTTGATTTTATTCGCGCTCGTTCGTAGAATACAGACGTGCTCGTTAGCAACATTTAGGCTAAGTTCAGATGAACACGCGACGACGCGCGGTTGGCTCGGCGCGCGGTTTAAGATTGTAACAAATCAATGTTGTTGTGTACATGACCGCGCGTCACCGCGCGTGCTCGCGCGCACCGCTATGCACCGCGCGCAAGATGTCGACCCGCGCGCCACCGCGCGGTGACGCGCGGTTTAAGATCTACACTCCTGTATCGACCTGTTCAGTTGAACCGCGTGGATTGAGGACTTTGAGGCGGACGGACGCAAGGAGCGACGAAAAAAATGGAGGACGACATATCATTGGATTTACTAATAGACGAAATTGAAAAAAGAGATGCGATTTGGAATCTTAACTCGAAGGACTATACAAATAGAATAATAAAAAAAAACCGGCCAAGTGCGAGTCGGACTCGCGCACGAAGGGTTCCGTACCATTATCGCAAAAAACGGCAAAAAAAATAACTTTTGTTATATGGGAGCCCCCCTTAATTCATTTTATTTTATTTTAATTTAATCATTACTATTTTTTTAAGTGAATATACAACTAAATATTCTGTGAATATCTCAAGCGTCTACCTGTTTCTGTTAAAAACGGCAAAAAATCACGTTTGTTGTATGGGAGCCCCCCTTAAACATGTATTTTCTTCTGTTTTTAGTATTTGTTGTTATAGCGGCAACAGAAATACATCATCTCTGAAAATTTCAACTGATAGTATTTGTTGTTATAGCTGTAAAAATATAGGCTGGCAACATTCACTAGTTCCTGCGAATCACTTTTTAAGTATAGATGTCACTACTAATATTTAGTTTTTTAAGTTGGAAATTAGACATTCTGTTATACTCTGTGATCTGTGTATCTATCGTGAATAATAAATTATTAGAAACGTAAATAAACCAACAAAATATGAAACGTATTTTGTATCTATGGCAGTCTATGACAGTGTAAGTACCTCACCTAAGTGTCAATATGGCCGACAAGAAAATGTATTCCTTGTAAAACAGTGCTTTGTAACAAACAGTCTCTAATAAATAATATGTCGTCTCGTCTCTTTGTGAGTTTCAATAAAACCGAAGAATAACCCAAAGTCATATCCATACGACCTCTCAAAAGGTTATGGGCACAGTCATTGCTTACGACCTATCGTGTTGGATTGGGTAATATAAAATACTACGGACAAGTAGTAGTAACACGACGGATCTCAGGGCTCCGTCGGTGACCGGTGCCAAGGTCAATATCAGAGTACGACAGTAAAGGATTGCGGTAAAGCAATTATAATACAACGATGGATTTCGTTGGAAATATGGCTAATGGCCAAAGTCATCAGCAATTGGAAGGTGTAGAGAACTGGACCACATGGGTATTCAAAGTCAAGGCCATCCTTAGGGCAGCAGAACTCCTGGGTGTCGTAGAAGGCACAATCAAGGAAGGCGGCCAAGAGCACGATAAATGGATGCAGAAAGATGCAAAAGCACAAGGAATGTTGGTCACACGCATATCCGACAAAGTTATACCACAGATACTGAGCTGCAAAACAGCAAAAGAGATTTGGAATAAACTACATACAATATATGAACAACGTGGGGAGTTATCAGTACATATTCTCCAACAGAAATTCTTCTCAATCAAATTTGAAGATTAAACCGTATCAGAGTTCTTAGGACGGTTTGAGAGTCTCCTGTGTAGATTGAAAAATCTGAATGCTGAAGTAAGTGAAACCATGGCCATCACAAAGATAACTTCATCGCTACCGGCACAGTATCAACACTTTGTGTCTGCGTGGGAGTCGGTGCCAACTGAGAAGAGGACCATGGATGAGCTAGCGGCAAGGTTGCTGATTGAAGAACAGCGTGCTACTTCCAAGCATGGAGAAGAAGAGTCATCTGCGCTGGTATCCAAGCCTACAAGTAATGCAAGAAAGTGTTATCAGTGCGGGAAAATAGGACATCTCAGAAAGGATTGCAAATCAAATAATAGAGGTAATAATTATTGTACTTATTGTGAGAAAAATAATCATAAAAGCGTAAATTGTTGGTTTAAGAGTAAGAAAAATAACAATAACAAAGATAATGTTAACAATAATAGTCAAAGCAATGCATTTTCTGTCTGTGTTTTATAGCCGGTTAGAAAGAAACAATAGTTGTTGGATAATGGATAGCGGTGCATCAGAGCACATGTGTCATGATATAAGCTTATTTACAAAATCTAAAAAGCTAGAATGTCCTAGGTCAGTTTTAATTGGTAACGGTAAAGTCATACAAGCCATAGGCATTGGTATTATTTCCTTGGAAGCTTATACAGGTCATGAATGGATAAATACAACATTAAATAACGTTTTACATGTTCCTGATATTAAAATGAATCTTTTCTCAGCTAGCTCAACTGCAGATAAAGGATATGTTATGACAATAAATAATAAGTGCTGTTATTTCACAAGGAAAGTAATTAAAAGTGTGTGTGCATTAGCATATAGAGAAAATAACTTATATATTATTGTTCGGTCGTTTTAAGTTTTAGTTGCCTCAATACAAAGCTTCAAAGCAGTGGTGTCGTATCATTTAATAAAAATATTAAACACTTCCACAAATCACAAGAAACCTTATGTCGTGAACATATGGTCGCAAATCGAGCCGCATACTTACCACTACCGGCACACCTGTGGATCATTAGTGAACAAAAGGCAGCCGCATTCCAGAGATAAGAAGTCAACTTGTTTACGCAAAATTGTGCAGTGTTTTTATGAACATAGATTTTTATACAAGTTTAGTGTGGTTGGCAATTCATAATTTTCATAACACAAGTGATTATCAAGTACTTTATTTACAACATAGTAAAACGATACAATGGCTACTTTAACTACTGAACAACAAAGATATTTGAATACGCTAGAAGACGTGGCAAAACTAATACAAAAAACCCAAGTTAACTTAAAAAAATGTCCTAAAGTGAGACTTACAGACGGTTACATAAGAGCTAGAGTGAAGTGCATTGAAGAGTATTGGAGTTCTTTTAAGCAAGCACATGAGATGTTGACACAGTGTACTCCGAGAGACAAACGAGGTGAAATTTCATATTTTCTTAATGAAGACTTTTTCATCATTGAAGACTTGTACCTTTGCTTACAAGCAGACTTGACAGACATGTTGAGCAAGCAACAGCCAACAACAATGGAAACTTCAAGCTCATCAGGATTTCAAGGGCAATGTTCAGTCGTAAAACTGCCTCGGATTCAACTGCCAAACTTTTCTGGAAAATACGAGGAGTGGCCTACATACCAGGACATGTTTACATCACTTGTGCACAACAATACATCAATCAGTGACGTTCAAAAGCTACATTACCTAAAATCTAGTGTTACCGGTGAAGCTGAAATTATATTACGGCACATTCAAGTTACGGACAGTAATTACGATCAAGCATGGCAACTGTTAAAAGGCAGATTCGGCAACAAACGTGTTATTGTGTTCTCTGTTTTGAAAAGACTTTTTTATCAAAAGAAAATCACCGCTCAGACAGCTAACAGCGTGAAGACATTATTAGATACTACGACAGAGTGCATAAATAACCTCAAAAACTTAAAAATTAACACCGATTCTTGGGATCCGTTTATTATATTTCTGGTGATTCAGAAGTTGGACCAAGAATCACATAAAGAGTGGGAAACTTTTGCTTATAAGGAAAAGTCCGAAGAAGTGCCATCATGGGAAGAGTTAAAAGGTTTTTTAGAATCTAAATTTAGAACTTTGGAAATGATACAACCAGTGACAAATAAAGATCGCACAATTAAAGAGCGATCGTACCATGCCGTGAATGTCGTTAAGGATAAAAGCTGTGTACTTTGTAGTGAAAAGCATACCTTATGTCATTGTAAGGAGTTTATTAAAATGGATCTTACTCAACGTAACAACTATGTGAAAGAAAAACAACTTTGTTTCAATTGCCTGCTTCCGGGTCATTCAGTTTACAAATGCAAGGTACCAGTTACTTGCCGTATATGTAGAAAACGTCATCATTCCTTGCTTCACAAGGCGTCGAAGGCTCCCATAGAACCAATACAACCATCGACACCTCTACAACAAGAAGACAATAAGGAGGCTATAACAAGTCTTCATGTTGGTGTTGGAGTAAGGGGAAGAGCATTATTAGCAACTGCACTAGTTCAAGCAAAAGGAAAAGGGGAACATGCGACACTGCTAAGAGTTCTCGTAGATCAAGGTTCGCAAGCTAGTTTCATAAGTGAAAAGGCAACTCAATTATTGAAACTTCAAAGAAAATCAATTGAAGGTACTGTAACAGGTGTGGGATCTATTCAAGCATCAATTAAACACGTGGTTCAGCTAAACATACTATCGAGAAGGAAACCAGAATTCAACATGCACGTCGAAGCTTACGTCATGCCAAAGCAACTGACCACGAGAATACCACACGAAACAATAACTGTTCACAACTGGCAGCACCTGAAGGGTCTTGATCTTGCTGATCCAGAGTATAACAAGCCAGGCCCGATAGACCTGCTACTTGGTGTTAAAGAATATGTACGAATAGTCGAACAAGAATTAATCAAGGGTCCACCAGGGTCTCCATGTGCACAAAAAACAACCCTAGGATGGATATTATTTGGAGAAATAAATACAATACAAAATGAACATTCATTTCTTGTCTTGCATCACCAGATAGATGTCGATAACATGTTAAAAACACTCTGGGAGATAGATACAACCACAAGGCGAAAGAACACAAAGGAAGAACAATTATGTGAAGACATTTATCACAAAACATACACAAGAAATGAACAAGGAAGATTTATAGTGAAACTACCGTTTAAAACAAATTGTATTCAATCTACTGAAGGAAACACAAGAGAAATAGCTAAAACAAGGTTAATACAATTAGAAAGAAGATTTACTAAACAACCTAAGTTAAAATGTGAATATGAAAAGGTTATAGACGATTACAAAAACTTAGGTCATATAGAAGAAGTACCTGAAAAGGAAATATATTCAAGAAAATCAGTATACTTACCCCATCATCCAGTTTTGCGCGAAGACAAAGAAACCACGAAAACCCGCATAGTTTTCGATGCATCCTGTAAGGGAACAAATGGCGTATCATTAAATGATGAACTCTTACCTGGTCCAGTGATCCAAGAAGACCTACGTAGCATAATCTTGCGCTGGAGAATGCACGCTGTCTGTTTCGCTGCAGATATAAAAAAAATGTACAGAATGATAATGTTAAACAAGGAAGATGTTGATTTTCATAGAATCCTGTGGAGAAATGAAAGCAATGAAGAAATAAAAGACTATAGATTACTTACCGTTACATTTGGGACAACTTCAGCACCTTATCTTGCAGTGAAGACCTTGATCCAACTTGCACACGAAGAACGAGATAGCTATCCACTAGCTGCTGACATTACATTGTCTGATTTTTATGTCGATGACATCATGTCGGGTTGTGACACTATAGAAGAAGCCATAGAAGCTAGTAATCAACTTGAGGCTATGTTAAGCAAGGGAGGTTTTGAGTTGGCGAAGTGGTCATCAAACAACATCGAATTAATGAAGTCGATGGATCCAAGCAAAATTTCTTCAAACATTCAACTTGATATAAACCTAGATGGTACTGTGAAGGCGTTGGGTATCACATGGAATCTGGGTACTGATCAATTCCTCTACAAAATCAGTCTCGATTCACCCCCATCTATTATTACCAAAAGAAATGTTTTATCTGATGTGCAAAAGCTCTATGATCCGTTAGGATGGATATCACCAAGCATTGTGCTCTCTAAAATGTTCATTCAAAAACTATGGTTAGTTGGCATACACTGGGATCAACCATTATCAGATGAATTAACCTCAGATTGGTTGAAAATAAGACAAGATTTCGAGAATGTCAACCAAATTTCTCTAAACAGATGGTTACACTCGTATAGCAGCAATATTAAAGCAATTCAACTGCATGGATTTAGCGATGCTTCAACTAGAGCCTATGCAGCCGTTGTATACTGCAGGGTAGAACAACAAGATAGTACAGTACACACAAGTCTAATTGCTTCGAGAACCAAGGTTGCACCACTAAAAACGTTATCTCTTCCTCGTCTTGAGCTTTGTGGAGCACTATTGTTGTCAAGACTTCTAAAACATGTCACATCAGCCATGAAAATTCCATATGAACAAACCTACTGTTGGACAGACTCAACGATCGTACTGGCGTGGCTTCACGGTGAACCTCAAAAATGGAAGACCTTTGTTTCAAATCGCGTGGTAGAAATCAAAGACAATACAAACAACATACAGTGGCATCATGTTGTATCACAAGAAAATCCTGCCGATATAGCATCCAGAGGAATGTTTCTAACAGATCTGAAGAAAGAGAAGATGTGGTGGAAAGGACCAGAATGGCTATCAGAAAATAAGGTTCACATGAAAATACCAGAAAATACAGAGACAGATTTGGAATTAAAGTCAACATGTTTTAAAGTTACAATTACAACAACAACAAAAAATGAAGAAAAACCAATTTGGGAAAGATTTTCTAATCTAACTAGAATGAAGAGAGTACTTGCTTATTGCCGAAGATTACTTAACAACAAACACAAAGAAAGGTATTTGACTACAAATGAAATGAACGCTACTTTACAAAGTTGCATAAAATACTATCAGCAGTCAATTTATGAAAGAGATATCGAATCCATTAAGAAAAATGGTAAAGTGAGAAAATCAAGTTCGTTAATTAGCTTGACACCATTTTTAGACAAAAACAATCTGCTGAGAGTTGGTGGTCGTTTACAACAAGCAAATTTGCCAGTCACAGTAAAACATCCCATAATAATACCGAGTAATCAACATATCACTACATTGTTGATTAACGAAGCACACAAACAAACGTTACACGGTGGTATACAAGTTATGATGACATACATAAGAAGTAATTATTGGATAATTGGCGTAAAATCAGCAGTAAGAAAATGCATAAGAAATTGTAAGGTTTGCATTATTAATAAAGGCAAGGTAAACAACCAGTTAATGGGTGAATTGCCAGCTGTAAGGGTGACCCCACAGAGGGCCTTCCTAAACAGTGGAGTCGACTATGCAGGTCCAGTGTTAATAAGAACATCGAAAGGGCGAGGGCACCATGCTACTAAAGGGTACATCTGTCTATTTGTGTGTATGGCTACCCGTGCCATACACCTGGAAGCCGTAACAGACTTAACGTCTCAAGCATTCCTGGCTGCATTTCGGAGATTTGTTGCACGTCGAGGTCTATGCCATCATCTGTTTAGCGATAACGGCACCAATTTTATTGGTGCGGCAAAAGAACTCAAAGACCTTTTCAAAGCAAGTGAAAACAGCATTTCTAAGGAAATCGCCGAACATTTAGCATGCGAAGGAACTACGTGGCATTTTATCCCGCCGCGAATGCCAAACTGTGGCGGCCTCTGGGAAGCCGGAGTACAATCGGCAAAAAGACATCTAGCTAGGGTTAGCAAAAACACAACACTTACTTATGAAGAAATGGCGACATTGCTAACACAAATAGAAGCTTGTCTAAACTCCCGCCCATTGTGCCAGCTGGACAATACTATTGAGACGATGTCACCACTAACACCTGGTCACTTTTTAATAGGTGAGCCATTACTCAGTGTTCCTGATTATGACTATGAAACATCAAACATCAACCTATTAAGTAGATGGCAGTTAGTACAAAGAATGACACAAGAATTCTGGCAAAGATGGTACTCTGAATATCTGCACACTCTGCAACAACGGACCAAATGGCAATCAGCCATCCAGGCACCTACCGTGGGAGACATTGTAGTCATCAAGGAGGAAGGTCTACCACCCGCGAGATGGCTCCTAGGAAAAATCAAAGAGCTGCATCCTGGAAAAGATGATTTAGTAAGAGTAGTTACTGTGCAGTGTAAGGGACAAGGTGAATTAAAAAGGGCTTTATCTAAGTTAATATTCTTGCCTAAAGAAGCTCATTAAATTGTTAGCTGTTTTAAACACAGTTTGTTTACTTATACTTAACTTTAGATATGTGAAGGTACCTACTATTTTGTAAGTATGTAAAATGGTCAGGTAAAATGTTAAAAGATATTGTTTGTCAACAAGATAAAAAACTGACTAGGAACTAAACTACTAATGTATAGCTATATACGTTCCATTTACTTTAGCAAGTAGCTATTCGAGATAACAATATGTGCTTGGCCACCTGCGTGCCATAGCGTATAACTATGTACATAAATACTACTTTGTTTATTTTTAATGCTAGCTACTCAACTTGTTGTGTCATAATAACACTTACCTACCATTAGATCGTGTAGTAAACAGAAATGTTAGTACTTACTTATTTATATACTATATGATGCATGTTATTTTTTATTTACATACAGTTCACTTGAAATGTTTATTACCTTAATAAGCTATATTTACTTTAACAAGTTGTAAAATTTAGAACGAATAGATTGTATGTAGCCCAATTAATTGTTTTTGTAAAAGGACATAGGGTCCTTTTGGTGGGCGGTATGTTCGGTCGTTTTAAGTTTTAGTTGCCTCAATACAAAGCTTCAAAGCAGTGGTGTCGTATCATTTAATAAAAATATTAAACACTTCCACAAATCACAAGAAACCTTATGTCGTGAACAATTATGAAGTTTAGATTACATAATGTTGAAAATGCTTGTGTAGGTAAATCAAACAATAGTCTTACTGAATGGCATGAGAAAATGTGTCATCAGGACATAGAACAGGTAAAAAATATATTAAATAAGAGTAACATAGATTTCAGTGTTAGTAAACAAGAGGAAATAACATGTGAGCCATGTCTTCCTGGTAAATTACATAAAAAACCATTTCCATTGAGTATAAATAGGGCAGAACGGCCCGGTCAGTGTTTACATATAGATTTATGTGGACCTATGGACTCTACCTCATTAGGTGGTGCCAGGTATTACTTACTTATAAAGGATGACTACTCAAAGTATAGAACAGTATATTTTCTTAAAAAAAAGTGTGAAACTGTTGATAAAATAAATAGTTTTTTGAATTTTGTTATTAAAAACTTAGAATATAAAGTGGAAATAATTAGATCAGATTGCGGTTCAGAATTTATGAATAAAGAAGTGAAGTATTTATTAGATCACTTAGGCATTGTTCACCAAACTAGTGTCCCTTACACACCCCAACAAAATGGTTGCATAGAACGTGAAATGTGTACAATAACTGAAGGGGCTAGGACAATATTATTGTCAAGCGGTCTGAATAAGAACTTGTGGGCAGAAGCGGTTAACACAGCTGTATATGTTATCAACAGAACGGGTAAAAGTAGGATTATAATAAAACGCTTGGATGTAATTCACAGACTAACTTTATTTGAAAAGAAAGGTGGTTAGAAATATTGACAGTTTGACATATCTTATACTAGGTGTCGCTACTGTGCAGTTAAGTTATTCATCATTATATTTTAACACACTCCCTTGATGAAATAACCTAACCATATAAACTATTAACAACAAATGAGACATCATAGCATACCAAAAAATTCTACAAACTTATAATGTTTTTGGCAACTCAAACTTTTAGTTAAAATGTCGGCTGGCATGTCATTAGTATTTAAATAATCTATTTTTACATTCTTATTTTCAACTGCAGTTCTAACAAAATGAAACCGTACATTAATGTGTTTACTTCTTTTATGCATTACACAGTTTTTGGTTAACTTCAGAGCGCTTTGGTTGTCATTATACAAACATACAGGTAAGTCATTTCTACATCCCAGTTCGAACAATAGATTTTTTAAATAAATGGCCTCCTTGCTTGCCTCACATATCGCCATATACTCTGCCTCTGTGCTAGATAAGGCTATTGTTAACTGTTTTTTACATTCATATGAAATTACACCGCCAGACATTTTAAACATATAACCTGTGTAAGATTTTCTATCTGAATCATCTGATGCCCAATCAGCATCTACATATCCCATCAAATCTAAGTTGTCTTTTACATATTTCAAACCAAAATGTTTTGTTTTTTTAAGATACTTTAAGATGCGTTTTAAATGCTGCCAATGGGTTTCATTAAAATTATTATTAAATTTACTTAAGTAACAAACAGCATATGAAATATCTGGACGTGTCAATATTGACAGATAAAGCAAACTTCCTATCAACTGTTGATAAGGATATTGATAAGAACAATTTTCTTCCTTTTTAAGTTTTAAATTCACTTCCATCGGTGTACTAACTGGGTTACAGTTTTGCATATTAAATTTAGTTAACAACTGATCTACAAATAGTTCTTGGTCTACAAAAAGTACATTATTTTCTTTTCTTACTCTCATACCTAAACACTGACTTATCTGTCCTAAGTCTTTTAATTTGAATTTTGATTTTAATTCAGTCTTAAGACATTCAGTTTCCTCTCTACTATCAGAAAAAATAAAGAAATCATCTACAAATAAAGCTATAAATGTTTTAACTTTGTCATTTAGCTTAACAAATAAACAAGGCTCATACAGTGATTTTTTATAACCTATGGCTTGTAAACAGTCATCTACTCGCTTATACCAAGCTCTAGCTGACTGTTTAAGTCCATAAATTGCTCTTTTTAATTTTAAGACTTTGTTTTCTCTATCAGGACACACAAAATTTTCGGGTAAAGACATGTAAACAGTTTCATCTAAATATCCATTTAAGAATGCAGTGGTAACATCAAGGTGGGTAATATCTAGGTTATATTTAACACTGAGTGCAAATAACAGCCTTAAGGTTGAATATCGAAGCACTGGTGAAAAAGTTTCTTTATAGTCTATTCCAGCTTTCTGCGTAAAACCTTTTGCGACTAAACGGGCACGATACCTCACATTTTTATCACTGTCTAATTTTTTTTTATAGACCCACTTGCACTTTACCACTGTAGCTTGATCTGGTTTGTCACATACTTCCCAAGCGTTGTTTTCTTTAAATGATTTTAGTTCTTCTTCCATTGCTTTGACCCAATCTTGTGATTCTGGTCCATTTAAAGCCTCTTTCTGAGTTATCTGGTCTCCATACAGGTTGATATCCTGTTCAACGCACATATTGCTGGAACCAAATCTGTCAGGCTTCCTTCTGATTCTTACTTCATTTCAACATTCTGATTAATATTCTTGATTTCCTTTGCAGGTATACTATCATAGAACTCATCTGAAGTACTACTGTTTGTATCTTCTACTACATATGTACTGTCATCATGACTCAACACTGTATCTGTAGACTGTTCAAAAACAGCATCCCCAATCTGCTCTTCAGGGCTCCCTGACAATTCCTGATGTTCATTAACTACTGCTTGCATCATTTCTGAATTATCAGTGGGCTCCATGATAGTAACATCTCTACTTGTGGTAACTTTGCCTGTGGCTGGGTTATAGAGCCGATAGCCTTTAACATTATCAGCATACCCTACTAAGTAATGCTTAATAGCCTTTTTATCCCACTTTAGGCGTTTTGCCTTGGGGACATGGTTCATTACTATACTACCAAAGATACGGATGTGACTTACATTTGGTTTTTTGCCATTCCATAGTTCATAAGGAGTTTTCTGATTTAATCTGGAAGCCAACGATCTGTTTTTTAGATAAACAGCTGTGTGAACTGCCTCTGCCCAGAATCTCTTTTCAAACTTTGCATCATAGAGCAGACATCTTGCTTTTTCAACTATGGTGCGGTTGAACTTCTCGCACATCCCATTTTGTTCTGGGCTGTAATGATTTGTTTTCTGATAGATTATGCCATATTGTTTCAGGTAATTTTCCATTTCATTTGAGCAAAACTCTGTGCCATTATCTGTTCTTAAAATCTTGAAATTAGTAGATGTTTGTTTTTCAACCATGACCTTGAATTCTTTAAAGGTTGCAAAAACTTCACTTTTTTGTTTTAAAAAATAAACAAACGACATTCTGCTGTAGTCATCAACAAAAAGCAAGAAATATCTAGACAAGCCAATTGATCTGGTCTCCATCGGTCCACACACATCAGCATGTACAATTTCAAGAACCCTCTCACTTCTATGACTGCTCTGTGGAAATGGTAGCCTCGTCTGCTTACCTTCGCAGCATGTTGTGCAGTTGTATTTATTGCTTTCTGCTTTGTTCTCATATGTTAATCCTTCTACAGCAACGTTCTTCATGACATCCATATCTCTGCTGTTGATATGGCCAAGTCTTCTATGCCAAATCTTATTTGAGGTTGTTGTAGCTGAAGCTGCTAATGAACATACTGAACTAGTGTTGAGTCTGTACACCCCATTTACCAAGTCTGCTGTACCGATCAACTCATTCTGCTGATTTCTTATATAACAATGTTCCTCACTGAAACTAACTTTGTTACTATTCTTTATCAGCTGACTGACAGATAATAAATTTGACGTGAGATCTGGAACACACAACACTTCTTTGACAATAATATCGTATTGTAACTTGCCAATAACTGTTGTAATCTGTGTATCTCCGGAACACAACACTGGCATAGTTGTTTTGTTTGCAACTATAATCTCCTTAGTTTTTAGGTTATGCGACGTGTTTTTTATGTTGTCTTGACTGACCATCATGTGAGTGCTGGCTCCCGAGTCAATGTACCACTCATGTTTGCCAAAATTGCCGTTGAGAAAAACTGCACTGAACGCATTCATCGGTTTTTCCTTTAATATTGGGCATTGATTTTTATAATGGCCGGTCTGTTTACATTTATAGCATTTAATCACTTTGTCTTTGACAATCTTTTCTTCAGTTTTGCCAACCTTACTCGTTTTTTTTCGTTGCCAACCTTTAGATGTCATGAACGCTCTTTCTGACTCAATGCTGCCAACATTTTCACTCATATCCAAAAGTTTAGTTTTTATGACGTCAGCGGTAATGGCGATACCCGAATGTTCAATGGCCATTATCATTGGCGAAAACTTTTCGGGTAGACCCGCCAACAACAATGACCCAATCCATTCTTCGTTAATCTCGAAGCCTGTTACTCTTAATTTATGCGCCGTATCTGTGACCTGAGTCACATAAGCCGTCATTGACTCACTGCTCTCGAGACGAATTGAAATAAGATTTCGCAACAAACTTATTCTGCGTGTGAATCCTGCATCATCAAACAGCAATTTTAGCTTCTTCCACACACCCTGAACTGTAGATTCGCACTTAATGTGAACATACAAGGATGAATCAATGGTCATCACTAACTTTGCTTTTGCTCTCTGATCTTCAACGCTAGTTGTAGCTTTTTCAACGCCATCTTCTTTCTTGTTAATATCGACGCCTTCCAATATCAAAAAATTCTCGGCTGCGTACGCCCACTCATCGTAATTTTCACGTCCCTTGAGTTTCGGTACGTTAACGAGGTAACTTCCAGCCATTTCACTGATAAAATACTAGATAACTTTTGAAAAATATGGGTCTGGGCCCATAACCTAATAAAACGCTTGGATGTAATTCACAGACTAACTTTATTTGAAAAGAAAGGTGGTTAGATATATTGACAGTTTGACATATCTTATACTAGGTGTCGCTACTGTGCAGTTAAGTTATTCATCATTATATTTTAACAGATTAGAAATGTAACTCCATATGAACAGTGGTATAATAAGGGATCATTTGATATAAATAATTTAAATGTTTTTGGAACAAAAGTAGCAGTACATATACCAGATCAAAATCGTAAAAAATGGAATAGTAAAGCTGAAATAGGATATTTTGTAGGTTATAGTGAAACAACAAAAGGTTTTAGAATTTATTTTCCGCATAAAAATGATGTTTTAATAAAAAGAGAGGTTACTTTTTTGAGAAATAATTCTAGTACTCAAAAAGTAGGTGATACTTGTCAGGGTCACAGTAATATAACCCCATGTATGGATATAGAAAATAAAGAAGAAGATCAAGAAGAAAGATCACCATTATCAGAACCTGATGAAAATTTAGAAAGATTGATTATAGAAGAAGAAGGATCAGAAGAGGAAGAAGAAACACCTCAGGAATTAAAACGCTCTAACAGAGGCAGAGAAACAAAGAAACCAGTGAGCTTAGATGATTATGATACAAACTTTCTTGCCGTTGACATAGAACCGGTATCCTTAGAAGAAGCACTCAACTCAGAAGAAAAAGAAGAGTGGAGGAATGCTATGAAAACTGAGCTAGACACTCTGAAAGAAAATAATACATGGACAGAGATAAATAGTGTACCAGAAGGAAATAAAGCAATTTCTAGTAAATGGGTTATCAAAGTTAAACAAGTAGATAATGAAAAGGTATATAAAGCTAGATTAGTAGCAAGAGGTTTTGAACAGTCTGATTGTGATTTAGATGTGTACTCTCCTGTGGCAAAATTACCAACATTTAGAGTTTTATGGCAGTTGCAAATAAATTACAACTTCATGTCCACCAGATGGATGTTGTAGGAGCCTTTTTACACGGGGAAATTGATGAGGATGTATACCTAAAATTACCAAGCGGTGAAATCTGTAAATTAAATAAATCATTATACGGTCTCAAAAAGTCTCCAAAATACTGGAATAGAAAGTTTGATGAGTTTATGAATAAAGAGAATTTTGGTAAATCTAAAAATGATCATTGCTTATATTTTAGGAAAGTAAATGAATGCAAATTATATGTTTTACTATTTGTAGATGATATCCTTATGATGTGTTCTGAAAATAAGGTTTTGGAAGATTTTAAAAGAGAGCTAGGCAGAAACTTTAAAATGAAAGACTTAGGTTTAGCAAAATGTTACTTAGGTATTGATATTGATCAAAAGAAAGGTACAACGGTGATTAGTCAGAAAACATATCTTACTAGAGTTTTAGAGTATTATAACATGTCAAATTGTAAATCAGCGTCTACTCCCATTGATCAAAACTTTAAGTTTGATTTATTAAAAAGAGGAAAATCTTAATCTCCAGAAATAGAGAGAAAGTGTAGACAACTTATAGGCAGTCTAATGTATGCGGTTGGTGGTACAAGACCAGATTTATGTGTATCAGTTTGTTTTCTAAGTAGATATCAACATTGTGATAGTGTTATGTTGTACAAAGCATTAAAACGTATTCTGCGGTTTATAAAAGGTACATTAAATTACTCTTTGGTATACAACAGCACAGGAACAGAATTGCAAGGTTTTGTCGATGCAGATTGGGCAAGCGACACCCAAGATAGGAAATCCACTACTGGATATATCTTTAAAATATTTGATTGTGTTGAAACATGGTGTTGTAAAAAACAACTCAGTGTATCTTTATCTTCTTGTGAGTCAGAATATATTGCATTAAGTATGGCTATTACAGAAGCATGTTGGTTGAAAAATTTGCTTTGTGATTTTAATGTTGTAAATAATGAAGTGACACTGTATGAGGATAATCAGTCAGTAATAAAACTAGCTTATAATAATGAAAATAATAAAAGGCTAAAGCATTTGGATATTAGGTATCACTTCATTATGGATAAAATAAAGGAAAAATGTCTGTTAGTTAAGTATATAAAAACACAAGATAATGTTGCTGATTTATTAACTAAACCTTTGGGTAAAACTTTATTTGAAAAATTTGTGAAGTTAATTTTCTAAAAAAGTCTGTGTTAGTTCTTTGTACCTAATGGTTGATGATGCATTTAAGTCTGGTATAAAAGTAAATATATAGGTAGGTATATATATACCTAAAAGTAACTAGTAAGATAAAATGCATCAATAGCCAAAAAGTTAGTCTTTCTTATAATGATGGTTTTAAAATGTAGATATTTGATGCAGGAAAATATATGTTGAGGGGGGGTGTAAAAATATAGGCTGGCAACATTAATTAGTTCCTGCGAATCACTTTTTAAGTATAGATGTCACTACTAATATTTAGTTTTTTAAGTTGGAAATTAGACATTCTGTTATACTCTGTGATCTGTGTATCTATCGTGAATAATAAATTATTAGAAACGTAAATAAACCAACAAAAAATGAAACGTATTTTGTATCTATGGCAAAGTCTATGACAGTGTAAGTACCTCACCTAGTGTCAATATGGCCCACAAGAAAATGTATTCCTTGTAAAACAGTGCTTTGTAACAAACAGTCTCTAATAAATAATATGTCGTCTCGTCTCTTTGTGAGTTTCAATAAAACCGAAGAATAACCCTAAGTCATATCCACACGACATCTCAAAAATAGCGGCAACAGAAATACATCATCTCTGAAAATTTCAACTGTCTAGCTATCACGGTTCACGAGATACAGCCTGGTGACAGACGGACAGACAGACAGACAGACAGACGGATCGCGGAGTCTTAGTAATAGGGTCCCGTTTTTACCCTTTGGGTACGGAACCCTAAAAAGAAGGTCACACAGGCTTAAAGAAAGTCTTTGACTTAAAATAGGGTGCACCCAGTATCGTCTTTGCTTTCGACGGCGACGTCGCAGTTTGCGGTATAAAACCCACAAGAAAATTGCCTCCTCCACGTCCATTCTCACTGAATGTTCACGCTAGACTGTCGTTGCGCGCAAGCCGCCGCCATCTGACCAGGTGAATCGCGCGGCAGCGCGCGCAGTCCCTGTAATCCAAGCGGCCGAGTGCAAGCCTCCACCTCGCCATCGAAGACGACGACGCAAATCTCAGCCCAATCAGATTTCTCGGTTGAAGTCGCATGCTCTATTGCCTCGGATGGCGAACTAAACTCGGAACAGAAACTGAAAATTTCTAACTTGTGTCGTAAAATAGGATCTGGCACTTCACAGATGGCAGTCCTATACCAATCTCTGAAGCAGAAAGCAATTCTAGCACACGATATGATTGATGCCTTAAAAGAAAAATTTATTTTGCAATTTGACTGAACACATCTCGGACCTCAAGCGGACGATTAAGGATTCTGGCACTGCGGGCAATGTTTCGTTTGCCTACATGGTGAAAAGGGTTCAAATGATTTCATTCGACTGAACAATAAGCTCTGTGGTCATTTATCCTAGTGACAAACTCAAGTCCAGTGACGAAACTAAAGACATGGTAACAAAAATCATACGACCTGATCAAATGAAGCTGAATGTACGAGGTGTCCGCAAGACCAAAAATGGAGGTGTTATTATTAACACAGAGACCAAGCATGACCCTGAAAAAATCAATAACGCTGTCCAGATTTCTACATCTGGACTAACCGCCAATGAGCCCAACAAGCGCAAACCACGGATCGTGATTGTAGGAGTGTCGTCTACCCTGTCTGACGGCACACTTACCCGAAAAGTTGCCAGTCCATGGAGTCCTTTTTGGCCTCTGTTAAATTGAGCCACAAATGTGGGCAGAATGATGCGTCGAGCTGTAATTGCATTATTGTATTCCAGCCAATATACGTAAAGCCCTAATTTCGACGTCAAGGCTGTTTATAAATTGGACGTCCTGCCCTGTTAGGGACTTCAATCTGGTAACCAGATGCTACACGTGCCAATTATATGGTCATGCAGCCAAAACATGCAGAGAGTTCAACTCTGTGTGTGCGGTGCGCACTGCGGTGAAGCTGGACACTTGGTGTCCGATTGCACGAAGAAAGCGGACACATCGAGATGCGCAACTTGTGCGCGCTTTCAAAAGCCCAACAACTAAAAAACGGGAGACCCTGAGTGCCCTGCTAGGAAAATAGCGGAATACAGGCACATCAACTCTATCGAGTGTGAGGGCGTCTAGTACGTCATACTCAAGGTCACACGCGTTGAACGTCTGCTGCTGACACTACAATGGCCTACTTACTAACCGTCAATTTTTTGCTGGCTAAGCTCATTAGTCGTTAGCTGCAATAATTAAGTGTCTCTGTTTAATTTTACAATTCTGCTTACCAATTATAATTCACTTCATTCTTCAGATACATTTACACAGGTTGTGCCTTTAGCCTACACGAGGTATTCGCGCACGTTGAGACATTCGATTTTTCAATCGTTTTCCATTATTTTTTTCGTCTTCCCCGACTCGCCACAATCCAGTGTCAGTCGGGCTGTCACATCATTCCTTTCTTGCGCGAAGCAGCGTTCGCACGTGCCTAAAAAAGTTATAGCTACGCCTACAAGTGAAATTACCTTGTGCATCACGTCACTATGCCGAAAAGGAAAAACGTAGAAATTATCAAGCGTTACAAACGCAAGATACAGAAAATGTTACAAGAGCAGCGGAAATATAATCCAATTATTTATTCGTCGTTTTCGACATTTTGTGCATCGGTGATTCTTATGAAGAATGCGCCAATAATGTCAACAAAACCCTAGCGTTGCTTAAATGTTTAGAGTTTGTTATTAATTATGAAAAGAGCAACCTAGATTCTATCTAGGTTACAAAACATAAGAACCGACAAACCTGCCTGGGTTCTCCCAGGCAGGTTTGTCGGTTCTTAGGTTAGGTTAGGTTATGTCTATTAAGTCTATGTTTCCTTAGGTTAGGTTAGGTTATGTCTATTAAGTCTATGGTTAATGTCTATGTTTCCTGGAGACAAATTAATACTTGTATGAAAGATTCTGAACCATCTAGGTTCAGAATCTTTCATACAAGTATTAATACGCCAAACTAATATGCCAAAGGCGTTTTCAACAATTCGCCTTGCCCTAGATAATCGATAATTATAAATTTTTCACTCATTTGTTAATTCCCTTTGGTTGTTAGAGCAAAGGCTTCGTCACCAATAAAAACGTAATTTAGAATTTTGTTAGAATGATTTAAAAGTTCTGGTTCCGGAATATTCAACGAGTTATTTCTCAATTTATCGTAAAATTTCGTCTGCTCAATAACACCTCCGTCAGAATTCCTTTCATTTATACCAAATTCGCATACGATAAATTCATAATTAGCGTTTACTACTGCCATCAAGACCATACTATGGAACCCCTTATAATTATAAAAATAGGAACCACTTCCTGGCGGTGGTATAATTCGTACATGTTTTCCATCAACTGCTCCCAAGCAATGAGGAAAATTCCATTTTTGCTCGAAGTCATGTGCTATTTGTTTTCATTCTTCTTGTGAGCTTGGTATCAGAAACAACATTTTTTTTTTCAGAATGAAACAAATATAGATGCAACCTTGGATTCACCTCTTCCTCGTCCGCAATCTCAGGCTTCTACGAGCACGTCAGACCATCCATCTTCATACCTTGCACCTACTTCTCCTGTTGTCCAATCTTTACCACCTCGAAAAGTACAAAAAAGGACAAGGGATGACAATAACCTCAATAAATGAAGTCGATAATTGTATCACTAATAAATTCTCACAATCACAGCCTGACAGACATGATATTTTTGGACAAAATATTGCATTTAAATTGAGAAACATGACAAATGAGCGGCGTATATATACTAGAAAACTTATTAACAAAGCATTATTTGAAGGAGAACTGGGCAATTTAAATCGTCATTGTTATATTGTCAACCCTGGATCAAGCGCTATAAACCTACAGTCAGCAGCAGCTGACACTTCTGCTAGAAATTATGCAGTAAACTCTGGACCAGACGCTATGAACCTACAACCAGCACCTGACACTTCTGGTAGAAATTATGCAGTAAACTCTGGACCAGACGCTATGAACCTACAATCAGCACCTGACACTTCTGCTAGAAATTATGCAGTAAACTTTGGACCAGACGCTATGAACCTACAATCAGCACATGACATTTCTACTAGAATTTATGCAGTAAAGTCTGGACCAGACGCTATGAACCTACAACTAGCACCTAACACTGCTGCTAGAAATTATGCAGTAAACTCTGGACCAGACACTATGAACCTACAGTCATCTACAGCATCTCAGTACTTTTTGAGTTATACTCGAATGCCATAAATACTTGTGTGGTTATTAACTCCGGAAGTAGATTACTTAAACTATTGAGTTTTAATTGTAGGTCTATTAAGAGATCAGTAGACTGTGTAAAAAAACTGTGACACGGCGGATATAGTTGCACTGCAGGAGAAATGGCTGCTACCTCACGATATGTCCTATCTCAACGACATTCATTGTGATTTTGCGGCAGTGGGTGTCTCAGCGGTAGACACAGCGGAAGGAGTGCTGCGGGGAAGGCCGTATGGTGGGGTGGCCCTTTTATGGAGAAAGAGTGCGTTTAGTGCCGTCGAGATTATTAAGTGTAATAGTGTGCGCATTTCGGCAATCAAATGTACGAGTCAGTGTCAATCTGTGTTAGTGTTCTCAGTGTATATGCCTACGGACTGTAAGGACAACTTATCTGAATTTACTGCGTGTCTCTCGGAAGTGAATGCGGTAATTGATGATTATAATGTAGATACAGTATTTATTATGGGTGACTTCAACGCGCACCCGAGCGAGTTGTTTTTTGTTGAAATGATGAGTTTCTGTAAGGAACAAAGTTGGTCATGCGCCGACGTAGAATTGTTACCAAGTTGTCTGAACACTTATACATACTTAAGTGAGTCGCATGGAACTGTAAGATGGTTAGACCATTGCCTGGTTACGTCAATGGCATTTCAAACAATTGAAAGTATTAAGGTATTGTATGAAGTGTCATGGTCAGACCACTTTCCTTTGGAAATCACATTTAATCTTAAGAGTATACCAGGTAAAACTGTTGCAAACATAGATACAGATAAAAGAACAATATGGGGGCTAAGAAATGAGGAACAAATTTGTAAATATAGGGAGCTATGTAACGGGGCATTACGTAATATAGACTTTCCAGTGGAATTGCGGGACTGCTGTCACTACATATGTGACAATGTTGGTCATAGGCAAATCATTAACAAAATGTACGCTAACATTAAGTCTGTCTTGAGTGATGCCTCGGAACAAACTCGAAGTGTCAGTAAGTTAAATAAAAAGACGTGTATTGTAGGGTGGAACAAGCATGTAGGTGAATCTCATAGGAAGGCTCGGCTTAGTTTCAGTAACTGGGTTCTAAAAGGGAAGCCGCGTGCGGGGCCACAGTATGTGAGTATGTGTGAAACACGAAAAGAGTTTAAGAAGAAATTGAAATGGTGCCAGGATAATACCGAGCAAATAAAAATGGACATACTGGCAGCAAAATATAAAGATTTTAGCAGTTTTTGGAAAAAAACGGGGCAATTGAATCCTAAGCAGAGTGTTCCTGTGAGCGTCGACAGTACAGTGGGGGACCAAAATATTGCGAATGTTTTTAAAGATCTGTTTACTGTAGAACCAATGCCCTGTAATGTTAGTAACATAAGTAAACCAGACGTCAGACCTGGTGAGAAGTACGGTCGAATTATGCCATTAGACGTGAGGAATGTCATAAAAAAAATGAAGCGTGGAAAGTCACCAGGTCATGACGGTATAAGTATAGAACATCTGCGTTATGCAGGTGTACATCTGCCCAGAGTCCTGAGTCTATTGTTTAATTTTTGTATAGGTCATTCTTTTATACCGGATGATATGATGAAAACAGTTGTTGTTCCAATAATTAAAAACAAAACCGGGGATCCATCTGACAAGCATAATTACCGCCCGATATGGCTACAACCATGGCGAAGGTCCTGGACAGTCTCATGAATGCACAGCTGAGCGAACACCTTCAGATACATGACTTGCAGTTTGGCTTCAGGCCCAACCTGTCAACGGAAATGGCAATTATGTGTCTGAAACAAACTGTAAGGTACTATACTGATAGAAAAACACCAGTATATGCGTGTTTTCTTGACCTGTCGAGGGCCTTCGACCTGGTTTCTTATGATATTCTTTGGCATAAACTACTTGAGGAGACCACTGTGCCGAGGGAGCTGGTATCCCTCCTCAAGTATTGGTACAGTAATCAAAAGAATGCTGTCAGATGGATCAACTCGCATAGTCAGGAATATAATCTGAAATGCGGAGTCAGGCAAGGCGGGTTGACCTCCCCGAGTTTGTTTAACCTGTTTGTCAACCAGCTGATTGGCAGGCTCAGCGGAGCAATGGTCGGATGTTCAATAGACGGCACAATGATCAATAATATTAGTTATGCGGACGACATGGTTCTGCTGAGCCCGTCAGTGAGTGCGCTCAGAAGACTTCTGGGCAATTGTGAATCATATGCCCTGTCACATGGACTCAAATATAATGCTAGTAAGAGTGTTCTCATTCTATACAAAGCAGGGAACAAGGCTCCCTCGAAAGTTCCACCAATTAAGATCGGTGGGTCGGTTCTAGAGAGGGTGTATAAAGTAAAATATTTGGGTCACATGCTGACAGATCGGCTACAGGACGATGAAGACCTAGAGAGGGAAAGGAGGGCGTTGGCAGTCCGCTGCAATATGTTGGCTCGCAGATTTGCACGCTGTACCACAGATGTAAAACTGCTACTTTTCAGAGCCTTCTGTCAGTCATTTTACACGTGCAGTCTGTGGATCAGCTTTACGCGGCGGGCTTACAACGCCCTGCGTGTACAGTACAATGACGCTCTGAGGGCAGTGTTAAGAAAACCCAGGTACTGCAGTGCTTCCGCAATGTTTGCGAATGCTTCTGTCGATGATTTCTTTTCAATCATTAGGAAAAGAACTGCATCGATGATGAGCAGGGTCCGGGGTAGCACCAACACTGTCCTCAAAACGTTAGCGTGCAAAATAAACAGTCCTTTTACTGTGTACTGGGCAAGTGTACACCTGCTCAGAAATAGAAAATAGACTCCGGTAATTATTATCAACTTTTTTTGTTTACTAACAAATTACTAACACCTTGTTATGTTTTATTTTTATGTGTACTACTAACAACCTACTAACTTTTTATCTGTAAAAATGTATGGACTTTCGTCTGAAATAAAGATAAATTATTATTATTAACATTTACATTTTTTTAATAAACTTTTTAAAACTCACCTTCATGTATTCATTTCGCAACACCATGAAAATAGCTCTGCATAGATAGATAGATAGATAGATAAATCATTTATTTAGTGCACACAAAAGACACAACATAACACACAAAATCTTAATAAAATTATTACAATTGACATGTAGGTATGTTTAAAAACAAAGTGCCAACATAAAAAGAAAAAGGAAACCGAAACAAAAGTAAAAATGACACCAGTAACATTAATTTTGACAATCAAAACAATCATAACACAGTGCGGTGTGCGTCTCAAGGTTGCACCAAATGGGAGTCCAGCTCAGCACGTGTCCGGCAAATATACCTGACGCTGATATTCTGCTGGATCCCTGCAGTGACAAATGGTCGCCAGGCAGTCGTGATATGTTGGTGTTGTAACAGTGTTATGCGTAGAGTAATTCACGTAAGTATACCCGCAACTTTAATTTAGTAATTACAATAAAAAAAATATTTGATGTTTTTTGCAGTAGAAAAAGTTTCAGTTCTTAGGCGTGTTGAATATTTTATAGACTCGTTTTGATTACTTGGTTATGTATTGATAAAGTTAAATGTACAATGTATAAAATAATAAATAATCTCACAATAACCAATAAATAAATGATGGCGTAGGTCCAATTTGGCTAGACTAAAATTAATATTCTTACAATTAATATAAAATAAATACACGTTAATAACATATGCACACAAAAGATCCACAAGTCATTCAATTAATAAATGCCTATATCCTTCGCTCACAGGATTCGACCACGAGATACGCCAAACAGCCAGCTCGGGCAGTACATGACAGCCAGTTATAAATAATGGACGTGTTCAAAAAAGTGATCCCCAGTTTTTTCTGTGATGCGATAAGAAACTGCTGCAATCGAACTCTGAAAGTTATAAGGCATTTAAGATTCCTTATCGGCGGGGGAATATTGTTCCAGCATTTGGATGCGGCGTATCTAAAACTTCCCCTGAAAGCCGCTGTCTTGTGCGAGTGAGTGGAGAGTTGTTGTGAGCACTGTCTACTTGCACATTCTCGTCTACTAGCCATCCAGCTAAGTTTATTATACAGATAGGTCGGCTGCTTGTACTTTATAACTCCAAAAAGTAGGCATGCCAAGTGGAACTTACGACGCGACTTCATCTTAAGGATTGAGTGGTTATTTAAAAATGGCGTTACGTGACTTCTAGGTGGGATTGAGAAGCAGAATCGAGCGCAGGCGTTTTGCACTCTCTGAATCAGTCGATCAGTTCTTGCAAGCAGTCGAGGGCCAATAACTACGTCCGCATAGCTCAGATTAGACAGCACGAGAGACTCAGCCAGCTGAATCCGCAGCTCCTCTGAAAGATAAGGCCTTATCATATAGAGGACCTTAAGCCGGTAAAAACAAGTGCGCACTGACTCTGACACGTGCGCTTCATATCTTAACCCAGCGTCCATGTTCAGACCCAGATTACGGGCCTCACCGACTAGACTGACCGACTCACCCAGCAGGGCAACGTTGAGTGTTGCAGGCACTGCACTGATTTGGTTCTTGGTTCCAAACAGCATGTATTTAGTTTTAGTAGGGTTAAGTACCAAACCATTATTTTCAGCCCAACATGCTATCCTGTCAAGATCATCGTTTAGATCCTTTATCGCAATGTCAAAGTCACTTGGTTTAAAGGAAATATAGACTTGTACGTCATCAGCATAAATATGGTAACTACATTGCTTCAGGGCACTTATGATATCCGCACAATACAAAATAAAGATGATGGGGCCCAGTATTGAGCCTTGTGGGACTCCTCTGTAAACAGAAGTGAGTGACGAAACAAGAGATGAGCCATTGCTCAGTTGTATTTCGACACGCTGGCGTCGGTTAGTGAGATAGCTTTGGAACCAGTGAATCGTATTTTGGTCAAATCCATAGTAGCTAAGCTTTGACAGAAACAGATCTATATTTATGCAATCGAAAGCTCGCGAAAAATCAAGTAGGACAAGTAGCGTACATAAGCCCTTATCTTGTGCTGATATAATGTTATCTGTCACGTCCAAAAGAGCCGTAGAAGTACCCCGCTGCTTGCGAAAGCCTGACTGTAGCTCAGGCAGAATGTTTTTATCTTCTAGATATTTTGAAAGCTGCTGGCATACCGCCTTTTCAGCAATTTTAGAAAGGCAAGGCAGAATACTAATAGGCCTAAGGTCTTTCAAGTCAGTCGAATTTGATTTTTTAGGCAATGGCCTAACGATAGCAGTTTTCCAGATGTCAGGGAAGGTTGCTGAGACAATTGAGCTGTTCACAATGTCAGTGATGACTTCTAGTGTATGTGGGAATGTATCTGGAATTATTTTAGATAATGCTTGTTCCGAAATTTCTGCAGAAAACCTCAAATCTTGATACGATCTCCCAGAAACCTTAAAGTAGCGGTTAATCTATCGTGAGGGGGGGTATACTCTCAAGCATGACCGTGTTTTGTCGTTGAATGAGAGGCGTAACCAAACATAACAATTCACTATAGGCATTTTCCTCCATCCGTAAATAATTCCGCCAATCGCTTGGCTCATCTCTTAAATCCTTGAGTAGATGTATATGTGAATGAATTTTTCTATTCAACAGCCATTTTTTTATCGTCCGTGTTCAGTCTTTTCATGCGAGAAGCATGCGCAAACAAAACTGTGGTCAAGCATGCACGTGTGGTAGACGCTTTAGTAGCAAGTGACGGAGCGAACAGTTTTATTTATGAATAAAAAATAAAATAAATGTTTAAACATAAATAGATAAATGAGCGTTTAAAAGTTCAGATATAAAATAATAATAAATATTTTGTTTGACACAGATGGTAAGGATAAGTAGGTACTGTGGCCATTTTATAAAATTGATGTATTAAGTGTTACCGTGTCTTGTTTCCGTTGAGCATCTATCAGATACTGCCGCAAACGTGATCTTAACGTATAGAGGGTACCAAGCACTCTCAACGGTGGTGAACTGCCCGTGAAAGCCGCTGTCCTATGAGACTGTGTTGAGACCTGCTGCGCACAAAGTCTGGGCGCACATTTACGTTTACTAGCCATCCAACTGAGCTTGTAGTATAAGTAAAGACATAAGTATCAGACGAAAGGATTAAACGCTTACTTAAAGGTATTTATAGACAAAAGCCGTCGCATACCACCACCTGGGTACAAAAACTGTATTAGATTGCGTATGCGAATGACATCCTAACAGTAATCTGGGTTTGGCCAAACTTACAAAAAAGTTATCAATTTTATTGGCTTTGTGCACATCACATCGCGTACAAACGTTCTCTTTGATCAAGTTACGTAACATTAGTAGATCCCCTTCAGGCATAAAGATAACAATATCAGACACTATAAAGATGTCAGCACCTAACCGAGAACAGCCAGTATTATTCCTACCATATTTCATTTCTTTGTTGGCAACTCCAACAAATTATATAATTTTTTAATTGTATTTTTCCGTATCCTTGTGTCAAATTACTGTCAATTCAGTCGGTCTTCAATAAAAACCGATTCCATTTACGTGTCACCAAAAAGCCTGCTTTTTATTTGACTTCTACACCTGCAAAACCTCCAAGAACCAGCCCTGCTGCGATACTCCAACATATTTGTGGTCCTTCGAAGGAAGAGGATTTGGTGCGGAAGCACAATCAAGCGAAATCGTCGTGAGCATCTACGACGAACGGGCTCGGGTCGCGCCGCCTGCTACGTGCGTGTGCGTGAGTGCAAAATTCTTATTTCGGATTCAACTCATCAGTCGCCGACTGCAAGGAGGTATTTATTTATTTATTTATTTATTTATTTTATTTTAATTAGTAAAATTAGTATTTCTAATATATATCCTCAAAAAACCTCGCATCGGAGCCTCCCGGGGCCGAGGGTCGCATGACGCGATAACAAGGGTTACCTATGTGCTAGTAATTATCAAGAGGAAGCCATATTGCTGGTTCGCGGCGGGCCTATTCTCCCGCGCGCTGACGCAAATACATGACGCTATAGCTGCGAGCCAATCAGCACTCTCGTCGTGTCAACGTCAAGCAACATCCTACAACCCTATTGGACGGATCTTCACGGAAGCAATTCAAACGTCAAATTTCGTTCATTCGTTTCGTTCGAATCTTCAATCACACAAGAAAAGTTTTGCTACGACAAGTCGCCATCCGCCATCTTAACCATTGTTCCTTGTTGTAATAGACTAATTAATAGTTGTAACTAAGTATTTTAGGTTTTAAGTTATTATTGCTGTTGTTGTCGCCGCGAGGATGGACATACATTTCTGCGGATGAAACTAATTATTTTGAGAAATGAGTTAATTGTTAATTGATTTATGATATAGGTAGAAGTTGATTTGTTTGATATGTAACGTACTTTTGCATTTAAATTCAAATAAGTTATTTATTTACGTTGGCAATACTGGTGCCGCGCTGTCATCGTTCCGTTGAGCATTTCCGGAGCGATGGTGGGGTGGCACGTCTATATTAGCTGTCAGTGCTCGGTGATCGGCCTCTTTTGCTGGCGAACACCGAGCAGGTATCATTTCCGCAATTTTATTTATTTTGGCTAAAAGACTAATTATTCTGTTAATTGTATTGTGTATTATTTGATTAAACATAAATTGGCAAGCATTCCGTGTTTATCTTTTTTTTTTTTTTAATCTTATATAGGCTCGCGCTTGACCACCATCTCGCCTGATGGTAAGCGATGATGTGGTCGATGATGGAGCACGCTTGCCTAGAAGTAACCTATTCACTCTTGACTTAAAGACCCCCAGGTTGTAGCTATCGGGAAACACAGACTCCGGCAGGGAATTCCACTCCTTAGCTGTACGCATAATAAAAGTATTTTCAAAACGTTTAGTGCGTATGGGTGGGATGTCCAGCATGTACCGATGGCGCATCGCCGTACGTCTGGTAGTCCGATGGTGAAATGGGCTGGGCGGAATTAGATTATGCAATTCCATCGCACATTCCCTGAAATGAAATCGATAAAAAACCGACAAGCCGGCAACTCGGCGACGATGTTCAAGGCTCTGGAGCTTTGTCTTAACCAATGCCTCATCGCCGATGAGCCTCTTGACCCGCTTATCGATCGACTCTAGTGCATCAAGTTGGTATTTGGCAGAGCCGTCCCAGAGATGAGAACAGTACTCCATGCATGATCGAACTTGCGCTTGATACAAGCTGAGCAGCTGTTCTGGCGTGAAGTACCTTCTCACCTTTGCAAGGATCCCCAGCTTCTTGGCAGCCAGCTGAGCCTTTGCCTCAATGTAAGGGCCAAAATTGAGAGTCGATGTCAACGTAACGCCAAGCAGCTCAAGATGGTCAGTTATTGGCACGGTCACACTTCGGAAAGTTGGAGCCGGGTGAAATTGACTCTTTTTAGCGGAAAAAAGACACGCCTGGGTTTTAGCAGCATTAAACCTGACCAGATTGGCATCGCCCCATTCGGAGACTGCCTGCAAGGACAGGTTTAAGCGCTCCACCATGGCCTCCCGGAGAGACTGGACCTGAGGCCCGGTAGTACGAGCGTTGGACAAGTATCTCTCAGCAACAGTGCTGTCGTCTGCATACCCAAAGGTACCGGGTTTTAGCAAATCGTTAATGTGCAGCAAGAATAAAGTTGCTGAGAGTACTGACCCCTGAGGGACACCGGCATTAATATCCAAGTGGTCCGACGAGCAGCCATCGATAACCACTCGAATGGACCGATCTCTCAGGAAGTCTGCAATCCAATCACACAGACCACCGGGCAAACCGAATGAAGGAAGCTTACCAATAAGGCTTTCGTGCCAGACCCTATCAAAAGCCTTCGAGATGTCGAGGGAGACGGCAAGCGCTTCCCCATGCCTCTCGATGGCCTCACTCCAGATGTGAATGGCATACGCTAGAAGATCCCCAGTAGACCGATTTCGGCGGAAGCCGTATTGGCGGTCACTCAGGATATCGTTAGTTTCTAGGTATGCCAGGAGCTTAATATTGAGTACGCGTTCCATACTCTTACAGAGTATGGAGGTTACAGATATGGGTCTGTAGTTGGCCGGGTTAGCTCGGCTGCCCTTCTTGGGCACGGGCTGAACGTTAGCCTGCTTCCAAGCATTCGGCACTTTTCCAGCCCTATACGAAAGACGGAATAGGCGTGTCAAGATCGGAGACAGTTCAGGCGCACAGGTTCTAAGAACAATTGCTGGTATTCCGTCAGGGCCGCTAGCCTTGTTCACGTCGAGGTTGCGTAGCACCCTACGGACGTCCTTTTGATGGATACGAATGTCCGACATACTCGTCTCGCATCCATCAGGAGAAGGAGGGGGCCGCGCGTCACCAGGATTCAGACGTGAAGATTCCGCAAAAAGAGAGGCAAATAAATTTGCCTTATCCTCAGCGGAGTGGGCCAGCGACCCATCGGGTTTTAGCAGTGGTGGTAGTGAGGGACGGCAGAAGTTCGACTCGACCGACTTAGCCAGAGACCAAAACGCTTTACTACCTGCTGGGTAAGAAGCAAGTTTGGTCCCTATTCGGCCAATGTGGTCGAACCGAGCCTTTCGCAACACTAACTTGCAGGACTTGGCAGCCCTGTTGAAGGCCCTCTTCTTCAGACCCACGTCACTCGCCTTACGCGATCGAGCGTCGACCCAAGCCAGGTACGCCCCATGTTTAAGCGCGTCGGCGCGCTTACATTCGGCGCCAAACCATGGCCGGTCTTCGCCAGACATTGATACGTCAGAGAACGGAATGTAGTACTCCATTCCCTGACGCAACACATCCGTCACGGCGTCCGCGCACGACGATGGATCAGTCGAAGAAAAGCAAGTAGGCTGCCAAGGTAGCATGCGAAGAAAGATCGCATACCATCCCAATCTGCTGACTTGTACCGCCAAACCCGCCGGGTGCCTCTTGGGCTGGGATCGGGCGGGGAATAGACGGATACAGACTTCACCAGACAGTGGTCGGAACTACCTAAGGGTGAACCTATCGACACAGAGTATCTGTCTGGATCTGTTGTCAGCAGAAGGTCCAAGCAATTTGCTGTGTGCGAATCAACATCCGGTACCCTCGTTGCTCCCTGGACCAGCTTCTCCCGTCCAGCATGGTCAGTGCACTGGTATTGTCATGTATTAGAAAAAATTACATGCAAAATTCCACAGTTTATGGTTGATTTATCATGCATAAACATACCGACAGGAGTAACGTTAGCCGATGTAGACTTTAACATCCCATCAGAAATAAATATGCTGATAGGTGCTGACATATTCTTTCAGGTGTTGCTACCGGAGCCAGTAGAGGTATTCCAGCCAGCTGCTTCGCAATTTGCTGAACAACCAGTTCAACAACACCTGCAACCTCGCTTATCAGTACAAGGTTTGGGCATGTCATAGCTGGCGCTTTAACTGACTATGCAGTCTCTGACAAAGGTAATGTGTCGCTTTTATGTATTCATGATAAAGGTGAGTTAGAAATTAACAACACTTTGCAGCAGTTTTGGTCAACTGAATCTGTTCCACAGTATTTTATTGAGAAAGATTCAGAACATGATTTATGTGAAGGTATTTTCAAAGAAACCACAATACTTAAAGATAAAAAGTTTCAAGTTAATTTACCATTAAAGATTTCCCTAGATGAGGTTAAATATACCTTGGGAAATTCTTTTGATTTTGCACTATACAGGTTCTTAAGTTTAGAAAGAAAATTGCATAATAATCCAGGGTTGTTTTCTGATTATGATAAATTTATATGTGAATATGTGCAGTTAGGGCATGGGCACTATGTTGAATTTAACTCACTAGATTTTAAAGATAAGCCCTTATAATTTATGCCGCATCATGCTGTGTATAATGAGAATAGTAAAAGTACCAAAACTCGAGTGGTTTTTGATGCATCCATGCAAACTGACAAAAAGAAGTCACTTAATGACATCCTGCTTAATGGTGCTCCGGTGCAAAAAGAACTTTTTGACATTATGCTTTTATTTCGCTTGGGTGACTATACATTTACCACAGATATACGCCGAATGTTTCGTTGCGTTAATGTTAACCCAGAACATTCTGTATTGCTAAACATATTGTGGAGAAATAATGTTAAAGACAAAATAAAATGCATTTGTTAAATTTATGAAGGAACCCCATATAAAAGTATCGATATTTACGAAGATAGCAAGTTTAGCTTGGAATGTCAAGATGGTTGCTGGTTATTTACTGTGTATCAGAGTTCCTTTGTGGAAAATAAGGGAAAGGTTTGATTAATAAAATCACAGAAAGACAAGACTAGGTATTTATTTCAATTAGGCTTGTCAATTAATTCATATTGAGGCTCAGAGAGCTTACTGCCCGTTCGCTAAACTAGTTCTCGTGGAGAAGAAGGGCAAGAAACTCCACGGAAGCAACTATGGTTGTAAAAGTATCCATATATATCTTTTACAACCATATAAATATCGTTTATCACAATAAAGGTCTAATTCTATTATGGCCATTATATGATGAATCTTGTAATATTCCATAATGTTACATAATCAAAACAACAAGGATAAGGCAAAGAACATGACTAGCCCTTAAATCATTTTAACATCATTATAAATAAAGGCCACAACATGAAATAGAGTTTCAACACCACCATTAGCAATAATCAAGTTATAATATCAAATAACTTACGTAAAGCTTGTGTAGTCCATATTTCACAAAATATAACAATTCAGGAAATAATATCACTATCATAATATAACAACTGGTCTGTACTGGCTTGTAGTTCACGAGAAAGTGTGTCAATCAGACAGATAGATGGTCGCTACGTCCCCGTCAGGGGACGTGGCGGGCGGATTTTAGGCTGAGCCTTTACTCCGCGGTCGCGTTGCGTGCCCGTTACAACGGGCACGATCATTGTATTTAGCCTTCATGGCTTTATAAATGTTATCAGGCGTGTATACACGGCTTGCCAATAGTGTGATTGCTTTGTTTCAGTGGGAGCGTCGCGACGCCGCCTTGCGGCGCCGATATTTCACAGTACCTATGCGACACATTCCCGCGCGGTGAGACTATAGGCGAACCATACAGAGGCCGCACGAAAAATAGTCAGCGAATAGGTACTGACTCTATTGACGCGCCCATCTGAGGATGTAGGCCTCCGCCTGACACAAGCTGAAGCACGCACCGCGCGCGGCTTATACTTGTTACGTGAATATTCTATTCACGTAACAAGTAGCATGTGGAGTTGTGTATGTATGAACATGTATATACAGTGTACATAATGTCTATATTAACTTACACTGCATATGTATATATCGCACGCTTAATAATAAACTGGAATAAGACAAAACTTAACTTTTTTGGGAAATCGCGGTCAAAGTTTTGAGTCTCTAACTTGTTGAAAACATTTTGATGGTCTTCACGTGTTTATGGTGTTATTTTTATTTTCTTGGTCTTAAATTGTAGAGAGATGTATAACGAATATAGCTGGCATAATAGTTTAATTATATTATTTATATCAAATGAATAAATGAAGTTTATTTTCTAAAGTTTTGAATTAGGTCAGTTTAGTATAAAAATTTATGATCCATTTTCTAAATTTATACAAACTAATATTTAATCATTCAGTTTAGTATTAATAAATAATATAATATATTTAAATATATAATACTTATTACACTTTAAAAGTAAAAAGGAAATAAAATACTGAAATGTTTCGCAAAAAACCTTTATATTTGTTAATGTAAAATAACAGTTTATATTTTAAGTTCTATCGTAACTACTTTATTACCCTAATAACAACAGTGGTAATTAAAGTTAGTCATTACAAAATGCTTAAGAGATCTAGCTTTACGTAATTATGCTAAAGAACATTAAACATTGTAATACAAAAGAATAAAAACTGTCCAGCGTTGACCAGCCATGGTTTAGCGCCGAATGTCATCGTGCCAATGCGCTTCAGCATGAGGCGTACCTGGCATGGGCCGACGATCGATCGCGCAAAGCGAGTGACGTGGATTAGAAGAAGAAGGACTTCAACAGGGCTGCCAAGTCCTGCAAGATGGTTTTGCGAAGGGTTCGTTTCGACCACATTGGCTGAATAGGGAACAAACTTGCTTTTACCCAGCAGATAGTAAATCGTTTGGTCCCTGGCTAAGTCGGTTGAGTCGAACTTCTGCCATCCCTCACTACCACCACTGCTGAAACCCGACGAGTCGCTGGCCCACTCCGCTGAGGGGAAGGCAAATTTATTTGACTCTCTTTTTACGAAATCTTCACGTATGAATCCTGGTGACACGCGGCCCCCTCCTTCACTTGATGGATGCGAGAAGAGATTGTCGGATATTCGCATCCATCAAAAATACCTCCATAAGGTGCTGCGCTACCTCGACGTAAACAAGGCTAGCGGGCCTGACGGAATACCAGCAATAGTTCTTAGAACCTGTGCGCCTGAACTGTCTCCGATCTTGACACGCCTATTCTACCTTTCGTATGAGACTGGAAAAGTGCCGAATGCTTGGAATCAAGCTAACGCACAGCCCGGGCCCAAGAAGGGTAGTCGAGCTGACCCGGCCAACTACAGACCCATTTCAGTAACGTACATACTCCGTAAGAGTATGGAGCGTGTACTTATACAAAGCTCCTGGCATACCTAGAAACTAACGATATCCTTAGTGACCGTCAAAACGGTTGCGGCCAAAATCTGTCTACTGGGGATCTTCTAGCGTATGCCATTCACATTAAGGAGTGAGGCTATCGAGAGGCATTTTCACCCGGCTCTAACTTTCCGAGATGTGACCGTGCCAATAACGGACCATCTTGAGCCGTTTGGCGGAACTTTGACATCGACTCTCAATTTTGGGCCATACATTGAGGCAAAGGCTCTGCTGGCTGCCAAAAAGTTGGGGATCCTTGCAAAAAAATTAATTCACGCCGGAACAGCTGCTCAACTTGTATCAAGCGCAAGTTCGATCATGCATGGAGTATTGTTCTCATCTCTGGGACGAATCTGCCGAATATCAGATTGATGCACTAGAGCCGATCAAAAAGCGGGCTAAGATGCTAATCGGCGATGAAGCGCTGGTCAACAAAGCTCCTCCTTGAACATCGTCGCCGAGTTGCCAGCTTGTCGGTTTTTTATCGTTTACATTTCGGCGAGTGTGCGATGGAATTGCATGATCTAATTCCACCTAGCCCGTTTCATCATCGGAGTACCAGACGTACGGCGATGCGCCATCGGTACATGGTGGACATTCCACCCATATGCACAAAAGGTTTTGGGAATACTTTAGTTGTGCGTACAGCTAAGGAGTGGAATTCCCTGCCGGATTCTGTGTTTCCCAACAGCTACAATCTAGGGGTATTTAAGTCAAGAGTGAATAGGTTTTATCTAGGCAAGCGTGATTTACAGTCGACCGCATCATCGCTTACCATCAGGTGAGATAGTGGCCAAGCGCGAGCAAGAGTATAAAAAAAACCACTTGGACATTGTAAAACAGCTTGCAAGTTTTAAATTACGATTTTGTTATTTTCAGTAATATTTTTTCACTCTAGCTTTTTTCATCTGTACTCTGTATCTTTTCCTCATGATGTTGGTCATATTTTACTTACGCCAATCAATAATCCAATCATCAAAACATTTTTCGCCGGAATCGAGTTCAGCCAAGTGATTATTTAAAATGGTACGGACCGACTCGTGAGACACAGAAAGTTCGGTGGCTATCTCTCTCAAACCTGAATGAGGATTTTCATCCCCCTGGACATTCTGAACGATGCATTACGTGGTGACCTTGATTTCCTGCATGGTGAGCTGGGGACCTTGTCTTCCTGTATGCTGTGCTGGACTTCATCGTCTGTTTCATTGAACAAACTATAAAATAAATAATACACAACATTAAATAAAAAGGTAAAGCCCTCAATTAATTCAGAGAATATTACGTAAAATGTATTATAGATACTGTACCCCAAGTGTAAGTTTGGAAGAGAGTAAACGTAACTATTTCGTTTGCGTTAAAATTTAACTGTTATATCATAATGATAAGAATATAAGGATGAGAATAATAATCTTAACGCAAACGCTATAGTTACGTTTACTCACTTGCAAATTTACAGTTGGCTTACTGCACTTGTAACTACGTAAACACGACGTTTTTTACTTACTTTTATTTCGACTAGCTTACAATTATCCGTATCAGTACATCCAGCATTATTACTCATCATAAGAAGTTTAAGGCACCGCTGCTTCCTATTTGCAGACGTCATCTGCAGGTTTAAAACTATGGCATTAGAAATTTAATACTTTTTATTAATGAGTATTTAAAATAAATTGAAAGGACGTTTTGTAATAAACTGCAGCAATTGCTAGAGCAATTTTAGACTTTAGGATCATTTAAAACGTAAACTGAAATAAAGACAAGTATTATTTAAATGTACCGATAGTGTTGGTAATAAACTGATTTAAAATGAATTGCTTCTCGAAAAAAAATAAAAAAAATATACTAAAACGCACTAATACGCAATTTTTCTCATCTATACAATTATAATTTAATGATAAACTGTAACAAGTCTAAATAGTACATGCTGTATTATAACACTGTTTTCAACTAAAATGAAGTAAATCGAAACATGCTTGTTTAGAAAATAAAAATAAGAGAATAGTCTCACCTGCGTTTGAAAATAAACTGAATTATTTCACCTTACTCCACCGTAGTCGCAAAACAACGACACCTATCTCACATCACGGTCGCCGCATCACTGAATAATACTTTATTGCATGAAATGCATTTTCGCGCGCTTTTGTAGAAAAGAGAAGGGTGAACTAACAATCAGCCATTTTGGTTTGTTTCGAATAGCGGGATCGTACCTATATATTCTTCAATCGGAGTTAGTTCGTTTTATTAACAAAAGTGGGAATCCTTAATTTTTGACATATTCCGGTTTATTATTAAGCGTGCGATATATGTGGAGTATTTTTGTATGAACGAGGCGCGTGTAATGATGTGCGGCTCGCTCAACTATCATTCAGATAATAAGGCTGCGGGGGTGTGTCAATCGTACGAATTACACACTATTTATAGTAACGAGTCGACCTGTCAAATGTCCCCACCATTTTCTAAATTTTTATAAATAATCTCACAATTAGGTCAATTATCAATTATTGAGTAATGAAACCTTTAGAAAAAGTAACAAGACAATTAAGGAATTGAACATCGCCTATTTAGTCATTCTTAATCAATATTCGAAAGAATATTGATACTAACTGACAGTCTTGTACTAATTGTCTCAAAGGACTTATAATATTAAAATGGCAATATAAAATCCAGGATACATCACAATGATCATTATACATTACTGCTGAGCCCTTCAATTAACGGACTCAGACGGTTGCTTGAGGTTTGTGAAGGATACGCCGAATCACATGGCCTCCTGTATAATGTGGGGAAGAGTGAGGTTATGGTGTTCAGGGTGGGTACCAAGAAGCCTAGGGTAGTTCCTCCAGTGTGCCTTTATGGTGTGCCACTTAAGAGGGTGACCAAATTTAAATACCTAGGTCACATCTTAAACGAGGATCTGCACGATGACGATGACATCGAGCGGGAACGGAGGGCGTTGTCAGTCCGATGTAATATGCTGGCCCGCAGGTTTGCACGATGTACGAGGGAAGTGAAAATTACACTTTTCAAGGCGTATTGCCAGACCTTCTACACGTGCAGCCTGTGGGTTAGACATACGCAGAGGGCTTACAACGTGCTCCGGGTCCAGTATAATAACGCTTTTAGGATACTGTTGGGGCTCCCACGTTTCTGTAGTGCATCGGGGATGTTTGCAGAAGCAGAAACTGATGGTTTTCAGGCGATAATGCGTAAGAGGTCAGCATCCCTGATGCACAGGATGCGGGGGAGCGTAAACGGTATCCTTAAGGTTATTGCGGATAAACCGGACTGCCCTTTCCTGGGGTACTGGACCCGCTTGCACAGCGGCGGCTCCAGTGCAACGGGAAATAGGTACATGAACTGATTTGGATTATTTATTTGTTATTTTATTTTTATTGTGTGTACCTATGCATTATTGTTTTTATTAGGTTGACATTATTAATTTATGTAAATTTACTAACATAGTCATAAGTTTACTAACAAATTATGGATCATGGTCCGAAATAAATGATTAATAATAATAATAATAATAATAATAATAATGATAATAATAATCTGTGGCTCGGCTGTCAACGCGGATGTCAAATTTTTTCTCTCCGAATTTTCCTTTTAAATATTTACAAGTAATAGTACAATTATCTGAAGAAAAAGACACAAAATGCATAGAATCAATAAAAAAAAACCTGCAATAGCACCGGATATTTAAACATGACCAAAATCAACAACACCAAGAGAAAAAAAATGTAAATCGACATGTTGACAAGAGCTGCAGCACGAAAAGCACGCCCACCACCTCCGGCCTCGTCGCCCAGCTCCGCCTCGCCGTCGCCGGAACCCAGCCCCACCCCCACCGTGAGTGCTGTGTCACCGGCCGTGGCAGTTGCGTCGAGCTCGAGCGACGAGTACTTCTCGCCGCCGACGACACCACCACCTGCGCGTCGACGGGGAGGACGCCGGCCGCCGGACCGCTTAGGACCTCGAGGCTTACCGGTCTCTGATAGGGTCCCAGCACCCGGCGGAAGTGTGCAGCGCATGAGATGGACACAATCCATTAACGAAAATGTCATGCGCGCATACTATGGGGCTACAGAGGGAGGAAACAATCTGACCGCGTACCGTGTCCGGATGCTCTCTTTGTTTCAGGTGCTTGAGCCGGCTGTCAACGTTTCGGCCCAACGACTTTCGGATCAGGTACGGGTCATCCAGCGTAATCGTATGATGGATGATACTGTGCTTGATCGCCTCCGAACGGAAATGTGTAACCGTGTCACTGCCCCATCGTCGCAGGCCGTGGTGCAACCACAGTCCAACCACGCTGACGAGGATAGTAGTGACAGGGTTACAAACGTAAGTAACCAGTGCAATGAGGAATTGAGGAGTGCTTTGGAGTGTGCTATTCGGGATTATCGCTACATGCCGCTCGAACTTAGGCCACGATTACCTCGTTTGCCCATGCATAACAAAAATAGGGCACTGGTGGCTGTTCTGGATTCGCAGTTGTCAAACTATTTTGATAACTGCGAAGACCTCACTGATACACATTCGATCATGTACTGCGCGGCTATAGCGGCATGTCGTGTAGCCCACGTCAAATTTGTAGATGACAGAGCTACACGACCGAAACCAGCCGTACCAGCTTGGCAGTGCAGGATCGAACGTCGTATTGGTGGGGCCAGAGCACTCATCGGCAAACTAATTTGTTTCAGGGAGGGCAATAATCGGCCAAGAGTGATGCGCTTTGTGAGACGGGCGTTTTCGGGGACTGATGTCAGCCCCCAAGACTATATATCCCGTGTCACAGAGCGCATCGACTTCCTGAAGCAAAAAGTGTTTGCATGGGCAAACCGTATTCGTAGGTATAGGCGGAGAGTGGAGCGATACACCCAGAATCGTACATTCCAAAGTAATGAAAGGTGGGTTTATCGGGCTTGGGAGCGACCCGACCAAGGTGTGACTGATACGCGCCTGCCGGATGATGACGCTATGTGTTCATTCTGGCGTAGCATCTGGTCGGTGCCTGTCAGTCACACCGAAGGTGAATGGACTCGGGAGGTCGAACGAGCATGCGATCCAATACAAGAAATGGGGGCTATCACGATCACCCCCCAAGATATAGCCCGTGCAGTCCGCCCGTTGCCGAACTGGAAATCTCCAGGGCCGGACGGGCTGCACAACTTCTGGATAAAGTGGCTACAAAGGTCGCACGCTCGTTTGGCATCTCAGTACCAGGTAGCCTTGGAGTCTGGTTCGCTACCCAGGTTCCTTACAACAGGAATAACCCACCTGCTCCACAAATCTGGTAGCACCGCGGAACCCAAAAATTATAGACCTATTACATGTTTACCAACGGTCTATAAGGTTCTTACATCCATTTTGAGAGTTAAAATTAATAAACACGTCGACGATAATTCGATCATGTCGGTCTCTCAAAATGGATGTAGGAACGGGTCCCGCGGTACTAAGGAGCTACTCCTTATTGATATGGCCATTAGCCAACAGGTTCGGCGTTCCCGAAAGGATCTGTCGACATGTTGGATAGATTATAAGAAGGCCTATGACTCGGTGCCTCATACATGGCTCATGAGGGTGCTAGAATTGTATAAAATAGATACAACTCTACGCACCTTCCTGATGTCGTGTATGGGGCAATGGAGCACAGTCCTTCGCTATCCAGGATGTCGAAATATCCAGAGGAATAGCGAACCTGTAAGGATCGAGCGAGGTATATTCCAGGGCGATAGTTTGAGTCCACTTTGGTTTTGCCTAGCCCTGAATCCTCTAAGCATGCTGCTGGAGAATTCAGGGCTAGGCTATCGGTTGAAGAGAGGTGGTCAGGTTATATCTCACCTCCTTTACATGGATGATCTGAAGCTCTTTGCCCCCAGCAATCTTCAGCTGATGGAGCTACTGAAAGTAACTGAAACTTTTAGTAACGCCATCAGGATGGAGTTTGGTGTGGACAAATGTGCGGTCATGCATGTAAAGCGAGGGGAGATTGTGGAATCCGTAGGAATTCAACTCGCGGATTCCATAAACCTGAGATCCCTCTCTCCAAACGAAACCTATAAGTATTTGGGTATGTCGGAAGCGTTAGGTATCAGCACTACTGACATGAAGCAATCGTTGAGGGAACGCTTCTTTGGCCGCCTGAAAAAGGTATTCAATAGCCTTCTTTCAGGCGGAAACAAGGTGCGCGCCTTCAACGGTTGGGTCATGCCGGTATTGATGTACTCTTTCGGCGTACTCAAATGGACTCAAACGGAACTCGACGCCCTGGATAGGCGGGTCCGTACACTGCTGACTGCAAATCGAATGCATCACCCACGATCGTCAGTCATGAGATTGTATATCCCGCGGAAGTGTGGCGGCCGAGGCTTTTTAAATGCCAAAAACCTCCACAACCGCGAGATATGCAATCTCAGGGAATATTTTCTACACACCGACGTAGGTATGCATCGAGATGTAGTAGCAGTGGACAAGGGACTCACCCCGCTCTCCATGGCGAATGAGAACTGGCGCAAGCCTGTAGTGCTTGAAACTAACGACCGTAGGGAAGTATGGCAGAGTAAGGAGCTTCACGGACGCTTTTTCCGGGCCCTACATGGGTCTGATGTAGACCAAGCAGCGTCCGTAGCCTGGCTGCGTTTCGGTGACCTCTTTGGGGAAACCGAAGGTTTTGTCTGTGCAATTATGGACGAAGTTATCATGACGAATAACTACCGGAGATTTATTGTGAAGGATGGCACGGTTGACATCTGTCGGGCATGTCACCGCCCGGGTGAATCGATCCGCCACATTATCTCTGGATGTTCTCGTCTAGCTAACGAAGAGTATTTGCATAGGCACAATCTTGTAGCCAGGATCATCCACCAGCAACTTGCTCTGAAATACACTCTTGTGGCATCGGAGGTACCGTACTACAGGTATGTGCCCGACCCAGTTCTCGAAAATGGCAATATCACATTGTACTGGGATCGGTCCATCATCACTGACAGGACTATTATCGCTAACAAGCCTGATATAGTGGTGGTGGACCGAATCGAGAGGCGTGCAATGATTGTTGACATAACTGTCCCGCATGACGGGAACCTCGTGAAAGCCGAGAAAGATAAACAAATCAAGTATCTTGACTTGGCTCGCGAGGTTGTCGACATGTGGGATGTGGACACAGCGATCATTGTACCGATAGTCGTGTCAGCCAATGGCTTAATAGCCACGAGCCTCGACCAACATCTTAGAAGGCTCTCGTTAGGCAGCTGGGTCAAGGGCCTGATCCAGAAAGCAGTACTGCTGGACACGGCTCGTATAGTTAGGAGGTTCCTCTCTCTGGAGCCCTGACCGCCGGTAGCTTGGACCCTGTTCCCGATACCGGTGGGCCTCTATTTTTTATATTTTTAAATGTTTTTGTTTTTTAATTTATTTTATAAAAATATTTAAAAATGTAAATAATAAGAAAACTGTTAAATAAAGGAAATAATAATAATAATAATAATAATAATATTATCTGTGGCTCGGCTGTCAACGCGGATGTCAAATTTTTTCTCTCCGAATTTTCCTTTTAAATATTTACAAGTAATAGTACAATTATCTGAAGAAAAAGACACAAAATGCATAGAATCAATAAAAAAAAACCTGCAATAGCACCGGATATTTAAACATGACCAAAATCAACAACACCAAGAGAAAAAAAATGTAAATCGACATGTTGACAAGAGCTGCAGCACGAAAAGCACGCCCACCACCTCCGGCCTCGTCGCCCAGCTCCGCCTCGCCGTCGCCGGAACCCAGCCCCACCCCCACCGTGAGTGCTGTGTCACCGGCCGTGGCAGTTGCGTCGAGCTCGAGCGACGAGTACTTCTCGCCGCCGACGACACCACCACCTGCGCGTCGACGGGGAGGACGCCGGCCGCCGGACCGCTTAGGACCTCGAGGCTTACCGGTCTCTGATAGGGTCCCAGCACCCGGCGGAAGTGTGCAGCGCATGAGATGGACACAATCCATTAACGAAAATGTCATGCGCGCATACTATGGGGCTACAGAGGGAGGAAACAATCTGACCGCGTACCGTGTCCGGATGCTCTCTTTGTTTCAGGTGCTTGAGCCGGCTGTCAACGTTTCGGCCCAACGACTTTCGGATCAGGTACGGGTCATCCAGCGTAATCGTATGTTGGATGATACTGTGCTTGATCGCCTCCGAACGGAAATGTGTAACCGTGTCACTGCCCCATCGTCGCAGGCCGTGGTGCAACCACAGTCCAACCACGCTGACGAGGATAGTAGTGACAGGGTTACAAACGTAAGTAACCAGTGCAATGAGGAATTGAGGAGTGCTTTGGAGTGTGCTATTCGGGATTATCGCTACATGCCGCTCGAACTTAGGCCACGATTACCTCGTTTGCCCATGCATAACAAAAATAGGGCACTGGTGGCTGTTCTGGATTCGCAGTTGTCAAACTATTTTGATAACTGCGAAGACCTCACTGATACACATTCGATCATGTACTGCGCGGCTATAGCGGCATGTCGTGTAGCCCACGTCAAATTTGTAGATGACAGAGCTACACGACCGAAACCAGCCGTACCAGCTTGGCAGTGCAGGATCGAACGTCGTATTGGTGGGGCCAGAGCACTCATCGGCAAACTAATTTGTTTCAGGGAGGGCAATAATCGGCCAAGAGTGATGCGCTTTGTGAGACGGGCGTTTTCGGGGACTGATGTCAGCCCCCAAGACTATATATCCCGTGTCACAGAGCGCATCGACTTCCTGAAGCAAAAAGTGTTTGCATGGGCAAACCGTATTCGTAGGTATAGGCGGAGAGTGGAGCGATACACCCAGAATCGTACATTCCAAAGTAATGAAAGGTGGGTTTATCGGGCTTGGGAGCGACCCGACCAAGGTGTGACTGATACGCGCCTGCCGGATGATGACGCTATGTGTTCATTCTGGCGTAGCATCTGGTCGGTGCCTGTCAGTCACACCGAAGGTGAATGGACTCGGGAGGTCGAACGAGCATGCGATCCAATACAAGAAATGGGGGCTATCACGATCACCCCCCAAGATATAGCCCGTGCAGTCCGCCCGTTGCCGAACTGGAAATCTCCAGGGCCGGACGGGCTGCACAACTTCTGGATAAAGTGGCTACAAAGGTCGCACGCTCGTTTGGCATCTCAGTACCAGGTAGCCTTGGAGTCTGGTTCGCTACCCAGGTTCCTTACAACAGGAATAACCCACCTGCTCCACAAATCTGGTAGCACCGCGGAACCCAAAAATTATAGACCTATTACATGTTTACCAACGGTCTATAAGGTTCTTACATCCATTTTGAGAGTTAAAATTAATAAACACGTCGACGATAATTCGATCATGTCGGTCTCTCAAAATGGATGTAGGAACGGGTCCCGCGGTACTAAGGAGCTACTCCTTATTGATATGGCCATTAGCCAACAGGTTCGGCGTTCCCGAAAGGATCTGTCGACATGTTGGATAGATTATAAGAAGGCCTATGACTCGGTGCCTCATACATGGCTCATGAGGGTGCTAGAATTGTATAAAATAGATACAACTCTACGCACCTTCCTGATGTCGTGTATGGGGCAATGGAGCACAGTCCTTCGCTATCCAGGATGTCGAAATATCCAGAGGAATAGCGAACCTGTAAGGATCGAGCGAGGTATATTCCAGGGCGATAGTTTGAGTCCACTTTGGTTTTGCCTAGCCCTGAATCCTCTAAGCATGCTGCTGGAGAATTCAGGGCTAGGCTATCGGTTGAAGAGAGGTGGTCAGGTTATATCTCACCTCCTTTACATGGATGATCTGAAGCTCTTTGCCCCCAGCAATCTTCAGCTGATGGAGCTACTGAAAGTAACTGAAACTTTTAGTAACGCCATCAGGATGGAGTTTGGTGTGGACAAATGTGCGGTCATGCATGTAAAGCAAGGGGAGATTGTGGAATCCGTAGGAATTCAACTCGCGGATTCCATAAACCTGAGATCCCTCTCTCCAAACGAAACCTATAAGTATTTGGGTATGTCGGAAGCGTTAGGTATCAGCACTACTGGCATGAAGCAATCGTTGAGGGAACGCTTCTTTGGCCGCCTGAAAAAGGTATTCAATAGCCTTCTTTCAGGCGGAAACAAGGTGCGCGCCTTCAACGGTTGGGTCATGCCGGTATTGATATACTCTTTCGGCGTACTCAAATGGACTCAAACGGAACTCGACGCCCTGGATAGGCGGGTCCGTACACTGCTGACTGCAAATCGAATGCATCACCCACGATCGTCAGTCATGAGATTGTATATCCCGCGGAAGTGTGGCGGCCGAGGCTTTTTAAATGCCAAAAACCTCCACAACCGCGAGATATGCAATCTCAGGGAATATTTTCTACACACCGACGTAGGTATGCATCGAGATGTAGTAGCAGTGGACAAGGGACTCACCCCGCTCTCCATGGCGAATGAGAACTGGCGCAAGCCTGTAGTGCTTGAAACTAACGACCGTAGGGAAGTATGGCAGAGTAAGGAGCTTCACGGACGCTTTTTCCGGGCCCTACATGGGTCTGATGTAGACCAAGCAGCGTCCGTAGCCTGGCTGCGTTTCGGTGACCTCTTTGGGGAAACCGAAGGTTTTGTCTGTGCAATTATGGACGAAGTTATCATGACGAATAACTACCGGAGATTTATTGTGAAGGATGGCACGGTTGACATCTGTCGGGCATGTCACCGCCCGGGTGAATCGATCCGCCACATTATCTCTGGATGTTCTCGTCTAGCTAACGAAGAGTATTTGCATAGGCACAATCTTGTAGCCAGGATCATCCACCAGCAACTTGCTCTGAAATACACTCTTGTGGCATCGGAGGTACCGTACTACAGGTATGTGCCCGACCCAGTTCTCGAAAATGGCAATATCACATTGTACTGGGATCGGTCCATCATCACTGACAGGACTATTATCGCTAACAAGCCTGATATAGTGGTGGTGGACCGAATCGAGAGGCGTGCAATGATTGTTGACATAACTGTCCCGCATGACGGGAACCTCGTGAAAGCCGAGAAAGATAAACAAATCAAGTATCTTGACTTGGCTCGCGAGGTTGTCGACATGTGGGATGTGGACACAGCGATCATTGTACCGATAGTCGTGTCAGCCAATGGCTTAATAGCCACGAGCCTCGACCAACATCTTAGAAGGCTCTCGTTAGGCAGCTGGGTCAAGGGCCTGATCCAGAAAGCAGTACTGCTGGACACTCGTATAGTTAGGAGGTTCCTCTCTCTGGAGCCCTGACCGCCGGTAGCTTGGACCCTGTTCCCGATACCGGTGGGCCTCTATTTTTTATATTTTTAAATGTTTTTGTTTTTTAATTTATTTTATAAAAATATTTAAAAATGTAAATAATAAGAAAACTGTTAAATAAAGGAAATAATAATAATAATTACGTAATATTTTATTGGAATATCATCACTATGGTTTATATGTAAGTTTAGAGTTATTTCCTGTACACACAACAATATTGACTAAGGTATTACTATAGGTAGGTACTCTAACAATTGTACGTATTTGACAACACAATAATAATTTAGGTAGGTACTTAGACATTTGTCGGTAGATGCTTAATAAATATGACAGTTTGTATTTTGTAGCAAAACATTGTGCTTAAAAAGTGAAAGTTCATGATTAAATGACATCTCACGTACTTCCAATACTAACACGGCCATACTGACATGTACGTCGTTCTCGAAGTACACTTTTGATAACTAATCTTCATAGATTAATTTAGATATAACTTGGTCATCCTGCTTGAAGTTAATTTCTGGTAACTTTAAAGAAACAAATATACTAACAAATGTACAATATACGAGAAATAAATATACGAGAATTGATTTACCATGGATTATTATTTTGGCATTTTTATGGTATTTGATAGCGAAAACTTTGTTTCGTTGACTGAATTGTCAACGTTATTTTAAGGATTATTATTTTTAATTTGTTTTTGATCTTTTATAATTGTCATTGTTTTTTTTTTATCTCATTTGTCTATCTATAATTATTATTGAATTTCTATCCTTGACATTCTATTAAATTATTCATAAATTATATAAATTATTATTGTTATTGAAAGTTATTGTTATTTCAAGGTTATTTTTTTTTAATTTGGTCTATTGTAATGTTTTTGTGGTGTTTTTACTTGCCACAAATTTCGACATAATGTATTTCGTTACGAAATAAATGACTTTAAATAAAAACCTATATTCAAATACAAAGGGGGGAAGGAAAATAACTTTTGGCACAGCCATCTTTGTTTTTTACGGCACAGCCATAAGCACAGCCATTTCTTTTTTTTTTTTAGGCACAGCCATTGGCACAGCCTTTTCTCTTTGTTTTTAGGCACAGCCACAGGCACACTGCCACAGGCACACCCATCTGTTTTTTAGGCACAGCCACAGGCACAGCCATCTGTTTTTTAGGCACAGCCATCTGTTTTAGGCACAGCCACAGGCACACTGCTACAGGCACAGCCATCTGTTTTTTAGGCACAGCCACAGGCACACTGCCACAGGCACAGCCACAACCACTGGCTAACAGCCAGAGCCACAAGCAAACAGCCACAGGCTTCTCTTTTTGTTTTTGGGGGTTCTCTCTTTATTTATACAAACGTAAACTATACATCATTATTTTAATATTATCGCTCGGCCAATCTGACAATACTTTTGCAAATTTTACTGAACGTAGATATTTTCTTCTGTCTAAGATTAGATCAACAGAGGGTATATATTTAAATTCTTTCATGGTCATAAAAGTACCAACTATTAATTTTGACATTTATCTAGAATATCAAGCATTGTAATGACCAAACTTTTAACGACCTTTTTTAATTACTTTTTACCAGAAATAAAACCAAAATAATCTCAACAGGTACCACCAACGATAAAATTCTAGTGCACCATGCTGATGGCACGGCCTGGCATTATTATAACTCCTCTCTGTGTTTCTCCTGTCATGTCATTTTTCAAACTGCTCGGTAAGTTACACCTACATGGTTTTTATTGATCAAAAATATACTTTTCATTTATTTGTTTTATTCTATTATGTTTTTTTTTTTTATATATTCATGACTCGATTATCAGAAGTTACTTATTATGTAGCTGTCCTGATAGAACCGAACTGTGTCACCTGTGTGGTCACAGACAAACACATTCTTAGACATTCACACAGTAGTGTTCTTGTCCGTTAATCTTTGTTCCTAACAATATAAATTAGCCAACTGTGCAAATTTTTTTTAGCACTTTTGCTTAGTTTTAAATAAATTATTGTAATTATACCTCTGTATACCATTAGATCACGATTTATCAAAATCTGAATCTCTAATAGCCCTAAAACCAATTACTTAAATGTATTATCAGATCGTGAAAAGCAAGGTCAGAAAATATTTATTGGATTGTTTATTCTAATATTTTTGAAGATTAGAATATTTATTTTATTAATTAATACAGAATATTCAAGAAAATAATTGCTCAAGAACTTTTGCCATAAATACGATTCCTTTTTAGTTTAACTCAAAAATAGCCAAGAGAAAAACAGAGCAGTTCTTTTTTTTTTTGTTAATGTGAGAATATTGGTAAAAACTACTATTCTGTCTCCTAACGTAACGATTCTTTGCAAATCCTTTGTACCTCTCAGGTATGTATGTGGTCACTCAATTGTTACATCAACAAGTTGGGTACATTTTAACAAAAATACCCTCCGGCAAAATTTCCATAAAATTCTAGACAAGTTTCTAATAAATAAACTGAAAACCTTAGCAATTATCGTTTTACGCTTATTCAAACATAATATTATATCTTTATAACACCAAAGATATTCAACAGTAAAACAAATAAAAACAAAGCCTCCGAAGGCCTTACCACTTTTATCCGTTTCGTGCTGCAGCTGTCAACTAGATTTCCATAGTCAAAATCTGATGCTCAGACCTTAGTTTGCAGATCCATGTCGTACAGCTTCTAGATCCGCAAGCTAGGCAACTCGCAGTGCCGTTGCCTGGGGCGGCATCGCGAGGACATCGTCTTGGTGCAACACGTCGACACGTTTTTTATGAAAATGACAAAATGAAATTCATTAGAAATCTTGTGTAAGCTAGAGCTGGATCCCACTTCTGATGTTAGATTTATGAAGGAACCCCATATAAAAGTATCGATATTTACGAAGATAGTAAGTTTAGCTTGGAATGTCAAGATGGTTGCTGGTTATTTACTGTGTATCAGAGTTCCTTTGTGGAAAATAAGGGAAAGGTTTTATTAATAAAATCACAGAAAGACAAGACTAGGTATTTATTTCAATTAGGCTTGTCAATTAATTAATTTTGAAGCTCAGAGAGCTTACTGCCCGTTCGCTAAACTAGTTCTCGTGGAGAAGAAGGGCAAGAAACTCCACGGAAGCAACTATGGTTGTAAAAGTATCCATATATATCTTTTACAACCATATAAATATCGTTTATCACAATAAAGGTCTAATTCTATTATGGCCATTATATGATGAATCTTGTAATATTCCATAATGTTACATAATCAAAACAACAAGGATAAGGCAAAGAACATGACTAGCCCTTAAATCATTTTAACATCATTATAAATAAAGGCCACAACATGAAATAGAGTTTCAACACCACCATTAGCAATAATCAAGTTATAATATCAAATAACTTACGTAAAGCTTGTGTAGTCCATATTTCACAAAATATAACAATTCAGGAAATAATATCACTATCATAATATAACAACTGGTCTGTACTGGCTTGTAGTTCACGAGAAAGTGTGTCAATCGTACGAATTACACACTATTTATAGTAACGAGTCGACCTGTCAAATGTCCCCACCATTTTCTAAATTTCTATAAATAATCTCACAATTAGGTCAATTATCAATTCTTGAGTAATGAAACCTTTTTAAAACGTATCAAGACAATTAAGAAATTGAATATCACCTATTTAGTCATTCTTAATCAATATTCGAAAGAATATTGATACTAACTGACAGTCTTGTACTAATTGTCTCAAAGGACTTATAATATTAAAATGGCAATATAAAATCCAGGATACATCACAATGATCATTATAAATTACGTAATATTTTATTGGAATATCATCACTATGGTTTATATGTAAGTTTTGAGTTATTTCCTGTACACACGTAAGGCAGCTTTTCCTTACCCAACCGGCTAACTCATGGGTAGCAAGTAGCTTGAGACAATTGCAGGGACTAACTCACATGAAGCTGACTGAAGTAAAACACATTTAAGTTTGGTCAACTAATTTAATTCTTCAAGCACACATTCCATCAATACATTATCTTGAGGTTAACAAAGTATGAACCACTCACTTTCTGAAGGGATATAGTTTACCCACAATATTCAATGCTGGAGATATGATTCCTCAAACAGCATCGTTCTCTGTGTAGCTGTCCGTGAGCTTGCTGGATACCAGATGATAACTATAATGCTCGGAACCTTTTGCAAGAGGAGACTGCTGTAGCTTGAACAGCTAGTTGACCATTAGCCTTATTATATATTAAATTATACCTAAAGAGGCATTTGGAGCCCTGCCAAGGAGAAGAAAATTGCATGTTAAGATCAAACGCACATGTGTCATGAAAATGGGCATTCAGACAAATTCAAACTAATACTCACAGCGCCTACTGAAACATTGATTATGATGAGCTTTTCATCTTGACGCTAGCCTTGCCCCATATAACATCACGTATCTTTTGGATCCTTGCCTTTGAGGTTATTTTTGGACACCGTCCTCTCAACGCAAGTTCACTCGTAGTAAAGGCTCAAGTCCTCGCAAATACCGACCTTGAACACTTTACTTTTAAGCCATAGGCCTTTTACTAAATTATCATTTTTTTGTAACCAAAGTGAAAAGACTTTACAATTAATTATTATATGTATTGAATTCGTGTGTTTGTTGTATTAAATGATTTCACACAAATAAGATATATATTTTATTATTAACATTTTAAATAGTGTCAAACATACATCAACGCCATCTACATCATCATCAACAAAATACTTAACTTGGGACACTTCAATATCGAACATGTGTCTGACGGATGAAGCCAGATGTCGCTAACATATGCACTGGCAATTTTTAATCGCTACACACACAACAATATTGACTAAGGTGGGTACTCTAACAATTGTACGTATTTGACAACACAATAATAATTTAGGTAGGTACTTAGACATTTGTCGGTAGATGCTTAATAAATATGACAGTTTGTATTTTGTAGCAAAACATTGTGCTTAAAAAGTGAAAGTTCATGATTAAATGACATCACACGTACTTCCAATACTAACACATTCAATTAGACACTGTTACTTATGGTCAAAAGAGCTCAGGATTTTTAGCTACTCGTTGTTTGCATGAACTTGCTGAAACACATAAACAAGAATATCCACTTGCTTCATATATTATAAATAACTGTACCTACGTTGATGATGCTTGCTATTCCCATTCCGATTTAAATGTTATTAAAAAAGAAAAACAGCAATTGTGTGAATTATTAAGTAAGGGTAGTTTTGAAACCCATAAATGGGCATCTAATTGCCAACAAATTTTAGAGGACATAGCTCCTAACAACCAACATTTTGATGATTTTGATCTTCTTTGTTCCAAAACCAGATAAACGCTTTTTGAGTTTATCCATAACAAACAAATTTACGAAAAAAATTACAAACAAACAAACTTACAGTCGGATCTTTCCTCTTAATAATATTAGAGTAAGAATAATTGTTTTATTTGAATATTGTTTTCCTAATAACAACAGATGAAGGTATATGTGAGTTTTGTTGAAGCTACTTTGTTTGTTATTGTTAATCTACCCTTGTTTTAATAATTTTACTATGACGTCAAGTTCCTTCGATATATGAATGTCGTATTATTAACTTCTACCTACTGTTAATTTAGTTAAGTTTCTCTTTAAGTGAACTGTAATTTGTTCTTTGAGAAATAAATATCTTTAAACCGAAAAAAGGATAATTATTTCATGAAAACTTTAGGATTAACACTTAATGTAAGTAAGGATTGCTTTGTATTTTCATATCCAGAGCCTTTTAATATTGAATATCCTACAAAAAGACAAATATTGAGTTACATCTCCAAATTCTTTGACCCATTAGGGTTTATGTCTCCAGTTATAGTAAAAGCCAAAGCGTTCATGCTAAAAACTATGGTTAGAAAAGTTAGACTGGGATGATGTCCCTCCAGAGGGGATAAGATTGGAATGGCTTTCATTTGTTAAATGTTTGATGGACATGCAACCCTTGCACATTGATAGAAATATTAGTATAGATAAAAATGCCAATGCAGTGCAGTTAATAGGATTTTCTGATGCTTCTAGCTCTACAGGCTATGGCTGCTGTGTTTATCTTCGAGTGGTGAAGGATTCAGGTAAGGCTTCATCTTCCTTACTTTGCTCTTAATCCCGAATTAACCCCCAAAGCAACAATGCACTCACCATACCACGATTAGAGTTAAATGCAATGCTTTTGCTTACAAAACTAGCGAATAGAGTTTATGACACGTTAAGCCTTTAAATAAAAATAAGTGGTGTTTATTTATATTCAGATTCGCTAATTGCACTTGCATGGCTAACTACAGAACCAATTAAACTTCAAGCTTATGTTGCTAATAGGGTTAAGTTAATTCAGGAGCAGACCTCTAGATGACGCTGGATGTATGTGGCGAGCAACGAGAATCCAGCTGACTATGTTAGCAGAGGTGCCGTTCCTGGTGATTTAAGTAACTGTGAACTCTGGTGGCGGGGTCCCGAGTTTATGCTGGACAGTAAGTACGATTTCGGTAATAAACTTCCCATACCACTTCTGGAGAACTTACCTGAGATGAAGAAAGGTGCTGCATTCTCTGATTCCAAGGTAGCCTTGATAACACAAAATAAATCTAATACCTATTTGTTTATTGATAAGTATTCTGATTTGAATAAAATGATCCGTGTCATGGCATATATACTTAGGTTTTGTTATAATCTAGATAAGAGGGGTACTCCACTATCTCCTCTCGAGTTAGAAAATGCCTTGCATAAAATAATACAGCACGAACAGAGCATACATTTCAGTCATGAACTAAAGCATTTGAACTCAAAAGATGAAAATATTAAAGGCCCTTTAAAACCCTTACATCCCTTTATTGATAAAGAGAATATGTTAAGAGTAGGTGGTAGAATTAATAATTCTGAAGTCTCATTTTCACAGAAACACCCTATTATTTTACCTAAACAATCTCGTGTTACTGATTTGATTATTTACCAGGAACACATAAGATTGCTGCATTCTGGAGCAAAGTTAACGTTGGCTAGCCTTAATGAAAAATATTGGATTGTAAATGGTTACAGACATGTAAAAAAGATTATTCATAAGTGCTTACTTTGTTTCAGAATGAAAGCAAAATGTGCTAAACAACTAATGGGTTCCTTGCCATCTCATAGGGTCACAGCTTGTCGTCCTTTCCAAAAGATTGGTATAGATTTTGCGGGACGAATTAAAGTCAAAAACTCACGTGTTAGACGTGCTATACAAACAAAAGGTTATATCTGTGTATTTGTTTTCTTCGTCACGAAGGCCTCGAGATAGCTTCTGATTTAAGTACCGATTGTTTCCTCGCTTGTTTTAAACGCTTTATAGCGCGACGTGGATTGCCTACTGACGTTTTCTGTGACAACGCAGGTTGTTTTAAGGGGGCAAGGAATGAATTAGTTCAACTATATAATTTGCAAACCTCACGGGAGCATCAAGCACTGGTGCAGAGCTATGCTGCCAAGGAAGGCATAACTTTTCATTTTGCACCTAGCTATTCGCCTGTGTTTGCTGGTCTTGCTGAGGCGGCAGTTAAAAGTATGAAGTTTCACTTGAAACGTATCTTACAAAATTATGTCCTAACGTATGAACAGTTAAACACTATCTTATGTCAAATAGAAGCAGTCTGAGAAGGCTGATGACTTTTCTTATTTAACGCCAGGACATTTCTTGATAGGTACTTCTTTAACCTCTTATCCAGAAAATAATATTAACGATATACCTGTAAACAGATTAAAATTTTGGGAAATGTGTAATAAGGTTAGAACTCATTTTTGGAATGTATGGCATAAGTACTACCTTAATGTACTGCAGTCGAGGCCCAAATGGCGTGACAGTGTAAATAATTTAAAAGTAGGAAATTTAGTAATTCTGAGGGAGCCTAACTCTCCCCCATTATCATGGCCTATGGTTAGAATTGTGAAAGTGTACCCAGGCCAAGACGGAAAGGTCCGTGTGGTTGATGTTATGACACCTAACCAGAAGATTTATAAACGTTCCTTGTCTGCGATTTCTTTGTTGCCTCTAGAAGAGTAAATGTTTTTATTTATTAAGTACATTATACAAAAAAAAGGTACATTAAATAAGTTTTTTAATGGTAGTTACTATGTTATTGGGTAGGTGATTTGTGTGATTATATCTGATATTGTAACTTTAATATATTGCTAAAGACTTACATTAAGTTTGTTTATCTACTATTTAAATATACTTTACCTAGTACAGTGTAAGAGCTGGATGTTACCTAATAAGTCTTTGCTTACTTACAATCTGGTATTTCAATGTAGCATTATAGTTTTTGAATGCTTGTTCCCTTTTGTTTATTGAAAAATAATTTGGTTGTACCAAGGTTCAATTTACATTTAATTTAAAGAGGGGTGTTGTGTAATTGTTTAATTTTGTTTAACTTAAATTCAGTAAGTAATTAAGACACTGGTTGTATCTGTTTGTCCATTCGATTTTGGTATAACTTCAGTAATTAATGTATTTTTGTAAATGCAACCCCCCCTCCCCCCAGCATGTTGGCAACTCCAACAAATTATATATTTTTTTATTGTATGTTTCCGTATCCTTGTGTCAAATTACTGTCAATTCAGTCGGTCTTCAATAAAATCCGATTCTATTTACGTGTCACCAAAAAGCCTGCTTTTTATTTGACTTCTACACCTGCAAAACCTCCAAGAACCAGCCCTACTGCGATACTCCAACATTCTTGATGATTACCTAGCAGCAACATCGGGTTTGTGACCTGAAGGCACAAAAAATCTTCTAGTTACTCACAAAAAACCCCATAAAAAGGCATCGTCAGGAACTACGTATAAGCAGGTGGATAAAGCAGACTCTAACAGAGTGCGGCGTTGACGTAAAAGTATTCAGTGCACACAGCACGCGTCACGCCTCCACCTCAGCGGCGGCCTCTGCCGGAGACTGCCTTGACACCATAAGGAAAACAGCTGGATGGTCTACCTCCTCCCTGACGTTTGCCAGATTCTATAACCGTCCAGTAGTGGACGAAGGAATATTTGCTCGGTCTGTCTGTGCGATCTCAAGTACGAGTACTAATAACGAGTAATAATAAGAATATCTCTTGTTACACAATTGTTTCAATGAACTAATTTATTGTATGATTTTATGTACCTACTTATCTAAATTGTAGATACCCTGTTAGGGCAACCTTTACTTCCGTGCTTATGTGATTAATAATAATTATTACTAATAAGAAAGAGGATTGTTCATAAACAAAATATATATTTACTTAGGAAATAAAAGTTTTCTACTGATGATCATAAATGTTTTATTACCACTTAAGAACATTGATAAAAATGTCTCTAAACATCTACCTGTGTAAATGTATCTAAAGAATGAAGTGACGAATTATAATATGAGATCAAACGAACTTCTTGAAGTGAAGTTCGATCATTATTATAAGAGTCACTTCATTACCATCTACCATAGCCCTAGAATTGATTTTGAACCTACTAATAATATTTACTTTTACAATGATCATTGGAAAGTTATCTACTTACTCACGTTGATTTAATCTTTTTAGAACCTTATCTTAACAAAATCGAAACTCTATTACATGAAACTCTGATTCTCTGTATCAAAATTCAATCAAAAGATTTACAAGATTTTAATATGTGCAAGGATATGTTTAATCCCATCGAAATTTTAATCCAATGTAATTACATTACCCTAAGTAAAGACGACTCCTGCTATGAAATTTTAGGGGCGTTCACCATCGATTCGAAATCAATGCTGGCGGTTGACGGATTGGGGTAAACAAATCAACTGAGTCGTTTTGGCGACTGTGTGATTACTTCCGACGACCTATTCTAGTTTTTTTCAAATTAATAATATTACTACACAGAGTAAATTGAATATAAGTATTACTACCCATGCATCAGTGTTGGGTTACTGAGTGCAAAAACAAAGCCGGTCATATTTTCCTAAAAAACGCCAAAATACGGAAGCAATGGGAAATTGCCGCCGGTATTTTGCAAAACACTCAAGGGTGTGTTCCGATCATTTCAAAGCGGAAGATTTCTTTTATACCATTCCCCCTCTAAAAAGCTTATTTTATTCACTGAAAACAGTGAATAAAAAGCACTTTTACTCACTGTTTTGGTGTTTGAATTAAGAACACACCAATATATATTCCTCCATCTAAATGCTATACAACCTCCTTGCGCATAAAATACTCGATACAAACTCCAACAAACTGCTTGTGCAAAGAATATTCGATTTTCAAACTCCTTCATCGATTTAATTTTCAGTTTGTTAATATTTAGGATTTCAGTAATGATTTTCATGAATTTGATTTTAGTCTGGGATGTTTAGTAAATACTTATTTGGATTGTAATTCTAATATTAATTGCATTGGTGTTTAATTAATTATAATTATGTAACGTAACAGAGGTGGTCACTGGCCCCTGAAACACAGATGCTGTTACCTAGCTCAGCTTCAATTTACAAAAAAAATTGAAACACTGACTTCAATTTTTTTTGTAAATTTTCAAGGTAATGAAACATTTATTTATTATTATTCCTTGTGCTTTTCGCTTAAGTCTTTCTTTTTCTCGAAGTCATGGTATAAAATATAGTATGCAACTCTTGAATAAAACGGGCCATGCCCCAACCCAATTTATATCGAGGGCCATGAATCACTCCCTACGGTCGTGATTCATTTGATAGAATCCTTTACTTGTTCGTGATTCATCTAAGGCCCTCGCTTTAAAACCGTCCTTTATCGTCGTTTTTCGTCTTTGTCTTCACTAGTTGCATAATATACTATATCGGAAGGGTTTACTAGGTTGACTTTAGTTGTATACACTAAACTTGTTGGCTTTAATAAAACCTAAATTTATTTACAGGATTTACTTCCGTGTTTGTTTGGAGCAAAAAATAATCTTTAAAAGAGTAACCATGGTGTTTCTTGCCGGTTCTTCTCCATAGGAAACGACTAACCCGAACCGTACACCTTTTGTCGACGTTTTATAAGTGCCCATGTAGCCCTAAGTAAAATAAAATAAAAAATATTTTCATTGATTTTGATTTTTAAAAGATGAACAGAGAAGAAAACGATTAGAAATGCAAGAAGAAAGACAAGAATCAGATTAAAGAAGAACTGTCATACCTGAAGATAGTATTGAAATGACCTGTTCTTAGCAAACGACATAAATTGTGCCGGAGAGGTGGAAGTCGGTGATTTTTCTGCAGCTCCGACTTCTCATGACTTATCAGATACCTACTTAAAACAGTTGTTAATTGTGAAATAAAAAATATAATCAGTATTTCAGCATTAGGATCTAGTGTAGTGGCTAAATAATAACAGCCGCACGGATCGATCTTCAAGGTTAAGCAACGCTTGACGGGGTTGGTTCTTGGATGGGTGACCATTTCAACATACCGAGTTTCCTCCGTGCCTTGGAAAGCACGTTAAGCCGTTGGTCCCGGCTGTCATTTGAAGATCTTTGACAGTCGTTACGGGTAGTCTAGGATCCAGGATATATTCTAACCCTTGTGCTAAATTTCATCCAAATCCATTCAGCCAGAATTTCTTTCGCAGCTTAAGATCTGACACCAGTCTTGCCAAGAGGTATCGTATTACCCAGTTACTGGGTTGTGGAAGTCGGATAGGCAGTCGCTCCATGTAAAACACTGGTACTTAGCTGAATCCGATAAGACTGGAAGCCGACCCAATATAGTTGGGAAAAGGCTAGGCAGGCAGGCATCTGTATTTCAGCATAATTATGTTAAAGTTATCTATGTAATAATGTACAGTCTGTTCATTCTATTTTTCAGTAACAGATTTAACGAAAAAATGGAAAAATATAAAAGATCACTACAGAAAGGAATTAAAAAAAAATCCTGCTTCTCGATCAGGAGATGCCGGATATGTCAATCAACCCTCGAATTAAATAATATAAGGCAATACTTTTCTCAATTGAGTTTATTGCGAGATTAAATTCTACCAAATGTTACTAAGGGTAATTTAAGCAGCACTGAAATAAGTAATCAGTTAAGTAATGATTCTATTGAGATAGAAGACATCTCTGAAGAAAATTCTCAAGAAAATATTTATCCACAACAAGCTTCTACATCATCACAAGAGGCTTCTATATCTTCACAAAAAGCTTCTACATCATCGCAAGAAGCTTCTACATCTTCAAGAGAAGCTTCTACTTCACAACGGTCAAGAAAAAAGAATGAATTTTTAGAATTGGAAAGGAAAAGGATAAGACTGCTGGAAAATTATTTATCAAATCAAAGTAGAAACGAGGCTTCTAGACATGAGAACACTACTTTTTTATGAGTTTGCTTCCACAAATGGAAAAATTCACGCCAGTACAAAACTTTAGAGTAAGACAAAAAATTAATCAAGCTCTTCTAGACGAGTTAAGTGTAAATTAAAGCATGTACTGAATCATATATGTATGGGTATAATACTCAACACTAGGTATATCAACCATATAATAAAAATATTGTTAACAAATAACAAAACTGTGATTGTAGAAATAACTAATCATCGTACAAATGAAAACTGTGATTTTAGAGATAAATGACTGTAACTGTGAAAAAAGTTATAAGATATTGTTGTTTATAGTTTGTTATTATCAATCTACGAATGCGTTTCAAAAACTAACTGTTATGTTACTTATTTTATACGAAACGTACGTATTTTATACAACATTAGTTTTTGTTTACCCTAAACCCGAAAAGGGGTCAAAATGATGAGATTGTACTCACCATTTTGACCCCTTGAAATGAGAACAACCTTGAAAGCCCGAAAAAAATCAGCTGTTCCATACATTAGTGTTCACTTAAATCGTCAAAATGTATGGAACAGCTGCTTTTTTAAACAAAAACTAATGCTGTATATAAAAAATGTTTTCGTCATAGATAAATAATTAAGGCTGATTAGTGTGTAGTAGGTATTGTCTGGTATTACATTTTTTTAGGTATTGTATTGTATTGATGTCAAATTATTTACTAAATTAGTGCAACACAATTTCTTTTTTGACACTATCAATAAATACCATCACAAATTACAATTTCGTTGATTTACTTAACCTAGCGTCAAGTATAATTTTTCTGCTGGAGATATACCTCTATATCGTTTTGGATTAATTCCAGACTCTAAATCGCCCTTGATAGCTTCAAGTATATAGTCAAAAGTTTCTACACTCATTCTGGTGTAGACGTAGAATTTGTCAGGACATTGTCTCTGTTCTTCATAATTTCGATAAAACTCGCCTTTTCTTTTCCTTGCCCTATAGTAGGGATTTATTTCTTCTATAGCCCACAATAAATCGAGCGTTAGGAATGAATTTGAATCATAAAAATGTTGTCGCCGTTGTTCAGACATTTCGTTTCCTTGCTTTAATCAGATTGAACTATCAAGACTATCAGTTAGCAGTGCTTTTTGACGTAAGTGTGACAACAGTCTAATATTTTTGTAACCTGGATTAATTTACTGCACCAAATGTGCATAAATATTGCTTTAAATATTTGGGCAAGTAAAAAGTTAGTTGAATATTATATGCCAGCAATATTCAAGAAAGAAAATCCTAACACGCGGGTCATTGTCGATTGCACTGAAATTCTCAGCAAGTTTTGTGGAGTTCTTACGAAAACCGATCTACTATCAAATTTTAAATTGGAGCTACTCCTAATACGAGTAGTCTATTCTGGCGGTAGCACAAGCAACAGACTAATTGTTGAACGCAGTTAGTTACTGGACACACGTGATAGAAGAGATAGTATTTGTGACGACCGGAAACATATGTATAAGCATAGTATTATTACACTCGTATAATATTGCTTTAAACATTTGGGCAAGTAAAAAGTAAGTAGAATATTATATGCCAGCAATATTCAAGAAAGAAAATCCTAACACGCGGGTCATTGTCGATTGCACTGAAATTCTCAGCAAGTTTTGTGGAGTTCTTACGAAAACCGATCTACTATCAAATTTTAAATTGGAGCTACTCCTAATACGAGTAATCTATTCTGGCGGTAGCACAAGCAACAGACTAATTGTTGAACGCAGTCAGTTATTGGACACGCGTGATAGAAGAGATAGTATTTGTGACGACCGGAAACATAGCTACAAGCCTGGAAGAAAACCTGCGTGATCAGTTTTTGTCGGGTTTAGCAAACGACACGATGCGGTCTAGGATTTTTGCAGAAAAAACAATTCTATATAAAGAGGTAGTGGAGCTAGCTCTGGCTCTGGAGCAGCAGAGAAACATGCTGAGATGAGCGGTAGCACCACTGCGTCGATGACGGCGGCGGACTGAAAACCAATAGCGGATGGCGCGGCGGGGGAGGGCCTACACTACGCACGAGGCGGCGGTCAGCGCGGGCGCTGACCGCCGCTGCTGCTTGTCCTCGCGCCTCGGATGAAGGCGGCAGAGGCGCAGGCGCGGCGCTGGCGAACTCGCGCGCACCTTGTTGGCGTTGCGGCAAGGCGCACTTGGCTGATAGATGTCGATTCAAAAACTATAGTTGTGATGAATGCGGTCAAAAAGGTCATTTGAAGGTGATGTGTAAACAAGTGCGCGGCAAAGGTGGTCGGCAGTATTACATGAACGAAAAACTATACCTGAAAGATTACGGGTCTTACTGTCAAGCTAAGTAAATGTCGATTTTTACTGGACAGTGTAATTAGGCTTCATAATTAATAAAGATGGTTTACGGCCAGATCCAGAGAAACTAGAGGCCAGATCCAGAGAAACTAGAGGCCATTTCCAGCGCACCGAGACCTAAAAACGTATCTCAACTTAAAAGTTTCCTGGGTATGCTTAATTATTATGGGCGATCCATCCTGCATTTAAGCACCTTATTACAGCCAATGCATAATTTGCTAAAAGAGGTCTGTTGGAATTGGGATTCTAAGTGTGAAAAGGAAGCAAAGCGAAACCTCCTGAGCGAACGTGTACTGGCACACTACGAGGAGGGACGCGAGCTAGTGTTATTGGTAGATAGCAGCGCTTACGGCCTGGGCGCAGTGCTCACTCATCGGTACGAGGACGGCAGCGAGCGGCCCGTCAGCTGTGTGTTGCGCTTAGTGCACCCGAGCGCAACTACAGTCAATTAGACAAGGAGGCACTGGCTATTTTGTTTGGGGTCACAAAATACCACCAATAATCGTTTGGTAGGCGATTTATACTGCGTAATCAACCACTGACGCATATTTTTGGTGAAAAGCGTGGCATTCCGCAAACGGCAGCCAGTCTTTTGTTTTGCAAAGATGAGCGGCACGCCTGGCCGCGTATGATTTCCGTATAGAATTCGTGCTATCGGTGGACAACGGTCAGGCTGCTGCTTTGTCCATATTACCGTTACCTCAGGAGGACACTAGCACCGTGGATTATTTAAATCTAGTTGAGGCGTCACTGCCTGTTTGTTTTAAGGATATTGCAAAAGAGATGGAACGCGATGGTGTTTCTAAGTAAGATTAGGTTATGTACTGTTTGGTTTGCCGTCGGCCCCGAGCTGCGATGCGGCAAACCAGGGCTGTATCATTTACAAATATAGAATAGTAGTTCCTGCTGCCATACATTTAGGCATTAGTAAAATGAAAAGTTTATCGCGAAACTATATCTATTGGGTGAATTTAGATAAGGATATAGAGGACTTATGTAAATCGTGCACCGCGTGCCGCATAGTTCGCGATGCACCACCGCACGCGCAGTTACATCCTTGGGAGTTCCCGCTGCATCCGTGGCAGGGCGTACATGCCAACTTCGCGGATTGTGGAGGCATTCGTTATTAAGTGATGGTGGACGCGCATTTTAAGTGGACAGTCTTGAGAAGTGTTTTCGCGCGTTTCGGTTTACCATCGCAGCTCGTGACCGATAACGGACCACCATTTACGTCTCAAGAATACAAAATATTCAGTGAAAATTTTTTTATAAAACATACAACGTCGGCTCCTTACAGGCCGCAGAGAAATAACGCGGCGGAAAACGCAGTTAAAACTGTAAAAAGGGGATCAAGAGAGCGTTGTACGAACATGACGACGTAAATGCGGCTCTCTGTAAATTACTTTGACAATGTCGCAACTGTGAACACGCGACGACCGGGGACAATTCGCCCGCATCTCAGGCACTGATAGGAATTTTGACGTGCGGGACTCGGTTTTAGCCCGCGATTATACGACAAGAGGGGACAAATGGACCGAAGCTACAGTGGTTAAAAAGACCGGCCCCGTACCATACAAAGTTATACCGATAGTCATGCCAATCAAATGATCCCGATAAATATTAAAAAAGTAGGTACGCTCCATCCCGAATGAGCAGGGTAGCCGTGGACGAACAAACTCTTTCTTTTGGAGGAATGGTCCATAAGGGAGCCGACGATGATATGTTCGAGGATGCAACAGGTGGCGACGGGGAGGTGGCGAAGGCGCCACTAATAGAAACAAGCCCAGCCCCAGAGGCTGAATCAGAAAAGCGTTCACCTCGAACACCACAACCGAAACCACCTGGTGAATCTGCCCGAGCACTGCGTGCGTTCAATCGGGCTAAACGTTTTAATGATTAAGTAACATAAGTTTGTTAATTTGTTTAGGTTATAGTTAAATTAGTTAGTTGTAACGGTCTTGGCGAGGAGAGATGTGACGACCGGAAGCATAGGTATAAGCATAGTAATATTACACTCGTATACAGTGCTTTCCTTTACATCCTGTAAATCAACCATTTACTGTACCTATAATTATGTCGTGAACGGGTGCCATCGATTGGGATTGGTTATAACTTAAATACCTCGGCCTGTTTTTGATGACCTACTTATTGCATTATTGAGTAGTTCGTCTTATTCTAGAAGCTTTTACATGCACGCCTTTTTTCATTGTTCTCACATCTAGGTAATTTTCCAACAAGAATGATGTAACCAAATCTTCTATCTTCTTCTTCTATCTTCTATATATATAAAAATCAATGCCACTTTTCGTTGTAATTTTATAACTCAAGAACGGGCTCACCTATCCAAACCAAATGTTTAGGCTTGGTTCGGACTATTTAGTAGATGGTATATGTGAAGTTTGTTTTTTTTTTTAGGTAGGTTAGGGTAGGGTAGGTATGGTAGTGGAGGTAAGGTAGGGTAGGGTAGGTAGGGTAGGGTTTTTTTTGGCGCCTACCTCTCCGCGCAAGGCGGATTCTGCGAGCTAAGTGGGTTCCACGGACATAATCCCAGACCTTGGGGACTCGTCTTTAATCAAAAGTTCAATCTTTACATAGTTCTTATTTTCTAATACAATCTTAGTCTATCACATGACATGTATCTTAATTTGTTTATATTTGCTATATTCTTATTCTAACTTATTATACAGCATGTTACACTTCTATTTTATCTATAGTTTGTATTATTCTGTTAGCTTCCGACTGTATATAATTATATACAACTTTGAGCATTGATGTTATCTATTTTTGTTTATCGTTTTTTGTGCAATGTTTAACCCTTAAATGCATCTTGTGCCAAAAACGGCACAATAACTTTAAGTTCAAATAACCCGCCAAATATTAAACTGTCATGTTATTAGCTGTTGCCTTTTTCATCTGTTATCTATGAAGAAAAAAATACGAGAATATCAGCCTTTAGTCTGTATTACCAGTATATTTTATCTGTCAAATTATGACAGAAGTTTGCGTAATTAGCGCCAAGCGAAGTTCATCATCATCATCATATCAGCCGAAAGACGTCCACTGCTGGACATAGGCCTCCCCCAAGCGTCGCCACATTGACCGGTCTCGTGCGTCCCGCAACCTTCACCAGGTCATCGGACCACCTGGTGGGAGGCCTTCCAACGCAACGTCTTCCGGTTCGCGGTCGCCACTCCAGAACCTTTCTGCCCCATCGGCCATCCGTTCTGCGAGCAATGTGCCCTGCCCACTGCCACTTAAGTTTGGCAATTCTTCGGGCTATGTCGGTTACCCTGGTTCTCTTGCGGATCTCTAAATTTCTGATTCGATCACGCAAGGAAACGCCGAGCATAGCCCTCTCCATTGCCCTTTGGGTGACTTTGAGCTTTCTGATGAGGCCCATTGTAAGCGACCACGTCTCAGAGCCATATGTCATCACTGGCAACACACACTGGTCATAGACTTTCGTCTTGAGACACTGTGGTAAGTTGGACGAGAAGATACCGCGCAACTTCCCGAACGCTGCCCAGCCGAGTCGGATTCGACGGTTGACCTCTTTCTCGAAGTTGGCCCTACCCAACTGGATCGTTTGTCCCAGGTAGACATAGTCGTCCACAACTTCGAGTGTAGAGTCTCCGACCTTGATAGGAGTGGGTGTAACATGGGCATTCAACATCACCTTGGTTTTGTCCATGTTCATCCTAAGACCCACTCTTTCGGAAGCTCTACTGAGGTCATCGAGCATTGTACTGAGGTCCTCCATGGTCTCAGCCATAACCACTATATCGTCGGCAAACCGAAGGTGAGTGATGTACTCGCCATTGACGTTGATGCCTAGCCCTCTCCAGTCCAGAACCTTAAAGACATCCTCCAGTGCAGCGGTAAACAGCTTCGGCGATATGACGTCTCCCTGTCTCACACCTCGCTGCAGACGGACTGGTTCCGAGGTCTGATCCTGAAGTCGAACTGACATGGTGGCGTTTTTGTACAAACACTTCAACACTTCGATGTACCTGTAGTCAATTTGGCACCGCTGTAGAGACTGTAGTACAGCCCAAGTCTCGATCGAATCGAAGGCTTTCTCGTAGTCCACAAATGCTAAACAGAGAGGCAGGTTGTACTCTTCAGTCTTCTGTATAACCTGCCGCAGCGTATGTATGTGGTCTACGGTGCTAAAGCCTTTACGAAATCCGGCTTGTTCGGGAGGCTGGAAATCGTCAAACCTGCGCGCGAGACGATTCGTGATGACTCTTGAAAACAGCTTGTATACATGGCTAAGAAGTGTGATGGGCCTATAGTTCTTAAGTAGGGCATTGTCACCCTTCTTGAAGAAGAGTACCACCACACCCCTGCACCATGCTTGTGGCGTTTTCCCTTCGAGTATGACGGAACTAAACAGCGTCTGAAGGGCCTTAAGTATTGGTTTTCCACCCGCCTTCAGGAGTTCGGCCGTAATTCCGTCTTCCCCCGGTGCCTTGTTGTTCTTAAGCTGTTTCAGAGCCATCCTAATCTCATACAGGCTGACGTCGGGAATGTCTTCGGTATAGTGTCGGGTCAATCTAGCTCTAGGGTCATTCGCTAGATTCACGACGGGTTTACTGGTTGACGTGTACAACTGCCCATAGAATCTCTCGATCTCCCTCAGAAGCTCCGGTTTGGCGGAAACGATCCTGCCATCATCGGTCTTCAGTTTTGTGAGCTGGCTCTGCCCAATAGACAGATCTCTTGCAAAGACCTTGGAGCCCTTATTCCGCTCAATCGCGTCTTTGATACGCTCGGTATTAAAGCGGCGGAGGTCGCTTTTCAAGGACTTTGAGATCCGTCTATGTAGCTGCCGGTATTTCAACGCATCGTCTGAAGACTGCAGGATCATCTCACGCCTCTCCTCCATGAGCTTGAGAGTTGGATCAGAGAGTCTTTTGTTCCTATCTGTACGGCGGGTCTTGAAAAACTTAGACCCGACCGTATGGACAGCTTCCACGAACCCATCGCTGTAATCGTCCACGGAGCTCCCTAGGCACTCGAAACGATTCTGGAGTTCGAGCTGAAAGTTCTCGGGGTTTTGGACCTGGATATGTGCTGGACGGAGCGTGGACTTCATCAGTCGAGACCTTTCAAGCTTAACATTAATGTTCAATGTGCCTCTTACCATGCGGTGAACGCTGCCGGTTTTCACCGAATTGATCACAGAGACATCATTGAACATTTGCTTCTTGGTTGACATGATGAAGTCGATCTCGTTTTTAGTTGCACCATCGGGGCTTTGCCAGGTCCACTTCCTGTGCTCACGCTTTCTGAAGAAGGAGTTCATCATGTAGAGGCCCTCCTTCTCCATAAAACTGGCCAGTAGGTGACCCCGGTGGTTCCGACGTCCAACTCCAAATTGCCCCACTTGCAGCTCATCCACGTCTCGTTTGCCCAGTTTCGCGTTTAAGTCCCCCATGACAACGGTGAAATGAGTTTTAAAACCATGCATGGCTCTAGATATATCCTCATACATGGTCTCTACCTCGTCGTCGGGGTGTGCCGAGGTCGGGGCGTACACCTGTATGACCTTCAGCGAATATCTTTGGGATATTCTGAGTATAAGGTACGCCACCCTGGTCGACACACTCTCGATCTTCACCACGTTGTTCACAAGGGACTTGTGGACGATAAACCCGACACCAGCGAAGTTACCAAAGTTCAATCGAAAAAAATCAAGTCCGTTTATTCTATTCTCTCAAGTAAAAATAATATTTTAGCAGGTAATTTCATCAAATATTATATGCTTATTATTATTTTACTTTACATTTAAATTATTACTCGTAAAAACGCCAGAATAACTTTGTGCCGAAAACGACCCGAATTTTTAGTACATTTTTCCCGCGAAGTGCTTACCTGTTCTAACACGTTTCAATAGTTTTATTTGTTTCTTTACTTTATTGGGTGTGTTTAGGAGTTTATGAGGACTGTATTAAATGATGTAGCTGATTACTTGATTTCAATGATTTATTGCTAAGCTGAAGAGACTTTACAATAAAAAATAGTAAATCGACGCGTACAATGCTCGCGGAAGATGGTCAGGTGTGTGTGGCTCCCTGCCGCGGCTCTGCCTTATACGGAGATGGCCGGCGCAGGAACCCCTTCGCCCGCGTCCCCGCCGACGCCGTCGCTGGTGCCGCCTCCACCAACGTCATCGTTCAAGAACGTTCCAAACAGGGTGGTTGGTTATTGCATGTTGTTGTGTTGCTTTTTAGCTATGGATGACAAAAATATAGAAGAGATGCTTCGCATGATAGAAAGTGGCGAAATTTCTGACGATGAGATGGAATCCTACGGGGAAGACCTAGATTATTATCCGTCTCGTCAAGAGCTTTTAGATGAGTTAGAAGAATCTCCTTTAGAACCATTCAGTGGTGATGGTGAAGACATCGATTCAGCTCTTATAGATATCCACGCTATTGATCCTCCTGTAACAACTGACGACTGACACCTGCAGGAAATTACTTTTGCGGACATGGTGAAAAAAGGTGCCAACAATTTTATACAGCCAATAAATTTAAGTTCTGTGGCCATTTATCCAAATGACAAATTGAAGAACAGCGATGAGACAAAAATCCTCCTGAACAGATGAAGCTCCACGTGAGAGGCATACACAAGACGAGGAACGGGGGTGTTATTATCAGCACTAAGACGAAGGACGATATCGAGAAGCTGAGACAATCGGTGCAGCTATCGAAGTCAGGCCTAACAGTTGACGAGCCTCATAAAAGGAAGCCTAGGGTGGTTGTTATAGGAGTACCGACATACATGCCAGAAAAAGAGGTTTTTCCTTGTCTATTCCATCAAAATCTGGCCGAGAAACTTCAGGACTGCAGCCTTGAGACGTTTTTGACCTCAATTAAGTTAAGCCACAAATCAGGTGAGAAGGATGCTGAGACCTGTAACTATGTGGTAGAAGTGTCAGCAGTCATACGCAAAGCCCTGATGTCAAAAGACCGAGTGTTTGTGAATTGGTCATCATGCCCTGTAAGGGATTTTACTCTGGTCACACGATGCTACAAGTGCCAGCAGTATGGACATGCTGCCAAGTCATGTAGGCATTCTACACCTGTGGTCACTGTGGCGATCAAGGGCACTCTATAAAATAATGTTCAAAGAAGGCAAATGAACCAAAATGCGCTACTTGCTTGAATTTCAAAAAGCCCGACAAGCTCAACACAGGTTCTGCTGACTGCCCCGCGAATGGCTGAAAAAGGTACATCAATTCCATCGATTATGGAGGCGCCTAAGAGCGCCGTAAATTGGTGGTTTTCTGACATATTTAGTTTTATTGTTTCTTTTCTTTCTTTGTTACTGTTTTTACTTATTTTGTTAATTTTATTTTACTACTTAATTATTATTTTTGCCGTCATAAATATGATTAATAATTTAATTGATGACTTCGATAATTTCTCTGTGTCCGAATCCAAGATTTGTGATATTGAAAACTGCAAATAGTATCTTTTCGGCTATAAAAATCCGTTAACCATATTAACACAAAATATTCGCAGTATTATTAAGAATTTTGATAGCTTCAGTACATTTCTACAACGACTAAACATAAATTGTGACATCATTATTTTAACTGAATGCTGGCTTGCCAAGCAATATAACATACCAATCATGCCGGGATATAACATGTATAGAAGTAATATAAATTATAATCAAAATGATGGGAGTGATTGCTTATGTAAGAAATCATCTAAATGTCTCTGTTGAGGCACCAAATATGCACGATTGTAACAGATTATTGATCAAAATTGAATCAGAATTTGCTACCCAAGCGTTATATCGACCGCCCACTTTTAAAATACGAGCAATTTTACTGACTCTTTGAATGACACCTTGCAGAGCCTGTCATCTTTTAAAAACACTATTTTAATTAACGATATTAATATAAATATTATTTCAGGAAGTGCTAATGCACCAGCTCAGGACTACCTCAACTTATGTGCCTTTCATGGCCTGCTCCCTGCCCACAGCTTTCCTACACATCACAGTGGCACTTGTTTGGACCCGATCACAATGCAGCCCTACTAACCTTTAATTGTAAATTACATAAACTAAACACTCGAACCATTTCAAAATTAATATAAATAAATTTGAGGATGATTTACGCATCATCGATTTTGAACCAGTCTACAATTCCGCTGACCCGTAGTTTTGAAATAGAAAATGCATGCAAAACATGCAATTCAGAAAAACACAGTTATATCACAGTTGGGCAATAAAAATCAAATTTTAAAACAATGGATCACGACAGGGCTTATCCGATGTATGAAACAGAGATAAACTGCATTTAAAAGCAAAATCCAATCCAGATAATGCAATATTTCAATTGTCGTACAAAAGATACAGGAACTTTTGTAATGATCTCTTGACAAAACTACGATAAAACTGAACTGGAAAAGGCTGGCACAAATAGTAAAAAGATCTGGAAATATATTAAAAACGTAACTTATACGTCGAAACAAATGAGTCATCATTGGTTTTATTACAAACACATTTGTCACAGCTGAATGTTGGAAAGTGTCTTGCAGAAAAAGTTCGGGGTCAATCACATTTCTTAACAGCCACTCCTTTATCTAGGATCTTTATTGTGGTCTAGACAGACCACAACAATCCTTTTACAATTACTTAAGTCAGATGCAAGTAACTACGCGTTCGGTACTGTTTTAGTTCAGGGGGAGGGCGAAAATGAGCATCCAGTTGAGTATGCTAGCCGCCTCCTCACTCCAGCTGAAAGACATTATTCAACCACAGAACGAGAAGCACTAACTGTAATCTGGGCAGTGAACAAATTTCGTGGTTTCATCGAGGGTACGAATTTCACTGTACTGACCGATCATCAAGCCCTGAAGTGGCTTAATATTTGAATGTTCTTTGTAAACAAATACAATGACGTATCACTTATACGTCAATCTGTCAATGTCAAGTAAAACGTCAGATTAAGTTTGAAGTTTGGTGTTGATCTCTCTGTAGGAGTTTCTCGCCAAGGGTTTCTTGGAGCGCACGTTGTTTCTAGTTTCTTGTGGTTATAATTCAGTTTTTAGTACTTTTGTAACTTGTGTATAATTTTAACTGTGTTGTCCCTGTTTGTAAACAGGTTTGTATTGTGTTCGTCTTCCTTTGGTCCCAGTTCTACTCATAATGGACAGAAACAAGCCACCCGATCCTGACCCGCCTGATATTCCAACCTCCTTAACTGGGGTGTTAAGGAGGTTGGAATATCAGGCGGGTATATATATGCAATGCGATAGGGGATTCGGTGAGGATGTGAGGGGTCCCATCCTCACCGAATCCCCTATCGCAGTTTGCAGATGTAGTCTGCAGCGTGTCTGCCATGGAAGTCCTACAAGCTTCACGCAAACGCCCCAGTAATGCAGAGTTACCTACTCCGACATCAACCAACAAGCAGCCTAAGAGCCAAATCGGCCGGGTGAGATACTCAGCTGTAGATAAAGGCCCATATATCGTCCACGTTTCCCGCGTCGAAGCTCAGGCTAATTCTGGCACCACTCTTCACCCCGTAAACTTTGGAAAGTTCCTAATTTTAAATAAAATCGCGAACATTATACGCGATGGAGTGAACAAAGTTGGTAGAAATAAGGTTTCTGTGGAGTTTGCATCCCCTCAAGATGCAAACGCTTTTTTGGTTGATGTCTTGTTGGCAAAACACGGATACACTGCTACAATCCCGTAGTTTAATATAACTAGGATGGGAGTTGTTACAGGAGTTCCCACATACATTAATGTAGAGGAGGCATTAAAATATTTGTCTGTGCCCTCAGGTTGTGGCCAGATACTTAAAGTGCGTAGAATTAACCGAAAGGTCCAGGTTGAAGGGAGAGTGGAGTGGAAGCCAACAGAAACCTGTGTGCTTACTTTCTCTGTAGGAGTTTCTCGCCAAGGGTTTCTTGGAGCGCACGTTGTTTCTAGTTTCTTGTGGTTATAATTCAGTTTTTAGTACTTTTGTAACTTGTGTATAATTTTAACTGTGTTGTCCCTGTTTGTAAACAGGTTTGTATTGTGTTCGTCTTCCTTTGGTCCCAGTTCTACTCATAATGGACAGAAACAAGCCACCCGATCCTGACCCGCCTGATATTCCAACCTCCTTAACTGGGGAGTTAAGGAGGTTGGAATATCAGGCGGGTATATATATGCAATGCGATAGGGGATTCGGTGAGGATGGGAGGGGTCCCATCCTCACCGAATCCCCTATCGCAGTTTGCAGATGTAGTCTGCAGCGTGTCTGCCATGGAAGTCCTACAAGCTTCACGCAAACGCCCCAGTAATGCAGAGTTACCTACTCCGACATCACCCAACAAGCAGCCTAAGAGCCAAATCGGCCGGGTGAGATACTCAGCTGTAGATAAAGGCCCATATATCGTCCACGTTTCCCGCGTCGAAGCTCAGGCTAATTCTGGCACCACTCTTCAACCCGTAAACTTTGGAAAGTTCCTAATTTTAAATAAAATCGCGAACATTATACGCGATGGAGTGAACAAAGTTGGTAGAAATAAGGTTTCTGTGGAGTTTGCATCCCCTCAAGATGCAAACGCTTTTTTGGTTGATGCCTTGTTGGCAAAACACGGATACACTGCTACAATCCCGTAGTTTAATATAACTAGGATGGGAGTTGTTACAGGAGTTCCCACATACATTAATGTAGAGGAGGCATTAAAATATTTGTCTGTGCCCTCAGGTTGTGGCCAGATACTTAAAGTGCGTAGAATTAACCGAAAGGTCCAGGTTGAAGGGAGAGTGGAGTGGAAGCCAACAGAAACCTGTGTGCTTACTTTCGATGGTCAGGCCTTACCAAAGAGGGTATATTGTTGTTACACTTCCTTCCTGTGGAGCAACACATCTATCCTACCATCCAATGCCGTAAGTGCTGTCATTTTGGGCATGTTGCAAACGTTTGCAGGTCAAACCCACGCTGCAGTAAATGTGGCCACGATCACCCTGGTGATGGTTGCAGCATTTCTGAGGGCGAGGCCTTCTGTGTGCTTTGCTCGGGAAACCACTTTGCCAATAGCAAGTCTTGCCCCGAGCTTGGTAGGCAGAAGGCTATTAAGACGATCATGGGCGAGAAATCGATCCCGTACGTTGAGGCTAGCAAGGCTGTTCCGACAGTTTCTCGCAACTATGCCAATGCCACCAAAACGCAGTCTTACCGTAAAACCGTCACACTCAAGCCCTGTTTGTTTTATTGCCCTGTTTGTTGATGATTTTTTTTATTTTCTCAAATTTTAACAAAGAAGTTGATTACCTCAAAGGGCAATTAAGTACTTGTTTTAAGTTGAAAGACTTAGGTCAACTGAAAAAATGTATAGGTATGAATGCACAGATTGAAAATGGTAGGATTTGTGTGGATCAGAAACAATTTATAGAACATTTGCTATGTAAATTTAACATGATAACTTACCTCTACAGGTATAGATACCCCAATGGAAGTATATTTGAAGCTAGAATAAGGCAAGAATGAAACTGTTGATTATCAACAGCTGATATTGTGTTAGTTACTTGAGCCAATTCAACAATTATAACAGTCAAACACATTGGAAACATGCCAAGCGAGTTATAAAATATTAAAGCTCTACTCTTTTGGTTTGATGTATTTTAAAGATCAGTTAGATATTATTGGATATGTAGAAGCCTATTGGGCTTCAGATGTGGTGGACAGAAAATCCTAAACAGGCTTTTGTTTTATCTACTCTGGATGCGTGGTTTCTCATGAATGTAGAAAGCTGCAGACAGTTGCGTTATCGAGTACAGAAGCCGAGTACATGCCTGTCTGCGAGGCCAGTAAAGAAGCAATTTTTCCTACAAATCTTTTGTCTGAACTAGTTAGTAGAGACAATTTACCAATTTTGTTATATAATGGTAATCAGAGTGCCAAGAAACTTACTGAAAACTGTATATATACCATAGACGAAGCAAACATATAGATGTAAGGTTTGATTTTATTAGAGAAGCTGATCAAAATAATTTGTTAGAGACTGCTTATTTGAGTACTAAAGAAATGCCAGCTGATGTACTTACTAAAAGTTTGTTTAAAGTTAAACATATTGAGTTGATGTGAAAACTGGGCATTATAATACTGTAAGTTTAGAATTTTTGGATTATTTTGTTAAGTGGTGATATTAGTATTTGTATCAAAATACTCCATCCATCGTCAGTCTATGGTAATTATGTTTGAACCTAGCATTATTTATGTATTGACTATTGAGAATTAAAAGAGAATAAAAGTTAGTCTAGCTACTCGCTGTGTTTTATTAAAACACCTTTTGTAAGTAGAATTACTTAGGCCCTTATGTATGTAATTTTGATATCATGGGTATTCCCAATGTAATGTTAAAGGTTATTCATAATGCCCGGGCAATTTGAAAAATGCCCAATATGAGTAGGCAATATGATAAAAACTATGAAAATAATCAACCGACCGGGCTTTCTGAATAATGCCCATCACTTATTAGACAGGGTAATGTGTTTTATTAAATTATTTAATGTTGACGGGGTGCCCTAAGCTCCCGAGAAGTACTAGAAATACAAAATATTTGCAATTATTTTATTTTAATTATTAATTTACACACACTTTAATACAATTTAACAATTAATTTAACACACATAGTAAATATTTTACTTATATACATTTATTTGGTGTAGATGATAAAAACAATACAATCATATCAAATACCACTGTGTAAGTTTGAAGAACTATACTCTAACCCTCTTACTAACAAACGCGGTATAAAGTTATACCAATTATAAACCTATGAAAATGTATGGTTATTCCTTTGTTATACCTGGTATAACTTTATACCGCGTTTATTAGTAAGAGGGTAAAGGTTTAGGTAGTTAAAAAAGTGTAAACAAATCGTAAAAAGGGTTTTTTATAGTTGACACTTTCTTGTTTAAAAATACGTTCTAACAAAATTAAATTTATTTTCGATCACACGATAGTTTCCTGTTTTATTATAGTATGTCCAATTTTATCATTTATTCTTAAACTACTCTTCGTAGATGTAACTGCTTCAGCACAATTTTTTAGTTAGGTTTATTAAAATAATATAATATTTTGTAATCTGTGTTTTGTAAAGAGTCCAAAAAGCCAGGTACCCCAAACCTTTTTGAAAATACAACGAATTAGATAACGTTGCTAAATTGGAGAGTGCAACTGTGACGTAGTCTGGCAACTGAAGTGTCAGGTATTACGTTTAGTCGGTTAACCAGACGCCTTTGTTGACAGCGCTTTCGACATTTGCGGATTGTGTTTTTCTAATAGATTTTGTTGAATTGTGATATTATTAGCTTTTTTCTTTGTTTTGTTTTTGTTATTTAGTTATTGTTATTCATCGTTGTTGGTTTTTAAATTCGTGTCGTGGAAAAATGATTGAACCCGAGGCTGGTACTAGCCAGACCAACTTAGTATGCACATTTCCATCACCGAAGAAGAAACGCTTCAAAACCGGACCTCTTTCATCATCTGAGAAACAGACATTGATAAATGTGTTTAAATATGTAGAAGAAACATGGCCCAAAGAGTGTTATCCGTCAAAAACAGACATAGTGCAAAAAACCGGTGAAATAATGGGTATGTCTGTACCAACTGTGTATAGGGTTATTAACCAATACAAAACATTGCATAGAGTGGAGTCTCCTCCTCCACCGGCAACGAAACCAAGCCAAATCGACTGTTTCGATGATATGGATTTAGCCGCAGTGAGGAGAAAAGTACATATGTTTTTATTTGCAAATGAAATGCCAACTATTTAAAAAGTTATGGAAAGTGTCAATAATGATGACAGTCTACCTAATATAAAAAAAGATGTAATGTGTAAGTTGATGAAGAAATTAGGCTTTAAATACTCCAAACGCAGTCGCAAGAGTATGCTTATTGACAAACCAGACATTGCAGTATGGCGTGTAAAGTATTTAAATGAGATTGCAAAATATAGAAGAGACGGGAAGAAAATATATTATTTGGATGAAACATGGGTCAATGAAGGTATGATAAGAACATTAATATGTTTTTAAAATAAATATTGTCACTGTTACCTTTGTAAATATCTTGTAAACTCATTAATATTGTTTTTTTGGAGGACACACCAAATCTACAACATGGCAAGATACAACAATAACATGCTGTAAAGAGGCTCATAGGCAGGGTTTGTCTACAGGGTTAAATAATCCCAGCTGGATAGGGAAACGCCTTATTTTAGGCCACATTGGTAAGTATATTACTTTAAAGCCTTTAATAGAAATGCAGTAAACATAATAATAAATCACTTCTTGTTTCCCCGAAGGGTTGGGCACAGGTGTACCTATAGTACACCCACATTTTGCCAGTAACGTATAAGTCCTATGTAACAGGTGGCGAGCCTATTGCCATTAACCGAACACAACTCCAGAGTCCAGGCTGCTACTGAAAACTCCAGATAGAAAAACCAAATAACACTGCCCGACCTGGGAATCGAACTGTGAACTTCATGCTTAGCTGTAGCGCTTGTGACCACTAGGCAGTCAATGTATGATAAATTAACATTTTAAGTCAAAGTACATGTGAGATGCTCATATTATAAGAAAATATAATTATTTATTTATCGGTTGTTGTTACGATTTATCGGTTGTTAAATGTTATTTAAAACTATGTTTCAGGTTCATCAAGTGGTTTTGTTGAAGGAGGTGAACTAATATTTCAAGCAAGTAAGGGTGATGGTGATTACCACTCAGAAATAATGCACATAACTTTGAGAAATGGATCACCACAATTTTCAACAAACTGGAAAAAGATTCCATTTTGGTGATGGATAATGCACCCTATCACAGTAGAAAAACAGAAAAAGTGCCAACAACCGCATCAAGAAAGGCTGATATTCAGAAGTGGTTAAAAGAAAAAAATATTGCTTTTGAAGATGCAGAATTAAAAGCACAATTATTAATAAAAGTTAAATGTGAAAACATAAATACCAATCATATGTTGTGGATGAATTAGCCAAGGGATATGGTGTCACAGTATTGCACCTGCCGCCATATCACTGTAAGCTCAATCCAATTGAGTTGGACTGATGGACTGATTTATTGGGGGAATGCTACAGACAGGGAACTCGCTTTTAGGGCGCAAAAGAAATGTCTTAGAGCTGTTTGTGGTATACGTGCCCCAGACAGCTGTATGCCATATTTTAAAAAGCTCAAGATTTTAACCTTGCCTGCCCTTTACATCTATGAGGTCGCTACGTTCGTAAAAACCAATGGAGAAAAGTTTGCTAACCTGCACTCACGTCGACATGCCGATAAAATAGCAAATATTTTGACCTCAAAAACAGCCCTACTTTCTAAAAGTTTCTTTGGAATGTCTTCACGAATTTATAATAAACTTCCTAAGCAAATACGAGAAATTGAAAACGTCAAACTTTTTAAGAAAAAATTAAGTGACTTCTTGGTAAATAGACCATATTATACAGTACATGAATTTTTGTCCGACAGATTCGTGATCAGTTAGTGCCAAACTGTTTTTATGTTTTGATGCAAAATAAGTGTCTATTTAATTGAAATATCTGTAAATTAACACATGTCACAAACTTATGTCTAAGATAACAATTATTATTTTTTTCAAACTATTGTATGCCTAACATGGTGGAGCAGTGCAAATGCACACAAAAATAACTCAATAACAACTCTGTAACCGCTGTCTCACAATAAAGATACTTTGACTTTGACTTTGACTTTAATATGGGATCAAGTTAAGGGGTTTGTAGCCGAGAAAAATAAAACTTTTAAAATGGCTGACCTAAAAATTCTTTTGCCAGAGGCTTTAGCTAACGTAACTGCAGAGAATTGTAAAAATTGCGAGGGTCATGTTATAAAAGAAGAACAGAAAATGTTTAAATTAGACAAAATAATAGATGATACCACTGAACGCTTTATTATTAATGTGACAGATAGTTCATCAGATTCTGATTCAGAATAGAGCTTAATATTTGACTATAAATAATATGATTTTAACATTTTAAATAAAAGGTTTTGCATCTATGAGTCACGTGGTTTTTTTGTTTACCCTTTTTTAACTACCTAAACCTATGGAGTATAAGTAAGTGTTGACGACTATCTCGACTGCCCACAACGCCATCTAGCGGCCGTGACCTGTACCAGCCGTGACAACAGCAGCGCAACCGACGCAGGGTGCGGGGGCTACTACATTAGCACCGCACATCAGCTCTTCAGCCCTTTTTTTCTTTCATCATTCTTCAATATAAAGAACCTCTCGAAAACACGCATTGTCGGGATCTACCTACCTTGTAATAATCAGAATTAAATTGTATTTTTCAAGCCACGCATCGTATCTCCATTACGCAACGACAACCCAGACCCAAGCCACCACACACACGCAACAACATTTGGACCTTCGAGCCGAACAACCGAGAAGAAGCGGCGGCGGCAGCATCACACAGCGGCACCTTCTGGAGTCCTGGAGGAGCAACGCACCAACGGTCAGGTCAATCGATCCCTTTTATTCCTTCCTAAATCCCTAAAGCTTCAATTTGTGCTAATACCTAACTATAAATTCTAGTGTCTTATACTACATTGTAAAACCGTAAGTAGGTACCTACATACTTGACTTCTTTCTCTTGCAAACCGTCATTATGTCAAAAAAGGGTGATTATATTGTCAGTGATTTAGTCAAAAAACGCGGGTCTATTAAACGTAAAGTCACTTTGTTTTCAAAATACGTGCAATTGTTTATTTGTTCAGACCTCGAGATAGCGGACGTTCAAAGAGCCGAGTTAGAGGAACGTTTCAGTGCCTACAAACTATCATTCAAACAGTACACAAAAATCCAAGATGAGTTGGAATTATTAATGTCCGACACGCAGCTAGACGAAGAGCTACTGGATAGGGAAGAATTCGAGAACCGGTATTATTCTATTATAGGCAAGTGTAAATGCATCTTAAAATCAAATGATAATAGTGGTACTCCGACACAAAACGAGCTTAGTCAAAATCGCGTTCCCAACGGTATGAAACTACCCACAATTACGTTGCCCAAATTCGACGGTACATATGACCAATGGCTCGAGTTTAGAGATACGTACGTATCCATGATAAACAATTGCGAAAGTTTAGAAAATATTCAGAAGTTTCATTACTTGCGGTCGGTACTCATAGGCGATGCACTACAAGTGGTCAGGGCGCTGGAATTTACTGCAAATAATTATTTAGTGGCGTGGAGTTTATTACAAAACAGGTATAATAATGACCGTTTGTTACAACAAAATCACGTGAATGCGCAACCGCTAATTAGGGATTCAGCTGTGTCTATTCGAAATCTAATCGATTTAATTCTTAGAAATATACGGACACTCTTAATTACCCTCATAATTGTCCCAAAGATAGATTCCTCATTGGAATACGAATGGGAACGTTATAAAGGCACGATCTCGAAAGACAGAAAATTAAAGCTGTCGGATATGATGACGTTCCTCCAAGATCGTGCTGTTTTTTTAGAAGCGGTGGGTAAGCCTAACAAAAAACAAACTGCAGACACTTCCAATACCAAGAAACCGTTAGTTGCAAAGTCACACAGCCACGTTAAAACACACAAAGATAACAAAAGGAAAACATCCAGCAATAGTTCACAGCGTTTTAAATGCGATCAGTGCGGTTCCAATCACCCGTTATTTTCATGTGAAGATTTCCTTAGCTTATCCCTTCAAGATAAGTTAAACCTAATTGAAGAGAAAAAGTTATGTCGAAATTGTTTACGGACAGGCCACGCATTGAGTGAATGTTGGTATGGGCCGTGCAGGCTTTGCAACAAAAAACACAACACATTAATTCACAACGATGCTGTCGTAGACGCTCGTACATCATCAGCTGTTGCTAAAATCACGCAAATAGTGGCACAGTCTGAACATGATGCTAGTACTACACACATACATGCGCCGCTAACTTCTACCCACAAATCTCACACATTGTACAAGGATGATAATAATATTAACCCACATTGGTTTCAAAATCCTGTATTATTATCAACCGCATTAGTGGCAATAGCGGACGCACAGAATAAATATCACACAACGCGAGCTCTCCTAGATAACGGGAGCCAACACTGTTTCATATCTCAGTCGTTATGTAAGCAGCTTAATATTCCATTGATACAGTCTACTGTTCAAGTAATGGGGGTAGACACTATCTCCAACTCCACGCAATCTTGTCATATTCAATTGTGGTCAAAGACTAATTCGTTCAGCACAAGTTTTAATTGTTTAGTTTTGCCGCGCATTACCGCACAACTACCCTCACTAGGAGGTAATTATAACATAAACACCGCACAATGTTCAACTTGCCGATCCAGACTTCTTTAAGCCTGACGAAATTAATTTATTGTTAGGGGCAGATAGTTTCTGGGATCTGCTTAGTGAAGGTCTGATACGGTTTTGGGGGGCATGCGGAACAGGGTGTAAAGTCCCAAAAACCTCCATAGAAAAGGGAGGTCATCCTCCGACCAGACGGGTATTGTGTCTGGTCCGGGCAACTGCCCGACGGTTGTTGTCGGACTGTATTGACTGTGTTGTATGTGTTTTAATTGCGCCGAAAACTTTACTTGCGCGATGCAGGATTTGTGTGACGTCATGTCATTAGTTCGTAAGTGGCGGCGCTGGTGCCGCTACACGGTTGCCGAACGGTCCCTATTTACAAAACACGCAATTAGGTTGGATCATATCGGGAACCGTCCACAAAAAAGTATCACGCGGTACCTTAACTCATTGTAATTTCACGCAAACATTAGATTCAGAACTCAGTCGATTTTGGGAACTGGAAGAAATACCCTCATTGCATAATAATTTAACTAAAGATGAAAGTGCATGCAAAAATTTATTCAAGGAGTCGACATTACGCGACGTTAAGGGTCGTTTTTCCGTGCGCATCAGTCAATCAGCTGATGTTCTAAACGACACATTTACTATGGCAAAAAACAGGTTTCTTGCACTCAAACGCAAACTTATTAGGAGCGCGCCTAGCTATAGGAAAATGTATAACGATTTTATGAGTGAATACTTATTTCTGGGTCACATGAGTCGTATTTCAGAATATTCTTCGCCATGTTATTTTTTGCTGCATCACGGTGTCTACAGGGAACATAGTTCCACTACGAAACTTAGAATGGTTTTCGATGCCAGCGCTAAGTCCACATCAGGCAAATCATTGAACGACATACAACACATTGGGCCTACGTTACAAAATGATTTTTTTAAATATTACTTCGGTTTCGGCAATTTAAATATGTTGCGACTGCCGACGTGGTGAATAAAATGTATCGGCAAATATTTATTCAGCTTGACCAGAGGCACTTACAACTAATACTGTGGCGAGAAAACCAACTTAACCACTTCGGTGTATACCAACTGGACCGATTTAAGCAAAAATGTTCCATACCACACAAACCTCATTACAAGATAATTGACTTTAAAGTTATTGGTTGTATTTCTCTGGTTTTGTAATACTTAACGTAGTGTTTTTAATTTTGTGGAATTCTCAGTGTACTAAACTAATTTACATGCATGTATTTAGTGAATAAATTGTAATAGTTTAGTAGATATTCAAGAAACTTGCGTCTGGATCATTTTAACAAAATGAATTTTGTATGGGTTTTGCTGTATAGGCTGCGGAAAGAAAAATGCAAAAATGTTTCAAAAATGACAAAAATTGAAACTCAAAAATATTTAATATTCTTGTTTTATTTAAAAAAATAGCAAAGTGACCTTACTCCTCATCCAAATCGAAATCAGGTTCATCACAATAACCATCAATATCATCTATTATTGCATCGTCTCCCTTCAGTTTTTTATAATAATCAATGCAATCCTTTGGTATAAGATGAAATAACGATTTCAAATCATTTAACTTCTTTTTATTAATCTGTTTTCCTGATGGCCATAATTCTTTCAAATCTTCTTCTACGACAACCAAAAAATCAACACCTTTTTTCTTTTTACTAATATTCAGTTCTTTGTATTCCTTATTGAAGGAAGTTCTCATGAACAAAGAATGTGGAGACTCTTTTGTGATTAATATTTCTTTAGTTTTGAGCCAGTTTACTTTGGTCTTATCATTAAATATTTTTCTATTAATTATTTTTTTTTCTAGAATTTGAGATCCAACAAAATCACAACTTTCCATTTTATACACCTGTAAAGGGTTTTTGTTTTTACATTGTTTCATAATGGCAACGTAATCTTCCACGGAGTATATCCTTTCATATTGCTTGAGTCGAGTCTCAATTTTAGCAAAATCGTTGTCATTGGGTAGGAAAGTGTGTCCTGATTCTAGGTAACGGAAGCTGATTGTCTCTAGAGTGGGGTGTCTATTTAATAAAGCCTTCATAATCAAAACGATTTTTATATTCCTGTTTTGACCTCCACAACAGTCACTCCACAAGATCAATTTATTTACTGTAGGGGGTAGCACGCACTTGATATATTTTCTCAAACATGAACCCACTTCTTGGGCCCCTCTACCAGCCTCACCTTCAGCCCAAACATAACAATTTCCAACATCGTTGGAAGCTGAGTGTATACCGCAGTTATACACCCATAACTGCCTTTTATAGAAAACTATGTTGGTCGGTATTCTAGGTAATGGTAATGTTTTCTCCAAATCGTAAGTCAGACATTCAGTTTTTTCACAAGTTTTAGCCTGTTCAAAATCTTCCTTCATCTTCTTCCTTAAATCTTCGGCAATTTTTTGGTGTTCTTCTTTTTCTCTTTGGGCATTTTCTCTTTCGGTTGTGGTAGTAGAATTTTGCAATTTCATTTGATAAAGATCACACTTGTTACATGTATCTTTTTTCAGGCTCTTGCATCTCAAATTGAATTTTTTTACAAAAACTTTTCTAATAATATTGTAGGATGGACATTTTTCATCTTTTCCAAATTTTTTATCAAATTCAATTTTGAACAAATCGTAAATTTTTGGTACTGTCATTCCTGGCTGCAGATATAAAACATTGCTGTTGCTTTCCCTACGATAATGGGATTCATATTTTGGCAACCTGTTGATAACATCAATAATAAGCTCAATATGTGTTTGTGGAGTTTTATTCAATCCACCTGCTCTTTCTCCTCTTCTATCTTTTATTTCTTTGTCATTGCGATTTTTCCGAAGACTGACAGTAACTTTTTGAGGTGTTATTTGCAGCGTTCCACAAAACATGTCTCGACAAACAGTTATATTGTTAAGTTTATATGTGCGAGTAAATTCTCGAGGTTTCCTCTTCGACGGGGAACATAATGTAACGTAACTTCGTTTCTTTTTGGCTTCTGTAATGTTAGAGGCTATGTATATAAGTTGAGCTACGTACGATCCAAGATGTATGAATTTATGAAATTCTCGTTCCCTATCTTCTTTTGAAATTAAATTAGCACAGTCGCTTTTGCATGAACATTTAAAATCTATGAACTTTTTAGATGGCACTTCCTTCTTTTTAGTTTGGTAAGGTAATTTTTTATATTTTCTTTCTTTATTTTCCTGACGACTATATTCTTGTTTGAGTTTCCTTCCTCTTTTTTTACGACCTTGATTTTCGTTTTCTGGTACATACTCTGAACTGCATACAATATCGTTAGCAATTTCTTGTCCGTAATTAATTTGTTTTTCCGCTTCTTTACTTCCTTCGGTGTTTTCTGTTACAATTTCTATTTCTTCCATATCTTTGATTCCGTCTTCAACATTATGTTTCTCTGGTGATTTTCTTTTTTCAGTTGCTTTATTCGGTGAATGGATTAATGCCTCTGCCGTTATGATCCTTCTTTCATCACAATCAGTGTCACTTTCTGAATCTGTGGTATCTTGTGCTATAAAATCTGGATCTATTACGCTGTCATCACTGTTATATAGTGTATCATTATCTTCTAAACTCTGTGGTGATGGTTCTTCAACTACGTTATTTAATCCAGTGTGCATATGCTTTAATAACCATGGAGTCAACGGTGAATATGAAGGTGGAGGAATTGACAAATTGGAAAGTATCGTTGGACTAGTAACGGGACTAGTAACGTCATCACTATCTGAAAGATTTACAATAAAATTAAAAGATAATAATTTGTAGGTACTTTGAACTTGCTAATAAAAATGTTAGTTTCCTAGTATTATAATATGATAAGATTGTTACCGTTTGATATTGTTTTTTGGAAAACTTCACCAGAAGCCATTTGGCTAACATTGATAAGCGATTTGTTTTCATCATTATCACTCTCTAAAATAAAAGATGTTTCCCGATCTTTCAAGTTACGTACTTCGTTAGTACAATCAGGCTGTAAACAAGAGTCTAACTCTTCGTCATCACTTTCCTCGATATATGTTTCTTGTTGACCTTGAGTGTTGTCAATGCGCTGAACTTCTGTGCATTCTGACCCCAAAACAGAGTTTATAACATCTTTTGGCTTAAAAGTGCATACCGTTTCCTCATCATTACTGTCGCTTGCCTCTACATATGTTTGGCTTTCATTAAAATGTATGGGTTTAATATTCAAATCTCTAGTTCGAGAAGAGTATTGTTTATTATATTTTGGTGAACTATCTTTAATACTACCAATCTCCTGAAGTGGATTTTCAGGGCAACGTTCAACAAAACTTTCATCACAAATTTCTTCACCCATCTCATTTGCCAAAATGTTAAACAACTTTTCCGTTTCTGGAGACATTTCTCTTATTGGCGATGACGTACAAGATTGATGATTTTCGTCATCTGAAACGATAAAGAGCCGTACCTTAGTATCCCTATCATGTCATTTCATAAACCATTTCATTTCATTTCATAAACCATTTCATTTCATTTCTCTGATAAGTAGTTCACTCTTTACGTTCTACCTATTTTAAATAAGTATATTGTTATTTTTTATTTTTTTGCTAAAGAGCACTGCAAAATGAAATGTGGAAATAAGTATGTACCTAGTATTTATATGTGTCCTTACCTAGCTTAGTTTGAGTCATTTGACGAGTGTTGTTATTGCAATAGTCTTTCTGAACCATCCTTAAAATGTTATCACTCCTTTTACATTTCTTTGTGGAACCGTAATCTTCTTTTTCTGGCAAAACAAGAAAAAAGCAAATAGTTTTAAGCAAAAAATTTTAAAAAAATATGTCCCGACTTAAAATGACAGTCGGTAATAATTTGGCTTGATTTTTTTACGTCATTCGTATTTGGCTTGTGAAGTGGACGGACGTACATCATGTCAGCATCTGAAAATTCTCCTCCGCTATCACCATCTATTCTCAAACCAAACATATATGAAAAGAGAAAAAAATACACCGATGGATCGACGCAGACAGAGTCATATTACACGTGTTATGTGAAATCGAAAGAAATTGATTGTACGGCCCTATTTAATTTACCTGAATTAAGATTTTTTAATCAAAGACCGCAAGATCCTCGAAACGAGTATTTTGGTGCACTGATAGCATTTGAAATGGAGTCTGTTCAACCCGAAATTCGTTCTCAAGTGTATATGAACATCATAAGTTTAATACGTAATGCTCGTGCAGAAGACATAACAGAAAATCAAGGGGCTTTTAGCCCGTGTCCATCTCCTGAATATTAATTTTTTATGAAGAATTATGAAGAAATTATGATTATTAAATCAAAGACTAATTACCTAACCTATGTTTGAAGACTGATTTATGTGATACTTACTACTTAATAAAGAAATAAACCTTTGATTAAAAATGAGTAAGTTTTATTTATTTCATTAGTTTGTTTATCGATAACTATATTTTACAACATTATGCAAAATTGTACCTAAAGTTTGCTGGCGCTAGATGCACTCTACGCGAATTATGACGTGGTAAAAATGTATAGGTAGCAAGCCGGGCATAAAGAGCCAAAGAGTTAGGTTATTTAGCGGCCAAATGTACCTAAAAGTTCATCCGGAGATAATAATATTATGTAGATAACGTCACCCGCATGCACTTGTTATTATAATAAAATATTAATACAATACATAAATTCACAGAAGTAACAAAATTACCTGAAATGAATATGAGTAGGTACAGAAACACAACGCGACGTAACGCGAAATATTAATTATTATTACTATTTTAGCTACCTATCTACAATAATAAATTTACTTACCATCACCTTCTTTTCGCCCTGCATCTGTTCTTTTACGAACACTTTTCATTATTGAATCTTTTCTATTCATTTCCAGGTATTTGACTAAACTTTTGTTAAAAAACTCGAATCACCTACCTACTTAAAAACACAAAATTTAAACAAATTCAATTACTTACAATGAAAAATTAGTTACACTTGCACTTCCCTTATTTTTTACTACTTATCAACAATAATTTAATCACACAACATTTCAATAGACGATCAATCCGAAATGACGAAGCCGACTGACCCACTCCCCACTCCGCCCGCTGCACGCACAGATACGTCGTAGTTGCGGCGGCAAAGTAGGTACCTACCCACAACCTAATAATGTTTGCAATGCAGTTTTTCGTTTTAATAAATATTTTTAGAGTGTTAGGATTATATTCAATAACACAATAGTACTTACACAATATTAGGTAGATAAGTATTTTGCTATTGCGAAAACTTGACGAAGTGGATTCGCTTTGTTTATTCATTTAAAGTATTATACCTATGGTTTTCATTTCAAAACTGCAAAAACGTTTCAAGCTTTGAGGTTCATTTATGTTACAATTAAAATTAAGAAATTATGCAGCAAAGCATTATTGTAAAAAAGATTCAATTGACGTGGATCGTTTTTGTAAAACTTTAACAATATTTTTTCACTGCGCTTGAAGTTTTACAAAAACGATCCACGTCACTTTAATCGGTTTTGCAAAACTTAAGATCAGTTAAAAAGGTTGATTTAGAAATATGCATAAATGATCTTCAATAAGTTTTGACCACAATATCCTAAAAAAAAATCATGCAAAACATATTATTTTATTCTAGATACAAAAAAATTGCAAAAAAAATAGGTTTAAGTAAATAAATAACTACTTAATTAAAGTTTCCGGTATAAAATAATATTCTATTTAAGTACTTTATCGCCGAGATACTAATGATAATTTTATATGGTTAAATATAAAAGGTTGTGAATAGTTTTGAATTAAATTTTTCGTATTTCTTTATTTAAATATATATGCATGTGGCCTGAATCAGTATAGTTCTGTAGTCAAATGTTATTTGGAATTGAGTTAAAATGATTCAAGGTTATTGGAACATTTAAGCAGAATGAGTTTTGTAATATTTTCCATATTGTATAAAAAGCATGATTGTTCCAAGTAGTTTGAATCATTATAGCAAAATAAAATTAACAGGTCAAGAAAATGCAAAAATGTTTCTAATAGCTTGAAACACTTATTCATTTTAAAAATGGTCTTCGATATTTCAGCTGTGGGTTGGACTATATGGATTTTCGTCAATTATTAACATAGAGTTATGAGTCTTTGATATGTTAAAATGTACCTTATTTGGAGTACATAGGTCACAAAAACTCGAAATTGTCGAGGTTGTGGGTTGGAACATTTTTGCTTAAATCGGTCCCACCGTGACTTACGGGACGGCGTCGGCGCCTTATCTCAGTTTGGTTGAACAACAATCTTTTCCAGGGGAGTGATATGAAGTTTCGAATGACGTTATTGCAACGCACGCTATTTTGAAAAACTTTACGACTGGTACGCCAGTTCGAAAACACATTGAATCGAAAACCGCTATATCGAATGACGTTATTGCGACGCACGCTATTTCGAAAAACTGTTAGACTGGTACGCTAATACGAAAGTTTTGGGATCGAAATCTACTATTTCGAATGGTATATTCCAATCTGAATTTGTCTGGGGATCGAACTCACGACCCAGTGATTATCAAGAACTATCTACGCTAAGATCATAAAACTGATTTGAACCCAGAACAAATAAAGTTCGATTTCGAATTTGCAATAATAAATGCAGTCAGAATAGAATTTCCTACCACAATCTAGTTCGGTTGCTTATTCCATCTGGGGTCAAACATTTGGAGAAAGATACAAGGGAGTGGACTCAGTGGGAGATATGGCACAGAAAATGAGTTCGCCTTGAAAATGCGATATTATTTGGCCTCTTGTCTCGCTATCGCAGTGATTTTACAAAATATACACACAATGAAATTATAAGAGCTGTAGCCTTTAATACTAGTCTATATTGATATAAATCTACCATTTTGTCATCGATATGACAGTGTTGTTAATTTTGGTAATGAGTGAGATTGAGAGAAAGACCTATAATTTTGATTTGTTGATTTCTTTGTTGGTTACTATACTTAAGTCAATTAAAAAGTTAACTTAAATTATACTTCTCATTGCTCTTGTTTCACAAACCTAATACAAAGATAAGGCTTTGATTGGGGTCGCGATTCGATCCCCAGACAAATTCAAATTGGCATATGCTATTTGAAACAGTAGATTTCGCTACCAAAACTTTCGTATTAGCGTACCAGTCTAACAGTTTATCGAAATAGCGTGCGTCGCAATAACGTCATTCGATATAGCGGTTTTCGATTCAATGTGTTTTCGAACTGGCGTACCAGTCGTAAATTTTTTCGAAATAGCGTGCGTCGCAATAACGTCATTCGAAACTTCATATCACTCCCCTTTTCCAGACATTGTCGCTCAACTAAACCATAATGGCCAGTTACAATGTCCACGCAGTATTTCTAGTCGAAACATATTATTTGACCATCATAGTTTGATCACAGTGGATGGCAGAATAGAATACTCTCACACGTTCTCGTATGATAAAAAAACATCCTTTGTTGTTGTGTGGTAAACATAAATTCACTCGCCTCATATTTGAACACCAGCATAAGGTATTATTACATGCGGGGGCTCAGTTATTATTGGTCACCATTCGAAATACCTGGTGGCCCCTTGGAGGGCGTAACTTGGCTAAAACGGTGGTGCACGCCTGTATGAGGTGCAAGCGCACAAGACCTAAACCATTAAAAATTCAAATGGGTAACCTGCCAACTGAACGATTGGAGCCAGGGTATCAATTTATTCGCAGTGGTGTGGATTATGCTGGGCCATTGTTCATGTTGAATCGTGCCGGAAAGGGGGCTAAACTAATAAAATGTTACATCTGTCTCTTCGTCTGCTTCGCTACGCGCGCAATACATTTAGAATTAGTTACAAGTATAATTAGTAAGGCATACCTACTGGCACTGAAACGGTTCATCTCTCGACGCGGCAAACCATACTACAAATGTCTTACCATTCCGACAATGGTAAGACATTTGTAGGAGCACAAAAAGAATTTACAAAATATATAATCTTTTCAAAATCTGACATAATTAATTTCACGTCTGATAATTCCATAGAATTTAAATTTATCCCGCCTTATTCACCTCATTTCGGTGGATTGTGGGAAGCAGGAGTCAAGTCTTGCAAATCGCATTTATACCGTATTATGGACCAATGTCCCAAATGTCCACCGACCCAAATGACCTACTTCCCTTGACTCCAGCTCACTTCCTGATTGGCCGGCCGCTCACTACACCTGCCAGCCAGGACCTCACTGCGAAGGCTACCCAACGCCTGCCGCGCTACGACCGCATAGAACAGTTGAGGCAGCACTTCTGGCGTCGCTGGTCAGCGGAATACATCTCCGAGCTCCAGAAGAGGACAAAGTGGCAGCACGGCCAAGACGCGCTAGGCCCTGGCGCCCTCGTCGTGGTCAAGGACGACAACTTGCGCCCTCTGAGATGGCGCCTCGGACGGGTACTGGAGACGTTCGTCGGCAAAGATGGCACCTCACGCGTAGCCACCATCAGAACAGAGGCGGGTAACATCCGACGGACATACCCAAAAATATGTCAGCTTCTACACCCAGATGAAGACCAAACTCCATTGGAACCAGGTGCTTCCAAGGCCGGCGGCATGTTGACGACCATCTCGACTGCCCACAACGCCATCTAGCGGCCGTGACAACAGCAGCGCAACCGACGCAGGGTGCGGGGGCCGCGGGAGGGTGGACACCGCTACTATATTAGCACCGCACATCAGCTCTTCAGCCCTTTTTTTCTTTCATCATTCTTCAATATAAAGAACCTCTCGAAAACACGCATTGTCGGGATCTACCTACCTTGTAATAATCAGAATTAAATTGTATTTTTAAAGCCACGCATCGTGTCTCCATTACGCAACGACAACCCTGACCCAAGCCACCACACACACGCAACAACAGTAAGTGATCCCACATGACAAGCGAAGTAGAACCAAAAAAAGCGAAATGCCTTTATTGTGCGAACATTCTTAATGTACCCGCTGCCAATTGTGGAAACTTGGGTAGACATTTAAAAAGTAAACACCCTACAGTACCCCTCATTGTTGAAGGCAGCCAACGCAGCAGGCATATTTGCAAGAAGCTCAGGAGGCATTTGCGCTATATCAACTACGACAGAACCTGCCATTTCCAATGCCCCTGCCCCTTCCTCCGCTGGGTTACCTCCTCATCAGCCGTCCATCAAGGAATATGCGCAAAGCACAAAATCCGTGCCGTCTCGGCGTGCGGAACGTTACGGCTCATTACGTTGTCTCTACATCCGATGACACGAAATTACATTCAAATTTACTGGGATGTGTGGAATACAATGAGCGGCAGCGATCGCCAGCGATAACGACGCCAACATTACAGCAGCTATAAGAGAGGGTAATTTGCGGCAAATTCCATGCTTTGCCCACACACTAAACCTCTGCGTTCATACGGCGTTGCAGCATTTGGCACCAGTTTTATTAAGTAAAGTGAAAAGCATCGTCAGTTTTGTCATTGGTCACAAGGCAGAAACAACTAAGTCTTCCAATCTTAAACAAGATGTCCCCACCAGGTGGAACTCTACCTACGATATATTGCATCGCTTTAACTCGACGAAAGATGCTAGTGTAGCCACTATAGCCCTCATCAGACCTGACCTTGCACTGAGTAATAACGACTGGGTAGTAATTCAATCGATTCTGCTTGTATTAAAAATGTTTTATGATATAACAGTCGAAGTGGGCGGCGAAAAACATGTGTCATTAGCTAAGGTCATTCCATTCTGCCTGTATTAAAAATGTTTTATGATATAACAGTCGAAGTGAGCGGCGAAAAACATGTGTCATTAGCTAAGATCATTCCATTGTGTAGAACCAGGAAAAAAGAAATCTCATCGAGCATTTGCACAAGGAGCTGAATCAGAGATTCGGTCACATCGAATCAAATATATTATGCGCGGAATCTACAATTCTGGCTCCACGTTTTAAAAATAAGGGAATCCAGGACTCGAAATTGTACGATAGGGCTCTGAAAGACTTAAAACTTAAAATTGGACGTAGTTCCTCAAGGACCACAACAATGCCAGCGGTAGACGGCGTAGAGGCAGTGCAACCTGCCTGGTACTAGTCACTCAATTTGGTTTGAGTTTGACCAAGAAGTTGTTAGACAAACACCGATCAACCCAACGGCGGCGGGAATCGTAAAACTCGATAAATACATACAGGAGCCGCTCTTAAAGCGTACAGAAGACCCCTTAAAATGGTGGCACGCTCGGAAGAACATCTATCCTCTGTTATTTAATTATCTTTTGAAAAGGCACAATCTCGTAGCTACGCCAGTTCCATGCGAGCGAATATTTTCGAAAGCGGGATATACGCTGAGTGAACGTAGAAGGCGATTGACGACAAAAAAAGTGTCACAACTCCTATTCATAAGTTGCAACACTGACATTTGAATAGGGTAAAAACGATATGTAAATGATGCTGTAAATAATTGTACATTTGTAAATGAAGCTGTAAATAATAATCAAAAAAGCATTGTACATAGACACCGATTTTGAAATACGCCAACCTAAGAATTTAATTTTTACTTAATTAATTCAACTACGTATTATTTTACGCTTAACTGAAATAACTGCACGTAAATAGGTTGCCAGTCCTAAGCCTGGAAAATTATGAAGGGAAATCGGTAGGCTATAATATAACAAATTTTCTACAAATAAATAAAAACAACACCTAACGTTCCTATGTTATATTCGCTAATCATTAATTTAATTATTTATTATTATAAACAAAAACTTCAAGTTCATTTTTCGAGTACCTATTTACATACCTAGAAAGAAACAGCAGCCCAATAAATCAGAAAGGTACCCGTCCCAAACTCCCAATGTAACGACCAAGCAAAGTGCGTACGTAGTAGCTATAGTTACTTATCTATCGCTCTTACTGATTTATTGAATAGTTTGACTCAACGGCGGCTGGTGCATCAAAGTAGTAGTAGTGCATTTTGCGGTAAATATCTTGGATTTACTAAAATTCACAGGAGCCTATGTAAATCGGCAAACCATCTCGCTAGCGACTTATAATTCGACGCCAAAGCCATCTAGTTACGTCGTTGTACAACTTTAAATGTTGGTACTCGACCCGAAGATAAATTTCGTTCGTCAAACCTCGCCCGCTCTCGGTAATCTTCGGTTCGCTGGGACGGCGCACGAGAATGGTCATATTTTGCCGTAGATTTTCTATTGAACTATCTCTGTCTCACGCGCCAGGCGTTTTCGCTTGTTTCTCGTAGAATAGTATGAACTCTCGCCGTGCGCTTTAGCCTAAAAAGGCTAAAGCGCACGATAAAAATCTGGCAGTTCAGTGCACGAGTGAACTTAAAGTACAGCCGCCTCTGGTTTGACTACTGATACGATCCACACTGAGTGAGTGAGCTGCGCAAGTGCGCAGTGCAATGCGTTGCGGGTCGTGCGCGCGACCGTGAGGATCTGATACATAAAGATACAGAAGAGTGATAAATATCCCAGTGATCGAAAGATACACATCAATCTTTTCTTTTTAGTGATTTATTTTGCTCATGTCTAATTAGGCATTGCCATAAATTATTGTACGCTTTCATTGGTGAAGAAGTTGTTGATGATACTCTTTTCGAAAGAGAAAGCAATCCTACTGAGCGCACTTGCGGACGGCACCTAGCAGCTCGCAGCCGACTTGGATTTGCCAAAACAGCTGGAGGAGGTGGCAGTAGAAATACATCTATGAGCACCTTGACACTCACTTTTCCCCGACAAAGTGGGGATTGGGGGAGTGGTACGCATTTTACGCGGCAACTCAGCAAACGGATGAGACGCATGCGCAGTGGGCGGCAAGACTGCATACAAACCGTTTTTAAAAGTACAACATCTCTAAGAAACGCCTGAGCTCCCTTACAGTTTTAGAAATAGGGAAGTCCTTGATGGCTTCCACTTTGGACTCCAAGGGCTTGGTACCGGCTGCAGAGACGCAGTAACCTAAAAATGTGACTTCGTCTGCTCCGAATACACACTTCGAGGTGTTAATAACGATGCCATATTTCTGTATCCGGGTGAAGAGCTGATGCAGGTGGCCCCCGTGCTGCTGTTGTATGGGTGTATAAGTATAACTGTTTATGTATTGAATATTGTGTTGTGTAAGATTAATATTAAGGATCGCCACATGTTTATGAAAATGTTAATCACTCAATATGAAGAGCTTGGCGTCGTATTTTATAACTTCGTTCAAGTATACAGTGTTAAGAGCCATTTCACGTTTTCGCACGAATTTCTAATATTTTGGGCTCCTAAATTACCATATTCTCTAATACCCAGAAGTTATTGAATACACGGAAATAATAGGCTAAGCTTTCATGTTGACGTTTAATGTATCACATTTACTAAAAATAACTTATTTTATCTATAATAATCAATTTCCCACAACCATTTTATTGAAAAAACGCCACAGAGTTGATTTCAGAGTCGTATTTCTATCAAAAACACTTAAAAATTAAGTTTAAAAAAATACATACAGCATTGGACATATATTTTAGTCGTCATTTAATGTAACAGATTCTTGAAATGTTGATGTCCATTACTTAGTAAAAAAATAAACCATTAGGGCCAATTTTTGAGTTTAACGTTGCAATTTAATCGTGATTTTTGGTTTAAATATACAGTAATTACAAAAATAAAATTAATCCAACATGAACTACGTTTATTAAAGAACCGCTTTCTACAATAATATTGAAAATTCTTGCATTTACTTTGCCAAAATATTGATAAAACTTCAATCGAAATTACAATAAATTACGATACACAAGTGGGCACCGCTTAGTACGGCGCGAGAGCCCATCGAAGCAGGACCTGTGTCATTTTTTCCCGCGTCCCGATTATCGAGCGTTCGTAGAGTGAAACCATTATTGTACTACGACCACATAGTTTTGATTCGCTTTGAATTTTTTCACAAGGTAAAGTTTGGTTTATTATCAAGTATGATTTGAATTGTTTGTAGAATAAATATATATTTTTGTTTTATTAGTTTTAGCAATGGGATTGTGTATACCATTGTGTTAAAAAAAGGAAACGTGATAATTCTGCAGCCTTAAAGAAAGCAACAGAAGTGAGGTAAATACCTATTCATTTTTATTTACAAAATGTATTTACATAGTAACTAATTATGTATTGCTTAAACATATTACATTTTCATTTTAGAATGAAAAATCGTCTAAAACGCTTGGAGGAGGATAGCACCTTTAGATCAGACGCCGTGCCTGGTACTAGCCATACAAGTGATAAGTCAGAATCGGTAACAGAAGCTGTACGAAACATTTATCAATTCTTGGTTTAAATCAGAAGTTTAGTTGTAAATAATTATATCTTTAATTTTATAGGAGAAAGAACATGTTGCCTTCGAGCCGGGAGACCTAGACGAATCAATGAAACTTTCGGACTCAGTTGTAAGTATTTTTGTACACGATATATTTTTTAAATTTGTTTTAAATGCGATTATTTATAAAATTTTACTTTTTTAGGACGATTATATAGTTTATGGCAGAAGGATAATTGATTTTCAATACTTTTGGAGTCAATTAATAAGTATAAGCGAACACAGCGAGAAATTCGGCTGCAAATTGAACTATCTCAAAATATGCAAAGAGAAACAGGTGGGCCTCATATCTAAATTTGACATTAAGTGTACGATGTGTGGATCTAGTTTTGTTCTAAAAACGTCGGACAGCAGCACGACTGAAGCAAAACTAGATCTTAATGCTGGGGCGGTATCTGGTTCAATCATTACGGGTATTGGTCTATCAAACCTTAGTGAGATCACTGCTTCGATGGATTTGCCAACAATGCCATTTCGTTTATACAGTAAAAAACACGACGCTATTTCTGACATGTGGAAGGCTGCTGCTGACGAAACTATGTTAAATGCTGCTAAACAGGAAATTGAGGCGGCAAAATCACGAGGCGATATTAATAATGCGGGTATAGCCATGATACCGGTAGAAGCGGATGCCTGTTGGGGCAAACGTTCATATAAAAACAATTATTCTGCCCTCTCTGGTGTTGCAGCCATAATCGGTGAGAATAGTGGTAAAGTACTACACATTGGGGTTCGCAACAAATATTGTGTTATTTGCGCCCGAGCAAACAAAAAAGGCCAGCCAGCAAGACCCCACAAATGCACTAAAAACCATTCGGGACCTTCCACTAGCATGGAGCAAGCCATATTAGTTGAAGGTTTTAAAATTCCATTAAAAACCGAAATTTAATTTAAAATATCCTGATTGCGGATGGCGATTCTAGTACATATAAAAGTATATTGGAGAGTCGACCATATCCGGATATTCCAATTCAAAAAATTGAATGTACAAACCATTTGTTGCGGAATTATAATGGAAAAAATATGCTTCTTCAAAAAGATACTAGTATTCCTCTGAACGAGCGTAAAGTTTTAAATATGGACCGTATGAAAAGGCTACGTACTGCTGTTCGTGCTGCTATTAGACAGAGACAACAAGACAACAGTTCAAGATCCTGTAAAATTGAAAACCTCCAAAAGGACATTTTAAATAGCCCACATCACATCTTTGGGGACCATTCAAATTGTGATAATTATTACTGCACAGATGAGAGGAAAAAAGAGCCTAATCTAGTCCCACTAATACCTACGCTATTTTTGAAGATTAAAAAGAACGTATTTCAACTCGCCTATAATTCCCGAAGTCTTTTATATGCCTACACCAATAATCGCGCAGAACAATTCAATAGCATTGTAGCTAAGATGATAGGTGGGAAACGCGTCAACTTTTCGCTAAAAGACTCCTACACTACAAGGTGTTATGCCGCAGTGGTATCTTTTAACACCGGCAAGCCACAATACACTTTATATAAGTCAATTTATCACGCTAGTCCAGGAAAATCATTAAAAATGTTGGAAACCAGGAGACATGCTAAAAATACTCGAGAAGTAATAGCACGTGCAGGTAGTTCTCGCAAAAAAAAAAAAAAAAACCTGTTGATGCTCATTATGGAGAAGAATGTGAAAGACCGGATATGGAAGCTGCAGATTATGAGCGAGGAAAACAACTGTTTTTGAACAATTTAAAAGAACAAGCTTTAAACCGCCATGAAATTGAGAGAGCTACTGTATTACAGGCAGAAAGTTCTTTGTGGCTCGAACTTAGAAGGTGTATACTAACTGCATCCTTCTTTGGTATAATTTGCAAAAGGCGAGCTAACCAAAATTCTGTTCCCCTTGTAAAATCCGTTCTATATTCTTATAACCTGGACCACATTACCTCAATAAAACATGGTAGAGACAATGAACCAAAGGCTTTGGCACAACTCAGTGTCCAAGAAAACACCAATATAGAAAAATGTGGTCTTTTTATAGACGACGAATATTTTTATTTAGGTGCAACACCAGATGGATTGTGCAGTGAAGGTTTAGTGGAAGTGTAATGTCCAAGCTCACTTTTTGGAATAGATCCTGATACCGCTTTGCAAGCTAAAACTCTGAAATGTTTCAAAGTGAACAGCCAATCTCAAATCGAGATGAACAAAAATCACGACTGGTACTACCAGGTTCAGGGCCAGTTGCACATAGTATAGCGAAAAGAGACATATGTGTATTTGCTGTATGGATTGGACCTGATTTTCCACTGAAAGTAGTAAGAGTAGAGAAAGACGACGTTTTTTGGCAGGAGAAAATGCTACCCAAATTGACTCGGTTCTACCAAGACGGCGTATTACCGGAAATCATAGACCCAAGAAAGCAATGCCTTTACGCCAAATATTCATTTAAATATGTGAATATAATAAGCATGTAAGCAATTAGTTGTTAACCGACAATAATGTGTTTTCTTTTTAAATTATTGTTTTTATGTCAATTGTTATTATATTATTTTACATACGATACCTTCTTGTTTTTCTATTTACTTAGCTTGAAAATTTCATTACACTAAATACTATGTATGACTTTTTTTAAATCTAATATAAATCACATTACGGCTCAAGATTGCTTCGTCCGTCTCGTCTCTCGCGTTACACTGTTTACGTTAAGTTTGAGTGAGTAGCTACGCACACATAAACAATGATGCAATATTTTACCTAAACTCGAGCGTAGTCATTTTGTGAAATGGCTCTTAACCCATTTTTATAAAATACTAACTGTTCCGCGCGGCTTCGCTCTCGTGGACCAACCCACAGGACCCGTTTTCGGGATAAAAAAATAGCCTATGTCACTCGGGAATAATGTTGCTTTCTATAAGAGAAATATTTTTTTAAATCGGTCCAGTAGTTTCAGAGCCTATTCGGTACAAACAAACAAACAAACGAAAATATCTTTCCTCTTTATAATATTTGTATAGATTGTTTACCGAGCCACAACTGACCACTCTGCTTTCGATTGATAAAGGTAAAGTTTTCTGCCATTTCGATTCAACTGGAGAATTGGTTAAGAAACCAGACCAAAAAGTAAATATGTGTACTATTATACATTTGTTTTACCAGGTATGAAAATGAAGAACGGTAATGACGTTGGTCTTTTTCCTGTCGCTGAATATATAAGCAATGCACATCCTTATGTTGAACGTTTTTTGAGCACGGTTAGTTATCACGGCAAATATAATTTCAAGTAGAACATCTCTCATAGTTAACCGATTTTAGTTCAGCCTTACTCTAGTTCAGGTTGCGGGGATTCGCTTGTTACGAGACGCACGGGACCGGTCAATGTGGCGAAATTTGGGGGAGGCCTATGTTCAGCTTTGGTGCAGTGTCTCTCGGTTTAAATAAAATATCACTTATAGATTATATAAATTTGATATATTTGAAAAACTAACGCCTAAAATCAATGACAATTCTTCATATTTGTTCATCTCATATGATCAAAACTGGTATCCGTAAAATGAAAAAAATAATAGAAATATCTTCTGCCCACAGCAATATTGCAAAAATAATCTGAACACTCATGATTCATTGATAAGATTCACGTATAAAGATTTTTTTTTTGAAATATTCGAGGTATTTTGGAAACTTTTTGCGCTTCCTTTAGAAGATAAGAAACGATCTACTTGTTTACACTATTTCTCAGAATTCTAACCTGTGAGTCTGGATGACAATAAGGAACCTGTCGATGAGTCTGATAATAATTGTAAAACATTATCTGTATGATTCACAATCTAATATACTTCCCAATTTGTTTCAGGCCAAGAAGAGCTACTGGAAGGTCGACTTCGAGAGAGGTATATTTAAAAAGTGAAAAAAGAAGAAGAATAACTTTCAAACGAAAGCTCAAGACAGAGATGACGAAACGGCTGAAAAATCTTGGAAATCTCAAATTAATCAAGGAATATTCACAGACCGGTAATCGTAATTTTACGATTGCGAAAAAACTTACAGACCATATGCCAGAAATCGAAACTGGAAGAACAGGAATTTGATACTTCAGAAAGTGAGGATGAAGATAAACAATCAGTTTTATCACTACCAAATGATTGTTCTCAACTTTCTGATGAAACAGAAAATGAGAAACATTCTTTTGATAAAAATATAACAATTAGAGTTACTGAAATATCAATTATTTCTCGAGAACATGACTATCCAGCAAGGTTCCCAGATATCAAAACAACAATGCGAGGATATAATATTGATTGTTCTGACTTACAATTACTGTGTGTAATAAACAGCTCTGGGGGTATTATGGTAGATTCTGCAATGGCTCGTGGCGCTAAAGTTATTTATTTCGATACCATTTTTACAAGTTGTTTATTAGGCAATAAATTAAGTTATGGCTTCAAAAGCAGAATGTAGCAGACTATGAATGCTGGATACCTTTTTTGCACGAAGAGGATCGAAGTCACTGGACGCTGCACGCTAGTAGTTGTTGATACTTTTACACAAGAAGACATGCCTAATGCCCGGAAAGGCATAAGTCGAATGCTTGTTGCACGAATTTAATTATTATATATGTCACGTCGAGGTACCTATGAATTATAGGACCACCATCATCAACTCCAATTCTAGAGGCAATTCCTTCATTCTTCATAGGAACGGGTAAACTTCAATAACACACATCACTGGATTGAAACTCGAAAGTATTTATTTGACTTTGTTACAGGCACTTTGAGTTTTCATTCGAACTTGAAGTTAAAACCACATGGTGGCTCGCTAGGTCACAATCCCTCGTCGATCTCTAGAGAAGACCTAGCAAGAAACTCTAGGATACTCTTTTAAATCTTTTTATAGTTTACACAATCACTTTAAGACAATTGGTGTTACATGTTTATTAGGTTTTCAAACATCTAATCAATCAGATTTATTAAACAGTTATTATTTTACACACGGCATAGCGTGATGGGCGTTGCGAGTGTGCGGGACTTCCATATTGTTTTTGTTTAGACACTAATTACTTGGATAGTTGAATAAAGCTAACAAACAATACTAAAATGCTGCTCAGTTAATTATTTTAACATTAAACAATCTCAATACTCACAAATACAAAGTTGTTTGTAGATTATTACTAAAATAATTACCTTAACACAAAACTATCCAAGTTTCCGGTGATCTGAATATCTTACTAACCAGAAGGTTTCTCATTATTACATGGATGTGTAAAATAGTCTTATTACTTTATAGTATTTAATCAATTACTCAAATTTGTTTAGTTCTCGTATTAAATTATTAAATCTAGTTATTGGTCATTAAAATTATAACATCCGCCATTGTTGACAACTTTTCGTAAGGTCATATTCAAACATATTTACTTCGTCAAATGTGCGTTGTTAAAATGAGAACAAATCTAAAAGTCCTACAATAAGTGTTCCCGTTTTATTTAAACATCTCGTTTTAATTAAACAATGAAAATTAGCTTATCAAATGATCTTCATTCAAACAAACCAATAACTAATTCCACAATAAGCCAATAGATGGCGCTGAACTATAAAACCAACATAAACAGACATTTAATAGTTCTAGCGAAATCTCAGAGATGACAGGATTATAGAGTTTGTGTTAATTGGATAACGAATTAGCAGAACCACGCCTCCGCGGCGACACGGCCATTCTGAAAATCAACCGCGTGCTCTGCGGGTGCTGGTGTCCTCAGTCTCTGTTTCTTGGTTGTTATCTGTAATAGCAGACAGAAATTTGTCGGCAGATTATTGTTGTTTATCATCCTACAATATAAATTAAATTTGGGATCTGATAACAACTAGTTTTAATCATCATTGACAGCTTGTAATAAATCTATGCTTAGTATGCCTTATTTTTGAAATATTGAATGCATTTTAACACCCACAGCTATATGCTTTAGGTATTCAACTTGCAATATGGTAAAGATCAATGTTGTTATAAAACAACGAATTGCTACATGTCATGCCAATGAAGGCATACAATTTGTATTTCAGATTTTTGTTATTGAATAGTCAGTTGCTAGCTTAATAGTCCATTTTGAATCTTGTTTGCAGAATGTTGTTGTTTGTATTATCTTACAATATTCATTGATTTGTAATAGGTATGAGTCAGTTTAAGTTATCAGTTTATCACTGAATACTTATTAGATTAGGTAACTATAAAGTTTATCTTAAATGAAAATATTTGATGCATTAATGAGCACACACCTACTTATAAGGCTAACACAGCACTCTTGTATTTGGTAAGTATAGTGTAGGTAGTGTAGGAGTATTGTGATCAGCTGTTTTTTGTTTAGTTTCATTCTCACGGGATGGTAATGCTCTGTGATAGACACAAAGTCTTTGATTTGACAGGATTAAAGGATAGGATCAGGAACACCGCTCTGTGATAGACACAAAGTCTTTGATTTGACAGGATTAAAGGTTAAGGAGTTTAGGACCATTGCTCCGTGACAGGCACAAAGTCTTTGATTTGACAGGATATAAGGAACCAGGCTCTGGGTGGTCTTGTACACCGTGGACCCAGCAGGATAACATGAGAGATTGTTCATTAGCGGCCTCCACGCCTAACCAATGGATATTAAATCATTCTTAGTTGCTTCCACAGCAAACTAAGAGATTGTTTGTTGTATTATCACTATTAGTTTCCTCCACGGATTACTAACAGACAGCTTATTGTGTTATCATTATTAGTTGCTTCCACAGCATACCAACAGTATAGTTTATTGTGTTATCATTATTAGTTGCTTCCACAGCATACCAACAGTATAGTTTATTGTGTTATCATTATTAGTTGCTTCCACAGCATACAACAGGAAAGTTTATTGTGTTCTCATTATTACCTCAAATGCACCTCCATGGATGCTGATAGAATGGTGTTGATATAAATGATTGTGTTATTAACTGCCTCCAGAGCTCTAGGTTATGGGACACCTCTATAATTAGAGCTTGTTTTATTATTCATTTTTATAATTGCCTAAATTTGACAATAGAATACCATGAACTGTTACGAGTTACAAAAATATAATAATAACAGTAATCCTCCTGATTGAATTCGGCCATGACAGCCAATCTGATGAGCCATCTACATAGGAAGATGCTATAGCGCACAAGGCCAATGGCTTAACATGCTTTCCGAAGCATGGGGTTCACCAATTTCAAACTCTAGGCTGTCACAGAGGAATTCCTATTGGAAAAATCCCATAAACACATTTTGCCCGACCTAGGAATTGAACCCAGGGATAATAATTTAAAAGTACTTTGTTGCTTGGTAGTACCATGCACAAGCATCATGTAGAGTTATTTGGCATGGCTATTGAGTTGAGCCTTCTGATACAACAGCACTGTATCAGTTAGCGAGGTGAGTAGAAGATAGTTTGAAAACATCTCACCTTTTACTTTTGTTATGTTGTGCTTGAAGTCTTTACTAGCTGACCTCTATTTGGTGGCATGTATGTTGGTAGCATATAAGGTCCTGACCCGGCGACACGGTCACTTGCACCACCAGGTATTTTTAGTTTTGTTTCCATATCGTAGGTAACCATTTTGATTTTTGATATGACAATTACCAGGAATCTGGAATGTGAGAAGATATGCAGCTAAATAATAATGTATGTGACAAATTACCGTAAAACAAACCTGTCTTTTGATTGTTTTTATTTTGTGCAAATGCACCCAATAACGAGCTTTGAAATCTGTCAGAAATTACTAATCTATTTACACCCATGTACCACCATAACGAGTAAAATTCAACTAAACACATTGTGAGATTTAATTCATCAGGAAGTTTATCAAATATTGAATGATTAAAGAATCTTTGTTATAACAAACTTAACATGAATAAGTTTAACCTTAAGAGCTTATAGGAGGCCCTCCTATCAGTATCCAACTGACAGTCTGTACCAAGAATGTAGGATCAGACAATTTATCATTAGATCTAACTTATAGCGCTATCCCTGACAAGATCTCCATACTCAAAACAAATCTACCAGATCATGTAGACAGATAAGATGGAACACATTAATCACATTAAATTCACTCAAAGATGTCTTACATACACATGACCATTAATTTACCAAGAATTCACAAGTTCCATACATAATTGGTTACTCAAAGCTTAGGTACTTGTAAATTAAAAGTTACCAAGTGACTATCAGCTTATGACCATACACGGACCTAAGCTCTCCTGATAATTATTATAAAGTCCTCGTAATGAGTCACCCAGGTGTATCACATCCCTTTCATTCATACAAACACACTAGATGCACACTACACTCTAAACAAACCTCTTAATAATATTTTAAATGTTGTTAAGTCTTGTAACTAAACTATTTGTCTCACCCCTAAGTGCACTTAAACTATGACATTAAAGATAAGAAAACTAGATCACGACACAGGGTATCCTAGTGTGGAGCTACTTAAATGCAAATCATTGTACTAGGTATTTTCTTAAGCATGTAATAATTTTAATTTTATTTGTTGTGCTTTTCATGTTTTCAGGAATGTGTTAATACATTTTCTTATCTTACTTTATTTAGTAAGCATGACATGCAACAGGTTCCACATTATTCAATAATAAGCCTTGTTGGCAGTTGGGTAAAAACCATAACTCATTGTAAAAATAACAACTACAGCATCAACATGAACATGTCATGGCACTTTTTGCCAAATGTTTACTAATTCTGTTGCACATACATTCTGTTACTTACTTAACGTAGCTACCTACTAAACTATTGTTTTGTGTAAGCTACCTAAATGTAACAAATGCTATAAAAATAAGTTAAATTACCTTTTGTCCGGCACTAAACTCAAATTAAGTACTTTGAATTGTTTATCATTCATACACTCACACCTTGTCCCCATGGGGATAGGCAGCAACCACAGATCGCCACTTGCTACGATCCTTACATACTCCTCAAATAAAATTAAGTTTCTCAAATAATAACTGAGCCATTGTAATTCTTAAGAGAAAAGAAAGAACCATATTTAAGCAATAACATTGAGTTACTAGTAAGCCGTCTTATTTTATGAAGTAAATTAGGCTGTTTTCATTCATTTTATTTCCAAAAATTGTCACACAAATACCAGCAGGCACTAGTCTTGCAAAGGGGTATCGTGTTACCCAGTTACTGGGTTTTGGTGACCCCATGTAAAACACTGGTACTCAGCTGAACCCCATCAGGTTAGACAAGAAGCCGACCCCGACTTAGTTGGGAAAAGTCTAGGCAGATTGATTAAAATTGTCACACAAAAGGTCACTGACCTTGCCTTGTATGATGAAAATAATTAAGAATGTTAGGTTACATAAATAAATAAAACAGAATACTCCCCTTAATGATGATGGAATCTATCAATGGACAGACAAAGTCTTTGTTTATTTAGCTGCTTCGGTCATTCTGTACTGTACAAAGTTTTGGTTCACTTCAATGATATTGTCTCCAGCTAGTTATGATCATAATGATGTAGGTCAGCATCCTCCCAGCATTATGCTGAGCGATGAACGTTTTGCGTAGTTGTGACGCATACTTTGTAATGATTTTATTATTATTATTATTATTTTTTTTGATGGTATGCGTCGTGCCTGACGCAAATAAACAATTTTTCTTTCTTTCTTTCTTTCTTTCTTCATCAGCAGCTTAGACGAGACCATAGCCAATTCTTAGCTTCTTCTGACGTTTCAATAAAGTTCTATGCGTTCTTGGAAATTATCATAGGAAAATATTTTGCCATGCTCTCGGCGGTGGCGGTGATGTACGAAATTCTTCGGATGGCTTTCATAGCATGGGCAGAAGGCGGGAGCTGATCTCAATTCTGATGTCACGTCGAGGTACCTATGAATTATAGGACCACCATCATCAACTCCAATTCTAGAGGCAATTCCTTCATTCTTCATAGGAACGGGTAAACTTCAATAACACACATCACTGGATTGAAACTCGAAAGTATTTATTTGACTTTGTTACAGGCACTTTGAGTTTTCATTCGAACTTGAAGTTAAAACCACATGGTGGCTCGCTAGGTCACAATCCCTCGTCGATCTCTAGAGAAGACCTAGCAAGAAACTCTAGGATACTCTTTTAAATCTTTTTATAGTTTACACAATCACTTTAAGACAATTGGTGTTACATGTTTATTAGGTTTTCAAACATCTAATCAATCAGATTTATTAAACAGTTATTATTTTACACACGGCATAGCGTGATGGGCGTTGCGAGTGTGCGGGACTTCCATATTGTTTTTGTTTAGACACTAATTACTTGGATAGTTGAATAAAGCTAACAAACAATACTAAAATGCTGCTCAGTTAATTATTTTAACATTAAACAATCTCAATACTCACAAATACAAAGTTGTTTGTAGATTATTACTAAAATAATTACCTTAACACAAAACTATCCAAGTTTCCGGTGATCTGAATATCTTACTAACCAGAAGGTTTCTCATTATTACATGGATGTGTAAAATAGTCTTATTACTTTATAGTATTTAATCAATTACTCAAATTTGTTTAGTTCTCGTATTAAATTATTAAATCTAGTTATTGGTCATTAAAATTATAACATCCGCCATTGTTGACAACTTTTCGTAAGGTCATATTCAAACATATTTACTTCGTCAAATGTGCGTTGTTAAAATGAGAACAAATCTAAAAGTCCTACAATAAGTGTTCCCGTTTTATTTAAACATCTCGTTTTAATTAAACAATGAAAATTAGCTTATCAAATGATCTTCATTCAAACAAACCAATAACTAATTCCACAATAAGCCAATAGATGGCGCTGAACTATAAAACCAACATAAACAGACATTTAATAGTTCTAGCGAAATCTCAGAGATGACAGGATTATAGAGTTTGTGTTAATTGGATAACGAATTAGCAGAACCACGCCTCCGCGGCGACATATATTATTATGATTAACATTTTTCATTAATGTATCTTGACATCCTCATTGAATATATGATATTTTAAATTAAATTCTTCTTGTGACACTATTGGTAGCTTAATTTATTATGTATCATTGTTCTTTGTCACGCTGTGAAATTAACAAAATAAAATAAATTATATTGTGTTGTTAATTATTAATTAGTTATTGCAAATAGATGTGTGTAATAAAGCTTGTGATGTGCATGCCTCAAGGTACACCTTGAGGCATGCACATATAGTTGACCTGTGCTATATTTTTGTAATTACCCATATCAGCGAATAAATGATTATTATGAATATGAATTGTTGATACAATCTAGCGACGCTTTCCGCTAGAAAGGGCGTAACTCCAAATCCCATACTTTTGACTATGAGCAAAATAAATCATGCTTAAATATTGACTAGGCATCTACTAGTGTCTCAAACAATTTATAGAATTAAGTTCTCTTAAACATGTCATAGTTCTATAACCCTATATTTACTAGGCATCTACTAGAGTGTCCCAGACCATTCACACAATTTTCCATCGACTTGGAAAATTTCATAGAAATATCTGATCCACTGATAATTTAATATTCGAAAATCGGACGAAAAGTCAGTTCCCTAATTTTCAAGTAATTAATCTTATTAGTTGCACAGGGCTCCAAACTATTTACGGCCCCGGGTAGTTTGGCTGCTACTTTATGGCTGCCAGTTTCAGCTTCATGTTGGACAGTGGAGTTGATGCAGCTACAGGGTAATTTGTGTTAGTGTTATAATTTTGTTGTGGTAAACCACATCTAAACATATTTTATTTGTTTGGGTTAATACTTTAGTTTATAATGAAATTTTAATAAAAGAAAGACTTTATAAAATTATAGGGTATAATCAAGCATTAATCATGGTTTGTAGATGTTTACTTTATTTGACATTTTTCTGGTGATGGTGATAGAATATCATTAAAAGCTTGGCAGTTTTTCACGGTCCTCAAAAATGATAAAAACGAAATCAATGTTGCCAGAAAGTGTGTTTTTTTGTGTGTATAATCAGACACACAAAAAGCAAGCATCCACAAGTATTTGTCGCTATACGTGAATATCCGATTGAAAATATAGCTTCTTCTGCAATAGAAATTTATCATTTAACTACACCTTCCACTGATTCGACAGTACAAGAACTTGAGATTCCTACAGCTTCCACATCTACTGCTGTCATGCCTGAAACATCTGATTCCTTACCAGCCACCACGACAAGCACCGATCTATATAAAAAAGCTTCAGCCACTTACTCAGTCCTTTTATAAGCCGCTTTCTGCAAAAAAGAACATCTAAACAAAATGCTAAAAAAGTATTCACAAAAAATACTTAGCCTTCCAAGCTCATTGAATCCCCTGAGCTTAAAGATTTAATCAAAGAATTAAATCCAGCCTACCAGTTACCTAGTCGTAAGACGTTATCATTAATGCATTGATGGCAAATGTCTATATTTAATCGAACAAAAGATAAGGACAAATGAGAAGACCTGCTGGGCCAAACCATTTTGTTGTTTGGAGAGTCCACCTTTTGTCTTTATACCTCGCTTTGTGGCATGCCCATCTCCACTTCTGTTTCAAACTATACCTACTGGTGGGCATCTGTTATCTTCGTTTTTTTGCGAATATCTATTTCTTGTTTTCTGTATTTTTCTCAATCTTAAAATACTTCGTGCTGACAAGATAAAAAAAAAATAATATCTTTTTCATGTTTAGGTTGTAGTTCCCTTTAAGGATTTATTTTTGTGCCCAATATTTTTTCCATGTTGTATTTACTCTTCTATCAACTACATTTTTATTGCTACTTGCTTCGAAAGAGACCAGTTTGCCTAGTTACACATAACCATATGCATGTATAGTTGCGTTTATGTGTATGTCAACTTTCTTGCATTTAGTCTCTAGTTCTTGTAGCATTTTCCCTAACAAAAAAGTTGCTATAAGCCTAAATAATTGTATTGAAGATAACTTGCTTTTGTTATCTTTGACTGAGTAAAGGAGGAAGTAAATCACCATTAGTCAGATCAGATATTAAACCACCTGACCGTTATTAATAGCTTTTCTATTGAGAGAGGCGCATCCGTTTCCCGTTCAATTTAACCTCTCTTTCTACCTAAATACATATATCTCTTTCGCACATCCCCACCTTTCACCTGGCAGTGGGGCGCTGTCAAGCTAGTCGCGACGCGCGCTTTGGTAGTAATAGGCTTCAAATTGCCCGTTGAGATAACATATTGTGCTCTTACTGCTCTTAGTAATATTACTAAGATTTAGAAATTAAATTCAAATTGTGTTAAGGTTTCCTTAAGAATCGATAGTGGTTTGGTAAGTCTGCGGGCGACGGCTGGCGTGCTTAATGTTGCCAGCATAACTGATCTTTTTTCCTTCATTAAATCAAGTAATTTAAGTTAAGCATAATTAATTACTACCTTTTTTGAAATTATTGAAAATCTTTTATTGAATACTTACCTTGATACTTACCTTACTTTTATTGAATAGTACCTACTATTAAACTTGATCTAACAATGGTCCTGCAGGGGCTAATACCGTCCATTTCAATTTCAATTCTTTTTTCATTTATTCTTCAAAAAAAATTGAAGAAGCTGCTGCCACATAACCCTCTTGAGTTATTTGGGTGACGGTGCGTTCAGAAACGCCTAAAACAAAATAACAATGATGCATTATAAACACATCAAACACGGTCTAGGGATATTTCATACTCAATTAAATAACTCGAAAAGTACTGGCCGCATTGGAATCTTTCATACACCGATTTGTTTGTAATTTATCTCAGACTAATTCCAAATTCAAACTTTTGTTTCGGTGGCATAAAAATGTCTTGATGTGTAGGAGAGGGAATTTTCATTTGTGCGAAATTTAAAAAAACAATACGAATTACGTTTAGTTACAGTTTTTTTTCATTTTTAAACGAAAGATAAAGTAAAAATTGAGGTATTGTAGCCATACAACGCCAACATTTGACGAGGGCGGAGATGTTACGAGCTGTGGGAATGCTGGAAGCTGCGTCTGTTCAGCGTAATGTTGCTGAGGCCATAGGGACCCACCAATATGTAATTTCAAGATTGTGGACACGCTATCGTGCCACAGGTGAAGTAGCGGAGAGGCACCGGCCAAGTCGCATCACTACCCCCAGACAAGACCGATTTTTGCAAATTACTGCACGAGCTCAACCAAATGCAACGGCGACTCAATTGGTCCAAAGGCTGCGAGTGGAACACCAAGTGCTTGTGAGTGACCAAACTGTAAGAAGGCGACTGCATGAAAGCAATCTATGCTCTCGTAGACCACTCCGGGTCCCACCTTTACGGAGAGGCAATCGTGGACGACGATTAGAATGGGTTCGGAACCACGTGGACTGGGGCCGTGAGCAATGGTCCAATGTGCTGTTCACGGATGAATCCAGGTTCGGCTTCCATCCAGATTCACGAAGGACGCGTGTTTGGCGAGTTCCTGGACGATGGAGCCGTCTTCAGAACCCTCAGGAAGTTCACCCATACCAAGGAGGAACAATTATGGTTTGGGCAGGAATTCGTCTTGGAAGACGGACGGATCTCGTTTGGGTGCGGAGCAATATGACGGCAGAACGATACGTCCAACAGGTGCTGGGGCCCGTAATCTTGCCCCACAGAACACAAATGGGGCAAGATTTCCTGCTCATGCACGACAGTGCCCGGGCACACACGGCGAGAACGGTAGCAGCTTGGTTACATACACACAATGTTAGGGCCTTAGACAGGCCTGCTCAATCGCCAGATCTAAATCCCATTGAGCATGCGTGGGATATGCTGCAAAGAAGAGCTCTGAAGAAAGTTCCTGAAAATCTGGCTATAGAAGATCAACTTTTTGCGCACCTCAGAAGGACATGGGACAATATTCCGCAGGAAGACATTGACAACCTTGTTCTGAGCATGCCGAATCGTTGCCGATGTGTTATGAACATCATGGGCGCTTCCTCAGACTACTAACTTCAAGTTTATAAACACAAATTAAATGATTTTTCTATTTTTTTCAGTTTTTACTCATAAATTAAAAGTTAATTCATATACGGTTTCCGTCTATGCTTCATTTTTTTCCATAAAATCCTGAAATTTTAATCGAAGTACCTTAACCATTATTAAAAAATGGTAGAATATTAAATAACGTATCTTTTAAATATATACATGTCATATAAATAATTAACACATTGATAGTAATTCGCTTTTTTAAAAATATCCCTAGACCGTGTTGATGTGTGTTAATACATGACGCCGGTCATATCCCGCTGGTATATATATATGTACCACCCAAAAACCAATGCCAGGCACCGGTAGTACGAAAATTTATGGAAATTTTAGTATAATGGTATCCCTAAAAGTTACCTGTCAAATAAGCAACGCGTGCTCTATCTTTCTAAAACGGTACCGTAGGCCCATTATTGTCTTGTTCACTTCAAGAAAACATCCTTGCCAGTACTGAAAATTACTTTTGGCTTAATGATGGCGATTATTTACTTCGGTAACAAATAAAAACACGGAATAAAACACACTCTCTTGACACCTGACTTAAATGACATACGATTAGTTCCGATTTTGGCCGCGCGCAGACTTATCTTGCGCGCACTCTAGCATGACATTGATAGAGTTTTTCGATGTTTTAGATTTTTCGTCAGCAATCTCGATTACTTCGGTATGTATCATAATACGTGGATATGACAATAGTTGGGCAACCTCTTCTGAGTAAAATGAATCCACTGGACCTTGATCACACAGAATCCTGTGTAAATGCAATGTCCCATCCGAAGAGTGAGTTTTTATTAAGGCTGTCGCTAGTAGTATGGTTTTTGGTCTATTAGTTTTTGTAAATAGTAGACAAGTTAGATACAGTTTTCGTCATGGATTTACCTGTGTATGGGGTTGGCAAGTTATTTTCAATTTTAATCTTACACACATTTTTTTTTTTTTAAACTTTGCCCCACACTAGGAATTTCTTCCTGTATCGTGGGTGCGTTTACAAACATATAAATTCACATACACAAACACCCAGAGCCGGAACAACTATCTGTAGATCATACAAATATTTGTTCCGTGCGGGAATCGAACCCGCGACACGCAGCGCAGCAGTCAATCGCTCAACCAATGCGCCAACCGTGCGCCCGAATTCAATAACAGGTGCCCCATTCAATAACAGGTGCATATCGCGCCATCTAGTGAAAATTATGTGTACCAAATTTTCTTTCATTGCGCTGAGACCCCGTGACATTGGTAAATGCTGAGTGTGTGACTTTGGCAAACGTAGCATACACGTTTATCCACTTTTTTGTTTTGTTGTTTGTTGCGTTTGATGACTCATGGCGCGATCTGTAACCAGAAGATTCTACCCTCAACGAGCTTGAAGTTTCCAGACACTTAAATGATTTCGGGTTCTGTATCTACAATATATTACAACAAACTGAAGCATGTATAGACTCAAGAGAAGTGAAGATATAAACGACCAAGTCATTTTTAAATAGGAAGAGAAGCAGTAGGGGTACCAGACCCGCTATCGGAAACTAATATAGATCACATAAACAGATGGAAACAGATACAAAAAATTAAAAAGGATTTCTGGACTGAAAAGCTAGACGAAAGATTATTTACACCAACTAAATCAGAGGTACAAATGAAAAACTAATCAAAGAAACTTGTCATTTGGAACACTAGTAATTATAAAATATGAGAAAATGTCTCCCAGCAAATGCAAAAATAAAGGAATTACATACGGGTAACGACGACTTATCTAGAGTAGTGACACTTCAAAAATCGTCAGGAAACCCTCAAAAACTGTCAATCCACACATTAATACCATTGCCATTCAAAAAAAATATGTGAAGTAGTAGTAATGAATCTAAGCATGCAATACAAACAAAAACCGCTACAATCCGAAGAAATAATAAAACTAATGAACCCAAACGATGTTATAAAATATTCAAATGAATAACATTGTTTTTCATCATTTTACAAATAGAACTCACCCCATTGTGACACTCACTCACCCCGCCATTGGCCGCTCATTGTGTCACTGGGTGACACAATGGGCGGCCTTATCGCTAAGAGCGATCTTTTCAAGACAACCTTTGGATGGATTTAAAAAATGGAAGGAAAGACCGTGCTGTAGGTAGTCTTTGGTGTACTATTTATATATAAAATAAATACAATACATATTTATACTATATAGACAAATTTCTAAGTATGGAACATAAGCATAGACATCTAGAAAAACTAATTATTAAAGAGAGTGGTAGTGATTCTTTATCAAAGTTTTAAAAATGGGCAGAGATTGAGCACGCCTTATTGACACGGGCAAAGCATTCCACAACCGCACCGCTTGAACCGTAAAAGATTTGTCGTGCGCGAACGAACGGTGCCTCGGCAGACGACAGCGGGGAAGGGAGGCGCGCGGGACGGCGACGCGGCGCACGCGCCGCCGGCCAGCCGCCATTACCAGAAAACCCATGCAAGCGAGCGGGCACTATTTTATAATATTTTTTGTCTACGTTACCAACTGATGCAGTAAACCTATTATATCATCATTTCATACAGTCCACTCGTTTTACTGAAGAGCCAACCGAACACACCACCCTCAACATTGGTCCTTCCACCGGTAATGAAGAAAAATCTCCAAAAAGTTGGCGGCGCCGACTTTGACCCGCGCCACGTGCGCCTATCTATTGTGCAGTGGCATCGCATCGCATCGCTGTTTACGAGCGAGGATTAAAAAACTGGATACTGGAATCAGCAGTGGATAAAATGTGCACCGATCTATGGTGCCGTGGCACCGCTGTCTACGAGATAATTCGAAAAACCAAGTCACCAGTGAATTACACGTGCGCTAAAATCCTCCAGAATATTGTCTTCTTGAAAACAATATTCTGGAGAACAGATTCCAATGGATTATTTGGATAAGGACGACGGCGTGTTGTGAGTTCTTTCCAATTTTCCTCTATTCCACACTTCTGTGCGTTTATTGCATTAGTCCATTTAAATCCAATTCAACCACATTCCCTCTAATTGATTTGGCACAAGCTAATCACTTCGCATGTATGTACCCAATCTCACTTCGCTTTGCTAGGCGAGTGGCGATCGCATTGACGCCATTTTGATGCATACAATTTTTTCACAAAATTGTTTCTATTCCGTGCTTATTTTCTAACGAATAGTTAAGACTGTGCCGAGCAAAATAATCCAAAACGATCGTCACAGTTATAGGGATTTAATCAATATTATTACCATAATTTCCATAAAAAATATGTAATGAACACCACAATGAATGTGTTAACGATTCTATGTTGGCAAAAACAAAAAATATTGTTTAGTTTAAATAACAAAAATACGTAAAGTTGGACAAAAATATTAAAATAGCATGCTCGTGTTTTATTGAATATTTATAGTAAACTGTTGAATTTTTTCACAAACTTTAATTCATATTAATCTCTAATTGTCATACCACAATTTATAGTTTTAACATTTTCGAAATGACACTCGGTTATTTAATTTTTTTTTTTTCTTAATTGTTGCGCTGTTTTGAATCATATGAAACGTAAACCGGTCGGCAATTCAGTCGCCCACGAGAGCTCGGAGAGTGGTCACGTCTCATTGTGGAGCGACGCGCCGATAACGATAATTCGCGATCTTTTGTGTACGTATACCTTGCTGCAAATAGTTGAATAAGGTAAGTTATATATTTTGTTTTTTGAGTATGACTTTTTCTGCATAACTAACATTTACTTTTTATGTTTTTACTATTCAATGCATATTTCTGTAACATTTTTTTTAAATGTTTGTTTTAGTTATATTGGGAAAGCATAAGGAAACATATTATAAGAAGAAAGTTGGCGCTCATTTCCGAAAAAGAATCTGTTCTCATAAAAAGTACATATTTCTATTTTGTGACGTTATTTCCTTTTTAACCGACTTTAAGTTAATTAAGTATAAGTTAATTGTTTAATAATTAATTGTTCTTAGATACATTTTTAAATGTGCCTTAGTACTAGTTTCTGCCCGTGGATTAGGGACTACTTACAATTATCTTATTTTATTTCAGGATTCTTCAAAACATACGGATTCATCAGGTGAGATAGTGGTCAAGAGCAAGCATATAGATAATAAAAAAAAAAAAAAAACATATTCAAACATTTTGGTAGAAGAAGAAACTAAAGACAAAGCCGAGATCATAATAAATGGCAATAGAATAATAGATCTCGCATACCTCTATAAACAAATGCAATATATCGCATGAACACGTAACACGTTCTTCCATAATGCACCAGTTTTAAATGAGAATGATATTACCCTTCTTATCTCTTTTCCATTTCCATTAGTTTTTGGGAAATGCCTTTGACTTCCCTGGAGATAGTTGTTTGCATTTACAGAATTAGAAGCAATTTTTAAAATATGACGTTTCTGTTACACTCTGTATAATAAATATACCACGTTTCCCTGGGTTTTGTGTAAGATTTTGTAAAATGGAAAAACACGCAAGGTATTACATTAGGTAAATAAAGATTTTTTATTACAGACTGGTTTTACTATACAATACACCTACCCATCTAACTTACTTATCAACTCACCTAGCCTACCTACTTACCCAGTAAAATGCCCGGGCGTACAATCCACAACGCCAAAATTTCATCGCAATCGGATGAATAGTGATGGAACGGATAATGTATTACGATAGTACAAACAAACATTATTTTCTATATAATATAGATTATTAGATTTAATTATGGGCTTTATGTACCTACATAAACATCTAAATAATCAATATTCGCCTTTTCAAGTCACTCAACACAACGCCTCAAATTTTAAAAATCCTAAGTTACCAACTTTTGTCGAGCAACTGCAAGCGGGACTCGAGCGAACTTGTGATTGTGTGTGTGACGACGCACACGACTAGCGCGCTGTAGCAAATACCTAATTGCCGCGCGCCTCGTTCGCTCTGCGCCGTCTTAAGTTATCGCATGCGGGACCGATAACGGCTAACTATTAAGCATGTAATTAGCTGTTAGACCACATTAGCTGAGTGTGTGTATTTATACGTGTGCGCCCATTCATTGCCCATTTGCATTATTTTTACGAAACCTTCATTGTTCGTTTTTTTTTTCAATTACAAGATGGCTGACAAACTAATTAAAAAACGCAGTTCGATGAAGGCCAAGCTTACTAATTTCACTAATTATCTCAACGCTTTGGAAAATAGTGATCGATTGTCTGAATAAGAAGTACTCGATCTAGAAAGTCGGTTTAGCAAATTTGAACAGTTGTATGACGAGTTTAAATGAATTACAGACCGAGATTGAGATGTTATCGGACAATCCCGACGATGTCTACGCGTATCGCTTCAAGTTTGAAGAAAGTTACCTCAACTTGGTTGCCACGGCGCGAAAAGTTATATCTGCTGAGCAACGACATCAGGACAATACTTCTGCAGGTTCCGTATCAGGCTCCGAAGTGACAGGTGGGACAAAGAACAACTTTATACGTTTGCCTAAAATTTATTAACCTCGTTTTGATGGCAGCTATCAGTGTTGGCTGGAATATAGGGACACTTTTCTATCCTTGATCCATAATAATAAAAACATTGATAACATAAACAAATTTCACTATCTACGTGCTTCCCTAAAGGGATAAGCCGCTGAAATTATAAAAAAAATAGATTTTAGAAACGAAAATTATGGGTTAGCTTGGGACTTACTGTGCGAGCGGTATAACAATAGCTGCTTGTTAATAAACAATCATGTCAAGGCACTATTTAATGCAGAGCCTATCACCAATGAATCAAGTGCTGCTTTACGCCGCCTTGTTGATGTTACAAATAAAAAACATAAGAGCATTAACATTGTTGAATGAGGCTACATGGGATACCCTCATTTTTCTACTTAATGACATTAAAATTAGATTGTATTACCAGTAGGGATTGGCAAGAGTACCGTAATACTTTACCTAACTCACCAACATTGCTTCAGTTTTGTACATTTATGAACAATATGGCCGATTTACTAGACATTGGAGGAAAATAAAAAAAACTCGATGATTTGCAACCAAATATAGCAGTAATAAATCAAAAAGTTTTATTGTTACTTCACAGAAACAAGAAACAAACAATAATGAGAAAGACAAAAATAAAATTATTTGTCCTATGTGTTCTCAAAATCATTTTCTTTACTCATGTGAATCTTTTAGAAAATTAATAGTAGAAGAAAGAGTGCAGAAAGCAAAATAATTCAAAGTATGTATGTATTGTTTACGGTTGGCCATGTAGAAAAGCGTTGTAGATTCACACGCTGTAAGTACTGTAAAAACCGTCATAATACCTTGTTATATTTAGATCAGCCTGAGATACAAATACTAAACAACCCAATGCCTAGTACGCCTTCTAATAGTATGTCACTTTCAGCAGATATACAGCCTACTTATCAGAAGCACATTTTACTGTCCACAGTTGTGGTAAGGTGGTGAGTGACAAAGGCGAAAGGTGCAATGCCAGAGTCCTACTAGACAGTGGAAGCACGGCTAACTACGTCACTGTCAAGCTTTGCAGTGATCTGGGATTGTCTCGAGTTGGTACCGCCTCCAGGGTCACAGGTATAAATAGTTTGACCAGTAACAGTACACATTCTTGCAACCTCCACTATTGAGTCCACATTCGAACATTTTTTTTTTTAAATATAACCTGTCTCATTCTACCAGAAATTACTAGGCGATTGCCAGCATCTTACATAAATACTGAAAACATACCAATTCCTTCAGGGTTATTTCTAGCGGACCCATCTTTTAATATTCCGTCAGACATTGATATTCTGTTAGGAGCAGATCTATTCTGGGATGTTATTCGGACCAATCATATCAATTTAGGAAAGAATTTACCAAAGTTGTGTGAAAGCAAATTAGGATGGCTAATCTCAGGTTCCGTACCTATTGGCTTGCATAAACAAACACATGTTTGTAATTTTTCTAAAATAATCAATAAACCAGACTTGAATAAGTTTTGGGAACTTGATACAATATCACCTAAGCATTGCCTTTCTATAGAGAAACGTGCTTGTGAAGAAAGTTTTAAGTTAAATACGGTCCGTGGCCCAAATGGGCAGTTTGTTGTTACTATGCCACTTAAGGCGAATCCTAGCGTTCTTGGTGACTCATACGCTGCGGCTAAACGTAGATTTTTATCATTAGAAAAACGCTTTGAACGCGATCCAATATTATAAAAGTATGTATATTGACTTCATGACAGAATATGAAACGTTAGGTCATATGACTGAGGATAGCGATTTGTCAGTTAGTGATAATAATGTTAGTTATTTCTTGCCACACCATGGGGTTTAGCGGGAATCAAGTAAAACGACCAAGTTGCGAACAGTCTTCGATGCATCAGCAAAAACAACCTCGGGACTATCACTAAATTGTTGGATATACAAACTTGTTTTGTATTAAGTAAATTTGAATTGAAAAAGATAGTTTGTTTGGAATAGGTTTTTATTTTTTGACTTTTTGTATACTGTGACACTTGTGTTTGATGCCGTGAAATAGCGACAATATACTGTAAATTTTCTCCATCTAAATCTGGTTTATCTTCTCCTTCCATAACTCTCCTACATTGGTTATGGGCCCAGAGTAATTGTATGTAGAGAGGATAATAAAAAATCCAGATTGTAAAGTCGATAAGAGACGGAGTAGCTGATCGAATATCGAGGTGCGATGACGAGCAACATGATGCGAATCAAGCCCTTGGGCAAAGACAACTACGATAGTTGGAGAATCCAGGTTCAGGCTATTTTAATAAAAAGTGATGGATGGAAGTACGTAAATGGAAAGGTACTGAAACCAGCCGAGCCACTACAGGCTGAGAAATGGGAAGTGGAGGACGAAAAGGCGAAAGCAGACATAATTCTATCAATGTGTGGGAGCGAGCTAAGACATATTAGGAGCTGTATCACATCTAGAGAAGTATGGCTGAAGCTGGAGTCTATTTATGCTTCTAAAGGGCCTGCTAAGAAGGCGACACTTTTGAAACGTTTAATTTTGCACAAAACGGCAGAAACTGGAAATGTTCACGAACATTTGAATACCTTTTTCGATGCTGTTGATAAGCTAGGAGATATGGGTATACAGATTAACGATGATTTACTGTCTATAATGTTGCTGTACAGTTTACCCGGAAATTTCGAAAGCTTTAGATGTGCGATTGAGTCGAGAGACGAGTTGCCGAAACCAGAGGCATTGAAAATCAAAATTATAGAAGAGTACGAGTCGAAAGAGGCTAACGAAATTCAGAATGAAGGCGTTATGCATACATATCGATACCGGAAATTTTAATTGTCGTAAAGGACATTTTGCTGAAAATTTATTTATTTATTAACACATACATTTGTTTTAACAGGTAGGTAAGACACAAGCTAACAAAAGTAGTCATAAATTGCTAATAGAACCGTCCCAAATAACGGGTCTGGGTAGAAGCACAAGTTATATAGTGGACAACACACTAAGTGTCACCCTCTGGAATTCCGCCAAAGAGCAAGAAAATATGTCCAAACGCAGAGAGATGCTATTGAGTATTTTTACTGCACGAATCACTGGTGCAAACTTTAATAAATTTGTACGGGTTGCCGGGACTTTGAAAATCCCCTCCCCAGGTCCTAACCGTAGCCTCCTGTTTGGAACGAGCAATCCCAACGATTCCAATATTTGTGGATTATTCAGCATGCCACGAAAAACCATAAATACATATTTTGCAAGAGCTAGGTTGCGCCTTACCTCCAACTTATAGTACCCAACCATCCCTATAACAAAAACAGTTGGATACATAAGAGGGTAGAAGGGGTAGACACCAAATTGTTTCATATATAGGTATCGGGTAAATTTGTTCTGCATCTTTTCCAGCATCTGAGAATACTTCACTTCATAAGGATTCCAGATGATAGCACTAGTTTCCAAGTTGCTTCGTACCAACGCATTATAAAGTGATTTCACTGTCGCCATGTTAGTGAAGTCACGGGTTTCAAGATTTTTAAATGCTTTTTTGCACACCTGCACTACATGCGCACGAAACGAAAGATCTCCAGAAAAAGTAACACCGAGATCTCTCACTAACACTTCCCGCGGTATAACGTGACCGCCCATGCAATAATCGTAACGTCGAGGTACCACGGCCCGCGCAAATTTACTTAAAAGTATATCATTATCCACACTATCAAATGCCTTCCTGAAGTCGAAGTAAGCGACGTCCAGTTGGGCACCAGTCTCCGAGTCCAGCACTGTGGTGGCCTGATTTAAAAAACACCTTAAATTAGAGTTAGTGCTGCGGCCCGCACGGAAACCATGCTGTGCGTCGTTGAGCTGTGGGCTACTTGCGAGTTGATAGTTGAACACAACGCGGACTCGAAGACTTTAGCAAATGCTGACAGTACTGCTACTGGTCTATACCCGCCAACATCTGAGCTTGGAGCCCTCTTCGGTACCGGAGTAACCGTAGTCAATTTCCAGCCGTCCGGATACGAGCATTCTCGTAAAAAGCTGTTAAATAAATGCATGAGCGGCCGGGCCAGTACTGTCCTACAATCCCTAACGATGAAAGGTGGCACCCCGTCTGGCCCAACCGAAAGCTTGGGCTTGAGGCGCGTGAGCGCGAAAATGAGTTATATATATATATTTGGAATCAGCGTCGCGAGCTCTATCGACTGGTAGATATAAAAAAAATCTATCTTCAAAAAAAAGCCCCTTACGACCTGGCTTTCTAACAGCTCTAGCGCGTTTTTTTTTACTATTTGGGATGTATCGTAAAAATAATTTTCATTAGGGAGCGTAAAGTCATGTTTTAATTATTTGTGAGGTCGTAATCGTCATTTTTGCATTGAACTTTGTATACGACATTATATGCAATAATTATTATTGCCAATCAAAAGGTCGTAAACCTGTTATTTGATAATCGAAACCCTTACGACCAAATCTATGCTTTGCTTTAACTTACGTAATGAGCCCCGTAAAGGACGCTTATTTTTTTATTGTCCTTTACGACCTAAATTTTAACAAAAACACAATTATAGTTTTTATACCATTCCCCCTCTAAAAAGCTTATTTTATTCACTGAAAACAGTGAATAAAAAGCACTTTTACTCACTGTTTTGGTGTTTGAATTTAGAAAACACCAATATATATTCGACGTCCATCTCGATGCTGTACAACCTCCTTGCGCATAAAATACTCGATACAAACTCCTTGTGCAAAGAATATTCGACTTTCAAACTTCTTCATCGATTTAATTTTCCGTTTGTTAATATTTACGATTTCAATAATGAATTTCATGATTTTAATTTAGTCTGGGATATTTAGCGAATACTTATTTGGATTGTAATTCTAATATTAATTGCATTGGTGTTTAATTAATTATAATTATGTAACGTAACTGGCCCCTGAAACACAGATGCTGTTACTTAGCTCAGCTTCAATTTACAAAAAATGAGAAACCCTGATTTTTTAATTTTTGATAACCACTCGAATGGACCGATCTCTCAGGAAGTCTGCAATCCAATCACACAGACCACCGGGCAAACCGAATGAAGGAAGCTTACCAATAAGGCTTTCGTGCCAGACCCTATCAAAAGCCTTCGAGATGTCGAGGGAGACGGCAAGCGCTTCCCCATGCTCGATGGCCTCACTCGAGATGTGAATAGCATACGCTAGAAGATCCCCAGTAGACCGATTTCGGCGGAAGCCGTATTGGCGGTCACTTAGGATATCGTTAGTTTCTAGGTATGCCAGGTGCTTATTATTGAGTACGCGTTCCATACTCTTACAGAGTATGGAGGTTACAGATATGGGTCTGTAGTTGGCCGGGTCAGCTCGGCTGCCCTTCTTGGGCACGGGCTGTACGTTAGCCTGCTTCCAAGCATTCGGCACTTTTCCAGCCTTATACGAAAGGCGGAATAGGCGTGTCAAGATCGGAGACAGTTCAGGCGCACAGGTTCTAAGAACAATTGCTGGATAATTAATTTAAGAAAATGGCAGTCAAACAGTACTCAAATTCTAAAAGAAATAGCAGATTTAGAGGATGGCTCTTGCCTAGATTTAGATCTGTCAAAAAATAAATTACACATCAAAGACATTGGGTCTGCTGATCTGCAAATCAGATGTTTTATCATTTTCCATTAATATTGACATTCACAAAACAATACCAAAAAGACGTTTTATCTATAATAAGCCAAATTTTTGACCCATTGGGGTTAATTGGTCCATGTGTTGTTGAAGCAAAAATTGTTATGCAAAAATTGTGGATTTATAAATGTGATTGGGATGATAAAGTTCCTCAGGACATAGCAGATCAGTGGTCGAAATTTGTAGATGCATTAAAATATTTAAATTCTTTGAACATTCCCAGATGGGTCATATGTGACAACTGTATCATAAATGAAATACACATATTTACAGATAGCAGTGAAAAGGCGTATGGTGCCTGTGTTTATATACGCAGCGTTGATAGCAGTAATGCAGTCATTGTACGCTTATTAGCTTCTAAAAATCGTATAGCCCCAATAAAACTTACTTTCAAATGGAATACATTTTACCCTTAGTTCTCAATACTGGAGATATGATATCTCAAACAATATCGTCAGCCTGTGAAGCTGTATCCCAGCCTCTTACAGGTCAGGATGCCATGTGTATTCGAAGCCTGCTGCCGAAGTCGTAGTGTGTAGATCTCATTAAGAGTTGAACATGCTTATTTATTTATATTATTAAAAAACATCCCAAGGTGCCAGCGCCTACTGAACCATTGATTCACATGGAATCCTTCATCTTGACGCTAGCCAACCTCGTTCCTCGTATCATCAAGATTTGACTAAGATTTCTTGGTTATAAAATTTAGATGCCGCTTACCTAACGTGCACCGTTGTAAAAGAATTGTCACTCTTCTCAACCATAGACCTTGAGCGTTTATATACCAATAGACGCATTATACCCAAGTAACAAAATTTGGTACTATAAAAGTCCAGAGAACGTTTCCAGAACCCCATAAAGGCCCTAGTTTTATCACTGATTTATTATAAAAACATTACATAAAGGCTCTTACGGTGATAAATGAGCTCTATAGTTCAAATGTATAAGTGTCGAGAAACGCCTTTTAGTACTAAAATTGTGCAGGACGTAGCGTGTTCACTGGCCCCGAGAAAAGAAGGGCGTAAACCTTCTGGCCATTGCCGCTGAACGCCCCATCCACACCACGAAAACAAAGGTTCTTGGATGCCTAGCTGCAGCAGTGACGTAGGGTTGCAAATCGACTCTAACGATTCAACGATGTGTTGGCTGTACTTGAGTTATTTCCAGATTCCGGGTTGCCTACTTCTGGATCAGCACTCCTGGTGTCCAGGTTCCGAGGTTCAGCTCGACAGGATCGAAAAGGGATGTCTTCATAAGGGTTGAAGTTGATGAATTAAATGAAACACTAAGTTATTCAGTACACGGCACGATTCTAGGGCTCTCAACAATTTGTGAGACGTGATTCTATATAAGAATTACTTCTTATTTACTAAGACAAGTACAAGCGACTAGCTTTGGATGACTACAAATTCTATTTTAGGCTCGGGGGTTCTTTATACCCTCGCATCGTGCCATTATTGAGAGCCCCGCAAATTCTCGCCGAAAATAATTTTTATTTATGTAAAAAACCCTTATACATATTTGGTAAATAGGGTTACCGCACCCCTTCCATGGTGCTATCAATAGCTGGATTCCTTCGTACTGTAACACAGTAACGCCCCCTATCTATGTATCTAATCAATATACCTAATTTCCAGGTATTGATAGCTTCCCTAGACTATTTCCATGAAATAAAAGGACAATTCCCTTTATTTCCCAGTTAAAACCTTAATAGCTTTTAACCTAGCCTAAGGATATCTATAGGTTGGGTTGACCTGCTGGTGCCAATAGCAGGCTGTCTGTTGACGTCTAGAAAAAGCTTATTTTCGGGAATCTTCTATGGGATATCATCCCTTATGTAACGAATCTATAAATTCCTAAGTCATTTCACCGACTTTAGGACTTCCTACTTAGGCTAACCAGACAATCACCGCCTATTATGGGGATTCTGGTAGCCAATAGACCACACTTTACATTTCTAGTGTTTATGTAAGTCTATCTAGGTCATATGCACATAAGGTGCCTTGATATGTACAAATTTGATAGCTGGTCACTTTCTTTGCGCCCAGCTATCAGAGAAATTAGATATAAAAACACTAATAAGATTGGGACGACACGATGGTGCGTTTAACGGCCCATCGGGAGGTCCCCAAAAATTCCTTATTTTCGGAATTCCCAGGGGTGTATAGTCCCGGGGAATGCGAAAAACTGACTAAAAATTACATTTCCAGAAACCTATTTTCTGGAATTGTACTTAAACTACTTGAGCGATTTTCGCTCCAAAGTGATGGCTTGGTAGCTAGTCCAGCAAGCCATCCGAAAGTACTTACACCATGAGTACATCTATTCCCTTCATGGAGTTATTCCACCTGAAGGGTCTACAAATTTCAACGTTTTACGTTGTTTACATTTTTCACGACTGCTTATCTCGTTGACTATCCAAGCGATTCTTCCCATCTAGAAACCGCCTGGAAGCCCTTTTAGCAAGCTTTCCAATGGTAGTACTTTTACCAGTACACCTATATGTTTCTAGGTACTTAGGGCACCTAAAACCGTAAGCGATTGCCAAAAACCAGATAAACAGCAGTTTTTCTATTATATACTGACTTGATATCTCAAGTAAATGGGCTTTATATAAAAGACTACGCTAACTATGAGGTGTATATAGGCTTCCTGTCTCGGTCTAGGTCCCCCATATACCCTAAAATGACCTAAAACCATATATTTGGTGTTTGAGATATCAAGTCAATATTCCTATTTACATAGCAGAAACTATGTGGTCTTCACATAGTTTCATCATTATGTACTGATTTCATGTCCAGTACATAGGATAAGCCCTTAAAAACATGATTTTAATTACTATAATATTTTCAAAAACCACCAAAACTATATATATCGTGTGGTTCCCTCTCACGGGTCATTCGGAACTAATCCGTCGTCGAGCACAGACGTATCGTATGACAGAAATTTATGTTTTTTACTATGATAACTCTTATCAGTATGCTTTCTAATGATTTTACTCTGTTAAGGGTGAACTATTGAACCCTATAACATACTGACAAACACTAAAAACATTATACTACTATCTCAAAAAATGTAGGTAAAATTTTAGTATAAATATAAACGTGCCTCTAAAATTCATTTTAGTATCAGGTGGCGCGCCGTGGTAAGCAGACATGTCTACACATACAAACTTCAATTTCTATGAACCATTTAGTATGGTTGATGACGCTTCGTCGCGAACAAAAATAGTGCTGTCTGCAACGTTTATATCACAAATTTGCACTATTAAAGTAACCAAAACATGTTTATAGTGCTATTTTGCACCGTAAACGATTCCAGTGATCTTTATTATCAAACTTGTTTGCAATTTTGTTCGTGTTGTGGTGTCGTCGTGAGCATAGACTATACACATAATATATTATACAGAGAGTCGTGAGTGTTCCCCAAGAAAACAAAATATATCGGTTACTTATGCTTTATGTCATATGCCATTTTTGCTTAGCGTAATATGTAATAAGGACATACTACAAAACACTCTAACTCTGCCATAACTTCACTTGCGAAAACAATTGTATCAATAAAATCATTATGCTGATTTCAAATTTGACAATGCGCCCTCATAATTTTTATGTTTTCAATTTAAATTAATAAAATAAGGACTAAAACCGACTATGGCTGCTATAGTACATAATGGCTCCAGCCGTGCTGCTAATGTGCTATCAAGGCAGAAAACAGCAGCCATCTTATTTTCACCAAAAACGAATAGGGTTCGTTGTCCAAATGTAAAATAGTGTAGTCAAAATAAATTTCATTGTATGGAGTTACATTAAATGCACATATGGGACATAATTTGGAATATGCTAAATATGTACCTCGAAAACTTAAGTAGGTATCATTTTTTTAACCGATAAAAAATATTATTTTGAAAATTCCACACGGAAACCAAGAGATTATTTATAACCATAGTTAAAGGTGTATTTAAGTATAATTCTCAGTTTTAACATACAGTTTGTGTTTTTTGGTCAGAATTAGAACAGAAAATACACAACTTTAGGTATTTTCCAGTTTCTCGCCCAATTCAGTCACGAAATCACCACGAATGTGTAGCTAAAAATAATAGTTACATTAAAAACAATGTTCCTGTGTGTGTCTATAATGCAAACTCTTAATTTATTTTGACTAAACTAAAAGTTCTAACTATCTCATCGCATGCGGGCAGGCCCAATCATCCATTAGTCGCGCAAGAATGTCCGGTCTTTGATTAGTAAAACAGTTACAGACTTAAAAGCCATATGGTCAACAGTCCATATTTTAAGCCATTGAAACTTTATTTTATTATAATGCTGGAATTAAATGTACATTTGCGTTTGTTTCAGTGACTTACCTGCATAGTAACATACTACAGTTTTAGTAATGGCATTTGTAACGGACGTGGATTGCTTCCTGAGGAGATATTATTGTATACTCTTAAATTATAATATACTTGAATGGCCGTGTGGCAAGAAACACATTTTAAAATTGCACAAAATTGTATTGTGTGTGGTTATCTTATTGACCCGCACTTACCAAATCATTTTGTGATGAATAAGGCAGATGTAAATAACTTAATAGATTTAATTTTTTCTGGTGCAAAGGTTACTGTTGTAACGGGGGATCGTTCCCATACATTTCTGTTCTCGAAGAACTCACACGGGACAATTACCCTTCAAAGAAATACACCCTCCCAGGTCCATATCTCACCCTTCCAAATATATAAAGCCCAATTTATAACTAAATTACATCAAAACACTATCGATCAATTACAGCCTGAATGACAATTTCGAACGCACCCCGCTCCGATTCGACATTCGTTCTGAAAACGTTCCAAGCCAAAACTTCTAAATAAAATAAGTGCAATTGCCCAATTGACAAACAAATCAAATCAGGGCAACAAGCCCTTGAATTAAACCTGATCGCCGACTAATAAAAATGATTTTAAATATGCAATGTGTCTAGCTAACGATTTGCGTGTTTCCGAACGTGAACGCTGCACATCCAAATGACAGCCATCAGTATGTCAAAACAAACAGCCAGAACCAAGCAAATATAAAATTCGGAGAACGGATACCAAGTGATTTTAAGTTATTTTAGCGAAATAAATGAGTTTAGGGTGAGATTATTACCCCAAAGTGCAGTTCCCCAGTGTAGTGAGGCGTTGAGGACAAGGAAGCATCATAAATGAAATAAAAACATAGTGAAACCGAGCGATGAACGAGGTAACAAAACTTTTCCTTCAGAATGCATTCCACCAAAAAATTGGTGTTACACAAATGGCAATTTATGACCATTACACTCCGGAAGAGTGTTTTTGTCATGAATAAAAAGTACCTTCTCCGAACCACCTTCCTACCTATACCTACCTACTGGCCTAGTATATTCAAACCTTAAAGTTAACCTACCTCCTACTTGAATTCACTCAATGTAAGTAATTAATTACATCAAGTATAGTTACATTAAATGCACATATGGGACATAATTTGGAATATGCTAAATATGTACCTCGAAAACTTAAGTAGGTATCATTTTTTTAACCGATAAAAAATATTATTTTGAAAATTCCACACGGAAACCAAGAGATTATTTATAACCATAGTTAAAGGTGTATTTAAGTATAATTCTCAGTTTTAACATACAGTTTGTGTTTTTTGGTCAGAATTAGAACAGAAAATACACAACTTTAGGTATTTTCCAGTTTCTCGCCCAATTCAGTCACGAAATCACCACGAATGTGTAGCTAAAAATAATAGTTACATTAAAAACAATGTTCCTGTGTGTGTCTATAATGCAAACTCTTAATTTATTTTGACTAAACTAAAAGTTCTAACTATCTCATCGCATGCGGGCAGGCCCAATCATCCATTAGTCGCGCAAGAATGTCCGGTCTTTGATTAGTAAAACAGTTGCAGACTTAAAAGCCATATGGTCAACAGTCCATATTTTAAGCCATTGAAACTTTATTTTATTATAATGCTGGAATTAAATGTACATTTGCGTTTGTTTCAGTGACTTACCTGCATAGTAACATACTACAGTTTTAGTAATGGCATTTGTAACGGACGTGGATTGCTTCCTGAGGAGATATTATTGTATACTCTTAAATTATAATATACTTGAATGGCCGTGTGGCAAGAAACACATTTTAAAATTGCACAAAATTGTATTGTGTGTGGTTATCTTATTGACCCGCACTTACCAAATCATTTTGTGATGAATAAGGCAGATGTAAATAACTTAATAGATTTAATTTTTTCTGGTGCAAAGGTTACTGTTGTAACGGGGGATCGTTCCCATACATTTCTGTTCTCGAAGAACTCACACGGGACAATTACCCTTCAAAGAAATACACCCTCCCAGGTCCATATCTCACCCTTCCAAATATATAAAGCCCAATTTATAACTAAATTACATCAAAACACTATCGATCAATTACAGCCTGAATGACAATTTCGAACGCACCCCGCTCCGATTCGACATTCGTTCTGAAAACGTTCCAAGCCAAAACTTCTAAATAAAATAAGTGCAATTGCCCAATTGACAAACAAATCAAATCAGGGCAACAAGCCCTTGAATTAAACCTGATCGCCGACTAATAAAAATGATTTTAAATATGCAATGTGTCTAGCTAACGATTTGCGTGTTTCCGAACGTGAACGCTGCACATCCAAATGACAGCCATCAGTATGTCAAAACAAACAGCCAGAACCAAGCAAATATAAAATTCGGAGAACGGATACCAAGTGATTTTAAGTTATTTTAGCGAAATAAATGAGTTTAGGGTGAGATTATTACCCCAAAGTGCAGTTCCCCAGTGTAGTGAGGCGTTGAGGACAAGGAAGCATCATAAATGAAATAAAAACATAGTGAAACCGAGCGATGAACGAGGTAACAAAACTTTTCCTTCAGAATGCATTCCACCAAAAAATTGGTGTTACACAAATGGCAATTTATGACCATTACACTCCGGAAGAGTGTTTTTGTCATGAATAAAAAGTACCTTCTCCGAACCACCTTCCTACCTATACCTACCTACTGGCCTAGTATATTCAAACCTTAAAGTTAACCTACCTCCTACTTGAATTCACTCAATGTAAGTAATTAATTACATCAAGTAGGTACCTATTTAATTTGTTTATTAATAAAAACCTTTGTGTAAGTTACAGAAAAGTATTTCCTTCCTTTCTATACCCTTTCTATTCTTAATTCGAATCCATTGCCACAGTTGGAATTCCCCGCTTTAGTACCTACCTACTGCGCTGCCTACATTTAGCTCCGAGCAACATAACAACGGGTGAGTCCAAATACATGACTTGTTATACCTACTGAAAAACTACTTAAATTACTATACATGTCTTTATACGTTTGAATGTATGCCTAAATGGCAGTTAGAACGCGCCGCGCCCGCACGTGGCTTTTGTTGTCAGTCACTCGCTGCGCTCGGGCAGGCATCTACGCGCACTGAGCGAGAGAGACAACGATATACCCTGTTCTGTAAACTGTGTGATCGGTTCGTTTTTTTCTGTTTTATTACATACTTTTAGGTAATAAACCTGCAATGTTTCTATGTATGTTCGGGTAATAAGTGCTAAGAATATAGTGCGGGTGCCAACCATTTGCATATATTCTTTACGTTAGTAATATCATATTTTCTTTGACAAGGTTGCACAATTTGATTTGAAATTACTGATAATGCCATTTACGATTGTGCATACACTGGAAGATGGAAAAAAGGTGCTTAGCTGCGTCCCTGAAGGTTGGGTCAAAAATAATTGCTTAGCATGGCCTAGAAAAAAAGCTGACAAATTTACGAAAGTAGAAAATTCGCTTCCTGGTGCTGACTGGTTTTTGATGCCCTGCAGAGTTAAAAGGTCAGGCTTAACCTACGTTGAGGGACAGCTAGCAATATCGAATACGATAAAAAATCTAAACAATAATTTTGAAAATGTCCATTCAATGAGAGCTGAGCTAAAACATGAAAAAAATCTATGGGCAGACACTGATTGAGACTGAGTTGATGATCAGGGTTGAGGCACAATGAAAAGGCGGTTCAGATTATGTACCTACCACAAAATTGCCTGGAAAATGAATTCATCCTATATTACTTTTGCAAGAGATTCAGACTAAGATGAGTTAGTTTGAAGTTCTTATTTATTTTACCAGGAAAAAGCAGCCATGGAATCCATAATGAATCAACCAGAAACGGAAGCGCCAATAGTAGTAGTACATACTGAGTCCACTATTAATAATGTACCTCTAGAGTCACCCAGTGTAATCCTTTCTTCGGAAGCGCCTTCTTCCCTACAGACTGAAAAAGAAAATATATCAACATCTGCCACAAACATGGAAGTCCTGAAAATGTGATTGCTGACCAGCGTGTTGAATATATTTTATTGGGGTGCGCCAAAGTTCACCTAAATTTTGAACTCCGATAATTGGAAATCCGAAAATGTTCTTCCTAACATTTTTCATCCTAACAATCACAATTCCTAACTACTCTGTCTCTAATGCTCATAATTCCGAAGCATTCAACTTCATAATGTCAGTAGCAAAAAACATCTATTATACTTTTATTTGTTTTCCTATATTTTCTCAACATAACCATCTTTTACACTATTATTCAAAGTCATATCTTTTTTGTTTAGATTTATTTTTATTTATAATAATCAGTATTATATACATTAATTTTGCGAAACTTTATTTTCACATAACATGTAATAGTACCATGGTACAAGTAGTTTAATACATGTTTTCATTTACACATTTCAATTAAATTAGTTTAATATTAGCAAAGATGATGAGACGCGCGAGCCGAGCGGTGCCGCGGGAGCGGCCGGCGAGCGCTACCTCGAAATTGGTTGCGAAATTTATGTAAGTATTTTTTTCATATTGACGACCACCCCAAGACGACACTCTGACCTGAATTTCATTCATTTAAGACAAAAATCAGTGAAACGACCTTTAATCATTCTGAACAGTTGGTTTTTTAGACATAATTATCTCAGGTGTAGTTATAGTAATAAGTATGTAACAACAATATCTGGTTCATGATTATGGTCTTGGTGCTTCATATATTTTTTATTACACTTGGTAAATGTTTATTTCTGAGTAGGAGTGAAAATATTATGGTAATTATGTTTAGGGATAAAAGCGTTATGATAAAAAACAGTAGGAGTTTAAATGTATTTACATTAATCATATTATATATTAAAATTTTCGGAAACACGACTGTTATGAACATCGCCGGTAGCACTACAAATAGTATGAATGAAAACTTTAGGATGAAAAATTTTAGGAAGAGTGATCATTCGGATTACAAATCGTTAGTAAGAACAATTTCGGGTAAAGAACTTTAGGTGAGCCAATATGGACCCATTTTATTGCCGTCAGAAGAAACGAATATCACAACAAGCAGTAAGAATTATACCACAGATAAATTAGACAGCCTTATTGTTACTGTTAATACTATAGAAAAGAACCAAAAAGAAATGCAAAAAAATCAAAAACAATTGTTGTTACGCATTATTTCATTGCAAGCACAGTTTGAGAGTTTTTGAAAAGAAGAGAAAAAGAGAATTTACAAAGAGACATAGGATTCAATCCCATCAATAGTTTGGATTCACTACAAAAACTGGAAGATACCCTAAATGATGATTGATAGATCTACCACAGAACTTATTAATAAGTTTTCTTCAGTTTGCGGTACTGGTAAGGGCAGAGGTTTAAATAACTGTTTCACCTTAGTTGATGTTATATTCGACAGAAGTTTTCTTACAACTTGTTCGTGGGCAGGCGGAGCACGCGGTGAAGATAAAAAATAATGTTTTAAGTCTTTCGGACGTGTCATCAACTTGTTTTTTTCAATCATCGTCAACTCAGATAAAAATTTCACAATGAGAGAGTGAATAATTTTTCAAAAACGTTCTTCGTAATTCTAATCGAAGAAATACAGCTAAAATGGCGCGAACCTCTGCTACAAAAATAAGAGTAAAGAAAAATAAAAAAGCCCCAGAAGTTCTAAACTCTAACGAAAATTCCCTGTCTGACCAAGTCCAAATCAGAAGGATGCAGCAGCGCCTGAACCAGGTGAATGTTAAAATGTCACGCCAGAAGAAACTGCACAAAAGTTAAGTTTCTATAGTTATAAAACTATGTTGCAATACTAATTCAAGGATTTTTTATGAGTGTACGATGCAGATAGTTGTCAGTTACATTCATTTTGATATTTAAATTTTTGAAGTTTATTAAAAAAATATTTACGGTATGTTATGTTATTACGACAGGGAGATGTGTCCGCTTTACTTATTTAATGAGACTGACACTAAAAAATACTGGATATGATTGTTTACCAAAATGTTTGTACCCACAGCGAAAAATACAACACACTATAGCATTAATTTATCACTTTACAATAATGTTATGCATCTTTATTAGGTTTTCCTAAATACTTATTAATAAGATTGTTAAGGAAGGTAGGTAGGTAAAGCTTAACACATAGTTATGGTCATGGAAGTACTATTAGGTTAGGAATGTGCCAGGTTGATTAGGTACTCCCTGAGATTATTGAGCTTAGATTGTAAGGTTTCTCAGTTACGATGATTTTGTTTGATGTCTAATTTTCTGTTGTTTTTAAACTATAACCCTCTTATAAATAAACACGGAATAAAGTTATTCCAGGCATAACATACATTTTCATATGTTTAAACTTGGAATAACTTTATTCTGTGTTTATTTGTAAGAGGTTAAGAATAAAGATTAGGTAGTACCTAACCTACCGAACTATTTGAGGTATTTTTTTTAAAAATTTCACATATTAAGAAGTAGAGGGTAGGTAGGTGCTCTTATTTTTTAAAATATGAATACTGTTGGAGTATCGCAGCAGGGCTAGTTCTTGGAGGTTTTGCAGGTGTAGAAGTCAAATAAAAAGCAGGCTTTTTGGTGACACGTAAATGGAATCGGATTTTATTGAAGACAGACTGAATTGACAGTAATTTGACACAAGGATACAGAAACATACAATAATTTTTTTTTATATAATTTGTTGGAGTTGCCAACATGCTGGGGGGGGGGGTTGCATTTACAAAAATACATTAATTACTGAAGTTATACCAAAATCGAATGGACAAACAGATACAACCAGTGTCTTAATTACTTACTGAATTTAAGTTAAACAAAATTAAACAATTACACAACACCCCTCTTTAAATTAAATGTAAATTGAACCTTGGTACAAACAAATTATTTTTCAATAAACAAAAGGGAACAAGCATTCAAAAACTATAATGCTACATTGAAATACCAGATTGTAAGTAAGCAAAGACTTATTAGGTAACATCCAGCTCTTACACTGTACTAGGTAAAGTATATTTAAATAGTAGATAAACAAACTTAATTTAAGTCTTTAGCAATATATTAAAGTTACAATATCAGATATAATCACACAAATCACCTACCCAATAACATAGTAACTACCATTAAAAAACTTATTTAATGTACCTTTTTTTGTATTATGTACTTAATAAATAAAAACATTTACTCTTCTAGAGGCAACAAAGAAATCGCAGACAAGGAACGTTTATAAATCTTCTGGTTGGGTGTCATAACATCAACCACACGGACCTTTCCGTCTTGGCCTGGGTACACTTTCACAATTCTAGCCATAGGCCATGATAATGTGGGAGAGTTAGGCTCCCTCAGAATTACTAAATTTCCTACTTTTAAATTATTTACACTGTCACGCCATTTGGGCCTCGACTGCAGTACATTAAGGTAGTACTTATGCCATACATTCCAAAAATGAGTTCTAACCTTATTACACATTTCCCAAAATTTTAATCTGTTTACAGGTATATCGTTAATATTATTTTCTGGATAAGAGGTTAAAGAAGTACCTATCAAGAAATGTCCTGGCGTTAAATAAGAAAAGTCATCAGCCTTCTCAGACTGCTTCTATTTGACATAAGATAGTGTTTAACTGTTCATACGTTAGGACATAATTTTGTAAGATACGTTTCAAGTGAAACTTCATACTTTTAACTGCCGCCTCAGCAAGACCAGCAAAAACAGGCGAATAGCTAGGTACAAAATGAAAAGTTATGCCTTCCTTGGCAGCATAGCTCTGCACCAGTGCTTGATGCTCCCGTGAGGTTTGCAAATTATATAGTTGAACTAATTCATTCCTTGCCCCCCTAAAACAACCTGCGTTGTCACAGAAAACGTCAGTAGGCAATCCACGTCGCGCTATAAAGCGTTTAAAACAAGCGAGGATACAATCGGTACTTAAATCAGAAGCTATCTCGAGGCCTTCGTGACGAAGCAAACAAATACACAGATATAACCTTTTGTTTGTATAGCACGTCTAACACGTGAGTTTTTGACTTTAATTGGTCCCGCAAAATCTATACCAATCTTTTGGAAAGGACGACAAGCTGTGACCCTAAGAGATGGCAAGGAACCCATTAGTTGTTTAGCACATTTTGCTTTCATTCTGAAACAAAGTAAGCACTTATGAATAATCTTTTTTACATGTCTGTAACCATTTACAATCCAATATTTTTCATTAAGGCTAGCCAACGTTAACTTTGCTCCAGAATGCAGCAATCTTATGTGTTCCTGGTAAATAATCAAATCAGTAACACGAGATTGTTTAGGTAAAATAATAGGGTGTTTTTGTGAAAATGAGACTTCAGAATTATTAATTCTACCACCTACTCTTAACATATTAATTTTTACTATTTTATTTTGTTGTTGTGCTTAATGTATCTAAAGAAAGGTGTCCTAATAAAATTTATCTTATCTTTATCTTATCTTATATTCTCTTTATCAATAAAGGGATGTAAGGGTTTTAAAGGGCCTTTAATATTTTCATCTTTTGAGTTCAAATGCTTTAGTTCATGACTGAAATGTATGCTCTGTTCGTGCTGTATTATTTTATGCAAGGCATTTTCTAACTCGAGAGGAGATAGTGGAGTACCCCTCTTATCTAGATTATAACAAAACCTAAGTATATATGCCATGACACGGATCATTTTATTCAAATCAGAATACTTATCAATAAACAAATAGGTATTAGATTTATTTTGTGTTATCAAGGCTACCTTGGAATCAGAGAATGCAGCACCTTTCTTCATCTCAGGTAAGTTCTCCAGAAGTGGTATGGGAAGTTTATTACCGAAATCGTACTTACTGTCCAGCATAAACTCGGGACCCCGCCACCAGAGTTCACAGTTATTTAAATCACCAGGAACGGCACCTCTGCTAACATAGTCAGCTGGATTCTCGTTGCTCGCCACATACAGCCAGCGCCATCTAGAGGTTTGCTCCTGAATTAACTTAACCCTATTAGCAACATAAGCTTGAAGTTTAATTGGTTCTGTAGTTAGCCATGCAAGTGCAATTTGCGAATCTGAATATAAATAAACACCACTTATTTTTATTTTAAGGCTTAACGTGTTATAAACTCTATTCGCTAGTTTTGTAAGCAAAAGCATTGTATTTAACTCTAATCGCGGTATGGTGAGTGCATTGTTGCTTTGGGGGTTAATTCGGGATTTAGAGCAAAGTAAGGAAGATGAAGCCTTACCTGAATCCTTCACCACTCGAAGATAAACACAGCAGCCATAGCCTGTAGAGCTAGAAGCATCAGAAAATCCTATTAACTGCACTGCATTGGCATTTTTATCTATACTAATATTTCTATCAATGTGCAAGGGTGGCATGTCCATCACACATTTAACAAATGAAAGCCATTCCAATCTTATTCCCTCTGGAGGGACATCATCCATCCATCAGTCTAACTTTTCTAACCATAGTTTTTGCATGAACGCTTTGGCTTTTACTATAACTGGAGACATAAACCCTAATGGGTCAAAGAATTTGGAGATGTAACTCAATATTTGTCTTTTTGTAGGATATTCAATATTAAAAGGCTCTGGGCATGAAAATACAAAGCAATCCTTACTTACATTAAGTGTTAATCCTAAAGTTTTCATGAAATAATTATCCTTTTGAAGATCAAAATCATCAAAATGTTGTTTGTTAGGAGCTATGTCCTCTAAAATTTGTTGGCAATTAGATGCCCATTTATGGGTTTCAAAACTACCCTTACTTAATAATTCACACAATTGCTGTTTTGCTTTTTTAATAACATTTAAATCGGAATGGGAATAGCAAGCATCATCAACATAGGTACAGTTATTTAAAATATATGAAGCAAGTGGATATTCTTGTTTATGAGTTTCAGCAAGTTTACTTTTGACCATAAGTAACAGTGTCTAATTGAATGCATTTTATTTTGTCATTAACATTATTTCTCCACAATATGTTTTGCAATACAGAATGTTCTGGGTTAACATGAACGCAACGGAACATTCGGCGTATATCTGTGGTAAATGTATAGTCACCCAAGCGAAATAAAAGCATAATGTCAAAAAGTTCTTTTTGCACCGGAGCACCATTAAGCAGGATGTCATTAAGTGACTTCTTTTTGTCAGTTTGCATGGATGCATCAAAAACCACTCGAGTTTTGGTACTTTTACTATTCTCATTATACACAGCATGATGCGGCATAAAGTATAAGGGCTTATCTTTAAAATCTAGTGAGTTAAATTCAACATAGTGCCCATGCCCTAACTGCACATATTCATATATAAATTTTTCATAATCAGAAAACAACCCTGGGTTATTATGCAATTTTCTTTCTTAACTTAAGAACCTGTATAGTGCAAAATCAAAAGAATTTCCTAAGGTATATTTAACCTCATCTAGGGAAATCTTTAATGGTAAATTAACTTGAAACTTTTTATCTTTAAGTATTGTGGTTTCTTTGAAAATACCTTCACATAAATCATGTTCTGAATCTTTCTCAATAAAATACTGTGGAACAGATTCAGTTGACCAAAACTGCTGCAAAGTTTTGTTAATTTCTAACTCACCTTTATCATGAATACATAAAAGCGACACATTAACTTTGTCAGAGACTGCATAGTCAGTTAAAGCGCCAGCTATGACATGCCCAAACCTTGTACTGATAAAGCGAGGTTGCAAGTGTTGTTGTTGAACTGGTTGTTCAGCAAATTGCGAAGCAGTTGGCTGGAATACCTCTACTGGCTCCGGTAGCAACACCTGAAAGAATATGTCAGCACCTATCAGCATATTTATTTCTGATGGGATGTTAAAGTCTACATCGGCTAACGTTACTCCTGTCGGTATGTTTATGCATGATAAATCAACCTTAAACTGTGGAATTTTGCATGTAATTTTTTCTAATACATGACAGTTTATATTGACCTTGTATGGTGTAACTAAAGAAAATACTTCAAGGGGCACGCACAGAGTAATTTGCAATACTACTAGAGTTGCTGACACCCAATATGTCTGTATTATCTGGAATAGGAGTAATACCTAATACATCTATCACCTTGCTGGTGACCAAAGAAATCTGTGATGCAGAATCTAATATTGCCTTTATGTGCACTTCCCTACCACTCTTGGAATATAGCTTCACCTTCACAGTAGGTAATAAAACTTTGGGAGTGCTAACACTTGAAATTAAAGAAACAGGTTGTTCTTGAGCTGTTTCTTCGTGAAGCAATGTATTGTGGTCTTTTTTACAAGTCTTGCAGCGGAAATGAAATTTACATTTACCAATATGTTTGTTAAGACATATGACCCACAACTTATTAGTTTTAACCAATCCTATTCTAGCACTACTAGGCAATAATTTAAAATCACTATAAGAAAATAATTTATGTTTTTCAGACTTACAATAAGCGCAAGAGTTGCTCGCTGATGCTGTTGCCACGTTGGTCACTACCTTGTGAACCTTGGTTGATGTGCTGGGTTCTGCATTTTCCAATGCCAAGGCCCTTTTTTCCAGGTACGACAAGAATTCAACCACCGTTGGATCAGAGTCATTGCTTCTCTCGAGCTGGTAAGCTCTTGAAGTGTAGGCATCTAGTTTACGGTATAAAATAGATAAAATTAAAGGGTCCCATCCCTCCACGTTAACATTTAGGTTTTTCAGAGCAGGTGGCGTTCTGTAGTTTCTGCCTACCCCCATGGGCAAAAGGCGTGAGTTTATGTATGTATGTATAAACACTGTTTAATACTAGAAACAAATTCTCGAATGTTGACTGGAGTAGATTTGGACAGAGCATTCAAATCAAGCAGTGCATTATTATGATCAATGATAATTTTAAATCTATGATTGTATCTTTCATCTAAGAGCCTAAGGGCTTCATCATAACTATCATGAGAAAGTGGTAAATTTTTTATAATATCAAAGGGTTACTTTTGAAGAAAGGACCTTAGGTAATATAGTTTTTGGACCTTATCAATGGACCTGTCTTTATGTATTATGGCACGAAACATGTTAATGAATGGCGTGTACTCACAGTATTTTCCTGAAAAGATTTGCACCTGGATTGCAGGTAATTTCGCTTTAAAAGCTGATAGATTATCTACATTTGGTGAGGATTTACTGAGTATCGCCTCATTGAGCACAGTTAGAACATGAAAATACTTTGCATCACACTCCTCGACATTTTCATTGTCTTGAGGCTCTCATAACTTTTAACGTGTTCTCGTCCATGTTTTACGCGATATATATATTTTTTTTTTTTTTAATGAAATCTTTGCCCCACACTAGGAATTTCTCCTGTATCGTGGGTGCATTTACAAACATATAAACTCACATACACAAACACCCAGAGCCGAAACAACTATTTATAGATCTTACAAATATTTGTTCCGTGCGGGAATCGAACCCGCGACACGCAGCGCAGCAGTCAATCGCTCAACCACTGCGCCAACCGTGCGCCCACAACACAATCACAACACTTACAACTAATACTGTGTTAGTAATACTTTTACACACCGTAAACTGCCTATGATAATTAAAATATTACAGCAATAATAACTTAAAACCTAAAATGCTTAGTTACAACTATTAATTAGTCTATTACAACAAGGAACAATGGTTAAGATGGCGGATGGCGACTTGTCGTAGCAAAACTTTTCTTGTGTGATTGAAGATTCGAACGAAACGAATGAACGAAGTTTGACGTTTGAATTGCTTCCGTGAAGATCCGTCCAATAGGGTTGTAGGATGTTGCTTGACGTTGACACGACGAGAGTGCTGATTGGCTCGCAGCTATAGCGTCATGTATTTGCGTCAGCGCGCGGGAGAATAGGCCCGCCGCGAACCAGCAATATGGCTTCCTCTTGATAATTACTAGCACATAGGTAACCCTTGTTATCGCGTCATGCGACCCTCGGCCCCGGGAGGCTCCGATGCGAGGTTTTTTGAGGATATATATTAGAAATACCTCCTTGCAGTCGGCGACTGATGAGTTGAATCCGAAATAAGAATTTTGCACTCACGCACACGCACGTAGCAGGCGGCGCGGCCCGAGCCCGTTCGTCGTAGATGCTCACGACGATTTCGCTTGATTGTGCTTCCGCACCAAATCCTCTTCCTTCGAAGGACCACAAATATGTTGGAGTATCGCAGCAGGGCTGGTTCTTGGAGGTTTTGCAGGTGTAGAAGTCAAATAAAAAGCAGGCTTTTTGGTGACACGTAAATGGAATCGGATTTTATTGAAGACAGACTGAACTGACAGTAATTTGACACAAGGATACGGAAACATACAATATTTTTTTTTATATAATTTGTTGGAGTTGCCAACAAATACTAATTAAAAAAAATCTTGTTAAAAATAATAGAACAAAATGTTATTAAAAAATCAAGAGTCAAGAGTGAACAGGTTTCTTCTAGGTAAGCGTGCTACATCGTCGACCACATCATCGCTTCCCATCAGGTGAGATAGTGGGCAAGCGCGAGCCTATCAATAAAAAACAAATGGTTTTCTTTATGTAACCAATTCTAAAAAGAATTTAATCTTCTTTTTTGTTTATGTGTTGAATTAATTATTACACACAATTATAATATATTTGATGATGAACATTTATTAATTCTTTTCAGATACCAACGCCATCTAGTACCCAACAGGTGACACACCCAACCTACAGGTCCTCATGTTTGGCACCAGATGTCGCTAATAAATGTCATCACATTTATGACGACAACAACAACAATTATTTTGTTGTACTTCAGTCATAAACAGAATGTGATGTGGACATTGTTGTTGGCATTGGCCCAAAATTTTATGAAGCTATTCCTTAGTTTTTAAGAAACCTGCCAGCCTGTAATAATTGTGATCTTAGGTTTTTTTTTAAACAATTAGTTTTAAAACATGGTGGCAGCGGTTGGTGAATAATTAAAAAATACCGAATCACTATCAGTAATCGCCGAATTGCTGACAAGTCTCCTAAAATCGATGCAGAAGCAAATAAACTGCTTGCAAAACTCAAGTCAAGCCATTAACATGCCATGGCCGGCCCTCACCAATACAAGCATCAAAATATTCGAAGCATCATTGAAGAACTACTGCAGGGCGACGGAAATGAATAACTGGACCGCAGACAAAGAAGAAATAAAGATCGGTATCCTCTTTAGCGCCATAGGTGAAGAAGCCCTAACAAATATGGCTACTTTGGCGTCAATCAAGCGACAACAAGGGAAGAAGTCTTGAAAACAATTTGTTCTAAAATGTTTCCTAAGAAGAATATTATTTACAATCGATACAAATTCTGGAGCTACCAACAATCTCAAGAATCGTTTGACATGTTTTATATTAACCTATCAAAACTGGTCGAAGACTGTACCTACAAAACATACACGGAAGAAATTCTAAGATACAAGACTGTACTTCGCATCTCAAAAAGGAACTATTAAAAAAAAAAAATACAGTTCAAGATGCCATACTTTTGTATAGACCTTCAGAAGCCACAAATATGTAGATAAAAGTCTATCGTTACAAGCTTTTCAGAAGTTAAAAAGTGAAATCAAAAGAAACGACAAAAAGGAAAATGCCGCTTCTGAAAGAACACTGCCCAGCATAGGAGAAAATCTGTCAGTCTAGCAAAGGCCGTAATCACTCCGAAAAAGTATGTAAGAAAGGGGTCAGAAAAATTAAAGATCATCCAACAAATGAAGAAGGTCAAGAATGCACGTATTCAGAAACAGACACGGAAGAGTAGTGTATAATTGGGGAGTTCTGGATCACGCGCTCGAGCGAAGCGAGACTAGAGTACTATCGTGATCTGTGATATAATCGAACCCGTAACACTTGACACATTAAGTAGCAACACGTTTAAATAATATTTACATTGTCATGCAGTAAGCCGAGCTCTTAATCAATGCGTCAAACGTGTCGTCGAAAATGTAATAGAATATAGAATCGATTTGATGATTGGGCGATTTACGATGATCCTTAGGCCAATTTCACATTTAGGCGACTTTAGCAACGCGACAGTCGCGCGGCTGACGCGCGACTGTCGCGCTGTCAGAATTTCATAGTTTAAACAGAAGCGCGGCGGTCGCACGCTGTGCGTGCGCTCAGCGCGCGACCGCCGCGATGAGCCAGTGTTGCAAACGTACGTAATTATAGACTACACAATGAGCGAGTTTGATACCGAACGATTTATTATTGAAATTCAAATGCTTCCTGTTTTGTGGGACTCAAGAAGCAACAATTACAACAACAGAACCTTAAAAAAGAATAACTGGCAAGAATTATGTGCATTGTTCTGATTTCGAACGGTCGAAGTTGGTACCAGAGACCTACGTGGAAATCGTACGTGACATGTATCGCAACTCCGATTCAATAGTCAGGACCGCTGTTGGTGATACCACCCCCTTCCCCATAACCGTAGGCGTGCATCAGGGCTCCGTCTTGAGCCCCTATCTCTTCAGTGTGATATTACACGAACTGTCAGCCAGCGTACAGAAACTACCGCAGCCTTGGCTGCTTATGTACGCTGATGATATCGCACTGGTAGATGGGGGCAAGGGACGGCTCACCAGACGCGTGCACGCATGGAGGGAGGCGCTTGAGAACGGCGGGCTGAAGCTAAACGTGACGAAGACGGAGTATATGGCCTGCAACAGCACAGATCTGACGTCTCTCCGTATAGGCGACGACACCGTCGAGTGCGTGGACAACTTCAGGTACCTCGGATCTGTGCTTGATGCGTCCGGGGACATCGATCGCGACATCAAGGCCCGTGTATCAGCGGCTTGGGCGAAATGGCGCGAGGTGACGGGTGTCATTTGTGACCCCAAAATGCCGGTCAAGCTGAAGGGACAGGTCTATAAGACCATCATAAGGCCTGTCCTTACGTACGGCAGTGAGGCGTGGCCGGTGTTGGAGCGACACCGGCAGTTGTTGCATGTCACGGAGATGAACATGCTGCGGTGGATGTGTGGCGTCACGCGGAAAGACCGTGTACGGAATACGTACATCCGTGGCAGCCTCCATGTCCGTGACATTGCTGACAAGCTGCAGGAAAGTCGCCTCCACTGGTACGGCCACGTCTTACGACGACCGGCAAGCTACGTGGGAAACAAATGCCTGGACATGACCCTACCTGGCACCAGGAGCAGAGGACGGCCCAAGAAACGCTGGCTTGATGTCGCGCAGGATGACATGCGCGCCAATGGGCTAGTTGCGAGGGATGCCGAAGACCGGGCAAAGTGGAGGAGGAAGAGTAGGAAAGCGGACCCTGGGTTCTCCCGCGCTGGGCAGGATGAGCAACCGGGATAAACGCTAGGTAGAAGAAGAAGAAGAAGTTCTGATTTCGAAAATAAAAGAGGGTCCGAAAAAAATGCAGCAGGTAGGTTTTATTATTTTATTTAGGTACCTAATTATATCATGTTATTCTGCCACGGTACTTCTCCTTCGGGTGGTACAAAATAGTCGGCGAAAAGGTTTCGAGTTGTAACTCCTCCAACGGCAACGTTGTGAACATCAGTTGGACTAGACGGTATAATATTTTAATCGTTCTCTGCGAACACGAATGATAACGTGTGATTATAATTAAATCCATCTCGCTGTCGTACAAAATTGTGTAAAACACAACAGGCCTTTGTTATTTCTTCAGCAAAATCAGTTGATACGTTCAACGGGCGGTGGAATATTCTCCATTTATTACTTACTATACCAAACGTGCATTCTATATAGCGACGTGCTCTTGACAATCTGTAGTTGTAAATTCTCTGCTTCACAGTCAAATCGTTTCCACCGTACGGACGTTGCATATGATCAGTGAGTGCAAACGCCTCGTCACCAATGAACGTGTAGTTAAGACGTGGTGCATCACCACAAAGAGGTTCAGGACTAGGTAGTTGTAGTCTATTTTCTGTGATTGCTTTAGATATTGAACTGTTTTTAAATATTTGAGAATCAGCACTCTTTCCAAATGATCCCACATCTATATTTTTTGTAGTTAAAGTACAGTGAGCCACTGTGTTCTGGTTTTATCACTCGGATGTGTTTACCGTCAATTGCTCCTAGACAATTCAGATAGTTTGCATTTATTTTAAATCCTTGTGCTACATTTTTTCAGTCCGCTAATGATTTGGATGTAACAGTATTTTCTTTCAAGATACCATATATATGTTTGCAGGTGTCCCTTACTATATTATAACTAATTGATGAAACTCCGCACTTGAATGAGTATTGAAGGTCTGATAACGTACATCCAGTGCCCAAATATCTGAAAAAGATTTTTTTTTATTTCAGCAGCCGATTTACAAAAAAGATGGAAAGGTATGAGGGACTGCTATTCGCGAGAATTTAAAAAAAAAACGAGATTCAGCAGCTGCGTGGTGCAGCTGCTGAATCACGGCGAGAATATGTACATTTTAAACAGCTTCAATTTTTATCGTCTCTTTTTACGACAAAACGATCACAAGATAATGAATCCGTCGAAATTACTAACTCTTCCACATCGATTGCACCACGATCAAGGCCAGCAACGCCATCGGCATCTGATCTTTCTACATCTACAGCTAAGCGAGGCAAGGTAGATGATACTACCGTGATGGCACTTATTGCAGATGAAATTCAAAACATTAATAGCCAACCTACACATGATTCCGATATGCATTTCATATTATCATTATATGATGATTTTCGGAAGATACCCTCAGAAAAAAATATGGATGCGAAAATGAAGTTGATTACCATAATAAAAAGATATAACAATCCAATGTACAATAATTATCAATATGGGTACTACACACAAAATCAACAATTTAATACTTCGTCTTCTAATAATCATTATGAAGCTCCACTATCAGCTCAGTCAAATTACTCAAATGTAACTACAGACGAATTTAATGTTGACACACATTTGTTTGAGGATAGTCCGGAGCCATAACAAATGTTGAAGCCATTTCAGAACGCTACTAGTTACGTCAACGTCATCGAAAGCACCTGTCAAGACTTCGCACGTCATTACGTTGACAGCCATTGCACGAGTGATATCCACAAATTGTTTAATAAGTTATTTTATAAGCATTATACTGCATAATCAAACGAACCGGCGTTTCATTCAGTGGAGTGGCCCACTAGAAATCAACTAATCATTTGGTGACCTCGACGTGATCCGACCGAAGAAAAGTATACCTACCAACGAAAGTCTCGTCGCAACGGTTGGGTCATTTGAATACAAGGAAAGGAACGAAAACCTTCGAGAAACTTGCCAGCCAGCAGCTGCAGCCATCATTTTCGAGGGGAGTGCATCCTTCTTTTCCTTTCCTATACCATGTGCTTTAATTTGTGTAGACATCGTTGATGACTATAGCAAAAGTTCGTGACCGCAATTTGAAATAGGTATACCCACATAGGTATAAAAATTAGTAAATTGCGGCTTACACCACATAAATTCTACAACATAGTGTTAATTGTTGTTCTTAATTATTGCGCTATTCAAGGAATAACCCATTTTAACGATATTTATAAGATTTGTGTCGATTTACTAGCATTCCCAATTCGTGGGTGTGTACAGTGTCGAGTTCTTGTTCCCACATAATTCATCACCAATTCAAGGTATTTTTCAACCCTTTCACATACTATTATACAATAACACATTCTTACTCGAAGTTACTGATGATTTCAGATGCACTCTGGGAGTAAGCTTGCAGGATTTATAAAAATAAAATCCGCTGCGTGTCGATCCGTGCTTTCCAACTAACACCGTGTCGATCACCGTGGGACTGCGCGCAATCGCATTACGACGACGCGCGACGTCGGCTGTAGAACCGGTTTGCTATCTTCTTCTCGCAAAGGAGTATCGTAACGTACCCATTCATTGTTTATTTCTATAGTTTTATCAGTGACTCAGTATTTATAGTTGTGTTTACGTGTTTGCGCCGGCATCATGTTGGATTTAAAGGATTTAATTAAACAGAGAGGCAACATCAGAGCTCGTCTCACATTATTTGATAAATATATAGAATCAAGCAAGTTAGACATTAAAGAATTACCTCTACGACTAAATAAGTTACGAGACCTGTCTTGCCCCTTTGATGATGTTCAGTCGCAAATTGAAATGTTGGATGAAGACTCGGATAAGCAAATTAATGAGCGTGAAATTACAGAAAATATATTCTTCAAGTTAACTGCTAAAGCTCAGTCCATGTTAGACAACTTTGAGAAAGATCATGGCAAGTTTGAGTCTTCATCAAACTCAACATCCAAAATATCACATGGTTTAAAACTAGCACCGATTAAGATTGCAACATTTAATGGTGAATCAACTAAGTGGCTTTCCTTTAGGGATACATACTTATCGCTAATTCATAACAATGAAAATATAGATGAGGTAAACAAGTTCCATTATCTTAAATCTTACCTGGAGGGTTCTGCATCTTCAGTCATAAGCTCTGTATCTATATCATCAAACAACTATTTAATTGCTTGGGATTTACTTTGCCAGCGTTATGATAACAAACGACTTTTAATAAATGAACACATTAAGTGTTTGTTTTCCATTGAATCGTTACATAAGGAATCAGATGTCGGTATATACAATTTGATTTATTCTATAACAAAAATAAAAAAGCAGTGTGTTTTCTGTAAACAAGACCATAAGTTGTATGAATGAACCAAACTTAAATCTCTTCCTGTTGAGGAACGAATTTCACAAGTTGCATTGTTAAAGGTATGCAGTAACTGTTTCCAGGGAGGTCATAAGGCATTCCAATGTGGGCTAAGTGGCTGTAGAATATGCCGGAGAAGGCACAACACTCTCCTACACAAACAACTTCCTGTGCAGAATTCACAACAGAATGAACAGCCGTTATCTATTTCTAAATCTAGTACTACATCTACTGATGATAATAATTCCAAGAAAAATGAAACTAACTTACCTGTAATTGGCTCCGCTGCAGCATCCGGTCCCTCCATTTCCATTGCGATGTCTGCTGTCTCCACCAATCAAGCTCTTCTGTCCACTGCATTGGTCAAGGTGATAGTTGATGGCAGATTATTTATTTTGAGGGCTTTACTGGACTGTGGCAGTCAAACATCTTTCATCAGTGAAAGGGTGCAGAAGATGATTGGTATCTGTAAAGAAAAAAACTATCATCATTGTGTTTCTGGTTTGGGTAATACCGTATTAAATATTACAGAGCATTGCAACATAGAAATATATTCTATGCACAAATCGTTCAGCAGGTCTGTCAAATGTTTTGTTTTACCTCAAATTACTGATAGTTTGCCCCATAGTGCAGTTCGTGTACAAGAATTAAACATTCAACTTGCTGACCCTAAGTTTTATTTACCAGCCGAAATAGATTTATTGCTAGGCGCCGATATATTTTGGGAGTTGATTCAAACGGCTAGAGTTAGTTTAGGTTCACGAGGGCCAATACTGCAGGAAACTCACCTAGGGTGGATAGTGGCTGGCCCGACTGGGAGAAGCTTCAAAAATAGTAACAAACAAAAATTACACTGTCATTTTTCGCAAGGAATTAAAGATCAATTAACTGAGTTCTGGGAACTCGAAGAGATTCCTTCAAACATTGACTACGATAGTAACGATTGTGAGAAGTTATTTAACGACACCACATATCGCCTTACTGATGGCAGATTTTGTGTTACAATTCCGCTTAAGGACCCTATAGATGTATTGGGGGATTCGTACAGCATGGCTGAAAAAAGGATGTTTCAACTTGAGAGGAAATTTAAAAACAAACCAACTTTGAAACAACAATATTGTGATTTTATTCGCGAATATGAAAGCTTAGGTCATATGACTGAATGAAGCAGGAAACCTGTATTTGGTTGTTATTTCCCACATCATGCAGTAATACGAGAAACTAGTGAGACTACCAAATTACGTGTTGTTTTCGACGCCTCAGCTAAAACCTCAACCGGTGTATCGTTCAACGACATACAACATGTCGGACTGGTAGTGCAGGATGACCTCTTTTCAATCCTGTTGAGGTACAGACAACATCGGTATGTAGTCTCTGCAGATGTGGAGAAAATGTACCGCCAAATATTGGTGGATCCAAGTCAACGAAGGTAGCAACAGATTTTATGGCGCGAAGATCCGTCAGAACCAATTAAGATTTTTCAGTTAAATACCGTGACATACGGAACGGCTTCGGCTCCATTTTTAAGCACAAGATGTTTGGTACAGCTTGGCAAAGAATGCAGGGACGATAAAATATCAAACATTTAAAAAAATGACTTCTATGTCGACGATTTCCTTTCAGGGGCTGAAACTAAAAGGGAGTTACAGAGCATTACGAGGTCAGTCAACTGAAATTCTCGATTCAGCTTGTCTTCCTCTACGCAAATGGCGTACCAACTCACAAGGCGCAATTCATGAAGATTTAAACTCTTCATCAGTAAAAAACTTAGATTTAAGTTCTCAAACCTCAAGTGTGTTAGGTTTGAAGTGGGACCCGTCCCAAGATGCCTTCCGCTTTTCGGTTGACATACATTGTGAACAAATCGCAACTAAACGCTCCATTTTGTCCAAAGCAGCTAAGTTATTCGACCCATTGGGTTTACTTGGATTGTGTACTATAGTTCCGAAAATAATACTGCAGAAGCTATGGCTATCAAATTTAGATTGGGATGAACCTGTAGATAATGAAATACAAAGAGAATGGACAAGTTTCCTGAGCAATTTGGAGGCTCTCTCTAAAATTGAAATTCCAAGATGTGTTCTCATTAACGAACCAATTACAATCGAGCTTCACTCATTCTCAGATGCTTCCCAGGTTGCCTATGCTTCTGCTATTTATCTTCGCTCGGTTTACAGTGCTGGGCATACTAGCGTTAGATTACTTTGCGCTAAAACTAAGGTTGCACCAGTCAAGTCTGCAACCATACCAAGACTCGAGCTGTGTGGTGCCTTACTGTCCGCACGCCTGAGTAATAAGGTTTTAAAGGCGTTACGTTGTAAAATTGATTCAGTTTTTCATTGGACGGATTCAACTGTGGTCCTGGGTTGGTTGTCCGCTCAGGCTTGTACTATGAAGCCCTTTGTGTCGAACCGTGTTAGTGAAATACAAGAATTGACTAAGTCAGGCACTTGGAGACATGTTCCTGGCCATACGAATCCTGCAGATCTAGCGTCTAGAGGATAAAATCCTAAGTCAATTCATTTAGCTAAACTATGGTGGGAGGGACCATTGTTTTTATCTGAGGACTCAAGTAACTGGCCTCAGACTATTAATAGTAGAAGCATACCCGAGTTTCCTGAAATAAAAACAAATAAAAAGGTAACTACAATTGCACACTAGTCTCTAAAGCAGCTCGTCCTAAGCTGATAGATTTTGAAAGAATTTCCAGTTTCGCTACTCTGTAAAGATCTATAGCTTATGTCCTACGTTACATAAATTACAAGCGATATAAACTGGCCAAGGTTGTGACTGGTCCGTTCACACCTAGTGAACTGGATGCTGCATTAAATTTCATAATAAAGGAACATCAAAATCAATGTTTTCCTAATGAAATTAAAGTTATTAAAAATAAGCGTGACTTACCTTCGAAATCCAATTTGTTATCTCTCAGTCCATTCCTCAATGATTATGGCATACTCTGTGTGGGCGGCCGCATCCAAAACGCAGATGTAACCTGCAATAAAAAAACATCCGATATTATTAGATACCAATCATAACTTTACTAAATTATTATTCATTCATTATCATAAAAAACTTTTGCATTGCGGACCTCAATTGCTACTCAATGATTTACGAAATAAATATTGGCCCTTGAAAGGTAGAATATTAGCCAGAAGAACTGTGAACTAGACATGGGTCGTACTTGCAAAATCGAGTACCAGGGCTTCCAAGTACGTCTACTTTAAGAAACCAGGTCCTAAAACCAGGGCTCGGAATACTTTCAAGTATTTTCTACCTGGATAGGAAATTGGCCCGTAATGTTGTATGAATAAGGAGCACAATCGCGTTTTTAAATAAATACACACTTACAGACGATTGAACTTCCTACCTCCATGCCAAGTCCTGTTGGAATAAAAAATACTTGTATAGGAAATTGAAACGTGACTTCCTATAAATAAGGAGCACAATCACCTTTAAAAATAAATACCTACTTACAGACGATTAAAGTTTCTACTTCTATTCCATCCAAGAGCCCTGTTGGAAGTAAAATACTTGCATAGGAAATTGAACCCTGACGTCTTATTAATTAGGAGCACAATCGCGTTTACAAATAAATACTTGCAAAGACAAACCATTAAAGTAAAAATACTTGCATACGAAATTGTTCCGTGGACCCTTACAAATAAGGAGCATGATCGCATTTGCGAAAACTAAACTAACGCGGTATTGCAGAACCGCGGACTCGCCCCAACGGAGCGAGTCCAAGTAGCCGTATAAAATACTTTCAAGTCTTGTAAGTATTTCGGGTCGGTACCTGGTGTACGTACTTGGAAGCAAATACCTGGTGTAAAAACCTGGTCGCGTAAATACGTACCTTCCCTACTGTGAACAATTGTAAATTGTGTAGAATCATAAAAGCTAAAAGCGTTAATCCTATTATGGGAAAGTACCTACCTACGCCAAGGGTTACACCAAGTCTTCCGTTCCAGGTAAGTGGTGTTGATTTTGCCGGACCGTTCTACATCACCGATCGCAAAGGTCGCGGATGTAAAATCACTAAATGTTACATGTGTCTATTTGTCTGCTTCAGCACAAAGGCACTTAGAGGTGGCAAGTGATCTCACATCTGATGTTTTCATTTTATGTTTGAGGCGTTTTATATCCCGCAGAGGAAAGCCCTTAGAATTATACTGTGATAACGGGACAAATTTTGTCGGTGCAAACAACGAATTAGCAAGGTTTCTAAAGTCAAGCAATGAATGCGTTACCGGTTTTGCTCCCGACGAAGGCATTAAGTTTAAATTTTCGCCAGCTTACTCTCCCCACTTTGGTGGGCTTTGGGAGGCAGGCGTTAAGTCCGCTAAATACCATACGACTAGGATTTTAGGTGATAAACACTTAACGTTTGAGGAGTTATCAACGTTGTTTGCGCAGATTGAGGCAATCCTCAATTCCCGTCCGTTAAGCCCCCTATCATCTGATCCCAATGACCTGAATCCTTTGAGAGGAGTTATCAACGTTGTTTGCGCAGATTGAGGCAATCCTCAATTCCCGTCCGTTAAGCCCCCTATCATCTGATCCCAATGACCTGAATCCTTTGACACCCGCACACTTCCTGATCGGCAGGACCTTAACTTCGTTCCCATCGGAATCCTTAATCAGCCAAAACACCAACAGACTTGACAGATACCGAAGTCTGGATCAAATGAAGCAACATTTCTGGGAAAGGTGGAGAAAGGAATACCTAAGCGAGTTGCAGCAAAAACACAAATGGAGGACCGCACAAAAGGGAGTCCAAGAAGGCGACTTGGTCATTATCAAGGAACCAAACGTTCCGCCATTGAAATGGCGTATGGCGCGAATCTGTAAGCTGTATCGCGGGACAAGGGGCACTTTCCGTCGTGCAGTCCACAATCTTTGTTTACTATCCGAGGCAACTTCACCAGCGGAACCTCGAATCCTCGAAGTATTCGAGGGGGGGGAGGATGTTGAAGCCATTTCAGAACGCGACTAGTTACGTCAACGTCATCGAGAGCACCTGTCAAGACTTCGCACGTCATTACGTTGACAGCCATTGCACGAGTGATATGCAAATTTTATATTTTCCACAAATTGTTTAATAAGTTATTTTATACGCATTATACTGCATAATCAAACGAACCGGCGTTTCATTCAGTGGAGTGGCCCACTAGAAATCAACTAATTAACAAATTAATGTTTGATTTTCCATTATAAAGTTGATATTATAAATATAAGGTTTTTTATTTACCTGGTAAGTATGTAAATGACTTACCTCAGTGTTATAAGAAGTCTTTCCTCTGCTGAAATGCTATTGCGGTATCTAGTGTCCACGACGTTGAATACTACTTACTTATAGAATAAGACTTAATAATTCGTAGAAACACGTTTTGACATTCGAACATAATTTAAATAAAATATTATTATTATTTTTAACTACATTAAATACTGTTATATAATCACTATGCACATGACGATTTCGAAACAAAGGATTAATCCAGTACCGTCTTTTTCGTTTTTTTACGCGACATCGATGGCGCCGAATGAGTACTATCAAAAGCAGGAGCAACAATGTTTCACCGTCGGAATATATTTTAGAAATGCAGTGCGCCACACTGAACTTAACTGCGGCGCGGTAGCGGCGCTGCTAACGCGCGGCTGTTCTTATAATGAGAAGGAATGCGCTTCTGCCGCGCTGCTAACGTCCTAATGTGAAGACTCCCTTAGATGCAACATGCCACACATTTTCCTAAATGTTTTTTATTTAAACGAGGTGAAGGGAACAAACTATGTTACAAAAAGTTTTTGAAATACTTATCCCTACCTACAAGAATATATATTATGTATACGTTGTTACATTGCACTTAAAATGAGTCAAATTATGTGTATATGTTACGGCTAATACCCGAAGTGCGGCTACACCTAGTTTTAGCCGGTTAGAACTAGGTGTAGCCACTTACTCTTGGTTAAACCTAGTACGAGTCGATTGTTTTCGGGTAAAACTAGGTCTAGCCTTCATCATGCCAGCTACAACTAGGTCCAGCCATTCCCTGTTGGATAAAACAAGATGCAAACAAGTTGAAACAAGTAACAGGCGCCTGGCTCACGCGAGACGCGTCGCGCTCGCGCGCCCCTGCCGCCCCGCCTCCCGTACACCCGCGTTTGCCCTTGCGCTTTGAGTTTAGTACGCGTTGTGCCGTTGTACAAAACAGACGTACTTTCTTGTTTTTGCGCACTCATACGTTCGAATTCAGAATGGCTATGAATGAAGACCTACAGACTATAAAGTCAAGTTTTTTGGAACAGTTTCAGTGTTTATTAGCCACAAAACATGGTGAAAATCAAAGCTATATGAATGATGTGCAGTATTCCAAGTTTATAGAAGACGTTAAAGCTGCCAAAATATCCACGAAACGTTCTACGTTACAATATCGCCGATTGAAGCGCTTCGATGTTTGTTGTATTGGTGAAAAGTTAATTTCGCCTGTGTCGAGCACCGAAAATATCAAATATTTTATCAAGAATGAAGACTTGTTTGATGTTCTTCATGAAATACATCTGTGTGTTGGGCACGGCGGAAGAAACAGAATGGTTGCAGAAGCTAAAAAGAAGTATGCAAATATTACTCAGGAGGCGATTCTTTTGTATCTTCGTTTATGTAAGCCATGTCAAATGAAACAAAAATCTACCAAAAAAGGCCTTGTTGTAAAGGCTATTTTATCCAGCGAGCTAAACAGCCGTTGCCAAGTAGATTTGATAGACATGCAGACAAACCCAGATGGTGACTACAAGTTTATACTAGTTTATCAGGACCACCTGACGAAATTCGTACAACTTCATCCGTTACAAAGTAAGACTGCGGAAGAAGTATCAAAGAAATTACTTGATATATTTTGTATCTTTGGATCACCCTCAATACTTCAATGCGACAATGGCAGAGAGTTCGCGAATCGAGTTGTGGTAAGTTTGACGCAGATGTGGCCAGGTTTGAAGATTGTGCATGGGAAACCACGACACAGCCAGGCACAAGGTAGTGTTGAACGTGCCAATCAAGACATCGAAAAAATGCTTATGACTTGGATGGCTGACGAGAATTGCCAAAAATGGTCAGAAGGCTTACGATTTATTCAGCTAATGAAAAATAGAGCTTACCATCACGGAATTAAAAGATCGCCGTACCAGGCAATGTTCGGTTCTGATGTAAAGGTCGGGCTGAAATCATCTGATCTACCACCTGAAGTCCTTGCAAATATAGAAAGTGAGGAAGATCTTGAGAAAATTCTTAGAGAGTTAGTTGATGATGAGAGTGACGAAGCTACTAAAGAAAATGAGCCATCAACATCAGGAAGTTGCCAGAAAGAAATCGAAATGACATATTGCGGGCTCTGTGACCAGAATGAGGAGAAAAAATGTAAGCTGTGTGAAAAGAAACTAAAAATTGACACTAACAGGAAAGGCACACAGGAAGGTTTGGTAAAACAAGCTATAAAAATGATGGCTTCATCAAATGAAAAGTTTCCCCCACGTAAAGTCGGTGATACAGTCCGAGTAAAAATTCCTGACGTGGACAGAGGTAGAGGCGACTTTCCCAGTGTGTTAATGGTTGTACTTGAATGTAACGACAAGGGGTTATACAAATTAGGAAACAAATACGGCACTATAACAGAACTATTTTCAAGAAATCAGTTCACTGTGTGTGACTCAAAATTTTTAGATATTGACATGGTTTCACCCGAAAAGAAATCACTACGCCAAATAGCCAATGCACAATCGACCTCTGGTGGGCAAGGCTATAAAAGATGCCACTGCAAAACCAAATGTGGCAACAAAAAGTGCCTCTGCAAAGCTGCTGGTATTTTGTGCAACTCAAAATGTCACTCAAGTTTAAGTTGTTCTAATAAATAGTTTATGTTACTTTATAAAAGTGTGATTTATAATTATTATAATATGCAACTACTTATTGTCTGTTGTTAAAAAATGTTCCTGATTGTTCCTATTATATTAAAAATTGTACTCCTAATAATTTGTGTTAATTATTACAATGTGATTTATAAGAATAAAAAAACTCTCTACGTTTCTTTTTATTGGATGTTTTTTTAATATCTAAAAAAGCTCTGCCGATAGCATGCCAGCTACAACTATGTACAGCCAATCCCTGTTAGATAAAACTAAGACACGCGCTGCTGCTGCAGACGCTGGGAGTCACACTAGCTAGTAGACCTGCAGTAGATCAGCAGCACCTGGCGCTCACAACCTGCAGAGGCGCGTGCCTCGCTATGCCCTCCACCCCGCGCCGCTGCTGCAGATGCTGTGAGTCATGAGTGTGACGGGGGGCGGAAGGCTTGGCGGGACACGCATCTAAGTTTTATCCAACAGGGATTGTCTGGACCTAGTTCTAGCCGGAATGATATCGGATAGACCTAGTTTTATCCAACAGGGAATGGCTGGACCTAGTTGTAGCCGGCATGATGAAGGCTAGACCTAGTTTTACCCGAAAACAATCGGCTCGTACTAGGTTTAACCAAGAGTAAGTGGCTACACCTAGTTCTAACCGGCTAAAACTAGGTGTAGCCGCACTTCGGGTATTAGCCGTAACATATATATTATAGAGGCACTATGCATCACAGCAATTTAAATCTGAACATTACTGTGCAAAGGTCCTTTCTCTTAAATAAATAACTAAATTTATTGATTTTATCTATAATGTTTCACTCAGTGAAAGCTGATTTAGACGGCATTCGTAAAATGATTTTCAAGAATGCTACGGGGTGAGATAATATATATTCAAGATTTGCACCCTAGAAAAAAAAAATCGAACGGTGGTGAATTAAAACAACAGGATAATGATATTTTTACCCAAAAAGAAGATTTATTTTACCAGAAGAAGGAATATTCAGCGAAATCTAGCTTGAATAATACTCACTACCGCATACTCAACAGCGAACCTGGTGAAAATCTTCGCACATTCGAATTGAGCAACAAACAGCCTGATCATGAAAAATCGATTGCGAGTTGTTCAAAGACTAGTGGAAGTAGTAGATCGACAGCAGAAGCAGATTTATTCCATCAGGAGAGTGATACAACACATGAGTTAGTTTTACCTGCATTAGAAGATATTGATGGCTACCAGATACTGCCAGGAAATGAAATTTGTTTCATATAACCAATTTCATATAACAATTTGTTTCATAAAACCAATATTTAAGAGAGAAAATAGAGAGTTAATGGAAAGTTATAGGCCGATCTCACTGATTCCGATTATTTCTAAAATTTTTGAGAAGTTTATTTATAAGGAGCTATACAAATACTTAGAAAAGAACAATATTTTGTGTGAACAACAAAAAGGATTTAGACCCAGCAGAACAATAAATATGGCGATTTTTGATTTCATACAGAATGTTATTAATAATGTAGATAAACGAAACCCTGTCTGCGCCATTTTCTGTGACATGACGCAGGCGTTTGATTATGTCCACCATCCTACACTTCTAAAGAAACTTGAAGCTTATGGTATAAGGGGTAATGTTCTGGACCTATTTCAGTCTTATTTACATAATAGACGACAAATAACTGAAATTAATAGAATTAATATAGTTAATAAACAATACGAGATATTTTGATCAGACGAGCGAATAGTTAGTTACGGGGTACCGCAAGGGAGTGTGTTGGGTCCTCTGCTATTTATATTATATAAAAATGACTTACCGGAATGCATTGAACAACCATTGTCCCTATTTGCAGATGACAGTACCGTGACAATACCTTCGAAAAGTGTAGATACATACGAAAATGACATTAATATTTCTTTAAAATCGATTATAAAATGGTTAGACGAAAATAAATTAAGAATAAATATAACCAAAACAAAGATAATGCATTTTAACCAACGCATGCCAGATAAGAGCAATCTGCATGTGCAATATAATAATGATACGGTTAACAGTGTAATAAGTACCAAATTTCTAGGGCTAGAAATAGATAAAAAACTAAGTTGGAAACAACACATAGAGTCACTTTGCAAAAAACTAAGAGAGAGCGCAAGCCTATAGATAATAAAAAAAAATAAAAAAAAAAACTAAGCACTTCCGCTTACGCTTTACATACTTTATCGTCTATTGTAAATCTAGACGCACTTCTGTCTGCGTACCATGGTTTGGTCGAATGCCACCTACGATACGGCGTTATTTTTTGGGGCAACTCCACTGAAAGAGAAACTGCATTCAAAGCACAGAAAAAATGCATACGGTCATTTTTAAAACTGCAAAGCACTGATAGCTGCGTGCCATATTTTAAACAGAATAAAATATTAACTTTACCATGCATATATATTTTAGAAATGGCAGTGTTTGTGAAGCTGAACCCTGACCGTTTTGACCGCATACCGATGACCTCTTTCCGCGAAAAAGGCGTGATAATAGTCGGCTATGTCTCCCTAGTGCGAGAACGACTTTAATGCGCAAAAGTGTCTGCTACATGGCGCCAGTCGTTTACAATAAATTACCAAGGAGTTGGAAAGAATTAAACTTGGCGTTATTTAAAAAAAAACTTCGAAATTTTTTAGTAGACAAAGCGTATTATACTGTGACGGATTTTTTAATGGAGAAAGACATTTCTTGATTGCTTTTTATAATGATTATAAATTTGAAAAATATGACATTTAATGTTTATTTGATTTAATTTTTATTTAACTCCAATACGAAATAAGTTGACTGCAGAAGAATTGTGTATTATATAAATAATTATTGAAATAATTCATAATTAAATTGTAATTATAGTTAATTAATCTTTATGTTGACATTTTATATCTTTATTATAATGTACTTAGCATCTCTACTGTATTTTTGAACTTTGCATGCCTTCTGGTTAAATATGGCTGTTCCTAATTGTATTGTTTATGTCACCATGTTTTTTGTACCCATATTTGCAAAATAAATATCTTATCTTATCTTACCATATTCATAATAATTTGATCTAATTTGATCTATAAATTGGGTCACCATCACTGTACCAGTTTTATTCTATTTTATGTCAATCATTATGTGCTGTTTAGTACATTCAGTATTGAGCGTTTTATAAATAGACATAAAATCAGAAAAAAAATTTGTAAGAAACAAACAATTAATGTCTAGGTCTAACTTATTTTGGTAAGTGTTTAAAAAACTACTTGCTACCATTTTAATGAGACACTTCAAAGACCGATATTGAATGTTCAAGGTACATGCAACTTCCTTTTTAGAATTTCGTCTCAGATTGCTGCGAAAGAGCGTCGCCACTGTCCAAAAATGGAATTGTAGGCTGTGTGCATAGTGTCTAATAAAAAACAAATGATTACAGACCTTGTTTAAGGAGTGCTGAAAGTTTAATTTTCAAGATAAATATTAGTGAAACATTTAAACAATAGTTGCAACAATTTTTTTCTCTATATTTAAAATTTAAATTTAAAATAGTAATAATTAACATTTATATAAATTAATTACAGAAATTTGATATACGAATATAGAATCACTCAGATATCTTTCTCCTGGCTTAGTGAGAGAGAAGTTTGAATGACGATAATTCCGTGTTAAAACACTGAATCATCAGTATTAAATCTCGCCTGATTTAATACCATAGAATTTGATTCTCGCCTGAATCAAATTTTTAACGATTTTTCTTGCCTGAAAAATCAAAACTTAGTCTGCCATGGCTAGTTTTTCTAAAGTAGTATATTACTCTGACTTAAATATGTTGGAAGCAGGTAAGTTTTGTATTATTAATAATAAATTTTATTCTGCTGATGGTTATTGTTACTTAAGATATTTTTATTTATTACATATATCGTTGGCAGATTTATGTTATGTAGCTGAAAAAGTTGGTCCATATCCGAAGGTCAGACTTGTCACCACAATACTGGATAGTTTGATGGATTCTCACGAACTCATACCACGTCCGTACGTGGTTTCTAATGGTATTATACATGTATCTGGTGGTAATCAAAAGAAAATTTATCACGAGTTCAGGGAAATATACAGACATTTAAATTATAGAATAGGTGGAGAGACTATCCCACACACTGCGGTACCAGGTATAATGCACAAGGCTGGTTTAGATTATGAGAACGAGGTAAAGAAAGTTATTGCTAGGGATATTGCAAATCCTGAAAGTGCGATAGCAGATATGGTTCGAAATGCTGTTATACACGATGCTAAAAGATTAGTTGACCCTACTACAAAAGAAGACAAAATTGTTATAAGATATAAATTGTCAGCTGATGATGAGGCAGCATTGATAGCATCATATCCTGAATTGGAAATCGAATTTAAACACAATTTATATCACACACATTCTTTCGCTGCAGCGTCGCGTGTATTAGAATATCAAGTAAATGTTATGACACTAGGCATAAATAATAATATGCGGGTTCCTGAGGATTTTCATGTATTAGTGAAAGATTCAGGGGGTTGTGCCTTTAAACAAATGCAACGTGGTAGGGACAAATTTCATTGTTGCTATCCTATATTGGGTATTCATGATCAACAGCGTCACGCGAACAGAACTGGTGCTATTCTTCTTTTCGTTCCAAAAACAAGAAAACAGAAGCAGTGTCATAAATTATATATGGATGATATAAAGAGCGGTTCAAAGAATTTCTTTTGCGAGGATATCTCAGAAAATTGTAACGTAAAGGCTCCATTTCAGTTATTTATACATTCAACTTATGACCGAAGTGGGACACAAATCGCCGACAGTATGACCAAGGGAAAATCTTCTGTTGGTGCGGGTTCCTTCATCTTTGATCCTCTAATGTTAATCGAGAGTTCGGGGATTATCAAATCATTGAACGCTCATTGAAAATTGAAGATGATAATGGGATTAAGAATATCTACATGAATTTTGTGCATGATCATCCGTGGTCTTATTGTCACACTATGTCTACCTATTTGGAATTGTTGACTAGACCTGTAATTTTTGATTCTAACAATCACCCATATTTTGTTAACATACAATCTACAAGAAATAGTATAGTATTTTTTAAAATTACTAAATGCGCGAGTAAAGGTTTGATTAGTGGATTTATCAGGACGTATTTATGGTTCAATAATTTTGATTACGTAGCAATTAGAGCATATTTATGGGAGGCTGAAGGTTTTGATACTGATAAGAACCATATGAGGGTTGTAAATTTTTTTACTCCTAAAAAATTGGTCAAGGATACTGTCATGTACGCTATGGGTCTAGATCACAACAGATTCTCCGTACAAAGAGTTTATGCGGCATTAAAATCATATGCCACAAGAGTCGTTGGGACTAAGGCTGTATGTCAGGTGTCTTATGATTTATCGGCCGATAGGATGTATCAATTAGCAAGTGCAATATTTATTCTTTGTTTCGTGAAAAGGTTTTCGGTTACTATGACTACATCAAAGGTTACCAATGAAATTATGAACCAAAGAAATAGTTCGGGAACTAACCCGATACAAATGATTAAGAATTTGTGAAGATCAATGACTGATTCACCTGTTCCGGCACCTGAAAATGTGAAAAAACTCACCTTATGCTGATTATTTGAACATGAACCCTACTAATGTACCATAAGAAGGTACACCACCATTAAATCGTGGTACGTGTTGGTTCCACAAATTTTTGACTAAAGTGATAACGTGGTCGGCATATCCTAAGGACTTTCCGGTGTCTATTGAAGATGCAGTTCAGTTTATCGAATTGGATACTTATATTGAGGGAGACATGGATAACTTGAATAGAGAACCCGAAAATTAATTACCTAAACTTGAAAGTGATGATATAACGGATCCTTTAAGACCCTCTGCATTATCGGACGAAGCATGTCAAATTGTTCCTATGGATGAAACTAAAGAGAACATTAATGATATTGATCATGTATTGGGGGGAGGTACGGCATTTAATGATGATAATTTTATTGTAGGAACGGCTGTTGGTGAGGGAAATTGTTTATTTGACTCCATACGTCAATTAATTGACACTGATATGAACATACAACAATTAAAGCACTTCATGTTGGTTAGTCCTAAATTATCTAAAATGCCTGCACACATTATAACTGACTTGATTAAGATTTTAACTTCAAAAAAATGTGTGGGGTGGTGAACCTGAAATTCAATTAGCCTCAGAGGTTTTTAATATAAAGATTATTTTATATTCTGATGTTTTGAAATATGTACCTCGTTCATATGGAGATAAAAACCCAAGTGTAGTTTATTTATTATTGAAAAATAGACATTACGAACCATTATATATCAAAAACAATACAAATGTTACTAGTGATATTGAAGAAAAAATTAAATTAAATTTGGCAAATAGTACTATGCGTGTTGATATTAATAATAATAGTAATAAAATCTTTAAAAGAATAACTGCGGCAATTCCCACATCCAATGGTGAAGGAGAAATTTATCAAAATGAAATTAGTATTATCTGTAATAATAATAATAATGAGACCAATAATTTAATAGTTGAGGAATCACATGTGGCTTCAGATATTGAACATGATTCGCCTAGTGAAGAATCGAAGTCGTATGGAAGTGAAAATTTAATGATTGGGGAAACACGCGTAAATTCTTATATTAATAGTGATTCCTCTAGTGAAGAATCTGTGTATGAAAGCGATAGATGCAGTAATAGTGGTATTGGTGTGAATACATTATCTTCGTATATACTTAAAAACATGAATTCTAAAGATGAATTAGATTTGAGTAATGAGATTTTAGTGCCTAGAATTATTATAACACCGCCTGAAGAAACAATTGAGACTATTAACACATCGGGTTATATTGGTTTAAATGAAAACAGTATTAGGGAATCTTTTATTGATTATAATGATGAACCTTCTTCATTATAATCGATCTTTTCCGATTTTTATAATGATGATATTTTGAATTCCACTGTATATTTAAGTATTCAGGATGTTTCAGTGTCTGAAAAGGTCAAGACAGTGGTCGATAACTCATTAGTGATTGAAGAAATTTACGATGATGACAAAAATATTACTAGGGTAGATCCAGAGGAGTTTGATAACACTATTAATGAAACTAAAGAGAAACGCAAAGAAAATGTTTTAAAGGAATTGATAATCGAGAAAACTAAAGTAATATTGGATTCGATACCAGATATAGATGATGAAACTGCTTCACTGCGTAGGGGTATAAAACGAATATTAGGAATTAAAAAGAAAACTTTTCGGTATTAAAACCTGAACCTAAGGTTAGGGATCCTCATACTATCAAAAATATGTGTTTAAATTTAATTGGTAAAAGTAGTAGGAACACTAGTCATTTAACAATAAGTGAGATATCAAAATTAGCTTCACAATTGCTGTCTTTGTTAAATCAAATATTTATCTTTTTAATAAAGTATCCGATAATAGAAACAGGCCAATAAGAAAACAATATAGAAACATGCTAAATGTTGGTAGTTATGACACCGCCTTATTAAAGAAAAGTGTTTTATGTATGGGCCCGATCATATTTAATAAAATACCTGATAACATAAAAACACAGGCTATTCCAGTCTTTAAAAAGAAATTGACAGATTTGTTGACTAATAAATGTTATTACTCGATTTGCGAATTTTTAAACGATGAATACTTAGATTAATCCTGACATTTCAGTAACTATGATGATGACTGACTTGAAATGATATGGCTATCGACTAGAATTCTTCCTAATAATTGTATATTTATAAATTTAATTTAATTTATTTTGACATTGTGCTTGTACTATGCTTGTGTTATGCCTGAATTGTTTTAGTTAACTTCGATTATGTTTATAAAACTGTTTTGCATGCCTTAGTTTAGGTAGAAAGTATAAGGATCACCTAATATTATAACATCTGTATCTTGTACCTACTTTTCGTGCAAATAAATCATTATTCTATTCTATTCTATTCTAAGGTGGACCCAAAATCGTTGAAGGGAATTTGAACACACCACAGAAGAAGAAGAAAATTACAAAGTTTACACTAATGAAACCTAAATTAAACACTATAAATGAGGAGAATGCCGAAAAGGATGTTAAAGAAGGTAGTAATTCAAAAGTTAATGATCTAAAGGAGTTTGTCGAAAAATTACCTATGAGATCGCGTCTTGAAAATGAGAAACAAACTCTTGTCGTTGTTAGTGAAAAAGAAGTAGAATGGAAATATAATATTAAATTTTTCAGATATTTATCACGCATTAGTTATTATAAGACACATATTCGAGTTTAATTAAAGGTGAAATTAGGGAATTGGTAATTGATATTAGGACTATTAATGATAAAAGGCTTTCTGGTGCAGCTTCAAGCAGGAGCTGATATTACAAAATTTCGGCAAATAAAGTACATATGTAAGTGTGTGGTGACCATCAGCAAATTCAAGCCCAATCGGTCTCATGGCACCCAATGCTTTCGATGTCAAGAGTTCGGCCACGCATCCGTCAATTGCAACAAGCCCCCACGCTGCGTGAAGTGTTTTGTTCCTCATGCAACTGCTACCTGTACGAAGACTGACCGTGCTGAGCCTGCTCATTGCTGTAACTGTAATGAAGCTCACCCAGCAAACTAAAGGAAGTGCAGGATACGACTGGCGTATCTTGAAAACATCGAAAAGAAGAAGGCCTTAGAGCGTAAGCCAGTACCTTCAATACTGCAATCGAAGACAATGCCTCCGGCGAATCCTTCAAAGCCTGATGTTTCGGCCAACTTCAGCGTGGCCTACTGTAGGCTCTTGCAACGTGGCATCAGTAAAAAATCAGATTCCCAGTGAACATCTTAAGACCGACCTCAACGATGAGACTACAAAGGAAATGCTAGATATTTTACTTATTCTAAGAAACATAAAGTCCCAATTTTCTGCTTGCACGTCCTGGTTAGAAAAGGTCATGCTCATAATCACTCATCTTGGTGAACATGTTTGATTCGGCTGAACTTCGCCTATTATCATGGAACTCCGATGGAGTACGCTTAAAGTTAAATGAACTGCTGGATTTGGCGGTGAGTATTTTATCTATCGATATTATTGGTATTTGTGAAACCAGACTAACCTCAAACTTAAATTTAAACACACCTGGTTTTACCTGCCACCGCCAAGACAAACATCACTCTGGCCGTGGGCAGGGAGTTGCTATACTTGTAAGAAAAGATTTGGAGCATTCGGTTCTAACTGTCCCTAACACCACAAATATTGAGGCTATCGGTATAGCTATCAAAATATCAGGAATCGATCATATCGTCTTGTCCATTTATCAGTCACCCAACCTACCAATGCTTCGTAGTGACATAGAGTTACTGTTTGGCTTGGGTTCCCATGTTGTCATCATGGGAGACTTTAATGCTAACCACTCGCACTGGCTCAGTAGCTATACTAACACGCGGGGCAGAACTCTTTTTAACCATATGCTCGAATCTGACTATATCATACATACCCCTAGCTTGCCTACTCAAGTTAATTATTGTTCCAATCGCAGACCAACGAGCTTTGAATGTAAACTGCATTAGCGAGGTCGAAACGATAATAGCCTTGTCATCTAACCATTACCCCCTATTCTTTACCATTGGAGGTACACTGCGTCGTAAGGCAAAATCCCGTTACTTTAAATTTAACTGCGCAAATTGGAACAAATATCGTTCCCACCTCAATAAAAACATTAAGCTTAGTTCGGAGACACTCAAATCAGAAAAGGATATTGATACTGCCATTGATCATTTGCAGCAATCTATTATAGATGCTAGAGACTCATCCATACCATCTACGACTACTGTATTTAGTGACACTACCACAAAACTTCCTCGGTATATTAAATGTTTAATACGCTACAAAAATTATCTACGTCGTAATGAGCAGAATCTGCCTAGCGGTTACCTTAAAAGAGTTAATCGTAGTAATATAAACACCCTGCAAAAATATATAAATGTGAATATCCAAAATTATGTCGATAACGTATGGAATGCCAAACTGGCAAAAGTTGATAATCCCAGTCAAGATATTTGTCGTCTGACTAAATCCCTCAAGCCTAGATCTACCGATATACCACCCCTTAAACTTTCAGATGGGTCCCTCACGGCTAGCACGACTGAACAATGTAATGCTTTAGCAAATGCGTTTTGCAAAAATATGAGCCTTACAGCAAACTGGTCTTGTGACTCTGAGCTCCAGGATAAGGTATCGAGTTCCATGTCAGTCATAAACACCTATAGATTCACCTCCGACTATATAAAATACATAAGGCCATTTGAGATTCGTAAAGCGCTGACAAAGCTTAAATCGCGTAAATCTGCCAGTCATGACGAAATCCATAACTTACTCCTAAAGAACTTGCCACGGAAGGCGATAGTTTATATTATGAAAATTTTCAACGGTTGTCTTGGTCTAGGCTATTTCCCAAGCATCTGGAAAAAAACTAAAATCATACCACTTAAAAAACCCGGTAAAGACAGTACATTGCCTGTAAATTACTGTCCGATAAGCCTGTTGCCCTCTGTTGGCAAGCTTTTTGAGTCTTTAATTTATACCAGACTATTAGGTGCCACTGAGCAGTCTTTGATCCAGGAGCAGTTTGGCTTTCGTGCTACTCACTCAACTACTCAACAGTTGGCCAGGGTGAATGAACACATATCTCATCACTTAAATCTCTGTCAATCCACGGGTATGTTCCTGCTTGATATCGAAAAAGCATTTGATACCGTATGGCACGAAGGCCTGCTGCACAAATTACGTACTCTGAAGGTGCCCATGCCTCTCATAAAACTTATCCAGTCGTATCTTACGGATCGCAAATTCCTGGTTTTCATTGGAGAAACCACATCATCACCCCAAAAAGTACCAGCTGGCGTTCCGCAGGGCTCGATCATCGGACCTTTTTTATTTCTCCTGTTCTTGAATGATATTCCTATCCAACCTAGAACCAATTTAGCTTGCTTCGCCGACGATACTGCCTCATATACCTCTTCGGATGATACCGACCTGATCATAAGTCGTCTTCAGTATTCTATTGATTTACTTTTAGACTATTTTAAGAAATGGAAACTCAAAATAAATGAGGATAAGACGGAAGCTATTTTCTTCTCTCGTGCTAGGCAACCCCCTTCTAGAACTTTGAAAGTTGCAGGCCGTATAGTGCCTTAGAAAACTTGTGTGCGTTATCTGGGAATCAAAATGGATAATCGACTAAACTGGTCCAAGCATATTTCTGATCTACGTGTTAAGGGCGCCCGAGATCTTGGTGCTTTAAACCCTGTACTTAATCGTAAAAGCAAATTAAGTAGCAGTACGAAACTGAGGATTTATACTACACTTGTCCGCCCGTCTATAACATACGCTTGTCCCGTCTGGAGTTGCACATGCCTCTCTAACCATCAATCTTTGCAAGTTATCCAGAATAAAGCCGTAAAAATATCCTATAACACTAAATTTAAAACAAATCTTAAGAAATTACATAACCATATTAAACTTCCCTTATTATTCAATCACATAATTAAAATATCATCAAGATTTTATAAAAAGAACAAAATTAATACCTCTAACCCATTGATCTCAAATTTATGTTTATCAACATTAGACAAATTACCATATGTCGATAGTTACGGCACTTACCGCCTACCGCATCACTATCTTTTGTTCCCACCAACTGAGGTGCGAGCGACCAGCAGCTTGACCCCTGAGAGGCTTGTTGCCGCCCCGGCCCCAGCCGCTTCAGCACTGGAGCGCGGGCGGCAGGGAGGCTCCGTCTGCTGATCATTAGCTGGTCGCATGGCTACTAATATTTTTTAGTTTACCGTGCGATCAACTGATATCTACTTATTTATTGTTGTTTTGTCCTACCTACATGCAAATAGTAAAATTATAATACTACCAAATAATTTGCAAAAATGTTAAGCTAGTGTTATTGTTGTTTAAATTATAAGTTCAAATAAGTTCAAAATGAATATGTTAAATAAACTTTGAAAGGCGAATGTTTTGTAGCCTCATAAAGTGTTCTGTTATATGTGTTAATGTGTCTTTTAGGGTTAGTGCATATTTTTGTTAAAAAATTTATGATAAATAAAGATCTTTGAAAATGAAAAAATGAATGATAAAAGGCAAGCAGAATCAAAAATTAAATTAATTAAAGAAGCATTGCCTGTTAAGTTTAGTTCAATAGTTTACATACTGACTATTTCGGATGTTGATAGTAATGAATTTAATGTAGGATTAAACGCTTCTAAAGCTGAGGTTTCGATAAATGGTTTTTGGAAACCGATTGCAAATCCGATATACAGAGTACCAAATCACAAACCTAAATTTATTAAGGAGTGTACTGGTAACGACAGTGCTAATGCAATGGTGGAGATTCTTGAATTGTGGAAGACCGTTGTCGGAACAGCAATGTGTACTTACGGTGAAGCATATAAGCGGTTATTTATTCCTTTGTCTACTGAAGCACGACGATATTTAACCTCTCATAAGGAGTGTTTCTCTGTTTACGATTCATATGAAAATAAATGGATACTCAATTCTAATAAAGATACTAAGTATAAATTCGCTTTTGATGGAGTTACTTTTATTGATTTCGAAAAACGTAACGCAGAAGAGAAATTATCAATCTTAAAATCGTCGCAAAATAGGTTGTTGTTGTGTGGTAAATATACGGTGCTCATGCAGGAACCAAATCTGATTGAAGCAACCGAGGATGCGAGTAGTTTATATGGGGAGTTTGTTTTACCAGTAATAGACATGATTGTTGGTGTTCCGGGTTGTGGAAAAACAACATTCATATTAAATAATCATAGTAAAGGAGATTTGGTATTGACATCAACATCAGAAGGTGCTGCAGATATTAGGGAAAGATTATGTAAGTTGACAAAAACTGGATCACCAAATGACTTCAGAGAAGATTATAGAACGATCGATTCTTATATACTATATATTCTTATATATTTTGGGGGCTGAGTCACCCACGTCCGTAGGAGTGTACCCTATTCCGATACCCTACACGTGGTCGCCGGGTGGTGCAAATCAGGTGACAAAAACTGGTGGTAGGCTTCGGCCGAAGGCTTGCGACCACGCACCGGGCAAAGACGTACCGCCAAGCGGCTTAGCCGTGTTCCGGTACGATGCTCGGTGTAGCCACAAGAGGAGTTGGGTCGAGATAGCTGTTCCACTGCAGGCTGACCAGCCTGACGCGCGCTGGTATGGGCGTATCGGGAGACTGGTCTCGGAGGGTAGCGGGATCCGAGGCACGGTGCGCCGCTGGCCGACCGCAGGTAGTTGGGGGCCCAAGTAGTGTGCCAGCCACACATGAAAGGCTGCCCCGCCAACTGTCGAAAAATCCCGGGATGCGCCATCGTGCTGGTTGGCGACCAGATGGGGAGGGCCCGATGGACATTCCGGGGGGGCTCGGGCGTCCCCGCAGTCTCCGGACTAGTGCCCCAATGATGCTGTCCTTTCAGTGCTTGTCTGAAGGTTAGCAGCGTGGAACCTCGTCTCACTTCCAACTCCTCTCCTCCATTCACTCTTTATAATGCCAAGGAAAAGGAAGTATACAAAATTTAAACAGCGGCTGCACTCCCTCCCCCACAAAGTGCACCTCACCAACATTCGAGGTCTGCACTCAAATCTCTCTGCAGTCCACTACCACCTGGAGACTGAGAAACCAGCGCTGCTTTTCCTTACGGAGACGCAGATAGCGAGTCCGTCAGACGTGTCGTACTTATCTTACCCAGGGTTTACCCTGGAGCACAATTTTAAACCGCGCGCGGGTGTGTGTATGTACGCCCGTGACGACACTTGCTATCGGCGTCTCCGTAACCTTGAGGACTCCAAATTCACAACGCTCTGGGTTCTGGTGGACACAGGTCTGGATAAAATTATCTACGCCTGTGTCTACCGTTCGCACAGCGGAGATCAGGAGACAACCAGGCTCACAGAGTACCTCAGTGAGGCGGCTGATGCGGCACAGCAGCGGTACCCTTCCGCCCAATTAGTGTTACTGGGGGACTTTAATGCCCACCATCAGGAGTGGCTCTTCCCATACCAGTGCACTGACCATGCTGGACGGGAGATGCGTAAGCTTTCGCTAGCGCTAAACCTCACCCAGCTGGTCCAGGGGGCAACGAGGGTACCGGATGTTGATTCGCACACAGCAAATTGCTTGGACCTTCTGCTGACAACAGATCCAGACAGATACTCTGTGTCGATAGGTTCACCCTTAGGTAGTTCCGACCACTGTCTGGTGAGGTCTGTATCCGTCTATTCCCCGCCCGATCCCAGCCCAAGAGGCACCCGGCGGGTTTGGCGGTACAAGTCAGCAGATTGGGATGGTATGCGATCTTTCTTCGCATGCTATCCTTGGCAGCCTACTTGCTTTTCTTCGACTGATCCATCGTCGTGCGCGGACGCCGTGACGGATGTGTTGCGTCAGGGAATGGAGTACTACATTCCGTTCTCTGACGTATCAATGTCTAGCGAAGACCGGCCATGGTTTGGCGCCGAATGTAAGCGCGCCGACGCGCTTAAACATGGGGCGTACCTGGCTTGGGTCGACGCTCGATCGCGTAAGGCGAGTGACGTGGGTCTGAAGAAGAGGGCCTTCAACAGAGCTGCCAAGTCCTGCAAGTTGGTGTTGCGAAGGGCTCGGTTCGACCACATTGGCCGAATAGGGACCAAACTTGCTTCTTACCCAGCAGGTAGTAAAGCGTTTTGGTCCCTGGCTAAGTCGGTCGAGTCGAACTTCTGCCGTCCCTCACTACCACCACTGCTAAAACCCGACGGGTCGCTGGCCCACTCCGCTAAGGATAAGGCAAATCTATTTGCCTCTCTTTTTGCGGAATCTTCACGTCTGAATCCTGGTGACGCGCGGCCCCCTCCTTCCCCTGATGGATGCGTGACGAGTATGTCGGACATTCGTATCCATCAAAAGGACGTCCGTAGGGTGCTGCGCAACCTCGACGTGAACAAGGCTAGCGGCCCTGACGGAATACCAGCAATTGTTCTTAGAACCTGTGCGCCTGAACTGTCTCCGATCTTGACACGCCTATTCCGCCTTTCGTATAAGGCTGGAAAAGTGCCGAATGCTTGGAAGCAGGCTAACGTGCAGCCTGTGCCCAAGAAGGGCAGCCGAGCTGACCCGGCCAACTACAGACCCATATCTGTAACCTCCATACTCTGTAAGAGTATGGAACGCGTACTCAATATTAAGCTCCTGGCATACCTAGAAACTAACGATATCCTGAGTGACCGCCAATACGGCTTCCGCCGAAATCGGTCTACTGGGGATCTTCTAGCGTATGCCATTCACATCTGGAGTGAGGCCATCGAGAGGCATGGGGAAGCGCTTGCCGTCTCCCTCGACATCTCGAAGGCTTTTGATAGGGTCTGGCACGAAAGCCTTATTGGTAAGCTTCCTTCATTCGGTTTGCCCGGTGGTCTGTGTGATTGGATTGCAGACTTCCTGAGAGATCGGTCCATTCGAGTGGTTATCGATGGCTGCTCGTCGGACCACTTGGATATTAATGCCGGTGTCCCTCAGGGGTCAGTACTCTCAGCAACTTTATTCTTGCTGCACATTAACGATCTGCTAAAACCCGGTACCTTTGGGTATGCAGACGACAGCACTGTTGCTGAGAGATACTTGTCCAACGCTCGTACTACCGGGCCTCAGGTCCAGTCTCTCCGGGAGGCCATGGTGGAGCGCTTAAACCTGTCCTTGCAGGCAGTCTCCGAATGGGGCGATGCCAATCTGGTCAGGTTTAATGCTGCTAAAACCCAGGCGTGTCTTTTTTCCGCAAAAAAGAGTCAATTTCACCCGGCTCCAACTTTCCGAAGTGTGACCGTGCCAATAACTGACCATCTTGAGCTGCTTGGCGTTACGTTGACATCGACTCTCAATTTTGGCCCATTCATTGAGGCAAAGGCTCAGCTGGCTGCCAAGAAGCTGGGGATCCTTGCAAAGGTGAGAAGGTACTTCACGCCAGAACAGCTGCTCAGCTTGTATCAAGCGCAAGTTCGATCATGCATGGAGTACTGTTCTCATCTGTGGGACGGCTCTGCCAAATACCAACTTGATGCACTAGAGTCGATCGAAAAGCGGGCCAAGAGGCTCATCGGCGATGAGGCATTGGTTAAGTCAAAGCTCCAGAGCCTTGAACATCGTCGCCGAGTTGCCGGCTTGTCGGTTTTTTATCGATTACATTTCGGGGAATGTGCGTTGGAATTGCATAATCTAATTCCGCCCAGCCCGTTTCATCATCGGACTACCAGACGTACGGCGATGCGCCATCGGTACATGGTGGACATCCCACCCATACGCACTAAACGTTTTGAAAATACTTTTATTATGCGTACAGCTAAGGAGTGGAATTCCCTGCCGGAGTCTGTGTTTCCCGATAGCTACAACCTAGGGGTCTTTAAGTCAAGAGTGAATAGGTTACTTCTAGGCAAGCGTGCTCCATCATCGGCCACATCATCGCTTACCATCAGGTGAGATGGTGGTCAAGCGCGAGCCTATATAAGATAAAAAAAAAAAAAAAAAAAAAAAAATACTACATAGTAGAAAGGAGTATGATGAAGTGTGGATTGACGAGGCACTCATGAAACACCCTGGAGAAATATTCCTAATGCGTCTGTTTAGTAAATGTAAGCATTTGCACTTGTTGGGTGATCCAAATCAGATTGGTTACATTAATAGGGTAGGATCTGTTAGTATAAAATATGGTAATTTAAAAAAAAAAACTAAAACCTTCGCGTACTCTACACACATCTTATCGTTGTCCCGTGGACGTAATGGTAACAATTAAAAATAAATATGAAGGTGGTGTGTATTCCGCGTCAAAAATTGATCGCAGTATGAGCTGTAAGGTTTATACTTCTTTGAGCAATGTCCGTTTAGATAGTAAAATTTACAAGTATTTAGTTTTTAAACAGTCTGAAAAAGAACTGATGCAGACATTTGTCTTGAGAAAAATTATAGAAACGCAAATATCATCAGACAGTATTAGTAAAGTTAGAGTCAATTTGAGGGGTGGATTTATAGAAGGTTTTTCTGAACAACCGACAAGTGAAATTGATATTTAATCGTCACTACCTGCCAGTCTAGTGTTATCTGCTTAAAAATACAAAGTTTAATTTTTTTACATCATGGAGGCAATCAACCGCACCATCACAGATCTGAGCAACATCTTCAGCCAAAGAATGTCTGATTTTAAAAGGGAGCTGAAGACCCCATGCACCACAGTAGTCACCACCTGGGGTCTGGCAGCGGAGTTTGCAACGTTCCGGGCATTTATTGTACAGGCGCTCAACACTCTACAGCAGCAAGTTGCCATGATGGCGCAGAGCCTGGACAATATGGAGATGCGTGGGCGGCGTAAGATCCTGCTGTTGCACGGAGTGTCGGAGGAGCAAGATGAGGACACTGCACGGGTGGTGTCACAAGTTGGTAAACAGCATCTGAATATTTATTTGGCTACATCTGGCATCAAGAGGTGTCACAGGATGGGGCGCAGCACAATCCACAAGCCCCGACCGATCCTCTTCAAGCTGCATGATGTGGCTCTCCGCAGTAGGATCTGGTTCGGCAAGACCAAGCTGAAGAGGTCCGGCATAACAATGTCGGAGTTCCTTACTAAAGCCAGGCGCATCGTCTTTATGGCGGCGCGGGACAATTTTGGAGTGACCCAATGCTGGACCTCGGAGGGAACTGTGTTCGTCCTTGACTCGAAGGGAACTCGGCATCGAGTGACTTCCTTAGCCGAGTTCAATAAGATCGCGCAGCAGTCGGAGCTGATGGCCGCCCAGCCGGAGCAGGTCTCTGGATAGCCGGGCGCTGTTCAACCGGTCGCAGTGGGAAGGATAGCCACAACAAAAAACAAACGGACTGTGGCCAGAAAATAGGTTTTTCCTTGTTTCTTCTTTTGGTAGTCCAGCTAGTTCTTCTGTATTGTTTTTCAGTAGATAATTAGCCATGTATTTCTATAATTTCGCAGTTATTCTTAGTTTCTCGTTTGTTTGTGTACTCTTTGTGTAATAATTTGTTTTCTGTCATGTCTTATTTATTTATTAAAACTTCATGCAACATAAAAGTACATAGGCGGACTTAATGCCTGAGGCATTCTCTACCAGTCAACCATGGGCGGTGAAGAGATAGCATGGCAGGTGCATGAAAAAAATTAAATAATAAACACAAAATGAGTATATAGTTAAAATCATCATCTGCCTAGCCTTTTCCCAACTATATTGGGGTCGGCTTCCAGTCTTACCGGATTCAGCTAAGTACCAGTGTTTTACATAAAGCGACTGCCTATCTGACCTCCACAACCCAGTAACTGGGTAACACGGTATCCCTTGGCAAGACTGCTGTCAGATCTCAAGCTTCTGACTACCCGTAACGACTGTCAAAGATCTTCAAATGACAGCCGGGACCAACGGCTTAACGTGCTTTCCGAGGCACGGAGGAAACTCGGTATGTTGAAATGGTCACCCATCCACGGACCGACCTCGTCAAGCGTTGCTTAACCTTGATGATCGACCCGTGCGGCTGTTATCATTTAGCCACAAGCTCCTCCTATATAGTTAAAATATACATAAATAGGTACTATAATAAAAACAATATATATATATATATATATACATAAATTAATAGAAATGCGCGTATTGAGACGACTCTGCTATTCGTTTAGAAAATAATGCCGCAACTTCTGCTTAAATGCATACTGACTGGTGGCCGTCCTGATATCGAGAGGAAGCGCATTCCAGAGAAGAATAGATTGAATGTGAAAGGATGACTGAACAAAATCAGAAGTTTGAGAAGGACAGAGCAAGAGAAGATTGTTAGATGAACGCAGATCCCTAGCGTGTGAAGTACATAGGTATTGAAAGTGAGGAATGAGATAAGAAGGAGGTGTATGAGAGTTGAGTAGAGAGAAAAGCGCAGTCAAAGCGCGAAAATTTCTTCTCTGCCGAATGGGCATCCATTTGAGTTCAGTTCTGCAGCTCGACACATGGTCATATTTCCGGAGGTTGAATATGAACCGAATGCAGTTGTTTAAGAGCCTATCCAGCTTATCCAGGAATACCGCGATTAGGTCAAAGTAGCACACGTCATCACAGTCGATCAAAGGGAAAATTAAAGTCTGCACAAGCATGGTCTTCGTTTTTGCAGGTAGAAAGTTTCTCAGACGATACAGGCATCGCAAAGTCCCATTGACCCTTTGACTGACACTAGAAACCTGACTTTGCCAGCTTAGCGTCGAATCAAGATGTAGACCGACATCTCTTACACTAGGGTTGATGGGGATGACAGTATCATTAAAAATTATAGGAGGAAGAGAGCTAATCTCCAATCGACCCATCATGCGCGAGCTTCCAATCACAATGGCCGGACATTTTGAGGGGTTTACAGACACCCCAAATCTACCAGACCAGTCCTTGACAGCGTCCAAGTCCCGGTTCACATCGTCTATAGCGTCTGACAAACTCTCTACCCGCGCAGCTCCATAAAGTTGAAGGTCATCGGCATAAAGATGATACGAACACCGAAGACAATGTGTTATAAAATTTATGATGATGGAGAATAACAATGGAGAAAGAATACTGCCTTGTGGAACACCAGCAGCCAGGTCACACCAACTTGACGATCTCTCGTCAACGCCAACAGACTGCTGTCGTCCCCGAAGATAGGAAGAGAACCACTCCAGTGCCTCGGAAGAAACCATAAGATGTGAAAGGATAGAAAGGAGAATATCGTGACTGACGGCATTAAAGGCATTGGAGAAATCAATTAAGACCAAAACAGTAACCTTGGTATCCTGCATCGCTTCTCTAATGTCGCCAGTCACTTTAAGGAGAGCAGAGGCAGTACTGTGCCCCGGCCTGAATCCAGACTGGAATGAGCTAACAAGATTATTCCGATGAATATACCCTGAAAACTGCTTGTGGACGCAGGCCTCGAGCACTTTGGATAGGAAAGGGAGAATGGAGATTGGCCGATAATGACTAGGTAGGGAGGGATTTGAAATTTTAGGAAGTGGACGTACATAGGCCATTCGCCATAGGGATGGGAATTGACCGGAATCGAGGGAATAGTTGATGATGTGGGTAATCGGTGTGAGAAGAAAGTCGAGGATCAAGGTGACCATGTAACGACTGATGTCATCATGGCCCACAGCCTTAGATTTTATGGACAGGATGATCCTTCTGACTTCATCCAAGGTGACCGGTGAAAAGTGGAACTGTTCTATAATAGGACCAGGTAGGCCAGTTATGAAATCAACCGTCTGAGATAACTTTTGTGAATCCAAAAGACAGGTTGTTGTGAAGTGACGGTTGATATCTTCCAGGCCGATTGTCTTAGGGAAATCCACATAACGTGGCCTACCGATACCAAGAGTTCCAAGGAATTTCCAGATATCGGCAGGGGAAGAAGAAGATATATTTTCGAGAATATGGCGGCGTTTAGCATTGCGTATCACCTGATTACACCGATTTCTTGCAGCTTTGAAAAGGTTCCTGTTTTCAACACAGCGATCTCTTCTAAATTTTCGGAAAGCCCTGCGCCTCATCGCCATACGAACCCCTGTCGTCATCCAAGGGGCAGGTGGACGCCTAAGTTTAACCCTCTTGACAGGAGCGTGTCTGTCGTAGAGCGCAAGGACCATCCTATTGAACAAACTTAGCTTATCATCTACAGTCGTAGCCGCAGCAAGGTTCTCCCAATCCAGTTCCGACGCATCCTGCCGCAGCTTTCCTGTATCCATGCGGGCAAAACAACGCATGTGCAGAACTTTAGAGGGAAGTTTAGGTGGTTTTAGGGTATAGGAGAGGAATACAAGGTCGTGATTGGAAAAGCCAGGCGCAGGACACTGACCATGAGAGGAAACAAGGGAGCCAAAGTAAATTGAGCCAAGTGTCATCACCTGAGACATGAAGTGAGTAGGTTGCAGAGGAAGGACATGAAGGCTGACAGACTCAATGATATGTAGGAGTTCTCGGGAACGAGAGGATGGGCGAGACAGGTCTGTGTTGAAATCTCCCATGATTATACAATGTGCATACTCTGACCCAACAGATTCCAATGCTAATTCGAAGTTGGAAAAGTAGTCAACGGCGGGCGGACAGTAAACAACACCAAGTAAGGTCTTAACACCTTTGACGTAAACCTCCAAAAAGAGATACTCAGCGGATGCACTGTAGTTAGACGGTGATGAAGCAATGATTTTGAAAGGAAAATCGCTGCGAAGATAGATAGCAACACCACCCCCTTCCTTTCCAGTTCTATCATTGCGGATAAGAATAAAACCACACACACACACACTCTGAGCGTTGATGTGGCAGACATTAAACAAGTGACGCTTTTGGTGGCTGAAGTTCCGACGCAGAATGTCGCTAAGGGTATCAGTCAGAGAACTAAAACTTGCATTAGCGGTTGAGTTGGTGGAATCATTAGCAGAGTGAAAGGAGTCATCATCAGATACCATAAAATACAATATAAATAATAAAAAAATAAAAATAAAACAATTAACTAAAGCAAAATTTTAGCCTAAAGTTGCAACACCACTATATGTTCACCACCCACCAGCAGCACGGCTACAATACAGATGTCAGATACAACAAAATTTGAAAAAACATAAAATAAATAGTATTACAAACACAAGAAAGCAAAAGCAATGCGCATAATTAAACTAAATTACACAAACGTGCATGTACAAAGAACAAAACCCAAAAAACCAAACACAAAAGAAAGTTTTACAAACACAAAAAACAGCATTGCGCACAATGAAAATAAACTACACAAAGTTACATGAGCAAGAACAAAACGCACATTAGCAAACACAACATGGGACGTCACAATGACATTACATTTACAAAATGACAAACATACGTCACAACTGACAGCTGACAATGACAGTTACTTGTAGTTACTTGTAAATAAACACATCAAATAAAAACAACATCAACACAAGCAAAATGACATGAAAATACCACCAAACTGTTAAAAATTACTTTTAAAATAAAAACAAAGTGGGTACTCGCGTGTGACAAAAGTTACGTAATAAATAAATAATCTACGACGTCCCAAGCCTAAGATACAATAATATGTTATTGTGATTAGATTTAGTAACTATGCATAGTAAACACTTAGTCACTACGCACTCCACTATTGCCTCCCGATGCACCAGATGAAGCTCCAGCACTCTTAGGGTACCGTGTCAACAAGGGATTGAGCTCCTCTACCGCAGTAATCTTGTGCCGTGTTCCATCGGGGGCTCTAATAACAATGACCCCGTCTTGTGTCCAGCATGCCGTCATTCCAAAATGCAAGCGCGCTTTGCTAAAGACGGCCTGCCTACTTCGGGTCAGGAACTCCTTAACCGTGACCGTTGAGCCCTTCAGTGCTGATTTTGCCTTCCACACAGCAGATCTATGGTCAACATTAACAAATCTTACCAGTATAGGCCGACTGCGTGTGGGGCCCCGGCTGGATGCCCCAAGCCTATGGCACCCCGGGATGGACGATGCAGTAATGTCAGGCAAGGCCAGCTTTTTGTTTATGATCTACAAAACAAGGAGTGAATCGGAATCATTAAAATCATTATCAGTTACGAGAAATGAAATAGAATTGTGTTATTCACAAATTATTGATATATGTACTGTAACTAAACCCAATAGCGGTAAAGACAGTGAAATTTCAGAAGCGAGTTTAAATTCAGAATTAATCATGGAGTTCGATTTAAAAACGGCCTGTAGTTTGATTCCTGTTATGAAAAGTAACGAAAATAATATCAGAAGTATCATCGACAATGTAGAGATGTATGCAGACATGTTATCGGAAACGGGGAAAAAATTACTAATGATATTCGTTTTGAAAAGTAGATTATCTGAAAACGCAAAATTACGTGTATCCACTGATTACACGTCTGTGAACGATTTTGTCAAAGATTTACGAATTATACTTCTGCCTAAAATCGTTTACTGCAATACAATCCCGGATACAAAACGCAACGCAAGGCTGGCGTACAACAGACCAGTTTGGAACAGAATTAGATAAGTTATTTACTAATTTGACAATATAGCAAGCAGATGGTAATTCTGAGAGTTATTCCGTACTCAAGTCGATCAACGAAAAATTGGCGATTAAGCGATTCGCAGATGGATTGAGGGATTCGAGGCTAAGTACAATCATTACTGCGCGTAATTTACACGTGCACGTTTTTTTTAAAAAGAAAGAAATAATTACGATAGTTTAAAGGACGCGATCCAGGCAGCGTAAGATGAAGAATTAACATCAAGACAAGATAAGACAAAGATATTTTATTTCAAGTAGGCCACCAAGCGGCACTTTTGAACGTTAGGTAGGTACATTAAAATTTGCAAGTTATAAAAGTTGATTCTACCGTGCATTCGGAAAGTAGCTTGTTATGGAGAAGAATGCACAAGAAACTCCATACTTACTCTTTTAAAAAAAAAAGTTTTTTTACAATATTTAGTTACATAAGTACATTCATTAATGAATTCATATATGAGATGAGGACAATGCACCCAGAATAGCACTACACACTATACTACGTACAGGCATAAAGTAATAAAAGTACTCACACATGCACTGTGCAGTTATATAATAGAAGCTAGAAAAAAAACATTAACATCCGAAGCAGTTAAGTTATGACCAATCCTAACTGACGGCGTCCGTTCACGAACATGACGCATGAATTGGCACCACCCAGCTCAACCATCATGAAGGGAACCGGATGATCCAACACACGCGCCACCATCAGAGAGACATTTGAGAGAGCATGACACACTCATCTGCCAGGGCACACACAAGTCAACGAACGACACACAGGTACAGTAAATGGTAGATTTACAGTTGGGTACATAGTACTCACACACGTGCTTTGCAGTTATACAATAGTAAGGAAATTGAGTTTATACAATACAAAATTATTCATTCAGTCTTCAGCAGTTCCAACAACACTTCAAAACAATAATGTTCTGCATATCACTTGGTTTTGCGCCCTAGTGGATGTGGAGCAGGAATAGCATTTAGCCAAGCATTTTTATCAGTGAAGTAATCCCCCAACTTATAATATGCCAGCCTGCATAGTGTGCGTTTTATACAAGTTTTAAATTTCGTCTCATTCAGTTCAAGAATGTGGGGTGGAATTTTATTGTAACATTTTGTACAGTACCCCATGAAAGAAGAGGCTACTTTTGCCAGTCTGAAACCTGGTTGAACTAATTGGTCCCTATTTCTAGCAACGTAATTATGTCTGTCGCCGTTTTTACTAAAAGATGTAAATTCTTTTTAGTAAAAACGGCATCGAATTCGGCGAACGAAAATGTCATGCAGTTTTCACATCGTGGTAAGAAAGAAAGAATTTTTTTTATTTGTGACCCGCACAGGAGACACGAGATCAGCAAAACACAAGCAATAATAAAATATAAAAAACCCCGTGCGATACCAAAAAGGCTCCTATCTCAGCATGTGCAACGATATTAAAAAGAAAATATCACTGCGCTGATATTCTGATAGGGCCCACTGTTGATTCCACGGACACACTCACGGAAACGAAACATACAATATATTAGGAATAAAATAGAATAAAACAAATAACAAAATAGTACAAATACAGAAGGTGAGTTACAGTATGTTTGTGTATAATTTATAAAATAAATATGTAAATAAAACACAATAAATAATTAAATATACGACCAAAAACCCGACGGCTCAATTGCCATTTGTCGAAACCGTAGACAAACGAGAGAGCGCGCCAATCTGTGGTTGGCGTCGGCTGTCAAAATGAAAAAAAAGAAGAAAAGATAAATAATGGTGAATTATGTAAGAAATTTCTGTAAATAAACAAAGTGAAAATATAGCTGGTATTGGATAAAACAGAGTGGTGTGAGTATTACTGAGTGTAGTAAAGTCTTCAGTGTAGTGTTCGCCAGAAAACTTATAAACTAAGAACAAGGAACATGACAGAAATTTTGAACATGAAAGTTTAGTAAGTTTCATAATAATAACAGTTTTAGAAATGGCCGTGGATCTTATAATCAGCAGTCAAACCAACGCGGCCGAGGACATCATTATCAACATAATTCAAACAATTCGAGAGGTAATTATAATCACCTATCAAATAATATCAGCAGACGTGATTTCAATTACTCACGTGGGCGATCATTCCATAATTACCGTGGTAACGGACGTGGAGGAGGTTATCAAACTTTAAACGAGAATCGATCGAGTAATGAAACTCGTAGTAAAGGCCAATAGAATATTTTATACAAACAATGAATCTGATAAGAACGAAAGTATGAATACAAATACAAACGAAATGCAGTTTCTACATTTTAGCGTTGTAAGATAAGGCAAAAATTTTAGTATTGTACACTGGTAATCGGAAATATTTTTGGTTAATAGATACTGGAGTATCTTTGTCCGTAATTAAAAGAGATGCTTTACCAAACAATAGTACAGTAATTAGAGATGAAACCATCATGCATGGTATTGGAGGTAAAATAAGTTAATCAGGGTTTGTTCAAATTAGTTTGACCAACATTTAGTTGACTTTAATATCAAGCTTCATGTTTTTGATAACATACCATTAAAGGCGGATGGGATATTAGGTTTAAACTTTCTTTGACAGTATGCTTCAAATATCAACTTGGAGAATAATGTCATTAGCCTATCTAAATATGGAAAGTATTATTCATTAGAACTAAGTGATGTCATAGACTACTCAGCTGAGGTGTTACATATATCCCAGGACGAAGTGAGTCGATACATTATTTATTGTTAAATGTTGATAATAAGTATGACTGCGATATCCATAGTAAGCAATTAGCGGAAGGTGTTTTTCTAGCGGGATGTATAGGAGGAATAAAAAATAACAGATTACCGGTAAAAAAATTGAACACAAACGAGCATGATATTTATTTACCAACTTTTCAACCAGAGATTTATTCAATTGAAGAGTTTCACTTATGCAATTTTAAATAAATAATAACAGTTTAGAACAAGCAAAGACCTTATTAGACATTTTGAAATTAAATCATTTAAAATTGGACGAACGGAAATCTATTGAAGAAATATGTTCTAAATATTCGGATGTTTTCTTTTTACCAGGTGATAAGCTAACGACTACAAATGTTTATGAACAATCCATAACCATAAAACCAAATTTAAGTCAGTAAGTAAGCATTCTTTGAAAAATGAAGTAAATATGCAAATTCAAAAAAATATTGACAATGACATTATAGAGGAAGCAAAGAGTGAGTGCTCGACCACTCACTCTTTGCTTCAATATTATTGGTACCGAAAAAAAGTGAGAACGATAAAAAATGGCGATTAGTAGTCGATTATCGTAATTTAACGACAGTATTGTAGACAATAAATTCCCTTAGCCAAGCATTACTGAATTTTTTGACTCACTCTCGGGTTCAGTCTATTTTTCGCATTTAGATCTTAACCAAGGATATTACCAAGTGGCTTTGGATAAAAACAGTAGAGAGTACACAGCGTTCACTACTAGTACTGGGCAATACCAGATGAAGAGGCTGCCCATGGGATTAAAAACAAGTCCAAGTGCTTTTTGTAATGTCAGTTGCAATGTCTGGGTTAACGTACGATAAATGCTTTATATATCTAGATGATTTAGTAGTTTTTGGGAGAAATTTAGATATCCATAAATAAAACTTAACAGATGTTTTAGAAAGACTTAGGAAAATTAATTTAAAATTAAAGCCAGAGAAATGTATTTTTCTAAAGAAAGGAATTATTTATTTAGGCAATTGAAAAATTATCCTGTGCCAACTAATACAGATGAAGTGAAAAGATTCGTAGCATTCTGTAACTACTATAGGAAATTTATTAATAACTTTCCAAACATAACTTGTCCATTAAATAAATTAACTAGAAAACATCATTCATTTGGACTGGTGAGTGTCAAAGTGCATTCGAAACAATGAAACATGCTTTGAGTACTCCACCTGTATTAGAATTTCGAGATTTTTCAGAAAATAACAAGTTTGTCATGTCAGGGACGACTATTGGAGCAGTCTTGTGCAATCAAAATATGAAACCTGTAGCTTATGCTAGCAGACCTCTTAACAAAGCTGAACTCAATTACCCAACCATTCAGAAAGAGTTAGTTGCAATTGTTTGGGCTGTAAAGTATTTTAGACCCTATTTATTTTGAAAATCATTTACAATTATGACAGACCATGAGCCTTTAATATATTTATTTTCAATGAAGGACCAATCAAGCAGACTACTTAAGTTTAGACTTGCTTTAGAAGAGTATGATTTTAAAATTTTATACGTAAAGTGAAAGGATAATAGCGTCGCAGATGCATTATTTAGAATTAGTATAACATCAGAAACTTTATAACAAATTAATAGCGAAATTTCGCTAGTTATGACTAGAGCGCAGAAGCGTTTAGATTTAGAAAAACAATTGGATACACCAAGTTTTATTAAACGAAACGTGGCCTGATCAACAAGTAGTTGAAGTATTAAAAATCCGGAGTAATTCGGTGGAAATGAGTTTTATAGAAAGTGATGAATAAGTTAAATTGAAAAGACAACATAATATAGATGAAGAAACGTAATGTTTTATTTATCACAATCAAAGGAAAATGTTGTATATTAATGTTAACTTTAGAGCACAATTTACGCGATCCGAATTTGTGACTAAGTTAGGAGAATTTTGTAAACAAATAGGCATAAATAAGCTATGCATAGTAAAGAATCATCAAAACGAAAGTTTTATTAAAGATGTAATAAAAGAGATAAAAGATAATAAGGATTGGACCGGTTCACGTATTTATGTATTGAGAGGAATCAGAAGAATTGATGATGAAGAAGAAAGTATATTTTTCCATGATTTTCATCTACTACCTACAGCAGGACATGCAGAGGTACGTAAAATGACCAAAAATATTAAGAGAAAATTTTACTGGCCAGGATTAGACAACGATATTAGACAATTTGTAAGTAAATGCATTAAATGTCAGAAAATGAAGCATTGTAGGTATGTCAAGGTTTCACCCATGGAGATAACTACAACGGCTTAACATGCTTTTGAAAAGATCTATTTAGACATTGTAGTACCATTATTAAAAAAAAAAAAAAATATATTAGGCAAAAAGACAATGAAGGAAATTGTTATATTTTGACACTGCAGTGCGAACTTACTATGTTCGTAGTGGCCTATCCTTTGAGAACGAAGGAAACCGTAAGTATAGCAAAACCATTAGTCAAGATTTGGAATACCTTATACCATTGCGACTGATCGTGGAACCGAATTTTTATCTTCAATAATGGAACAGTAAACTTTTAGATATAAATAAATTAATGTCTACAGCGTATCACCATCAATCCATCGGTGCGCTCGAAAATTCGTGTAAAAATTTTGGTGCTTTCTTACGAATACAGTGTAATGGTTAAAAAGACACATGGAGTCACTGGCTACAATTTTGGTGATCCAGTTTCAATAATACTATTCATACAGAAACAAGAAAACACCATTCGAACTGGTAAGATCTTAAGTATAGGTTACAAGTAGCACATCAAGATGCTCGTAATAATTTACTTACAAGTAAACAAAAGCGTAAGAATAGTTATGATAAATCTACAAATAATGTGACTTATAATAAAGGGCAATTAATTTTAATAAGAAATAAAATTTCAAGTAAGTTGGATACTCAATGGGAAGGTCCATTTGTTATTTTAAATGATTTAGGTGTTAATGTAGAAATATAAAAAAATAATAAAACCTATTTAATCTCATAAAATAGAACCAAACCATTAGTAACATAGCTTATAATTAAGTTACTTTAAGCAAAAAAAAAGGAAAAATGTAACAAAATTTTTTTTTCTATCTCAACCCTGGGGTGTAGTGTACTTACCACTATCCATGTAATCTGGATCCTAATAATATATACCACTCATGTACTCTTTAGTCAGTAATAAAAGGTAATCGCTTGAGAACAGTTGTTTGACCCTTAAATGTGCAGTAGGAAAATTATTCCCACATCTTTATATGTGTTTTCAAAGGGTCAGGAAGAAATAGTTTCCCACAATCTGTCAAAATAATAAAACTACGTAAAATTGTCTATGATAAAAAAATAGCGTGAATTGGAACGCACCACTTTACGAAAGAAAAAAAACAAAAACCCCGACGTCTCCTGTCAAAACATCAGCTGAATGTTAATTTTAAGCGTGTTTGTGAGTTTTTTGGTCGAAAATGTCGAAAAAAAATACCGTAAGTATAATTTTCTTACAGATTTGTTATAATTATGATATTTGCTGTACATTTTATGTAAAAGTTACCTAAATAGTTATTTGATTCGACTTTTATGGGCTTCCAAAATATGTGGGAACTATTTTTCTACTGATCATTACGGAACTACATCTTTGTTTTTTCTTACAGGTGATACTGAGGAGAGAGTTGAAAGATGCACAGATTGAATCGGAATTAAGTACAATGATGTCCTCCGATGACGAGGAAGATGAGGACGATGAAGAATTTACCTTCGTGAGTGAAAGGCCCAACTTATTTAATAATTTAGATGCAAAGATGAATAAGATTCAATCTTATAGCTACAAAGAACTCTTAGACATTCTTGATGACTGTAATCAGCCAGCGCAACCATCCTCCCCAGCGCAACCATCCTCCCCAGTGCAAGCACATTCCCCAGTGCAGGAATTTACCATACGTTCTTCACCAAAGAGGAATGTTTCTGAGAAGGATGCAGTTAATGAGCCCATGTTACCTTCTGCTCTTAAGGAAGATGTTCGTTCACCTGCCTATCAACGTAGAGGACCTTCCGATCAACTAAGATTTAGATCCAGTTCAAATTATTTTGATTTATCGAAGAAATCGCGAGAGTGGTCCAATGATTTGTCTAGATTCTCACTCCCCCCAAATTTTGAAAGGCCTTTGACTGTAAACAAGCAATAAAACAACCGATCTACTCCTTTGTCCTATTTCCGGGATATGCTTCCAGAAGAGTTGGTAAATTTGATTGTGAGAAACACAAATATCTATGCAGCTTATAAATGCTCAAGACATTGGAAAGAATAAATGAATATAATGATATGAAGAAATGAATGCATATTTTGGGCTTATGGTGTTGATATCAATAAACCCAATATCTGATATAAAGATGTACTGGTCTACTGACGAATTTTATAGAAATTCTGTAATTAGTGAAGTCATGCCTTTCAAACGCTTTCAGAAAATCACAGAAAATTTTCACATTGATAACATATTAGAAGAAGCTCAACGCGATGACCCGAGCTATGACAAACTGTGTAAAGTACGACCAATAGTGGACGCTCTCAACGAAACCTTTCAACAAAACTGCTCCTCATCTCAAAATCAATCCATTGATGAGAGTATGATAAAATTTAAAGGCAAATCATCTATGAAACAATACATGCCTAAAAAACCCATAAAACGAGGTTATAAATGCTGGTGTCATTGCGATTCTAAAACTGGGTACCTCTATCAGTTCCAAATTTATATAGGCAAAACAGATAATACAGCTGAAGAGGGATTAGGGTGTAGAGTTGTTTTGGATTTATGTCAAAATGTGCCAGAAGATACTTTCATAGTTTTTGATATTTTTTTTACGAGCCTGCCGTTGCTGGAGATTTTGTATTCAGAGAAGATATATGCTGTAGGAACAATTCGAGCGAACAGGAAGGGATTGCCACCAGAAATTAGCAAGAAAAACAAAGATCTAAAACTGAGTCCTGGTGAGTTCATCTTTAAATATTCCAATCCTATTGCATGCATTAAATGGATGGATACAAAAGATGTATTAGTAAGTACTAAAGCGCGTGATCCAAGGTCTGTTGAAGTAATACAAAGGACACAGACGAACGGCTCAAAAAAAGCAATGTTTTGTCCAGTTGCTATAAAGAAATATACAGAACACATGAGAGGAGTCGATCTATTTGATCATTATAGATCATCCTATCCTCTGAGTCGCAAGTCAAGAAAATACTGGCACCGTTTGTTTTGGTTTCTTTTCGAGGCGGCTGTGGTGAACTCATATATTGTTTACCATCAAAACAGTCTTATGACACACAGAGATTTTCGTCTCCGACTTGGCCGTCTACTCATAAACAACTTCAGTGCCAAAAAAGTGACTGTTCCCCTTTTTAAGGACAAAAAGGGTGGAGTATACGGTGTTCCTGATGAAATCAGACTGGTGAATGTGGGACTACATCTACCTCAAGATAATTTGAAATTCCGCAGATGCCGCATTTGTTATACTCGCGTAAATGAGAAACGCTCCAGATTCATATGCAAAACTTGCAAAGTATCTATTTGCCCCGAATGTTTTGACAACTTTCATAAATAAATATGGTGACATGTAATGAAATGTCTATCATTCTTCCCTACCCAGATGTGGGAATAATATTCATGTTGTATCTCAAAAACATATATTTTTATATGGACAACAGGAAAATAGTTCCCACGTGGTAAAACCCATTATAGCAATAAATAATAAATATCAAACTCAGAAAATATTATTCTAGACCTCATAATAAGTATATTTTCCAAAATTCATAACTTTATGATGGTTAGATCACTCACAACCCATTAAGGGTTGACTAACACAACATCCCCAAAGCCTGGCAATGCAGGATCGAACGGCGCACAGTATACGATTTGACTAATCTAGGTGGACAAAACTCAATAACTAAAAAAATGCTTTGTTTATTACATTTAAAAGAATAAATATGATAAAAAAGGCCAAATGGAATGTAAACAATATTATTTTAATATTTTAACAAAATAAGTACATCTTTGTCTTGTCTCGATGTACTGTTTTCTTGGAAGTTTTCGTAATAGCGTGATGTAGGGGTCTGAAGATATCAGTAAATGCTTTATTAAATCATAATTGGTTCTGTATCTTGAGGTTTTCATTGTATGGCCTAATCTGGCCTTCCTAATTTCTTTATTCTTGGCTTCAGAAGCCTCTTCAGACATTTGGGCGTCTATGAACGAAAATGATAAATATATTATAATCGCAAAAAATCGCAAGTAATGAGTACTATATCATCAAAGTATAATAAACACGTAATCTATTAAGACTATTATCACAGCTTGACTGCGTTTGACTACCAAGTATAACTCCAAGTCAAAATTAAGTAGAGGAAAAAATACGAAATCTTCTATGTATTTTTAAACAAACGGCACACATTCGTCAAAGTAGAATATTGATTATTTTAATATCTTAATATACAAATAATTATCTCTATTTGACGACTCCATGAAAAAAACTACTCGAAGTTGTTCAAAACACAAAAAAAACATATACACTCTTTAGCGTTAACGGTCACACTGAGCGGGTCGGCCGACTAGCTGCAGGGTTTGAGTACTTTCGCCCTTTGTTATAACCAGTTTCACGTGGTCTAGGGATAAGTTACCGTTATTGTCAGTTAAGTAATATATTCAAGGATGTAAGGAGATCAGTAAATCGTTATTTTAAGTATTATATTTAAATACCTATTGTCCAGCTAGATTGGTCAAATCGTATACTGTGCGGCGTATCGATGGGGCCAGGGGCCAGGTCATCGGTAAACTATACTGTTTCAGGGAGGGCAATACACGACCACGTGTGATGCGTTTCATGAGGCGGGCGTTTTCGGGGACTGAAAATAGTCCTCGAGAATACATGTCCCGTGTCACGGAACGCATCGACTTCCTGAAACAGAGAGTTTGTGCATGGGCAAACCGTATTTGGCAGTAGAAGCGGCGGGTTGACCGGTACTCGCAGAATCGCATGTTCCACGGCGATGAGAGGTGGGTATATAGAACTTGGGAGCGACCTGAACAAAATGTGACTGGCGTGTGCCGCCCGGATGATGTTGCCACGAGTACATTCTGGCAAAGCAACTGGTCGGTGCCCGTTTGTCACACTGAGGGTGGCTGGATGCGTGATGTCGAGCTCGTGTGTGAAGCTATACCAGAAATGGAAAAAGTTAATCAGCCCATCTGATGTAGACAAAGTAGTTCGTCCGCTACCGAACTGGAAGTCTCCGGGTCCGGACGGACTGCGTATCTTTTGGCTAAAATGGTATAGCAGCTCACACGCGCTACTGGCATCTCAATTCCAGTCATGCTTAGAGTCTGGGTCGTTGCCGCAGTTTTTAACAACAGGCGTTACCCACCTGCTCCATAAGACAGATAGACCCGCGGAACCCAAGAATTATAGACCAATTACATGCTTATCAACACAGTAACTCAGGATGTCGACCGATTCAAGGGGATGATGAGCCTGTATGGATTAAGCGGGGGATATTTCAGGGCGACAGTTTAAGCCCACTTTGGTTCTGCTTAGCCCTGAATCCTCTAAGTACACTGCTGGAGGATTCAGGACTAGGCTATCGGTTGAGAAGAGGTCGTTAGATCATATCTCACCTCCTTTACATGGATGATCTGAAACTCTTTATCCCCAATAAATTCCAACTGAAGGAACTATTGAAGGTAACTGAAACCTTTCAGTAACTCCATCAGGGTGGAATTTGGTGTGGAAAAATGTGCAAACATACATGTAAAGCAAGGGGAGATTATGGTTTCCGAGGGAATTCAACTCTCTGATTCCATACACCTTAGACACCTCTCCTCGACCGAAACTTGCAAGTATTTGGGTATGTCGGAAGCTTTGGGCATCGACCGTACTGACATGAAGCAACTGCTGAAGGAACGTTTCTTTGGCCGCCTGAAAAAGGTATTAAATAGACTTTTGTCGGGCGAAAATAAGGTGCGCGCCTTCAACAGTTGGGTCATGCCGGTTTTGATGTACTCTTTCGGCATACTCAAATGGATTCAGACCGAGCTCGACGCCTTCGATAGGAGGGTCCGGACACTGCTGACCGCAAACCGGATGCATCATCCACGATCATCGGTGATGAGACAGTACATTCCGCGGAAGTGTGGGGGTCGAGGCTTTTTAAACGCCAAGACTCTTCACAACCGCGAGGTGTGCAGCCTCAGAGAGTACTTTTTAAAAGCTAAAGTGGGTATGCACCGGGTGACCATGTGGTCGCAGTGGAAAAGGGACTCACCCCGTTGTCCATGGCTAAAGAGAACTGGCGCAAGCCTGTAATACTATCGACTGATGAACGCAAAGAGGTAAGGCAAGGCAAGGAGCTACACGGGCGCTTCTATCGGCCTCTCCATGGGCCTGATGTAGATGCGTCCGTATCCTGGCTACGTTTCGGCGACCTTTTCAGGGTAACTGAAGGTTTTGTATGTGCAATAATGGACGAAGATATCCTGACGAATAACTACCGGAGACATATAATGAAGGACGGGACGGTTGACATATGTCGGGCATGCCACCGTCCGGGTGAATCCATCAGACATATTATCTCTGGTTGTTCTCGTCTGGCTAACAGCGAGTACTTACATATATAACCAAGTGGCCAGGATTATTCACAAGCAACTTGCTTTGAAGCACAATCTAGTGGAATCGGAGGTACCGTATTACAAGTATGTGCCCGACCCAGTTCTCGAAAATGACCATGTCACGTTGTACTGGGATCGGTCTATCATCACTGATAGGACAATAAGCCGGATTTAGTGGTGATAGACCGATTAGCGCTTCGCACAATGATAAACGATGTCACCATCCCGCATGATGAGAACCTCGTGAAAGCTGAGAAAGAGAAACAAATCAAGTATCTTGACTTAGCACACGAGGTTGTCAAAGTCAAAGTCAAAGTCAAAGATTTATTTGCAGATAAATATGGTTACAAAAGTTCTTACAATGTAGTATAATAGTAGCTTAACATATTTAATCATAGCATAATGACATGCAAATTTTTGGTAAGTATACAATTAGGTCATTTAAATTTAAACTGAAGGAACTCTTTTATAGTATAGAAGGAATTCTCTATTAACCACCTGCGTAAAGCCCTTCTGAAGCGGATCATTGGAAGTTCTTTAATTTCGTTAGGAATCTTGTTATAAATCTGAATACACATAGGATAGCAACTTTGTCTATATAGTTCCGTTTTCATCCTAGGAATAATTAGTCTATTAGGATATCTAGTTCTGAACTTACATTTATCGCCCACTTTTTCAAACATCTCAGGGTGTGATTTCGTAAATTTACATATTTCTTCAATATAAATGCCAGTTAATGTAAGTATTCTAAGTTTCCTAAACAGTGGTTTACAGGATGTAAGTGGGTCTACATTACAAATCGCACGTATACACCTCTTTTGCGCAATGAAAGCTCTTTCAAGATGCACCGAGTTTCCCCATACCAGTATACCATAACGCAGTATTGAACCAACATATGCATGATAAGCCTGTAATGTGGCTTGCCTACTTATTAGGTTAGATATACGCCATAGAACATAAGCAGACTTACTGAGTTTGCCACATATCTTATCAATATGATTAATCCAGGAACACCTCTCGTCTAGATCTATCCCAAGAAAAGTCATATTATCTGATTGCTGTATTTGTTTATCTTTATAAGTTATGTTTAAATCGATTTTATTCCAGTTTTTGTTACGAAATTGTACATATTTAGTTTTATCTATGTTAGGTTTAAGGTTATTTTTTTCCATCCAAGTTATTACTTTGCTTACGGTACCATTTATTTCCTCATTATAGTTTTCTTTACTTTTAGGAATAATTACGGCCACATCGTCTGCAAAGAGTATGCAGGGTTGATCAGTTACTTCTGTCAGGTCATTGATATAAATCAGAAAAAGTGGGGGGCCTAAAATACTGCCCTGTGGAACGCCTGTGCAATTGTAGCCTAATTTGGATTTAAATGTCAGTTCACCGTTTTGATTTGGTTTATCTACAGTAATTTCTACAAATTGCGGTCTGTTTGCAAGATAACTTTTTAACCATGCATTTGCTTTACCGCGTATTCCATAATTATCACATTTTTTTAGTAGTAGCTCGTGCGATACAAAGTCAAAGGCTTTTGACATGTCAAAAAATAAAACAGTTGTCGGGATTTTCTGGTCAATATTTTTAGTAACTAGGTTAATTAAATTAAATGCCGCTGTGGTTGTCGATTTCCTTTTTTGGAATCCATGCTGTTCATGTTTCAAAATTTGGAACTTTTCGATAAAATGTATTAATCGCGTATGCATGACCTTTTCGTAAATTTTCGCTAAAATAGGCAAGAGGGCTATCGGTCTGTAATTATCAACACGTTTTTTATTACCTTTTTTATGTATTGGTTTAATAGCTGTCATTTTCAATTTCTCAGGAAACACTCCCGTGAATAATGATAAGTCTATTAGATATACTAGTACCGGAGTAATAATAGGGCTTATGTATTTTATAATTTTTGTAGGTATTTCATCATAACCTGTTGAATTTGTATCCCTGAGTGTTTTTATTCTTTTTTGTATTTCGTCATCATTAGTGGGCATTAAAAATATAGTAGAATTTACAGGATTAATGTCATAATTATTAGTCTTTAAGTCAAAATCGTTGTTCGTCGAATTGATAAAATAGTCATTTACATAATTGGCAATGTCCGTGGGGCTTGTTAGTGGCCCGGTTTCAGAATCTATTTCCCTAATATTTGATTCATATATTTGATTACTATTGGAATTATATTTTATTAAGTCCCATGACGCCTTGCATTTATTCTTAGCTCTGGTTATGTAACTTGTATTATGAATTTTTTGTGCTTTTTGTATACATTTTTTAAGTAATTTATACAAAATTACTTAAAAAATGTCGACATGTGGAATGTGGACTTGGCGATCATTGTGCCGTTTGTCGTTATGGCCAACGGCCTGATGGCCAAGAGCCTCGACGACCATCTGTCGATGCTGTCATTGGGCGGCTGGATCAAGGGTCTGATACAGAAGGCAGTACTCCTCGATACGGCTCGCATTGTGAGGAGGTTCCTGTCTCTGGAGCCCTAACCACCGGTAGCTTGGACCCTGTTCCCGATACCGGTTGGCCACTATTATTTTTATTTTTCTTTTTTGTATGTGCTTTGTAAAAATATTTAAAAATGTAACAAATAAGATCTTATATGTCAAATTTTAGATTTAAGTAACATTGTTAAGTCAACAGCTGATAGTTTAAAACCTTGACTCAAATGTCAAATACTGGGTTGCAATTCTGTTACGTGTTCTTTCTCGGATATTTGATGGAATTAGTGTGCAAATTTCAAACGATTTTCTGCGAAATGAAGTTTCGCTATAAAGTTTTGCTGTAAAAGTTAGACCCATCAATATATGGTCTCAAACAAGCAAGTCGACAGTGGTACAAAAAGCTCAACAATGTTCTGTTGGAAATTGGACTATTCCGTCCAAAGTTAGATCCTTGCATTTATTACAGAATATTACGCAAATAAGATATCTTATTCATTACCGTGTACGTCGATGATTAGGTAATTTTTTTCTAACAATAAGATTACAATAAACAATATTAAACATAAATTATAAAATAAATTTCATATGAAAGATATGGCCAAAGTAAAGCAGTGTGTTGGCTTTAGAAAATCCTAAATTGAAACAATTTAGGAGTTTCTCAATCTAAATCGACTGGTCTAATTTAGTTTCATTTTTTTTTATACACCATATGAAGCAAAACACCCAGCTAAAGAAAGCTGAACTTGAAGGGGAAATACTCAGAAACATTAACATTTAAGAGAGATGACACCGACATTATTGGGTATTGCGATGCTGACTGGGCAAGTCAATCTGAGGACAGAAGATCCTCGAAGAGTTTTTTTTTCAGGGAGCTGCCATAAATTGGGGCTCTAAAAGACAACAAAAAGTGGCCTTATCCGGCACCGAAGTCATTTCACCGAAGATTATCATGATTTATATATTTATATTTATCCTGAGCACATCATCTGCTTTGCTAATGATATGACTAATCAGCCAGGTCCTAATCGTCCTGAACATAACATCTCCTTTACCAACGATATGATTAATCAGCCAGGCCTAAGTCGTCCTGAGCACACCATCTTTTCCAACATTCTTTTTTTTTTTTTTTTGCTTTCTGATTTAATGCATGACTCTGAAAACTTCATTAACTGCAAAAGAACACTCTCTATCTCTCCTAACCAAAAACGTAAACTTAAAATTCAATACTTGTCAACATATAGGTTCATTAAAGACCACCTCAGTTGTTTTTTGTTGCATAAGAAGACAAAGGGGTCATAACAACAATCCCAATGTTATACAATTTAAAGAGGCTTATAAAAAAATATTATAATATAGCATTTTAACGCTGTCATTGTCGCACCATGACAGCCCCACTATACCAGGTTGCCTGGAAGAGAGCGCGGAATGCGATAAGGCTTATTTGTACGTGTATTAGTTTTAAGTTGACTTGAAGCCGGCCCCAATATAGTTGGGAATAGGCTAGGCAGATGATGATGATTAGTTTTAAGTTTTTTTTTACTTATGTATATTATGGTGACCAATAAAGCATATAATAAATAAATAAAAAGATTTTAGCCTATTTAGAATTACGTGATTCATTGCCGGGTAACTGTGCTCCAATGGATAACTTGAGCATACTCACTTGTTCTTCTTCCTTAGAAACACTAAACAGCACTTGCTTAGCAAGGGAAGTGGATAATGAACACTTTAAGTTGGACGAGGTTCTAGATAAGGAATTTGAAACTGATTTCATAGTTAGTGAAAATTGCGAGGTTTTGAATAGGATATTAAATGAAATATCTGTGTCCGTGGGCGCTTATTAAATTATTGGCTATACTTCAGGTTATGTGTCTAATGTACTAAGTAAGAAAATCAAGTGTGAAATTTGAAATGAATGAAAAAACTCTTACCTAAGTAAAAAAACCTCCAGTAGCAAGAATATCCTCAGTTCGAACAATCCTAGAACAACCAATACAGAGAAGAAGCATTTTTGAACGGGATGCTTGAATCTGAAGTGTACATTAAACCAATTGAAGGTGTAAAAGTAACAAAAAAAAAACTGAATAGAGGATGGATTAAGAGAAAGTACCAAATGTTGCAACTAAAGATTTAAAAGCTTTGCAGAAGAAAAGGGTTTCAAAAGAACTCAGTATGATGACTGTCTGTATACATATGAAAAACAATGATGTGTGGGTGTTAATATCAGTTGATGATATTATTCTCACTGGAACTGAAGAAGATATAGAGAAGATGGTGGAATATCTGAAAAAAAAAATTCTAACGAAATATTTTGGTTTTCCTAAGTCATTTCTAGGAATGGAAATTGAAAAGCAAGAAGATGGTGTTCAGATTGCATAGAAAACACAAATAGAAAACATGCTCATACAATTTCGCTCCAATACACCATTAACTATTAAAGGATACCATTTTGATGAACATGAGCCAATAATATCTGATATACCTTACGAGTTAATTGGTAGTCTCATGTTTGTATCAACAGTCTCGCGAACTGATATTACCTATTATCCTCTAATCTTAATCATAATATAACCTATTATCTATTATTAAGTATTATGATTTAGAACATGCGCGTCGATAACGTTAATTTTATTTTTTTATAGATGTAGTCGAGGTTCTTGACCTGATCGATTTCATGTCACTCCCATTTTTTATGACAACATCTATAGTCATGAAAACCACGACGAAAGGCCAAGTTTCAGGAATTAGGGTTGACTTTGCAGCCATTTATAATTTTGGTAGGTCCTCCATTAAAAGAAATTTCTGCAAGGTATATCATCCTGAACAAGTTGCATTATGAAATAAATGCCTTCAATCGTTAAGTCGGTAGATGCTTGTTTCAAAGTAATATTCATTCTGAACGCAGCGTATTCCGTGGAAAGTACACATATGATAGCGCTGCTAAATGAAAGTAGTAGCACAGACGAAATCAAACTTCAAGGCAGATGACTTAACGGAAACCCGAATTAAGTATTGTTAATGTAAAGATTTCTTTTTATTTGAGTAATATTTTTAAAATCAAAAATGGAAGGTAGATCACTGACTGTTAGTTCATTCAAATAAAATAATTGGTAGCTAAATCCATTTAAAATATTTGTAAAAAGTGTTATTAATTACTTATCAAATATTGAACACAATTACTGTATTTTTACAAACTTAAATCTAAAATTAATTGATAAACTAATGTCACCGGTAGTTGTTGCTATGTGACGCCTTTTCATTTGTCTAAACGTATAAATAGGCTAGTTCTAGTCGAAAGAACTCAATATTGAATTGTATTTTGAACTGTGCACATCTTCTTATAAAATTAAGTTGATTTACTGTTGGTGTGAGTAATAAAAAGTGTTAACAAGATGTCTGATCGTTATCATTTGAGAACCCTGAGTACTGCCACTCTTACATCAGAAGAAAGGGATCAACTCGAGTCTCAACTGGACCGCACTCGCCTAACCTACCGACCACTCGACCAGGACATTCGGATGAGCTGAATTTACTTCGTTGCCAGATCAAGTTGCTGAAAAGGATGGTTTTCAAAAACAAAACACCAGTACCCACAAGCTAAGTGAAATTTATTTACCTAATTATGATCTTGATTAGCATAAAATAACAATTGAGTAAACAAATTACCTGTCTAACAGCGGTGCGAGACAGTTCAGTCTGTTGCTAGCACGGGTTGCTAGGATGAAGGGATTTTCATGCTTGCAGGGATGCATCAAGCAATCGGTAGACGCTGATGCTTATTCTCTTGCACTCATAGCATAATTTAGTAGTGAAACTAGGTATTAATAGACTTGAAATCAAGCTAAATCTTTTTTTTTCTGAATTTAGTACCGAATCATAATGTTTATTTTAAAGAATTTCTCCTAATGCTCCAATAGCATAAGACCAAAGTTTTACCAAGCTGAGCCCCTCAGGTCAAGCACCAAGATCACAAATGAAACTGATTTGCTACATTTGATAACTATAGTAAACAACCCGCCGATGTAATATCTGAAGAACCCCATGCTAAACAACCAATGCATTAAACCACATATTTCTCGTGATTGCAGGAACACTGACTGTGAAGTCTGCAAGAAACTAGTTCATCCATTTGAAGGCTGCTGGTATACAAAGAAAAACTAGGAACATTCCGAGACAACCTCTGCTTCATCTGCTGCGCCACCACCTTCACGCGGGGAAGCTACTACAAAGAGGTGATATCTTTCTTGTTTAATTGACAGTATTTTAAAATTTTCGCTTATTAACAAAAGTTTTTGGGTCAATTTAATAGTAAACGCCAATTAGAACTTTTGTATTATGAGAGTTTGGGGGTAGTAGCATACCATCGATTAAAGCCATTAACAAATTCGATGACGTGACATTTGAAGTAAATCTTTATATTGGTAATTACTTAAATTAATATTTCATTCTAGTACAGACTCTATTTTTAGGTACTGAGTATTAGTTTTTTTTTTTTATAAATGAAGGTACAAAAAAAAAATTTCTTGCAACGCCATAAAGACGATTATGATAATACATTTAGGATCAGTGGGTCGTAGTAATGTAGTATTTGATCAAATCTCTCATGTTAACTATTCAAATTAAAATAGAGAATCATTAACTCGTGCAGTTTGTAGTCCCTGAATCATTTGATTGTTCATTAATGAGTAGATAGTTTAGAATCTTTGGCGTTTCGAACTTCACCCTATTGATGATCATTGAATAAGTATAACTTTCCGATAAACTTAAGCCTTACGGATAATCTTACTGGAGGAAGACTACCTAAATTTACTTCTGTATCCACTGATAAATAAAGTACTAAAAAAAAAAAAAAAATTGTACTATGTTACTAAATAGCTAATAAATATGAATTAAAATTCACAAGTAGTAAAAGTTGATTCTACCGTGCATTCGGAAATGTAGCTTGTTATGGAGATGAATGCACAAGACACTCCATACTTACTCTTTTTAAAAAAAAAGGCGATTTACAATATTTACATAAGTACATACATTAATAAAATCACTTATGTGAGGACGATGTTCCCAAAAATAGCAGTACACACTATACTACGTACAGGTATAAATATGTGCCCGACAGGATCCATAACTGTGACTAATATAGTTATTTCCCTAAGAACTATATACATTATGGAACGCAATAAAGATTTGAGAATTGAGAATTGAAATAAAAACGAAATATAAGGCTACTGTATGGCCCTTTAGAACTCTTACTAGGTAAAATATCCTCCCCTGCAATTGAAAATACCGAATTCATTTTAAGCACAGAATGGCCGAAACGGCAGCAAAATCCAAAAAATAACATTTTTGTTTTAGAAAAAGACTGTTCACTTAATGATGGGGTTTCAAAGTAGGACCAAAATATCTGGAATAAATAATGGATCAAATAATAAACTATACGTAAGAAGTAAATAGTACAAGATAGGTGTCTAATCCTAATTTTAACTGAACACAGACCGTGATAGCAAGAATAAATAATAATGAACAAAGGGTTAAAACTGTTTGCAAAATTATTTAGAATTGAAAAGATAAGCTTATGGATAAAATAATGAATGATTTGTTTGAGTTGTTTGGTTACATAAAAATCGGTCAAAACAAGTCAAAGACGGGCCTCTGAATCTATACGATCAAGCAACGATCTGCGACCTCTGAGTTTGATTTGAGTAAGTTGGTTAAATAAAATTCTGTCAAAACAAGTCAAAGACGGGCCTCTGAATCTATACGACCAAGCAACGGTCTGCGACCTCTGAGTTTGATTTGAGTAAGTTGGTTAAATAAAATTCTGTCAAAACAAGTCAAAGACGGGCCTCTGAATCTATACGATCAAGCAACGATCTGCGACCTCCGAGTTTGATTCGAGTAAGTTGGTTAAATAAAATTCTGTCAAAACAAGTCAAAGACGGGCCTCTGAATCTGTACGATCAAGCAACGATCTGCGACCGCTGAGTTTGATTTGAGTAAGTTGGTTAAATAAAATTCTGTCAAAACAAGTCAAAGACGGGCCTCTGAATCTATACGATCAAGCAACGATCTGCGACCTCTGAGTTTGATTTGAGTAAGTTGGTTAAATAAAATTCTGTCAAAACAAGTCAAAGACGGGCCTCTGAATCTATACGATCAAGCAACGATCTGCGACCTCTGAGTTTGATTTGAGTAAGTTGGTTAAATAAAATTCTGTCAAAACAAGTCAAAGACGGGCCTCTGAATCTATACGATCAAGCAACGATCTGCGACCTCCGAGTTTGATTTGAGTAAGTTGGTTAAATAAAATTCTGTCAAAACAAGTCAAAGACGGGCCTCTGAATCTTTATGATCAAGCAACGATCTGCGACCTCTGAGTTTGACAGAGTTAGTTGGTTAAATAAAATTCAGTCAAAACAAGTCAAAAGACTGGCCTCTGAATCTTTATGATCAAGCTACGATCGGCGACCTCTGAGTTTGATTTGAGTTAGCAAAATGGATGTTGAAAAAGGCCTTGGTTAATGGCTATGGTTTGAGTTGGTTGATTCAATAATTTTTTGTCAAAACAAGTCAAAGACGGGCCTCTGAATCTTTATGGTCAAGCCACGATCTGCGATCTCTGAGTTTGACAGTTTCACCAGAACAAGCAATGTTTTAATATTTTTCTATGATTTTCAGATATTCGCTGGGCCTAGCAAGGCCCGCTCGTCAGTATGGCCGTGATAGCGCTGCTAAATGAAAGTAGTACCACAGACGAAATCAAACTTCAAGGCAGATGACTTAACGGAAACCCGAATTAAGTATTGTAAATGTAAAGATTTCTTTTTATTTGAGTAATATTTTTAAAATCAAAAATGGAAGGTAGATCACTGACTGTTAGTTCATTCAAATAAAATAATTGGTAGCTAAATCCATTTAAAATATTTGTAAAAAGTGTTATTAATTACTTATCAAATATTGAACACAATTACTGTATTTTTACAAACTTAAATCTAAAATTAATTGATAAACTAATGTCACCGGTAGTTGTTGCTATGTGACGCCTTTTCATTTGTCTAAACGTATAAATAGGCTAGTTCTAGTCGAAAGAACTCAATATTGAATTGTATTTTGAACTGTGCACATCTTCTTATAAAATTAAGTTGATTTACTGTTGGTGTGAGTAATAAAAAGTGTTAACAAGATGTCTGATCGTTATCATTTGAGAACCCTGAGTACTGCCACTCTTACACATATTTGGAAATTCTTTCAAAAATATGTATTCGCACTCAACACCAAGTATGATAAAATTTACCACCGTGCGACTCTTGTAACTGAGACTTTAGAAGCGAGCCCACCTAGCAACCAAATTGCATTATTTTTGTCATTTTTATACGCAAACCCTTCGATACCCAGATAAGTAGTCCAAGATGTTGTCAAAGGCATACAGATTCATATATTTATTACGTTAGCCCACAATATTGAACGTTTTCACCCAAATAATCGAGTCTTACGCGCAATCGTTGTTCATGATATATCAGACTTCGGAGAAGTTAACTTTATGGTGGACCAAGTATATTTGCCTACAATATTAATATAATTATTTTTGAATTTTGTTTGTTAAACACGATAGAATAGATATATTTGAGGTAGAAAAAGCTGATAATGATAGTACTGTATATACTTTTCAGAATGCTTTGATATCATACAATCCAGGTCATATTAATATCAATGTTATGTAACGCAAAGAATTGTGTTTTAGTACTAAGTTATAATAATAAGAATGTAATAGAGGGGTGCGTCTCCGTGGATGGCACTATCTGTACTAATAATTATGATTAATCTTTCTTTCTTCTTTTTCGTGTGGTTATTGACTAACCTGGTGTTAGTTTTTATTATTATGAATAAAAGTTGTATAATCAATAAATATGTGTATTTTAATAGATAATATTATGACTTACATTTCCCGATATTCATTTGGACCAAAGGACCCCCACAATTCAAAATGTACTCACGTTTTTTTGCAATTTGCAGGTCAGTGTCAGGTAGTATCTTGGTCAAAATATGATTATTTTGATCAAAATACAACCTGACACCGACCTGCAAACAAAACAGTTTTCAAACATAACTATTAATTCATATATAACAAAACAGTTTACTCAATATAGCGTAACTATTCATTCATATACAACAAAACAGTTTTCTTAATATAGCATAACTATTCATTCATATATAACAAAACCATTAGGGTCTATATTTGCAAACTACTAAGTTGAAAATAACAAATTAATTTAGTTAATATCAGTCAAAGTATTTGGAAAGGCAGCAAAACAAATCAGCTAAACTTACTGGGAAGTTTGACTGGACACTGCAAAAATGTTTGGTACGACAATGACAAAGTTAAATTGCGTTAATAATGCTATTTAGTAATAATTTACAAAACCGTTCAAGTAATATAACCGCATATACAATTATAAATTGACAAACAGATATCTTAATGAAACATAAATGCGGAGACAGCCCGTCTAAACTAAACTAAACTAGGTGCTATATTGACCGAAAAATGCAAATATTAACATATAATGAGTTAAGCCGTAAACAAATGGTTTGGGAACACTAAGCAAAAAAAATAGCAATACAAAACTAAAATAGATTATTTAAACGCTACATTACTCCAGTAACTCAACTGGCTTTTGTTATGTTGTTACACTGGTTCGGCTGTCACTAATTTTATGTAACCGGTAGACAACATTTTAGTTACGTAGAACGAAACTTTTTTTTCATTGTATTGTTTTTAGTCCTAACAAGAGTCTGTTGTCATCTCCTTTCAGAGAATACCAACCCCTGCACCACCAGCTTACCCTGGCTGCAGAGCTGCTGTCAGCCAAGCGTTTATAAGGCTTGGAACACCACGCTCTGCACTAAAAGTGATGTTAAACTCACTCTCAGTAAATACATTCAGACAATATGATTCATCCCTAAAATTATGGTGGATGTTCATCTATTCCATACATTTTGAATTGTTTAACCAAGTGTTATCAAAATGGGGCGTCATATACACTACCAGGTTTGCATTATCCCTCCTGATGGGACCCAAAATCGGATCTGACGACAGGCTAAAACGGTTGATTAAAGGTCTTTCGGTCAAGACCACCAATGCCGAAGTATCACGGAACATGGGATCCAGGCATAGTACTTAATCATCTAGCAGGGTGCTTCCCAAATGAAGAAGTAACACTTGAAAAATTAACCAACATATTGGTCAATATACTGGCATTAACTACTGGTCACCGTGTTCAAACCTTGTCAATGATAAAGATATCAAATATGAAATTCACTGACAGTGGTGTAGAAATATACATACCTGATATAATCAAAACATCCAGAAGAGGTAGCATACAACCAATGTTTCACTTGAAAATTTTCACCCAGAAAAAAGAAATTTGTCCTGTCAACACCATTAAATCTTATATCGATCAGAAAAGTTCTATAAGAAACAGTACAGACGAATTAATTCTCACATTCAAGAAACCTTATAGAAATGCATCAACGCAGACTATAAGCCGTTGGATCAAGTTGACATTGAAAGAAGCAGGAATTGATGTCACCACCTTCACAGCCCATGGCACCAGACATGCATCAACATCTGCTGCAAACAGATCCGGTGTCAGGGTGTCAGTATTGATGTAATTAGAAAGGCTGCAAGGTGGTCTCAAAATTCTGCCATTTTTGCCAGGCATTACAATAGACCTTTCAACCAAGATCCATCCCAGTTTAGTAGTGTGATATGTAACACTGTTATAACATAAATAGTTGATTATTCGCCTTGCGTTATTACCAATTAATGTAACCTAGTGTATATACATTTTTGATTACTTATTATTACCATATATTTAATACATAATTATTTTTTTATTACAAAATCTGGTTATTCATAACCTAACTTCAAACATCTTCATCCTAACGTTAAACTGTCTCGGACAAGGAGAGAGTATATAAGATTAAACGGTAAGTTAGTAAGTGAAGTTCTATCTTAATTATACGAAGCTCCTTGTCCGAGACGGTAGTCCCAAAAACCCTCCCTAGTGGGAGGGTTTTCTGTATGCCCTAGTGGGTGTTTGTATTAGTATACTCATTGAGTATTATCCCAGTATTAGGGTTGTTCATAAACCTATCTTTAAACGTAATGACAAGTAAGTAGAGAGAGATGTGACACGAGGAAACTAACTTTTTTTTATAGCTTTAAATATATAGCTTTTAGTCAAAGTCACACTTTTTAAGTCTTACTGCCAAACACTTTACACGTGCAGCCTGTGGGTTAACTACACACTGGGAACATACAACGCCTTGCGTGTTCAATACAACAACGCGTTCAGGGTGCTGCTGGGGCTGCCGCGATTCTGCAGTGCGTCAACTATGTTCGCAGAAGCGCACACGGATGGCTTTCATGCCCTAATAAGAAAACAATGTGCGTCGCTGCTGCGTCGCGTTAGGTTCAGCAGCAACAGCTTACTAAGTGTGTTTGCGGACAGGTGGGACTCTCCACTGCTGCGCCACTGGATGCGCTTGCACACTGCCTTGTGAGCAGTGGACAGTTCCGCCGCGTCAAATTTTAATTTCAATGTGTTGCCTCTTGTGTGTTGGTTATTGTTTGTATCTTTTTGTGTGTTGTAACTGTTTTCTTCATTGTATTTTGTGTTGTTTATTTGAATTGTTTATTGTCTGTATTGTATATTTCATTCTATGTTTTGTAAGTGTAACTATGGACGAAAGTCTGAAAATAAACGATAATTTAATTTAAAGTTGTGACTTGGCGCTGGTACAAACAGCTTACTACACGTTAAACCGTCTCGGACAAGGAGCTTCGTATAATTAAGATAGAAACTTAAGGTAAGATCGTTTAATCTTATAATTTTAGTTTTGTATTGCTATTTTTTTTGCTTAGTGTTCCCAAACCGTTTGTTTACGGCTTAACTCATTATATGTTAACATTTGCAAAAAAAATCGGTCAATATAGCACCTCATTTATGTCTCAGTAAGATATCTGTTTGTCAATTTATAATTGTATATGCGATTATAGTATTGATCAACGCACTGTTCCATCAGCGTTGCAGGTACGTCTTTTTTTTGTGAATACAACTATTATGCACCTCCAGAATGTAGAATCTGTAACTACCATTTAACTAGTAACTCTTACTTTTAGAATTAATATATAATCCTATTCAAACATTTAGTGCAGCACAAATTGAAGATTTTGCTACATTATTGAAAGATAATATGCACAATCATAGGCTTTGAAAATGTTCAGAGCTAGGGATATTCCAATACTAGTAAATACGAGTAGGTACTCGATACTTTTGATTCAGTACCAAGTTTTTATAGCATCGAATCAATCTTGCGATACATACTCGGTATCGAAACAAAAGTACTTGGTATCTAATCGAATCAGCAGCACCATTTAAAAATTTGAAATTTCCGAACGCATCAGACAGAATGAGAGAACAAAAGCTCTCTCGCTCGGTTACCGGTATTCATCGCATGGCGGCGTGGGTGAGCGCTCCAGGCGAGCCAAACTCGTCCGACTTCACCCGAGCCCGAGCCGAAAGCGAGAGAGCCGCCCGCCCGCGCCCCCCATTTAAGTTGTCATTGTCAACATAATTAATTGTCAAACTGTACGATCCGGATTTAATTTGAACATACAAGTGATTGTTTACGAGTAATTTTATTGATTGTAATCATCGGCTTGTAGGAAAGACTATGTAATTGTCAGGGTAGCCATTATTGCATGGGTCCATTCCTGACATGCATACTCTGCGATATCATACGGTGTAGACCAGGCGCACAAGATCCTTTAGATCAACCAACAACTCATCATAAATCACGTAGTTTGATCTACACGAACAATTGGTCACACTCGTTGTATTTCTCCATAAGTCCAGTTTTATCACCAATTAATCCAAAACGCAATCTGTTGCCTCGATCTCACAGACTTCTTAGAGATCCCGTCTTGTTCGCGCCAAAAACTAGTGCTTGGAGTTTTGTCAAGTTGACAGCTGTCAGTGTCATTCGGAACTATAGCTCTCTTTAGAAAGAAATCTTTAGAAGTTCCTATAGGCTTATTATTGCAATGTTATCATGGCACCAACAAAATCAATAATATGGACACATTTTTACCAAAACAAACGAAACAATTGTAAAATGTAAACAATGTTTTAAGTCTGTGAAGTATTGTGGCAATACGTCCAATTTATTTAAGCATTCTAAAACTCATGCAATTAACTCTTAACGTGACGCAAAACGTTTATAATAAAAGTTTTTTTCCTTCTCAATTTTGTTTTAATTATTGTCTTTCAACCTTCATTGTTTTTACGTTAGAGAAATCAAAAAAAAAAAAAAGTGCTAAAAGTATCAATATCAGTAAGTATCGATACTTTAGGAGTATTTGTATAAGTAGTATCTAAAAAAGATTAGTACTATAGAAATGAGTAAGTACTTTGATGGTATCGGAACATCCCTATTCAGAGTACGAGTATGCCTGAGCATACTGTACATTATTATCTAGGCTTAACAAAGGCACAATATCAACAAATTCTGTTTGAAGTTCCGAGATTGTCAAGTAAACATAGGGGTTCGTTTGCACTTGCTGCATATTTGATAAAGTTAAGAACAGGAGATAGTGACAAACGCAAGTCGGCATTATTGCAAGTGCCAAGAAGCACGTTAGAGCGGCTCATGAATATGGCCTGTGAAATATTAAATCAGGACTTTGTTCCTAGATATGTGGGCATAAATCATATATCCCGAGCAGAAATAGCTCAAAGAAATCTATTTATTCCAAATGGACTTTTCGGGGGAAAAGATAGGAGGCCCATTATAATTGCAGATGGTACATATGTATACATAGAAAAAGTTCAAATTACTTTTATCAGAAAAAAACATACTACACAAATTTCGCAATTTCATTTTTGTTTGTAGTGATGGTTACATCATAGATATTCTGGGCCCTTATCCTGCAACAACCTCAGATGCAGATATCATAAATAATGAATTTGGTGATGAATTCAGTCCATTAAGGCAATATTTTGAACCTGGAGATGTATTCATCCTAGATAGAGGCTTTAGAGACTCATTGCCACTTTTAGAACGTTGTGGTTTTCAAGTTCATGTCTCCAGAAGATGGTGAATCTCAATTAACTCAATCAAATCAAATCAATTTATTTTTATTTTACATAGGCGTACATGGGCACTTATAAAACGTCGACAAAAGGTGCACGATTCGGGTTAGTCGTTTCATGGAGAAGAACAGGCAAGAAACTCCATGGTTACTCTTTTGAATTTTGTTTTAACAACAAGATATGCTAATAAAACCAGAGCCTTGACTATGTGTCGATGGGTTGTAGAGGTGGTGAATGGCATTTTTTAAACTGCATTTAAAATATTTCGTCGAAATTATTTTAACAGGGCTTCTACCCATTTGATGACAGACTTTACTGTGGCTGCTGCACTATAATAATAATAATATTAAAAATGTAATTAATAAGTAATCTAATGAATAAAGAAATAATAATAATAATAATACGATGGCAACCCTGAAGTGTCAACATGCCTTATTTTTTCCGTGTCTGTTTATTTTATTATAAATTCAATATTAACAATTTTCGACATCTAGTAAACCGCAAAAGAAAGCAGCAAGAGCCAATTTGTTTTAATATCCAGTTATCCGCATACATAAATCAAAATTAAATAAAATCAAAGAAATTTCAATAGATAATACAGACTGACATCTGTCAGTGACGACTAGACATGAAAAATTTAAAGAAAAAATGTAAATAATGTTGACGAGAGCAGCTGCCTACCGCGCACGCCTTCCACCCCCGGACTCGTCGCTCAGCTCCGCCTCGCCGCCGCCGGACCTTGGATCACCAGTGTCATCTGCGGCTGCAGCTGCGTCGAGCTCGAGCGACGAGTATTTTTCCCCGCCGACGTCGCCAACACCTGTACGTCGGCAGGGGAGAGGCCGGCCACCGAGGAGCTTGGGATCTAGGGGCCAACCGGCCCCGAGCCGGGTCCCCGCTGCCGGTGGTTGTGTGCAGCGCATGAGATGGACTCAAGGTATGAATGAGAACGTCATGCGCGCATATTACGGGTCTACAGAGGGGGGAACTAACCTCACTGCGTACCGTGTTAGGATGCTGTCTCTGTTTCGGGACCTAGAACCAACCGTGAACGTCTCGGCCCAACGATTGTCGGATCAGGTGCGGGTCATTCAGCGTAATCACAGGTTGGATGATGCCGCACTTGATAGGCTACGCTCTGAAGTGCTGAGCAACCAAATCGTCTCAACCCAGTCACAGACCGCGGCACCACCAGCCACTATTGTGATCCCGCCGCGGTCCAATCTTGTTAACGATGAGGCAGATGATAGGGTTGCCACAGTAAGTAGCCAGTGCAACGAAAGATTGAGGAGCGCACTGGGGGATGCGCTTCGTGAGTATAGGTCCACTTCGTCTGAACTTAGGCCCCGATTACCACGGTTGCCTATGCACAAAAAGAATAGGGCGCTGGTGTGTGCTTTGGACTCGCTGCTTATGAACATCTTTGAGAGCAGCGAGAACCTTGTTGATACGCACTCAATCCTGTATTGCGGGGCTGTTGCGGCATGTCGTTTAGCCAACGTTAAGTTTCCAAACGAGGCTATTCGACCAAAGCCTGCTGTGCCAGCCTGGCAATGCAGGATCGAACGGCGTATCGATGGGGCCAGGGTACTCATCGGCAAACTATACTGTTTCAGGGAGGGCAATACACGCCCACGTGTGATGCGCTTCGTGAGGCGAGCGTTTTCGGGGACTGGAGTTAGTCCCCGAGAATACATATCCCGTGTCACGGTGCGCATCGACTTCCTGAAACAGAAAGTTTGTGCATGGGCAAACCGTATTCGGCGGTATAAGCGACGGGTTGACCGGTACTCGCAGAATCGCATGTTCCAGAGCGATGAGAGGTGGGTATGCAGAGCTTGGGAGCGACCTGAACAAAATGTGACAGACGTGTGCCGCCCGGATGATGTCGCCACGAGTACATTCTGGCGAAGCATCTGGTCGGTGCCCGTCTGTCATACTGAGGGTGGCTGGATGCGTGATGTCGAGCGCGTGTGTGAAGCTATACCAGAAATGGAAAACGTAATCATCAGCCCATCTGATGTAGCCAAAGCAGTTCGTCCGCTACCGAACTGGAAGTCTCCGGGACCGGACGGACTGCATAACTTTTGGCTAAAATGGTATAGCAGCTCACACGCGCTACTAGCATCTCAATTCCAGTCATGCTTAGAGTCTGGGTCGCTGCCGCAGTTTTTAACAACAGGCGTTACCCACCTGCTCCATAAGACAGGTAGTCCCGCGGAACCCAAGAATTATAGACCAATCACATGCTTATCAACGGTTTATAAAGTTCTTACATCCATCCTGAGAGCAAAAATTGATAAACACATTGAAAGTAACTCAATAATGTCTACCTCTCAGAATGGATGTAGGAATGGGTCCCGCGGCACTAAGGAGTGTTAAATTTATCAAAATATCTGTGGTTCTTAGGTTAAGTAACGCCATCTGTCTCATCCGGTTGTGAACATAACTGACGGTTCAATAAAGTCTTCCGCTTCCATTTTCAATGCGAAACACGTCGTTTTATTTTAGGTTATGGGCCCAGTCCCATATTTCACCAAGTTATTGTCAGTATTATTATTCAGTTAGTAAAATCAGTGTGATGAACAAAGGACTAGTGAGAAATAAGCTTAAAGTATTTTGGATTGCGCGTGTTTGAAAAAAGTTGTTCGCTATGGCGAGTGGTAGTTCAAGTTACCTAGTTAGTGTACCAAAACTCAAAGGTCGCGAGAATTATAGCGAATGGTGTTTCGCCGCAGAGAATTTTCTGGTGTTAGAGGGCATGATGGATTGTATAAAGTCCGAGCCAGGCAAGACCCCAGCAACTGCAGACGATGCGAAAACAAAAGCGAAGCTGATTTTGACAATCGATCCGTCCATCTATGTACATATAAAAAATGTCAAAACATCGAAGGAGCTGTGGAATACATTAAAGAAGCTGTTTGATGACTCAGGATTCACCAGGAAGATTAGCCTGTTGAGAAATCTTATATCTATTCGGCTTGAAAATTGCACATCGATGACATCATATGTAACGTGACCAGACGTCCCGTTTTGAACGGGACTGTCCCTTTTTACAATTACGAGTCCCGGTGTCCCCGAAATGAACTGCGGGACGCAAAATTGTCCCGTTTTCAGAAACCGCGCGAAAATTTGAGTAGCGGATACAGCTCGCCCGTCGATGTGACGCCCGCACCAACCGGACGCGAGCTAGCGGTGTGCGAGAGCGAGACCGCGTCATCGACGATGACTCATCGTCAACATAACGATAGCGGAGAGTGTATCTATCGCTCGTGTTTTGTTTACTTAGGTATTAACTATTGTGTGACAAACTTTTCATTCGCCCACTTTTCGCTATTTGTTGTGTTTTTATTTGATGCTCGTGTAGTAAATAATTTCTTTTGCTTTAGAATCAGAAGTTAAAATGCCGAAACGCAAGTGTTCGTTCAATGTTAGCTTACAAGCAAAATATCCGTTTATCAAGCAAATAAATACTCCATCAGATGTCAGATGTGAAAAGTGTCGTACAGAATTTAGTGTTTCCCACAGTGGTGGCGGTGATATTGAACAGCATTTAAAGTCTGACAAACATAAAAATGCCGATCGTGCCGCCGCTTCGAGTTCTTCGATGTTCGATTTTTTCAAGAAATCGGACGCGCCGACTTTGAAGGATTTGGATATCGCCGCGGCAGAAGGTGTCTGGGCTTATCACACGATACAAGAAAACCACAGTTTTCGTTCAAATGATTGTGCATCGAAATTGATTCAATCATGTTTTGATCCCAAATTTACATGCGCGCGTACGAAATCAGAAGCTATTGTAGTAAATGTTTTGATGCCTACAGCGATGAAAGAATTAAAAGATGACCTTGATAAGTGCAGTTGTATTACAATACTAAACGACGCTTCAAACCACGGTAACAAGAAAATGTACCCTATTGTAGTGCGCTTTTTTCAACCTTACGTAGGTGTGCAAGTAAAAATTTTAGATTTCCAAGACCAACCTGGTGAAACTTCTGACATCATTATCAATTATTTAAACCAAGTGTTGACAGATAATAATTTGACAGAAAAAGTCGTAGCATTTTGTGGGGACAATGCCAACGTCAATTTCGGAGGAGCAGCTAGGCGAGGGACTAACAATGTTATAACGAAATTACAATCATCTCTGAAAAAAGAATTAATAGGTATTGGATGTGGAGCCCATGTAATTCACAATGCAATAAAATCTGCTGCAGATGGGCTACCGGTAGATTACGAAAGCGTTATTGTGAAGATTTATTCATTTTTTTATATTTACACGGTTCGAGTTGAAGCTCTAAAGGAGTTTTGTGCCGAAACTGAAACGGAATATCAACAAATGCTCGGCTATAGCAAAACCAGATGGCTTGCTCTTATGCCTGCTTTGGAGAGGGTTTTAAAAATGTATCAGCCGTTAAAAAGCTACTTTTTGAGTATTGAAAAATGTCCTCTGTTACTAAAAAACTTTTTTGAAGATCCCACATCCGAATTGTGGTTTTATTTTTTACACGCTCAGTCAGCAAGTTTTCATCAAGCTGTCTTGAAACTTGAAGGTCAGACTGTATCGGCAATTGAAGCTGCGAAAGAAATCAATCAATTAAAAGACAATTTAACTCAGAAACAGACCCATCAGTTTCTTCCATTTACTGTCCGTCAATTAATGTTAAAATTGAAAAATACTGGTACTGATATCGATGAAGAATTTGTGAAGAGGATGGCTACAGAATTTTATAAAACAAGCCGTGAATATCTGGACCAGTGGACTTACTTTCTTACCAAAGAATTGGAGATATTTTATTGGGCAGATTTAAAAAAGGTCCCCACATGGGAAGACATTCAAAAATCTCTGGATGTATTAATTGAAAAACAATATATTGACTGTAATAAGGATACTGAAGTTTTTGACGAATTTTCATTAATTTCTAATTACATTACATCGCAAAAAGTGACTGAATGGAATAATTTAAATGTTTCCACGGAAACCCGTTGGGTGGAATTATTCAAACACTTTCGCGCCAACAATCTTCAGCATGAAAACTTTTCGATTTTAATTGAATATATTTTATGTTTGCCTGCTACAAATGCTCCAGTAGAAAGAGTATTTTCGATTATGAACAAATTGTGGACATCTGAAAAAACCCAGTTACAAATTTCAGTTCTAAAGGCGATGTTGATAATTAAGGTGAATATAAAAAAAACGTGCCAAGAGTTTCATTCTTACTTGAAATCGTCTCCAGCTATATTAAAACAAATTTGTTCCTCTGATAAATATAAATATAATTAAACATTTTGGGTACCTATATTTTGTGATTCGTAACTTTTAACCAACTTTTTCTGAATAAATAACTTTAAAAAGTGTTTTTTTTTTTTATTGACAACCTATTATTTGACCGAAATAAACCGATGTCCCGTTTTGAGTCAAAGAATAAATGGTCACGTTAATCATATGTAACACAGATCGTCGAGGCGGGTCAGAGATTGGCAAGTACAGGCTTTGGCATAAGTGATGAGTGGATTGGTTCCATCATGTTAGCAGGATTAAGCGAAAAATATATGCCTATGATAATGGCCATCGAACATGCGGGCATGTCAATTACGACCGACGCCATTAAGTCGAAATTGATGGATATGGAGCCGACAGAGGGCGCGGGCGCAGAGAACAATGCATTGGCATGTTTCCGATACCAACATAAGAAACCTAATACTCATAATAGGTCTATGGTTGGAAAAGAAAAAGATGGCGTGAGTGCGTCGAAATTGACAGATAACAAAGAAAATAAAAATATAAAGTGCTATAATTGTAAACAGTTTGGACATTATAGGAATCAGTGCGAAAATATGGATACAACGAAGCACGAAATAAATAAGAAAAATACCAATGCGTTTAGTGCCATGTTTCTCAATGGAAATTTTCATAAATCTGACTGGTACATAGATTCAGGCGCTAGTTCACATTTGACAACAAATCAACATTGGGTGATCAACGTGTTACGCAACGGTGTAACATAAGGATCGCTGATATTACGATTCGGTATTATACATGAACTGTGGACAACGTGACCTCGATTGCACATCGCAACGACTTACACGTGCTGCCGATTCAGCATTTCACAACCGTGGGACCGGACATCGGCGATGTCTTCCACGACTCCACGTTTGCGGGCATTCTTGGTACATACATCGGCCAATTATCACCTACGTAATTTTAAATTATAATTTGTAATTTTATTTTTTCAATAAATTAGTCTAAAGTAAATTGGTTTTTTTTGCATCCTCCGGCTCCAGCTAACGTAATTGGCGCAGTCGGTAGGATACTCGCGGGCCGGTTCGCGAGAGTAAATTCATAGGATCGATCTTAGGATCGCGACTCGCGAGTCACCCGGGTGACTATCAAACACCGTACGAGTATCCGGATCTTCAGAAGCTGTCGTCGGGAGGAGTATCCAGACATCGATACCGCAGAGGGACCAATTATGTTCATGTGAGTACTTTAGAATAGTTCTTGAGTTGCTCATCCCTATCCTTAAGTGTTTATCATAAAAATCCAAGATTTTCCATCCCAGGCAATCGAGGACCCCTAGGTTTGACAGATCGTCCAGATCTTCATTATTAGATTCATTTAGGCAATTAGGAAATAGAGAAATAACTACAGAGATGTCGGCAATAGACGAAATTTACAAGGCCTTACGCATAGTTCCCGAATTTGACGGAAACCCTAATGTACTCACTAGGTTCATAAAACTGTGCGACCAGTTAGTACAGGCCTATGTATCAGCTGAACCAGGGCGTGAATTAATAAATTTGGCTCTTTTAAACGGGATTCTTAACAAGGTCACCGGACCCGCAGCCCGGTTAATTAACACCAACGGCGTACCAGAAACTTGGGATGGCATACGTAGTTCTTTAGTTAACAATTTCTCTGACCAACGCGATGAGACCTCGCTGTATAACGACATGGCTCTGTTAACTCAAGGCTCTTCTACCCCGCAGGAATTTTACGAAAAGTGCCAAACTCTGTTTGCCACTATCATGACCTATGTATCACTACACGAAACTGTTCAAAGTACAATCGATTCGAAACGTTCCCTTTATAAAAAACTAACTTTGCAATCATACTTACGGGGCCTTCGTGACCCCTTAGGCTCACGCATCAGATGCATGCGGCCGGACACGATCGAAAAAGCCCTTGAGTTTGTTCATGAGGAGATGAACACTCTCTACTTACAACAGCGAAACGAGCATACACCGGCTAAAAAGCCACAGCCTCAGGCACCGACCGATCATACCAAATTATTCAATCCTGTCATGCCGCACATTCCCATGCCCATGCAGAGGCCATTTAATTTTAATATGCCCGGTCCCTCTCGACCAAATATGGCTATGCCACACCCATTGCAACGTCTACCGCAGATGTGGAGACCAGGCTTTAATCAGCCACAACAGTTCCAGCAGCAAGGCCCATCGCGTACGCAACAGATATTCGGGCCACGTGGTACTAACTATAATCCACAAAATAATTCATCTGGTAATAATCAATTTAAAGGGCAAAACACGAATGATACACCAAAACCAATGAGCGGTGTATCTCATTTCGTACAGAGACAAATGCCATTCCGCGGTAACGATTGGACTAGGCAAGGGAACCCACCTCCTTCTAATTATTTTAAGACAAGAGAAATGAATTTCAACGAATGCTTTGAATATCCATAAATATGTTTGAACCTTATTGTGACAATAGTTTCGACGGTTATCAGTATAATTTCTATGAACAGCCCGACTATTTTTACTATGAAGCTTTGAATGCATATATGAACCAGCAGTTAGGCTCGACCTCAGAGGTAAGTCAGGCGACATCTGAAGGGAAATCTACTGAGGAGTCAGCGTCTTCTAACCAGGAAAATTTTCAGAAGAGTCGGACTACAAACGAATCAAAATAGAGGTCAACCTACAAACCCAACGTTACCTACCATACATAGTAATTTCACACCCACCATTAAAATTATTAATTGACACAGGGGCAAACCAATCATTTATCAGCCCTGAAGCTGTTCAAAAGTTTTATCCACATTTGCCATGGAACTATGACCCTTTTGAGGTGACAAATGTGCATGCAACTAGTCGTAATGATTACTCCATCAACTTACCTTGTTTTCAGGAAATAAACGACAATAATGATTTAACATTCTACATTTACAGGTTTCACGATTACTTTGACGGTCTTATCGGTTTAGATTTGTTAAATAAATGGGAGTCAAATATTGATCTTAAAAATAATAAATTAATTACAAAATCTGCAGTCAACCCAATAGTTATGTACAATTCGCGCAACAGCAATTTATATGAAGATATTAACCCAGCAAATTCCTCAAAGTTAGTCAGAGTCCCAGTTAACATACAAGATGGTGATGCTTTAATTCCTGATCAGATAATTTCAAATTGTTGCATAAACGAGTGTATCACGAGTGTCAAAAATAATCAAGGTTATTTAGAAATTTTCAATCCAACTAGTAATGACTTAATATTTTCCATGGACCGACCTATTAAAGCGGAAACATATAACTTAGAATGTACTCACCAATCAACTCAATCCCGGGTAGAGGAAGTATTATCTCGATTACGCACTGATCATCTTAATGAAGAAGAGCGTGCTAATCTGAAGTCTTTGGTTTCGCAATATGCCGATATATTTTATATAGAGGGAGAACCACTTACCTTTACTAATAAAATAAAACACAGCATACGTACTTCAGATGAGGTACCAGTCTATACCAAAACTTATAGATACCCATTCGTGCACCGCGAAGAAGTACGCAGTCAAATTGCAAAAATGCTAGAACAGGGAATTATCCGACCTTCAGAATCGGCTTGGAGCTCACCCATTTGGGTAGTCCCAAAAAAAACTGATGCATCCGGTAAAGCCAAATGGCGAATTGTAGTGGATTTTAGGAAACTAAATGAAAAAACCATCGACGATAAGTACCCTATTCCCAATATAACTGACGTGTTAGATAAATTAGGCAACTGCCAATATTTCACAACTCTCGACCTCGCCAGCGGATTTTTTCAGGTCGAAATGAACCCAAAAACTGCATTTAACGTGGAACATGGCCATTTTGAGTTCCTACGCATGCCAATGGGACTGAAAAATTCACCATCAACTTTCCAAAGAGTCATGGACAATGTGCTTAGGGACCTCCAAAATTCTATTTGTCTGGTATATCTAGATGACATCATCGTATTTAGCACTAGTTTACAGGAACATATAATAAATCTAGAAAAGGTTTTTAAAAGACTCAGAGATTCGAACTTTAAAATACAAATGGATAAGTCGGAATTCTTAAAATTGGAAACAGCGTATCTCGGACATATAATCAGTAAAGATGGCATTAAGCCGAATCCTGATAAAATTACAGCTATCCAGAAATTCCCACTTCCCAAAACCGCCACGGAAATTAAAAGATTTCTAGGGTTACTAGGGTACTATAGGAAGTTCATTCCCGATTTCGCCAAAATCACGAAACCAATGACCCAATGTTTAAAGAAGGGCTCAAAAATAACTTACGATGATGCCAACTATGTAAGCTGCTTCGAAAAATGTAAAACACTACTTACCAACGATCCGATTCTACAATATCCCGATTTTGATAAAGATTTCCTACTCACAACAGACGCATCAAATCTAGCCATAGGAGCCGTACTCTCACAGGGGCCTATAGGTTCGGATAAACCAATCGCCTATGCTTCGCGCACGCTGAACACAAGTGAGATCAATTATAGCACGATAGAAAAGGAGCTCCTAGCTATAGTTTGGGCAACCAAATATTTTCGGCCATATCTATTCGGACGAAAATTCAAAATTATAACAGACCATAAACCACTTCAATGGATCATGAGCCTCAAAGAACCTGGCTCGAGACTAAATCGTTGGAGACTCAAACTCAGTGAATATAATTATTCAGTGGTCTATAAGCAGGGCAAAAGCAACACAAATGCCGATGCTCTGTCGCGAATCGAAATTAATAATGAAGAAACGAGCTCCATCATAGTTAATGTATCCGAAAAACCACCTTCTTTAGTGGGCTCATCCACTCTCACAGCTCACACTAGTGCCGAAAGTCCAATATTAGAAATACCGATTTCAGATGACCCCTTAAATAAATTTAACAGACAAATATGTTTTACAGTAGTAGGCGATATAAAGAAACGCCCAGCAGTTTCCAAGCCATTTGAGACTCATACCCGTACCTCCATCCAACTCTCCGAATCGAATTTAGAGGAGGATGTAATAAACGCAATCAAAGAATTCGCAAATCCGAAAGTTAAGACTGGCATTATAATACATCCCCCATTAGCTATGTATAAAATAGTTCCAATAATCCAAGAGAAGTTCAAGAGCTCCGCGATGAATCTTGTTTTGACCAAAACCGAAGTAGAAAACGTAAAAGAATACCTCAGACAGCAAGAGATCATTCAGAAATTCCACGAAGGTAAAACTAATCATCGCGGTATAACTGAGTGTTACCTAGCCTTATCTCATAGATACTATTGGCCAAAAATGAAAGACCAAATCTCAAGATATATAAATGAATGCAATATATGCGGGCAAGCAAAATATGACCGAAATCCTATAAAACAAAGATTCTGCATAGTACCACCACCGGCAAAACCGTTTGAAGTTGTTCACCTAGATTTGTTTACGGCCCAAAACGAGAAATACCTGACTATCATTGATGCCTTCTCTAAATACGCGCAAGCATACCATCTTAGAGATGGCACAGCAGTTAGTGTAGTACAAGCCTTTTTAAAGTTTTGCTCCCATCATGGCGTTCCGGTATCAATAGTCACGGACCAGGGACCCGAATTCACTAATCAACTATTTACCGAATTTACGCGTGTCCATAAAATTCAACATCATAAAACCTTAGCCCATTCTCCCAACGATAATGGGATAGTGGAGCGCTTACACTCCACCTTACTAGAACACTTGAGAATTCTAAAATTACAACACCGTAGCGAAGCGATTGTCAACCTAATGACATACGCCTTATTAGCATACAATAGTAGCATACACAGCTTCACAAAATGTAGACCACTTGAAGTAGTTACCGGTCATACGGATCCTCGTGATCCCTTGGATATAGACTTATCAGTGCACTTGCTACAGCAATATGTGCAGGAACACCGAGATAAAATGTCCAAGGTATACGAGGCCATTAATGAAACGTCCCTGCATAACCGCACAGAATTAACCGAAAATAGAAACCAAGATAGGGAGCCTGAAAAGGAATACGAGCCAGACCAACAAGTATTCGTTAAGAATCCACTAGCTAACAGACAGAAACTCGCACCTCGTTACACACATGACACAGTATTAGCTGACCTGCCCATTCATATTTACACAAAAAAGAAGCGTGGTCCCGTTGCCAAATCACGTCTTAAACGAACACCTAACACGAAACAATTGTTGCAGAATACCACTGACGATATTGCTACACCTGGTCCAAGCGGAGGACATATTACTTGAGCCCCTAGAAGACGGACCCGGATTACTCCCTTTCAAGTTGGGACCTACAAAAATCGTGTCTCATTATCATTCCTTCCTCCTTGACATTGATTTAGAAGACATTCAGTCAAAGGTTGACTTAGTAAAATTGCAATTAAGTGAATTTAGGCCATTAATTAACAATAAAACACTGTCACTCTTTGAACCCCACCTAAGCTACCTTGGGGACAAACTTGAAAAGATATCTATACAATTAGAAAGCTTTAAACCTAGTCGTGTTAAACGAGGACTCATTGACGGATTAGGATCAGTTATAAAAAGTATCTCGGGAAACTTAGACTACACAGATGCAATCAAATATAATAATGCCATCCAAGTTTTAGAAGGTAACGACAATAAGCTGGAAACGGAATTTAACCGCCACATAAGCTTGACTAAAGAATGGATGCTAGAACATTCTAATATATTAAAAAGTATAGTAGACAACCAGAACACTATTGCTAATAAACTTAACCAAATCATAAAACAAGATGCATCCAAACAGGCAGACCTAGTAACGTATGCCCATTTGGCACAACACCTACTCATTTTAAACGATAATATAGAGACACTATCGGATGAGTTAAATAAAATAGAACTTATGGTAGCTTTTATGCGTGCTTCCAGCACTACCCATTCTATGATTAGTTTAGGTAATCTTAGGAATATGATAAGCAAATTAGGGTTATTATACTCAAAAGATGAAATCATTGATATTGACCTTCGAGAGTACTATAACATTTTAAAATTAGGATCGTATTATATTGATAGGAAAATAGTTATAGTTATTAAGGTGCCGATTGCCTTACCAGGAACCTACATCCTATATAAGTTGTCCATAATTCCTAACAAAAATAATATGACCCTTATCACTACCTCACCTTATATAGCAATTCATGGATCATATTCTATGTACATAGAGACAGAATGTCCGAAGCTTAACTCATGGTACCTCTGCGAGGAGAAAGTTGGTTTCAAGATTATAGACAAGCCGGACTGCGTGCAGCAGCTCATAACTCAACAGCATCTCAACTCCTGTACATTAACGCCAGTCACCCGACACAAGCAGCTCTGGAACAACTTGATGAACAACATTATACACTAAGCTTCCCGATACCTGCAAAAATACAGATGTCATGCGGACAGGAAGAATTTAGAACACTTCAAGGAAGTTATTTGGCTACAATACCGCAAGGTTGCATGATGAGAACCACTGAATTCACTATCGCTAACATTGACAATCGAATTAAGGGACATGTACTTAGAATACGAACACTATGGGACCGGAACACTACATCAAAAACTGAAGAGTCATTGATTCAGCTTAACTCAATCAACCTAGAGAACCTCCACGAGAGTTACAAGAAAGTCTCAGTACAGCCTCCAGTAAGACTTAACAAGATACCAGATGGAAGCCTCTACCACACTACCATACCTGTATACCTATTGCTATTTAGTGCAGGTGTACTTGCCGTTGCTTTTACATACCGGCATTGGACGGGAAACAAGGATAAGAAGATCGAACCTACACCTATAGAAATGAACGCAGATCAAGAAATTCATGCTGAAACGAAACCAGGAAGGAATATTCATCCAGCCGAAATCAAGATGGATCCCAGTCATCTCACAGCAACATTTTCAACCTCAGTTAACAAATAGTTGCTGTTCTACGGGGGGAGATGTTACGCAACGGTGTAACATAAGGATCGCTGATATTACGATTCGGTATTATACATGAACTGTGGACAACGTGACCTCGATTGCACATCGCAACGACTTACACGTGCTGCCGATTCAGCATTTCACAACCGTGGGACCGGACATCGGCGATGTCTTCCACGACTCCACGTTTGCGGGCATTCTTGGTACATACATCGGCCAATTATCACCTACGTAATTTTAAATTATAATTTGTAATTTTATTTTTTCAATAAATTAGTCTAAAGTAAATTGTTTTTTTTTGCATCCTCCGGCTCCAGCTAACGTAATTAACGCGTGTTATTCTGGTTTTGCAAAAGAAATAATGGTGGCTAACCAAAGTAAAGTGCCGGTATTATGTAGTGGAAATGTGGAAATCACAACTACAACCAATGAGTCGGAATTTGAGGTTATTGTTGAAAATGTGTTGTGTGTTCCCAGCCTGACTACAAACCTTCTATCAGTAAGCCAATTGATAAGGCAAGGCAACAAAGTGTCATTTACGAGAGATGGTTGTAAGATTCACAACAAGAAAAACATTTTAGTAGCTACTGCTTCACTTGTAAATGGAGTATACAAACTTAAAATACCTACCGCTTTGGTGGCAGCTGTGGTGGAATGTCCAGATATTTGGCACCGTAGATTGGGACATGCAAACAGCCATTACATTAATAATATGCAGAATGCTGTAGAAGGAGTTATTTTGGACAAGAAGGCAGATATTAGCAAAATGAATTGCGTCGTGTGCTGCGAAGGCAAACAAAGTCGATTGCCTTTTCCTCATGAAGGCAATAGAAGTACGGAGCTGTTAAATATAGTTCACTGTGATATCTGCGGGCCGATGGAAAGTGACTCGCTCGGAGGATCAAGGTACTTTCTTCTTTTTGTTGACGACTTCAGCCGCATGGTTTATGTTTATTTCTTAAAAAATAAGAGTGAGGCTTTTCAATATTTTAAGGAATATAAAGCGAAGGTTGAGAATCTAACATCCAAGAAAATTAAGATTCTTAGAAGTGATAATGGCAGAGAATTTTGCAATAATGATTTTGATAATTATTTAAAGAAAATGGGAATAATTCATCAAAAGTCAAATCCATATACACCTGAACAAAATGGGCTTTGTGAGCGTATGAATAGGACGATCATAGAAAAGGCCAGATGTCTTTTGTTTGAGGCTAAACTGGACAAGAGGTTTTGGGCAGAAGCAATTAACACTGCTGTTTATTTACAGAACCGCATTGTGAAAACCGGATTAAATAATCGCACCCCATATGAGTTATGGACAAACACTAAACCAAATCTTAGTCACATAAGAATATTTGGTAGTATCGTCATGAAGCACACTCCTAAAGAAAAAAGACTTAAGTGGGACAAGAAATCTGAAAAATGTATTCTGGTGGGTTATCCTGAAGATGTCAAAGGATACAGGGTGTATAACCCAACAACTCGGGTAATTACAACCAGTCGAGATGTTATCATCATAGAAGAACACAACTTGCATCAGGATACTGTAATTGAAGTTGAAAGTCTACATGACAAGCCAGAAGTCAGTCCAATAAGTCAGGATCCAGTGGGGAAGCCTATGGAGGATGAATATCAGTCAGATGATACTTTTGTTTCTACGGGAAGTGTTGACAATGATGAAACTTATATACCAAGCGATGAGTCTGTGGTTGGTGGTAACAACCTTGATATAGACATAAATCAAAAAGTTCAACCACAGAGACAGAGAAGAAAGCCTGATAGGTTTGGTTTAATGTGCATTAATAACAAACCACTTGATTTTGAAGACCTGACACTTGAGCATGCACTAAAAGGACCCGAGAAGGAGCATTGGGAGCAAGCTGTCAAAGACGAATTGCAAAGCTTTGAAGACAATGATGCATGGCAGATTGTAGATACTCCGAGTGATGGGACTATAGTAAAGTGCAAGTGGGTTCTGAAAAAGAAAAATGACAATTACAATAAAGTGCAATATAGGGCAAGACTGGTAGCCAAAGGTTGTACACAAAAATATGGTGTGGACTATGAGGAGACATTTTCTCCAGTAGTAAGACATAGTACGTTAAGATTATTGTTTTCACTTTCTGTGCAATTAAATTTAGATGTTGTTCATCTCGATGTCAAGACTGCATTTTTGAATGGGGACTTGGATGAGACTATATACATGCAAAAGCCAGCAGGTTTAGGTTGTTCAGATGACAACAAAGTCCTCAAATTAAAAAAGGCTATATATGGTCTCAAGCAAGCCTCTCGTGCTTGGCATAAAAAAGTAGATAATTGTATGTTAGCAGATAGCTATAAAAAATCTAAATTGGAACCTTGTTTATATACAAAGATTGTTGGTAATAATAGAACCATTGTAACATTGTATGTCGATGATTTTTTTGTATTTACAAATGATGACAGCGAATTGAAGCATCTAAAACAAATGTTAAGTAGCAATTTTAAAATTAAAGATTTGGGATGTGTTAAACAATGCCTTGGTATGTCTGTTAACTTTGATAAAAATCATAATACTGTTACATTGAGTCAAGAAAGTTATATTGATCAATTATTATGTAAATTTAACATGTCAGAATGTAAGACAGCAGATACTCCAATAGAGGCAAAGTTAACTGTTAAGAAGGTAGAAAATTCAAATAGTCAGAATCCATATCAACAACTTTTAGGTAGTTTAATGTATTTAGCTGTGCTTACCAGACCTGACATAGCTTATTCTGTAAGCTATCTCAGTCAATTTAATAATAGTCATAGTGATGAACATTTCATGTATGCTAAGAGAATACTGAGGTATTTAAAGAAAACTAAGAATATAGGTTTGAAATATTGTAAAAGTAAAAATATTAATATTGAAGGTTATGTTGATGCCGACTGGGCAAATGATTCTTATGATAGAAAATCATACACTGGTTTTTGTTTTTTGTTGTCTGGATCTGTTATATCTTGGAGTTGTAGTAAACAAAAATGCATAGCTCTTTCTAGTACAGAGGCAGAGTATGTAGCTATTTCAGAAGCTTGCAAAGAAGCAGTATATATAAGAAATTTACAATTTGAAATTACTGAAAAAGGTTATCAGATTACTTTATATAATGATAACCAGAGTGCTCATAAATTGTTGTTGAATCCTGTATTTCATAACAGAACTAAACATATTGATGTCAAGTATCATTATTGCAGAGAAATGATAAGTAATAAAGTTGTTTCAGTAAAATATTTATGTACTGAAGATATGCCTGTAGATTTGTTAACCAAAGGGGTAAACTCGGGGAAACATTTTAGATTTATGAACATTCTTGGTGTTGTTAAGGTGTAGTTGTTTATTATTAAAATTAGTTATTTGGGTTAATGATATTTTGAGTGGGGATGTTAAATTTATCAAAATATCTGTGGTTCTTAGGTTAAGTAACGCCATCTGTCTCATCCGGTTGTGAACATAACTGACGGTTCAATAAAGTCTTCCGCTTCCATTTTCAATGCGAAACACGTCGTTTTATTTTAAGGAGCTACTCCTCATCGACATGGTCATAAGCCAGCAGGTTCGTCGATCCCGCAAGGATCTGTCGACAAGCTGGATAGACTACAAGAAGGCATACGACTCTGTGCCACATACATGGCTCCTGAGGGTGCTGGAGTTGTACAAAATAGATGCAACTCTATGCACCTTCCTTGAATCATGTATGGGGCAATGGAAGACAGTCCTTCGATATCCAGGATGTCGACCGATTCAGGGGGATGATGAGCCTGTATGGATTAAGCGGGGAATATTTCAGGGCGACAGTTTGAGCCCACTTTGGTTCTGCTTAGCCCTGAATCCTCTAAGTACACTGCTGGAGGATTCAGGACTAGGCTATTGGTTGAGAAGAGGTGGTCAGGTCATATCTCACCTCCTTTACATGGATGATCTGAAACTCTTTACCCCCAATAAATTCCAACTGACGGAGCTACTGAAGGTAACTGAAACCTTCAGTAACTCCATCAGGATGGAATTTGGTGTGGAAAAATGTGCAGTCATGCATGTAAAGCAAGGGGAGATTATGGAATCCGAGGGAATTCAACTCTCTGATTCCATACACCTTAGACACCTCTCCTCGACCGAAACTTACAAGTATTTGGGTATGTCGGAAGCGTTGGGCATCAACAGTACTGACATGAAGCAACTGCTGAAGGAGCGTTTCTTTGGCCGCCTGAAAAAGGTATTAAATAGCCTTTTGTCGGGCGGAAATAAGGTGCGTGCCTTCAATAGTTGGGTCATGCCGGTTTTGATGTACTCTTTCGGCATACTCAAATGGACTCAGACCGAGCTCGACGCCCTCGATAGGAGGGTCCGGACACTATTGACCGCAAACCGGATGCATCACCCACGATCATCGGTGATGAGACTGTACATCTCGCGGAAGTGTGGGGGTCGAGGCTTTTTAAATGCCAAGACTCTTCACAACCGCGAGGTGTGCAACCTCAGAGAATACTTTTTAAATGCTGAAGTGGGTATGACTCACCCCGTTGTCCATGGCTAAAGAGAACTGGCGCAAGCCTGTAATACTATCGACTGATGAACGCAAAGAGGTATGGCAAAGCAAGGAGCTACACGGGCGCTTCTATCGGGCTCTCCATGGGCCCGATGTAGATTTCCCAGCGTCCGTATCCTGGCTACGTTTCGGTGACCTTTTCGGGGAAACTGAAGGTTTTGTCTGTGCAATTATGGACGAAGTTATCCTGACGAATAACTACCGGAGACATATAATGAAGGACGGGACGGTTGACGTGTGTCGGGCATGCCACCGTCCTGGTGAATCCATCAGACATATTATCTCTGGTTGTTCTCGCCTGGCTAACGGCGAGTACTTACACAGACATAACCAAGTGGCCAGGATTATTCACCAGCAACTTGCTTTGGAAATACAATCTGGTGGATTCTGAGGTACCGTATTACAAGTATGTGCCCGACCCAGTTCTCGAAAATGACCATGTCACGTTGTACTGGGATCGGTCTATCATCACTGATAGGACTATTGTTGCCAATAAGCCGGATATAGTGGTGATGGACCGATTAGCGCGCCGCACAATGATAATCGATGTCACCATCCCACATGACGAGAACCTCGTGAAAGCTGAGAAAGAGAAACAAATCAAGTATCTCGACTTAGCACACGAGGTTGTCGACATGTGGGATGTGGACTCGGCGATCATTGTGCCGATTGTCGTTACGGCCAACGGCCTGATGGCCAATAGCCTCGATGAACATCTATCGAGGCTGTCATTACACGGTTGGATCAAGGGTCTGATACAGAAGGCAGTACTTCTCGATACGGCTCGCATTGTGAGGAGATTCCTGTCTCTGAAGCCCTAACCACCGGTAGCTTGGACCCTGTTCCCGATACCGGTTGGCCTCTATTTTTTATATTTTTAAATGTTTTTAAGTTTTCTTTTTATTAATATTTAAAAATGTATAAAGTAAGAACGAGAATAAATAAAGGAAATAATAATAAAAATCGTTTATTTCTCACCACAAACCAAGTACAAAACAAGAAAGTATTATGTTAAATTGTAATTTACAAATTTGGTTGTGGATCGCTGGTGCCTGTGGTAGCACTAATTAATAAATGCCACACAAGGATAAGGATGATGCGCCACACAAGGACCGGGATGATGCGGCTCAAATACTAGAAACAGTTAATCGAAATATGGAAACAAATAATTATTTATCTGAGTATGATAGGGAACGCAATCTAAATAGAGGTAGGGCAGACTTTAGAAATATAAATGTACACTCTGAAAATTTTAGGGAATTTCCTGTTTTAACTTACAGCGTCTTAATATTAATTGCCTGTGGCACATATCAATTAAAACAAGTTCGCTCCTATTATGGTGAGCATCTACCGTATAGAAGTATGCAATGACCATAGGAGCAGCATTATGAAAGGAATGAACTTAAGTCCTAACGGCTCTTGTCTGCTGTTGTCTTTATTTAGGGCTAGAATCGCAAGTTGTCACATCAGTCGTAAAGTATATTTCATATACATTTTAATTAATGGCAATGACGCTGGTAGAAGTGCAATTAAAAAGTATTATTGCAATTGTATTGTCGGCCGTCGAACGGTAGGATGCTGTGCCCATATTATGACAGTAATATGGTATTTGGGTTGGGCACAGCATCAGACCAATGTTTTCCCTCCTGTTTAATTTCTGGATGATATACTGATTGTTTATGATGCAAATGGTGTATAAGATCATTATATACCTTACAGATCTAAAAAAAAACTGGATAATGTATGTTTGTATTATAGTAAAATGATTGTTAAAAAACTGTATTTGTGAAATAAAAACCATTTAATATCTTAACAAGCCGGACTTTTTTTTAACCAATTCCTTTACAATTGAATTTTTTAAATAGCATATTATCATTCCCATATGCTTTTATATGCGGACACCCAGGGCCAAAGTGTCTATGGACTGTGGGCATTCCCCTTTGTCACAAAGATAGATTATAGTCAGGAATAGCACATAGTATAATTTTTATCCCGAGAATATGTTCCCTTGGGATAATTTTCGACTTTCACGCGGGCGAAGCCGCTGGCAGAAGCTAGGATTACGATTAAAAAAAAATAGGGGTCGGCGAAAACTATGGTATGAGTTCTGTTATAGAAAATATGTTAATGAGATATATTTCAGTTGATTAACAAGATTAAAAAAAATGGTTATTACAAACTTATTAAATTAATTACATTAGAAAAACTTGACACTATAAAAAATAGTAATTAAGTATGTTAATAAATTAAAAAAAAAAACAAAAACACCTGAGTCTGACCTGGGGAATCGAACTCAGGACCTCACATTCAAAAATAAATCACCTGGAGCTCGGCACTTTTAAATTAAAAAGTGCTACAAAAGTAACCATATTGCGATGTAAAATTGTATTTTTAAAATTAGTCGGTGTTTATCCGTTTGACATTTGTTTGTTTACCTTTTACTTTTTGCTTCTGAAGTTTCGTTTTCAAATAAGGACTTGATTATTATTACACTGAAGACCTTGGCTTTAGTTTACGGACTCCATGCTAACTATCAACTACGACTTTTGCTATTGTTTTTCGGACGCAGATAGGCAAATATGTCGCTATCGGATTATTCGGTGTTGAGTTATCCAGCTAGGAGGAAGACAAAACGGCGCGCCATCACGCGTTTATCGGACGCGTTTGAAATCCCTGTAGCACTACAATGAACAGCAGTTCAGGGGTCGGTACAGAATTTCTAAATCGACTCTATATTATCTCATGGGTCTATTGGAGCAGCATTAAATAAGACCCATGACCCATCCCATCGCATCTACCAGTGCCGTGGAACAAGTGTTGCTGGCCATGAATTTTAAACTTTTGGTGGTTTTCAAATAACCGTTGCAATCCATATCCGGGTGCATAAAACAACATTATGCCGTATAATTAAGAGGGTTTCAAAAGAAATTGCAAAATTGAGACCAATATTTGTGAAGATGCCAGAGAGGGTCATGGAACAGGCTACGAGCAGTTTTATGCCATCAGAGGATTTCCCAGAGGAGTTCGTGGCTAAATAATAACAGCCGCACGGGTCGATCTTCAAGGTTAAGCAACGCTTGACGAGGTCGGTCCGTGGATGGGTGACCATTTCAACATAACGAGTTTCCTCCGTGCCTCGGAAAGCACGTTAAGCCGTTGGACATTTGACGATATTTGACAGTCGTTACGAGTAGTCAGAAGCTTCAGATCTGACAGCAGTCTTGCCAAAGGGTCTTGTTATTACTCCATTACTGGGTTGAGGAGGTCAGATAGGCAGTTGCTCCATGTAAAACACTGGTACTCTGAATAATGTAATAAAGCTGAATCCGGTTGGACTGGAAGCCGACCCCAATAACAATTGGGAAAAGGCTAGGAAGATTGATTGAGAGGATTTTGGAGTAATTGACTGTGTTAGTATTGAAAGTACGTGTGACGTCATTTAATCATGAACTTTCACTTTGTAAGCACAATGTTTTGCTACAAAATACAAACTGTCATATTTATTAAGCATCTACCGACAAATGTCTAAGTACCTACCTAAAATATTATTGTGTTGTCCTAAATACCTACAATTGTTAGAGTACCCACCTAAGTAAATATTGTTGTGTGTACGGGAAATAACTCTAAACTGTAACCATAGTGATGATATTCCAACAAAATATTACGTAATTTATAATGATCATTGTGATGTATCCTGGATTTTATATTGCCATTTTAGTATTATAAGTCCTTTGAGACAATTAGTACAAGACTGTCAGTTAGTATCAATATTCATTCACATAATTCCCGCACGGAACAAATATTTGTATGACCTGCAGATAGTTGTTCCGGCTCTGGGTGTTGTGTATGTGAGTTTATATGTTTGTAAACGCACCCACGATACATGAAGAAATTCATAGTGTGGGGCAAAGTTTAAAAAAAAAAAAACATTATATTTGAGTAACTTAAACCGTTTACGCAGCGCACGCAACAAAAGCTCTCAAAAAGGAATATTTTTGCCCGTTTTTGCAACATTTTTCATTTATGCTCGGCTCCTATTGGTTGTAGCGTGATGTTATATAGCCTATAACCTTCCTCGATAAATGGACTATCCAACAAAAAAGCTCTCAGAATTTTTCAGTTCCAACTAGTAGTTCCTGAGATTAGCGCGTTCAAACAAACAAACAAACTCTTCAGCTTTTAATATTATACAATATAAAATATATAGTATAGATAGATTTTTTATAAAAAAATATTTAGCTGGAGATACGAGAGCTGGACATATACCATCCTGTATGAAAGTTTAGAGTGCAATAAGAACTTGGGCACGTGGAGAGGTAAGTGAAATCAAATCAAATATATTTATTTGCTAGAATATGGTACATAAGGTTTTACAATAAATTTATTTCAGCATATCTTGCCACAACATGGCGTGCAAATGTATTGACAATCAGTGATGTCACTTAATCTAACTTACACATTACAGACTCTATTGACTTGTCTTCCAAATAGTCCTCATTGCTATAGTATCTTTTAAATAATAATAGTTTGAAAAGTATGTTTTTAAACATGGTCAGCGGTAAGTCTTGAAAACTATTAGGAAAATGATTGTAAATAATAATAGACATGCAGTATACATTTTTATAAATAATTCTAGTTTTATTGATGGCATCCGAAGTCTATCTTTATGCCGTGTTCTGCTATTTGGCCTGTCAGTGTTAGTTTCAAATAAATTGTATTTTATCTTTACAAACGTACATATTTCAAAACTATATAAACATGTCAAGAGTACTCATGAAACTTTATTTGTCTAAACTATTCTAAATAGTTTCGACAAATAAAGTTTCATGAGTTTTGTATACATCCCTTTCTTTTTAATTGTAACATTTTGTTGTTGTTTGACTGTTGCATGAATGATATGATAAAACATGCCGCGAAAATATATGAGAAAATCTGATAGAAGTAGATATGATAATGATAAATTAAGTGGGGCTGTTAATGCAGTAAAAAATGGAACAATATCTGCATACGCCGCATCAAAACTTTATAATATACCAAGAACAACAATTGTTAACCGTGTATACGACCGCAAAGGTTTAAAATCCAAAACTTTAGGCAGGTGTACTGCATTGCCCACGGATGTGGAAGAAACGCTTGCAGAAAATCTCCACGTAATGGAAAAATCAGGGTTTGGGTTAATGCGCAAGGAAGTAATTGAATTGGTTGGCCAATACGATACTCCGTTTAAAGATGGTATTCCTGGAGAGGACTGGTTTATTGCTTTTAAAAATAGACATGGCCTTTCCGTTAAAAAACCCCAGGCTGTTGAACATGCGCGTAAAACTGCATGCAGAACTTTCGTGATCTACAGTTACTTTGATTTATTAAAGAAAACTATTAATGAACTGGGCTTACGTGATAAACCATCACATATTTGGAATCTCGACGAAACCAGCTTCAGCAAGGACGCGAATAAATCAAATATTGTCGGTCGTCGAGGCTATACGTCTACAACAACCATCGCCTCTCCAGGGAAAACTAATACAACTGTGCTTTTAGCATGCAATGCCGCTGGTGACAAAGCTCCGCCGCTAATTATATACACAGGAAAAAATATCTGGAACGAATGGGTTTCTAAAGATGGGTTTCCTTGAACCGTTTATGCTGCGACTGAAAAAGGTTGGATGGAGACGACAGTATTCGAAAAATTTTTCGAGAAAGTTTTTTGCCAACCGTTGAAAATAAACGACCTATTCTCTTGCTTTATAATGGTCATTCTACTCATGTGGGAATTAATATTATACAAAAGGCACGAGAAAACCACATAACGATATAATAATATCGATCAATGATTGTTACCTTCTTCAAGACGACTTAAATAGATTGTCTAATTACTGTACCAAAAATAACCTAAAATTAAGCATTTCTAAATGTAAATACATACATTTTACTAAAAACAAAAAGATATTTGATTACAATTATTGTCTCTGTGATGAACTCTTACTTAAAGATACTCAAATTTGTGACCTGGGTATACTATTGGATAGCAAACTTCACCTAAATCTACACATTGATAAGATAATAGCTAAAGCTTACCAAATGTACAATTTAGTCATTAGGTCATCATCCGACTTCAAGCGCCCAGTCACATACCTATATCTTTTCAATTCTTTAATACGACCACAAATAGAGTATGCGTGTATGATATGGGACCCTTACTACGCGAAATATGACCAAGCATTGGAAAGAATCCAGCGCAAGTTTCTGAAAAAAATTGCAGTTTAAATGTCATTTGGGACGGCTGCCATATGAGGAATCACTGCATAAGTTTAAATTACTTACACTACACTCAAGGCGTCTGTTACTACAGGCCATGATGCTCCGTGGACTTATACACAACAAATTCGATTGCGCTGAACTTGTGAATAGTATATTTTATGTTGTACCTATACTCCATTTACTATAGCATTAGACAGAAGTTAAAAAAGGCTCTTTTAGGTGCACACTTTGTAATAAAAATACAACTAACACTATTACAGTCAAGATTGATGTGTAGTTAAATATAATCAATTTAAATAACAGTTGTCACACTTAATTGCACTTATTTAACATATCTACCTTCTGAAATTACAAGGCCTTCATTTAATATTATTTAGTTTTTACATAAAATAATGTCGTGTCAATGTTTAAAACCTAAAAGAAGCAGGGGCGGACAGTACCGGAAACGTTTTTCATGTCACTATAACTCGACCAAATCTAAAATGTTACCTATTCCCGTAATAAGTTGTGGCATCACGTGTTTTTTAATTTTGTCGGATTATGATGTCATCTTTCCGTCAAATTGCATAAATATAATCTGCAGTTGTCAATTGTCATTCGCTTGTGGATACTTGTGAATGCTACGCCTTTTCTCGTTGTTATTGCTGAATTTTCGTGGTTTAGTTGTTATTTGTTTCTGTTGTTATTGTTTTGTTATCGTTATGAGTGTTAGTTATGTGTTGTTCGTACAAAGCGGTACGTTTTGTTGAATTATGGACAGGGACGATCCTGCTGCAGGCCCGAGTGGCTTGCAAGCGCAACATATACTCTCTGAAACTACTGGTAACGCTGATCAGTGTCAACAGCGTAAAAACGTGGCCCCAACGTTGATCACGACGTTAAAATATTGTCTCCCAAGAAAAAGAGAACAAAGCAAACAACGCTTCGTGCTGCAGAAAAAAAAAACATTCATAAATATTTATAAACATTTTAAGGGGTCCAGGCTTATAGGACGGACGCAGTTAATTAACAAAACTGCAGAAATTGCAGGTAAGGATCATAAAATTATTACCATAATAAATAAACGTATTTGAAAGTAACATGATTTGTGAGGTAACAACATACATTATTAATCTTATTTTATAGGCATATCTCGTGCAACAGTCTATAATGTACTGAAAGAGTACAATACAGAAGGTCGCCTGCAAACACCCCCTCCTGGCCAACGGAAATACTCAAAATCTAACGATTATGATGATATAACGTTAAGTGGAATACTCATACGGAGAAAAAATCATTCTTTTTTCTTTGATAATGAGTTACCAACGTTGGACAAGATTCTGGAAACTGTAAATAGTGATGAGTCTCTACCCGATTTTAAAAGAAGCACTTTTACAACATCATCAAGAAAAAAATTAAATTTACTTACATTAAAAGAAGCAGAAAAAGTGCCCTAATTGATAAACAAGAGATTGTATTATGGAGGGTGAAATATCTCCATGAAATCAAGAGATTAAGGAACGAAGGAAAAAAAAAAATATTTAGATGAGACTTGGCTAAATGAAGGTACAGTGCTGCTAATATTTATAGTCTGAAAGAAGGTTACATAACTTGGTAAGCTATGTAAAGCCTCCTTTATGCAAAACAATACAGTGAAGTATTAATAGTTCAACATAAGTCGATATAATGTTGTATTTACATCTATAATTTTAATTATACATACAGGACACACGAAATGCAAGGTATGGCAAGATAATACTATTAAGTCAAAACAAGCACACCGGACAGGTTTATCATCTGGTTTAAAGAACCCAACTGGAAAAGGAAGACGGCTTATTATTGACCATATTGGTAAAACTTGATTTAAATGTATTTCTTTTGATAATTTCAAAAGAAATACATTTAAATCAAGAATTCATCAACGAGTGATCATTTTACTAATGATTTGGTAATGTGACATTACCAAATCATTAATAAAATGATGACTCCGTTCTCTGTCACTGAAATCTGGTTAAGTCTTAATGCCTCCCCTCGGAGAAAGATATTTATGGTTGTAGATTAACCTGTTCAAGGACAGTAATGATGCAGTTAATTTCGGTTGCTACTTAAAGGTTAAAATCTATTTCCAGCGATCAAGTAATCTACGCCACCGGTACACAATTATTGATTTACTTTTATTTCATTTCAACAGGATTAACGGATGGGTTTTTAATGGATGGTGAATTAATATTTGAAGCCAAAAAGGGTGATGGAGACTACCATTCTGAAATGGATGCACACAATTTTGAAAAGTGGTTCAAATTAATATTGTCAAAAATCGAGAGTTGTGCAGTTATTGTTATGGATAATGCACCATATCATTCGAGGAAATTGGAGAAGCTACCAACTACAGCCACACGAAAGGCAGATATTCAGTAGTGGCTAAAAAAACAAAAATATTCCTTTTAAGGAAAAAGACCTCATCATCATAAATCTCATCTCACACCTCTGTCTCAGGAAAATGTTTTCTTAGTTGGTATTTAGCTTGTGAAAGTGTATTTTTGTTAATTCTCTGTCATTCTAAATTATTATAGTTAAAATTATGACTTTTGTTACCACCCATGTCAATTAATTATTATCATTTGTGATGACTGATGGTAGCAGTGACTAAATTGTTAAGTGGTGTTTTGTGTTGTATTTATTTGGTTGATTGAAAACATGGACATATTGTGATAAAGTTGTTTTTAATAAACTGATTGTTACTATTTTTTTTTCATTTCATGTACCTATCCAAGAATCGTGACGAGTAGATAGATAGAATACGCTTTATTGTATGCCATACATTGTGACTTACAAAAAAAACATATACATTATTTATTAAAATTGTTTGAACTTGACTTGAAAATAAAAGGTTTCGTACTCCTGCTTCTGCTAGCCTCTTTTGTCTAATGTTATAATAAATGGAGTATAGAACTGTAATACGCCGAGAGGCGCGCGCTTACCCGCTCTTTGCTACGACCACCAATCGTACAAATGCGGGAGAACGGGCGCCTCTCCATAGATTAGTCAAAGCATACAACAAACATTTTGTAACAATAGACATATTTGCTTTATCTCAAACTGTATTTAGGAAAGAATTAGTTAAAATATTAAAAACCTAATAATTTAGTATGTACTTCATATTACCCCAATTTAACTTGTATCATGCTGTACGCAATTATAATAATACTATTAGTAATATGTGGAAACGTTGTGGATTGTACGTTTACTTATTTTGTAGTATACTTAGATGTAAGACTTAATGTACAATTGTTTGTTTTCCCAAATAAAAAATAATAATAAAAATAACGATTTTAAAAAGCCCACCTCATACGAGTCATCTATTGCAACCTCTGGATCTAGCGGTAAATAAATCGTTCAAAGACAAATGGGACATAGCGTTGGTCAAATGGCAAAGACTGAATGTCGGCAAGGTTTTACCCAAAAAAGAGTTTTCAACGATTCTTGGCCAAGTGTCTACTCAGAAAGATCCCCAAGTATGTAAAGCAGGCTTCCGGAAAGGAAGGATATACCCAATAAATAAAAATGTCATCGCTGAAGAGAAGTTTGATCCTGTTCAGTTAGCTGAGTGGAAAAATGCGAAACAGCTAGAAAAATCATAAAATCAGTTGTTTGTTAAACAAGTATCCCCCATAAATTTGAGTGAAATCGCACTGACTGTTGTAAATGAAATATACATAATACAGCAGGAAATTCCTCAGTGTAATTTTATAGAAACGTCATCAAAGTACGTTTTACACAGCGAAGAAAAAGCTGCTCCATTGCTAAATATTGAAAATGTTCAACAGCGTCCTAAAGTCCAAATTCTTGACAATCAGCGTGTATTTACCAATGTCACATTTGAAGAGTTGCTTCTGAAAATGATTAAACCTGGAAAACCTTCTTTGACAACAAAAAAACAAAAATAGCAACAGGCGCAGAGGTCATCACTCTTGATCTTGTGTACGAAAGATATCAAACAAAGGAAGCAGAAAGAAAAGAAAAGTTGAAAAAGCATGAAGAAAAGAAAGCAAGTAAGAAAAAAAGAAACCAACGGAAAAAAGAGCGAGCACAAATAATAAGACAGCAGAAAAAAAGAACGAGGAGGAAAGGTGTGAGAACTGAGGTAATTATAAGCAGACTGATATACAGGTTTCTGGAGTGGATATGTCATTACCAGGTCCATCAGATATTAACAAAAAGAGGAAAAAGTGAAGTAAAAGTGTGTCAAAAAAGAGTAAAACCATAAATTATACAAAAAAAACAATTCGACGAAACAAAAAACTCAGAAAAATATCGTCATCCTCATCTACCAGCATATCTGATTGCATGAGCGTGCATGAGGATTCTGATATTGTAGATTTGACCGATGATGAATATGATATAACAGATCTAAACACCGAGTTTTTACAAATTTATGAACCCTGTAATGAACATGAGGATGAAATCTTTAGCATAGATAAGAAAAGCAATGTGGTGAAGAAAGTTGGTGATAATTTGGACAAACAAAGCAAGGAGACAGTGAATTTTACTGAGAAATCACATGAAACTAATATGGTAGCAGGTGAATTTAACGGCGAATGGGATGGGCTGACAGAAGTGGAAAACGAGTTTCTAAAAATTTATGAACCCTGTAATGAACATGAGGATGAAATCTTTAGCATAGATAAGAAAAGCAATGTGGTGAAGAAAGTTGGTGAGAATTTGGACAAACAAAGCAAGGAGACAGTGAATTTTACTGAGAAATTACATGAAACTAATATGGTAGCAGGGGAATTTAACGGCGAATGGGATGGGCTGACAGAAGTGGAAAAGGAAAAGTATTGTGCATTGAATGACCAAGCAGTTACTGAGGGGAACATGAAGTCGGTGGAATATCGGATGAGAGAAACGATGTGGTGGAAAAAGTTTGTGATAGTTTGGATGAGAGATATCAAGCGGCACAGGAAGTTGGTGAGAGATCGCATCAAAGGAACAATAAGACAAAAGAAGGTAATGACAAATGGGATGTGAAGAAAAATATACAAGAGACGGAGAATTATAAAATAAATGACAATGTCTTGATTCGATACTTTATCAGGCAAAGGTGGGTGGGTGGTCGGTGGGTGGTGTATTATGTAGGTTACATAGAAAATATACTTTCTGGAAGCGATACTACTGATACTAGTTATGATATAAACTTTTACAAAACGTACAAAAAGCCACTGAAATTCAAACACGCTAAACAAGTGGATCGTGATACTGTTTTAGAATACTCTATAGTCAAGAAAGTTCAACTGTCTCAAAATCCTAGAAACTCCAAAGAATTTCTTTTGGATAAAGATCATTTTATATTTAAGAAAAATATTCTTGAATATAAAATGAGGCGCTGTACGCAAATTTAATTGATTCAAGTGCCTTGCTTCAGAAATAATTTCACATATTGTATAATAGTTTTGGTGTTTTTTTAGAAGAATTAAAATACTGATTCGCAATGTTGATCTCGTCTAACTAGGGAAAACTAGTTCAGGAGAGACTGTTTATTATTAGGTACTGCTTGTATGATTAAAAAAATAAATTATTACTTGAGTTAGGTTGTGGGCGGAGGCGAAAGGCTTTTTAAAAAGGAACGATAGGTGTGTTCCGCTTGAAGAGCAGCTCAAGACTAACTTTATTTAATAATCAAATCTTAGAAGTACATAAACAAAGGGTTATTATAATCTTAATGCTTCCTGTTATCGCAGTACCAGGCAGTTACTCGTAATGTAATCTTATTACCTAATTACAATGAAGGCTATTGTTTAGTAGCCTTGTTACACTTATATAACTCCTCCCCCCTTAAGATGGAGGCGCGCCGAAGGCTGCGACTGAAGTTGGAGTGGAACAGCTTCAGGTTGTTGCTGTACTGAGGTTTGCGCCGACCTGGGTATCCACCAGAGTTTGTAGACTGCTACTCCAATTCCTGTTGCTAGTACTATGATGTACAGGGATATTGATGACCAGCTGGGTGTACTTGATATGGTTACTGGATCTATTATTGAAGACTCAACCTCTTCTGATTGCTGCATGGCTTTCTTCAAATTATCTAGCTCTATGTCTTCTAGCTTTATCTTGATAGGTAGGACTTTTGGTGTCACATGCGCGCGTGGTAGTGGTATGGTTTCCTTGATGTTGATGTATCTCTGATGCGTTGTCAGTGTTCTGTCCATAACTTGTACCTTGCAGTTATTGTCCGTTGTAATCAGGAAAACACCTTTGTTGCGTTGGTATTGTACGTCATTGCCGCAGACGGTTTTGATAACTTCTTCCTGCTTCATTATGACTATCCAGCTGTTGTCCTTGATCTGCTGAATGATGTTATTCTCGAACGTTGCAGTTGCATAAGTGCAGTTGTGTGGTTCTTGATGTTGGATTAGTTGTGCTATGCAGTCATTTGAATGTAGTAAAGTGGTCCATTCTAGGTGTTTGCAGATGACTTCATCTTCTGCTATGCTGGTGCATGACTCGTGGGGGTAGGCGAACTCATTATTTCCCAAGATAAGGAAAGGATTTTTAGGTATAAGGATTGTGTTGTTATCATTAGGAATGGAATATAGGTGTAGAAGGTTATAGGGTTGTTCTGCAACTATTGGTATGTCTAGTATGAAGTTAATCGTTTGATTGGTACTGTATGCCTTTACTGTGATAGCTTTCTCCCATAATTGAATGTTACTTAGGTTTGGGTCGAAAGCTAACTGTCCACTGATTTCATTCTGGATGCTATTTAGTTCCTCTATTAGGTATGAGGGGTCAATTATGCTAGGGTGCATTTTTTCGAGATGTGCGAATGTTAATGCGTTTTCTAGCGTATCCAATCTGTCGTAAAGCTGTTGAAGCGAGTTCTCAATGTTATTAAAGATGTTCGTTGTTAAGTAGCTTGTTTCGAATTCAGATTCTTTAGTTGAGTATCTATCTATTGCTCTATATATTTCTATTTGGTTATGCTTAATGTTCCTTAGATTATTTTCATATTCTTTCATAAATTCTTGCATAATACTTATCGTCTTTTTCTGATTGACTCTGTTATTGTTGAGTGATGATTGGATTGATTTGATTTCGTTCTCAAATTTCGTAGCGTCGTTCTGGTCTAAGTTACCGGTGATGGCTTTTACTACAGTGCATAAGCCATCTATAAGGCCACGTCTATATCTATATTTTAATCTAAAGCCTATGGTTTCTAAACCTAAATAAAGTAGCTTACTTTCTATCGTATCTATGCGGTAATCTATTTGTTTAGTAATAGCCGTGATGTCTGCGGAGCTATTTTGTTTTAGCTTAAATGTGTAATAGTTACTGCAAATATCTATGAAAACTTCTTTTAGTATTGTTTACTTGTTTTTGTTGCGAATTTTTGTCTTTTATGTTTATTCGTTGAAAGTTTAGGAAACAACTGTTTTTTAAGTTTATGGTTTTATTGGATGAGTTTATTACTGTCATCAGTCCGTTTCCGTTTTTTACTGTAACCAATGCCGGTGGGAATATTAATCCGCTTTCCGTTGTTTTCTTTTCTGAAAAATATTCTCCTTCTTTATAGTTACATAATAGATTTATTACCTGTTCGCATTTAGGTCCTATTTTACTGTGTGATTTTATGTCGTCTCTAATTGGTATTACCGCTTTGTCTGTACGAAGTACCATATTTATAATATCTATTTTGCATTTAAGTGGGACTAGTAAATCTAAACCTAGTAGTCCTACGAAGTCTGAGTCCAAGTCAAAAATTAGGAATTTGTGAGTTATGTCCTCATTGAATAATTTTTCTGGAAGTTTAATATATGCTACCTGCTTATGTTTGGAGGTTGCGTGAGCTGTTTTAATGAAATGTGTTTCGTTTTTTATAGATATGTCGATATCTTTTGAGTTTTGTAAAATTCGCGGGTTGATGAGAGATTGTGAGGCACCTGTATCTAATAAGGATCTGCCACCTAATTCGCTAATGTAAATATATGGAAGGCGGTTGTAGTTTTGGATGTTATTCATAAGAACTATATTGCGAGTTGATTTTCTATGTCCGTCAGAAAATTTTCATCCTCTACTACCTCGGAGACTTCCTCCGTTTCCTGTTCCGATGTTTCGTCATTTTCCTCACCTTCATCGACTTCGTTTTGAAAATGTATTTTTTTTTATTGTTCCATACTGTTAGGAGTTTTATTTTGGAACTTCTTTTGGAATGGACCCGGTTTGTTCGGTTTATTGTTTAGGTTAGCCGTTTTATACACGTTTGGTTTATTTTGATCATTGCGCCTAGCCCTAAGTTTAATTTCTTTTTGTTTGGCTACTGTAATGGCCTGGTCTAGGTTTTCTACATGTTTAAGTTTAATTAAAATGGCTGTAATAGGGTTTAGTTTATCTAAAAATGTCTCCAGAGCCATTTGCTCGTAATAGTCACGTTTTTCAGGGTTTGCTGAAATAAGCGTACACATTAAGGATCTAATTTTGTCACCGAATGCATCTATGGTGTTACTTTCTCTTTTTATTAACATTAGTTCCTGAACTAACTGAATTTCGGTTCTGAATTCTCCAAATTTTTTTTGAAGAACACCTTTAATATCTTCCCATGTTTTGGTGCCTGGGTTTTCTGACAGCGCTTCGACAGCCTTACCTGTCAGTTTGTTTCGAATAAGACACGCTATACATCCGTCGTCTTTGTTAGTAATTAATTTTAGGGCATTTTCTACACCTTCTATATAGAATGCTAACGTTCTCTTGTTCCCATCGTAGCAGGGTAACAGTTTCGAAAACGTGGAGTAATCAGTGGGAATTGGTTTTTCCTCAGTAATAGGTTTTTCATCTAGTACTTTCTTATCATTAGCCATGTTTATCTAAGTGAGTCAGATAGCATCAAAGGATTGAAAAACAGCGAAAATAAATTGTATTATTAAATATACTGATACCTAGACACTAGAAACACGCAAAAGTTGCTTATAATTACTGTGTCAGGAATAGAATGGAGGGTGTCTCGGGAATAATCAGATTCAATGCTTACCCACGAGCATAGCCGATGAGAGGCTGTTCGATGATAGATGAGTCTTCTTCTTCTTCACGCTGCTGCTGCTGGATTTTCTGCTGCCTGCCGCTTCTGCTGGTTGCCCACGGTAGATTCTTTGTTCACGCCACGGAATCAAGGTTTACGGAAATCTTCCACTGGAACCGATAGAACGCGACGTACCGACTGCGCCAGTTAGGTTGTGGGCGGAGGCGAAAGGCTTTATAAAAAGGAACGATAGGTGTGTTCCGCTTGAAGAGCAGCTCAAGACTAACTTTATTTAATAATCAAATCTTAGAAGTAAAGACATAAACATAATGTATAATCTTAATGCTTCCTGTTATCGCAGTACCAGGAAGTTACTCGTAATGTAATCTTATTACCTAATTACAATGAAGGCTATTGTTTAGTAGCCTTGTTACACTTATATAACTCTTGTCGACTTCTTTTTAGTTTACCACCCCTGATCGAACCTGTATACTGTCCCTCTTACCCCGAATAGATTTATTCTTCTTTTTCATTCCAATTGATACCTTATTTCATCGCCATTAAAATCCAATATTGACCGAAGCAGTTCTACCTACAAATTCACGAACATTTTGCAACGAATATTTTAATTCAAACTCCAATCTTAAGAAATACAATGACTGTCCCTCTTACCCCATCTGAGGGGGAAGAGGAACGTTTATTTAATTTTGACATTTACGTCAATATCGTCGTAAGAACTGTTATTAGCGTAATGACATTTAGCCCACGGGAAGCTAATACATAAAGGCAAGTTTTGTGTATTTCAAAGACTTTAGCTGTCCTCCTAGCAGTCAAAATATTTTACTGAAAACAAAGTATGTCTTTCTTACCCCACCTGACCTTATCTAAGTACGGATGACACAAATATCCATGCTAAGCCAGCATTGCAGTGTTAAAGGTTAGTGTTTGTCTAATTCTTTTCAGGACATATATACAACGATCTATTTTTGTAAGAATTTTATCTATGTGTATTTTCCAATTGCAATTTGTATCGACCGTTATACCCAAGAATACATAAATATCGACAGTGGTCAAGTGATTATCTTTATAAAGAATGTCTAATTTATTTATGTGTGCATTGTATGTTTGAAATTGTATTGTTTGTTTTAGTCATATTTATTTTTAAGTTAATTTTTTTTCTATCCAATCGATTGCCTTATCTAGAGCTTGTACGATTTAATTCTCTAAGTTTTTAGTATCGTCACTCTTAATAATTATTGTAGTGTCATCAGCGAATAGTATGCAATCTTTGCATTTCGCCTCTGCAATGTTGTTGATGTAAACTAGAAAGATTTGTGGGGATAGGATACCTCCCTGTGGCTTGGCATAATTATTTTGTTTATATGCCTAATATACTACGTACAGGTTTTTTCCTTTTGACAAGTTTTTGTTATTTCCACATATGAATCGTATATGAACCCATGACACTATACAAACTTCCACTATTTCTGGGTATATCTTTTAATTCTAATTCAAGATGATGCAGGAGATATAAGTAGAATGAGTCAGCCAACAATATCACTTGTATGCAAGCAAGTTGCTTTGGCACTAGTAGCAAAAAGAGCTCATTAGATTAAAAAATGCCACAAAGTGACACAGAGCGGAACAATGTAATTGAAGGATTTTTTTCAATATGTGGATTTAGGCAAGTGTTTGAAGCTATTGACTGCACACATATTCGAATTCCAAAAGTCGGCGGAAATGTTGGACAGTACTATACAAACAGGAATAGATACAATTCAATAAATGTACAAGTAAGTTTTACGGTACCAAGCCCAACTGTGGCCACAATTAATTATGATATTATTCATTATTTACTCTTTTGGGTGCAAGCACTCTTATTAAGCCATGTCTTGATATAATTTGTACCAGGTTGTGGTAAATGCCAAATTATAGATATGGATATACGAGTAGTAGCACATTGGCGAGGCAACATCCATGACTCTAGAATATTTACGAATGCCGCTTGAAACTAAGATTTAAACGGTCAGAATTTAATAGAAGACTACTAGGAGATTCAGGTTATGACTGTACTCCTTATTTATTTTCTCCTGTCTTGAATCCAAATTCACAAAAATATGAATGATATAACTGGGCACACATAAGGACCCGTAACACTGTGGAACGATGTTTTGGAGTATAGAAACAAAGGTTTGATTTTTTAATGCGTGGCTTTTCTACAAAGTTAGTTAACACAAAGCTATATATTTGCCTTGGTAATTTTGCACAATATTGTTATGCAAGATCTATTTGAGGATGTGGATGCATAAAATGATGGGAAATATGATTGGGATCGTTATAACGACGGCAAATTTTAACGATCTAGTAACAGCAAAGGGAACTAGGGAAAAGTTTATTGAGTACTGTAGCACCGCCAAACGCCTGTACCTACGCGCCACACAACACTACTGTGTCGCGACATCACTCACGCACACGTTAGGCCGCCTCGCGTATATAAAGAGCCGACGCGGCGTCGAGCAGAGCTTCTGAGGATTGGAAACGACTATAGTGTTTCTTTAACATAATCAGTCACGGTTATTGACCCCGTCTGGGTAAAAACCACAACTTAGTGGTCCTCTGGTAGAAAACTTACGGTGTCAACGAAAATCAGAGGGGGTGTAGACCCTACGCACCTGCAAAGCTCCTTCAGAGCACGGCAGTCAGCTGGAGTCGGGAGCAGGGGACCTGGCCTTGGTGTCTAGCCTAGTCAACCCCTGACTCTGCTTTCAGCATTCACCTGGCACGGCTGGGTGTTTCTACACCTACGTGCCAAACAAAGCTACACATTCGACGGGTACCCATCTTCTGTGGGCCACCGAGTACCCCAGGGCCCCTGACCCAAACTAGGAATGGTTTCCTTTTTCTACGTTGTTCAACGATGCTTGGCCTCCATAATCATGAACATTGTTCATAGGTTTTAATAATTATAACATCTCTTTAAAATAAGGGTATGAATTTGTGAATTTTGTGACTGTTTGGTGTCGTGTAAGAAGTCTAGTACCTACAGTCAGTGGCACAAGAGCGTACGGGTCATAACTTCAATGTGAAGCATCGAGTGAAGAAAAGGGTGAAAATTTTGTATATAGGGGAGAAGGGTAAATAATGAAAATGATGATTCGAATATAATAACAATCGGATCATCATGTCGACCGTAGCGCTTAAACCAGTCCTCATAGCAAATCTTCAACCGTGGTAAGTCTGGCAGCTTATTTTCGCAAGCGGACAACTTAAGCTGCTGCTTGTTCATGCCAGCTGAATCTTGTTACCTTTGGCTATTTTAGAGCACATCGGCGCATCGACGCCGTTGAACCATAACTCAACGGTAATCTCGTGGTGCAAGTTGAACCCGTGGTACGAGGACTTTTCCAATACGAGGCCATCATCGTGACTGATGAATATGCTGCTAAATGTTGTTAGGACTACGCTTACAATACTTCAAACTCACCAGCGTCGAAAATCGCAAGCAGAGCGGACATGGTCACAATCACAAGCCTTGCGTTTTGTTTAATCAACTCGAAACCAGAACGCGCCTTTCTGAGGAAAATTACAGCATCCATCGTGGGGTTGCATCTCCCACTATAGATTTCTATTGCGTTGGGTCACCGAATATATCCCAATGTTACCCTCCCTCGCCTCCAACCTCCCCCCGTAAAGTGCGAAAGGGACAACTGCAGCTCAGGCTGATTTTATCTACAAAAACCTTGGCTAAAAGGCGTTTCGTATTCCGCCGTTTTCTTCTTCAAAACTCGCCTGATCTTAAAAATTCTTATATCAAAATTTAGAGGAAAAGTATATCTATGCTTCTATCATTTTCTTTTTTGTTAAAAACTTATCAATTTTGTCTGAAAGTCGTCTGAACATGGCAATAAATACGGGCATTTTTTTCGGGTTTTTGGATTGTCATATTTCTTTTAGTGATTATGTTTTCGAAAAAAGGAAATGACAGGGGCACGTATTAATTAGACCTTGATTTTATGGGAAAAAATCATTGCTCTGGACGCATTATCCACGAAGAAAACAGCGGAATGTTTTTGTATGGAGAAAGGCCCAATAGAGTACCCTCTTAACTATTTCAATTTTAAATGCATTAAGTGCAATCGTCATATTTTCTTTATTACGAGCTGTTGTACTAAATAATATTATTTTGGTTTTATCTGTGTTAATTATGAGTTTGTTACATTCAAACCAAGAATTAAAAACTTTCAACACCGTATTAACCTTAGCGGAAAGCTCCTGTATGTCATTGGCTTCAACTATTGCGTTGGTGTCATCTGCAAAAACTGTCAGTTGTGTGTCGGGAAAAATAGAATTAATGTAATTAATTAAATCATTTGTAAATAATATGAACAAAATAGGCCCCAAAATCGATCCTTGAGTTACGCCCGCTACTATATCCTGCATAGAAGATTTATTGCAATTGCTACTACTATTTGCTTGCATATTACTAATATCCACATACATTTTCCTGTTCCTTAAATATGATGAGAAAAGTTGTAAAGTTCCGCCTCTCACACCATAATGCTCCAATTTTGCAATGAGTAATTTGTTGTCTATTGTATCAAAGGCTGAGCTCAAATCAAGAAAAATACCAGCTACCCTATTTTTCCTATTCAATTTGCTAGTAATATCTTCCACCAATGTATATATAGCGTCCCCTGTTCCGACATTTGAAAGTAAGAAGAAACAAAGTTGAAAGGCTTTTAAGTGACAGGGCTATAATTACTAGCTAATCTTTAATTTCGAGTGCTCACAACAAGTTATCGTGGCTTCGCGATTCGATGCTGGATTGGCGATGAACAACATTGTGGGTTCGGAAACAAACTCCACCTATTATCAATTTCTTATTTAATTTGTTTCATTTATGATTTCTACAATATTTCTTACTTTAGAACGACTAATATTATTTTGCCTAAAACTTATCTTGTAAACATGTGGGTAAACATAAAAACTTTTTTTCCAAAGATGAGTAGATTTGAAGTTAAATATGTATACTTCGTGGGGTAGATGGATATTAAATTGATGTAAGTGACAAAAGTCAGTCTACCTACGCCTAATAGCAGCGACTGCGCACAAACATCGTAAATCGTAAAAAGTCTAACTAAATTTGGTGAAGAAAGACTAATAAATTTGGTGTAATCAAACCGTCATGTCGTGTGTGACTTTACAAAATATAAAATAATATTTATACATGAGCAGAATGTTGGAATCGGAGAGATTGGTCGTAGACTTAATATAGCGGTTAGTGCTTTAATACCTATTTTATTAAACTCTTTTAAAATTTACTAAGTAAAGACTAACAGATTTTTTAAAGACGTTTGATAAGTATTTCTTACAACCTAGTGATGGTGTATTTGGCTATTTTCCCATTACACCCACTCCTTATTTACCCATAAACATTCTACACATTTCCAAAAATGATATATATTTTTTTGTTTTAGTCAAATACGGCTAAGACGTTGGAGACACTGAAAATATTCAGTGAAATCGTCCAGGCAAAAAACTCATGATGTATAGTCCCGAATCCGAACGCCACCAGGCCATTGTTTCAAGCAATGTTCAAAATCCATTTATGCCTACTCGTTTTACTGCAATTGAACACAATATTTCAGTGAAAATAGTGAGAAAGCATTTACATGCTGCTGGGATTAGAAATTATAAACCGGCACAGAAATCACCGCCAAGAAAGGGTCCGTTTTGCCCCCATATTTCATTTTTTTTTCAATTCCAATTGGGAAGAAAATGTCGTGATCTTTGTGAGCACATGAGAGGAAAAGATTTGTGTTGGAACATGGTGTGCGGTATGCGTAGCCGCTTACAGCAAGTTATAGAAGGAGACAGTGCGCTAAAGTTGTTCTATCTCACGATGACGGGTGAATCGTAGCAAAATGAATCTTATTTCGGCGGCATAAAAGTCACGTAACCACGATGACGATCGTGAGATAGAACAATCAATCTACTTATAAGTATATTTAAAAATCCTATGTAAGTAAATGCTCAATTAAATGAATGCTAAACCGTCAAAATGTTGCAGATTCTGTGGTGATGCTATTGTTATAAATGGAAATGCATTTTCCATTTAAATAACATGTTGATTCACTGCATTTATAGCTATAAATCTGTAAAATATTTAACAAATTAGTTAATTTTTCTTGATAAAAACTTCCAAGCATTGGCATACCTTTTTTAAAATGTTTATAAATGGTTAGGTTTGAATATGATAAATGATAATAAAATGTATATAAATTTTGAACTATGAGCATTTATTTACTTTATCTTACTTAAGTATGTTTTAATGAAAAAATAAACATTTTCGTAACTTGCAATGATTTTGTTTCATTTCCATACAAACTGCCCATTTAAAAATATAATTCCCGACTTATATTATCTTTTTTTGACTTTTCTTAAAAGAACGACGTTTAAGAAAGATCAAAAAAAGATAATAATTAAAAACAAAACACTGTGATTATAAAGCTATTATAGGGTTCTGCCTGGTTTCGAACGCAGAAAAGATTGAGTGTCGATCTGCCTTAGTGACCACAAGACCAACTGGACTCTTATACTTCGTTTTGAAATTCGACCTTACTTGTAACACTAAACACAATATTCTAAAGAATTTAAACGCAATCGTTTTTTTCTTAAAGTTTAATATCGCACAAATACAAGCAGCTGTTAAAATAGATCACGGCATTAACTATTATCCGTAGACAGTTAACTTTAGTGTTCCTGATGCGCGATACTTTTTTTCCTTCCACCCTCGCCTTGGTTAGTTTTCGTAGTCGTTTTACTCATTAGCTTTTCAACCTTAACGACAACAATATAATGATAACAATCGCTTAACAACATGATTTATCTAAATGCTTCGCGATAAGGTTCAAATTCGCTATTATTCAAGTGGGTTCAATATTGTTGGCCACAGACTGTACTTTAATAACTATAGCTAGGTAACAATTTTTGTTTTACTAATTTTACCTACTGTAGCGTTATGAAATAAAAATAAAACTTTTAACACTATGTTTATTATGTTAGTATAATTTTGTCATAAAATAAAATACACAGAAATTATAGAAAATAGAAAGGGTAAAAAACATTAAGTATTAAAAAAAAGGAATAACGCAATTGACAATATCGTATTAGTTATTAAATAAAAATTAAACTTATAACACTACATTTATTACGTATAATTTCGTAATAAAATAAAATACACAGAAAATATAAAAATTAGAAATTTAAACACTTTGAAAACTGTAACTAACAAATGACAAATAAAAAAAGTGGCTTAACTGATAAGGTTTTTGTGGCGCATTGCCTACAGCACTACATATTATGATTTAAAAATAATAGTTTTCTATCACAAATTATTTGACCCGCTTTCGAAAATATTCGTTCGCAAGGAACTGACGTCGCTGCCGCGCATAATCTTTTTTTCAGTAAATAATAAATGTGCGGATACATCGATTTTCTCTGTTCCCACCATTCTAGTGGATCTTTCGAGCGGTACAGATAATCTTCCTGCAGGTATTTTTGCAACTCTCTGATGCCAGCGGCTGTAGGATTTTCCGAAACTAAATTTGCAATTTCTGTGTCAAAATCATCCCATATTGATGGCACTCTTTGCTGGCTGGATGTAGATACGCTTGTAGATGGTCGTTCTATTGTTGTAACTGAATTATCCTGCGTTTCTCTTCTTATTAGAGCAGTCAGTTTTCTCTTCAAATGATCTACAGCACGATCATAATTGTGTGGGAACTTACAACCCTTTTTTTTAATCGAGGATCTAAAACAGTTGTCTCAGATATTGTTATTTCTATTTCCAGACCTTGGAATCGTCCAGATTTTCTATTAACTGAATAATTTCAATGGGTATATCAGTATTTTCCAGTAAATTTAATTCTTGTTTAAGAATGTGATCTATCATTATTCTGTAGTATAATGGTACTTTAGATAGAGTGACATATTTTTCCCCACAAACCGCGGTCGTCACTTCATAGAAAATTTGTAGTATAGGTACTGCGCATTCTATTATTGCCCAATCATGCTGAGATAGCGATAAGTCAGCTCTTATAATTGCCAAAGTAGAAATTAGGCATTCCTTTACTTTGAGGACTCTATCTAACATTTCATAAGTGCTGTTCCACCTGGTAGGTGTGTCGTGTTTTAATTTAAGTTCTGGTATACCCATATTTTTTGCCATTTCTATATATTTGGCCTTTGCTTGAGAACTTTTTTTTAAATATTGCACAAAACAGCCAATTGATGGCCAATTTCCTTTTCTTACAGCTGCTTATATATTAGCGGCGTTGTCGCTGACGTTAGCTACAATCTTGTCTTCTATATTCCATTCTTGGAAAACAGATTTCAAAAAAGATGCCAAATTACTGGCCGTGTGATTATCTGAGTATTGCACACAGTCTAAAAGATAGTTTTTCAAAATTGTATTCTCATCAATGAAATGGGTTGTAACCGCAATAAACAAATCATTATTCATAGATGTCCACCCATCTGTTGTAATGCACACTGCTTGTGCCTTTAAAATATTCTCTTTTACAAATGATTGCACTTCACAATAATATTTAGTCAAGAGACTGTTTGATAGTGTTTTTCTTGTAGGTAAGCTGTAATTTGGATTCAACATTTCTTAATTTTTTTTAAATTCCACGCCTTCAACAAGTCTAAAAGGTTGATACTCTTTTGAGATAATTTGAACAAGCTGGCGATCAAGTTCAGCTGATTTTCTTACACTTAATGGTTTTTTTTTTATAAAATAAACTGTTATCGTCGGGGCATTATTAAAATGAGCAGCGACAGTCGGCGACGGGTCAACTTGAGTTGATGTGCTTGGGACTGGAGCCGTACTGTCAGTGTGGGTTTGTTCCCTGCTCATACATTCAGGATTTCTTACTGTAGAAGCTGAAGTAGGTTGTCTCACTTGTCTCTCCACTACAATGGGAATTGTGGGATGCTTACGTCCCATGTGTCTAGTTAAATTGCTAGACGATCCCATCGAAACACTAAGAATTTGGGAGCAATACACACATTTTGCCTTTTTTCTCCTATTTGAGTAAAATGCTTTCTTCTTAACTGCACTCGATCACTCATTGTTCACTCTCACACACAATCAACTGTTTAGATATTTCTATTAATCTTTTGACAGATTATTTTTAAACTAAGTTCACAAAGTCTATTTGCAACAGTTTTAATTAGTTAACTTTCGGGAGCGTTGCCGGAGGTATTTTCAAAGCCTTGCTTTGCTTAGACGATGGTTTATTGAAGACTGAAGTTTAAAATACAAAATTTTTAATCCTAATACTTTACTTCACTTATCGCTATGGTGAAATTTTACCCGAAAAAATCTGTAGACTAAACAAACTTAAATAATATAAATCAATGTCAAAACGAATTAGGTTGGTACTTATTATTTATCACTGTGGCGGCTGGGACACTTGAGTTCGAGAGCAACCGCCCGTAGCGCACCTGGGGGCCGATTCTACTAACCACATTGTGTGACCATCGCAGCGAAACAGCCGCTGAATCACAACTTTATAGCGTTTTCTCATTCTACTAATGAATAACGATCCAAAATAAGTTACGGTTTAGTCGAAACGCAACGATCGATCGAGACAACCGCAAGATCGTATTCTGCTAACAAAGTCGAACGCATCAAGCGTGACATTTACACGCATTCTACAAATATTTTGACACATTGATAGAATCGCACCGGAACGACAATCGGACTGTACATCTGTCAAAATTCGCGGTTGAGTAAAAGTTGGTATTTAAAATTTCATAACTAAAAATAATGATGTTCTATATGGATTTTGTTGAACTTGCCCATGAGGTTGACAATGGAAGGGTACATCAAGAATGTACAATGATGCTTTTGACTTTACGGATCAACAGTTCATTCAAACATACCGACTCTCCAAAGATCTTACAAGGGCTTTAACAGAGGCAGTCCTCATATGCCCGTTAATCTTCGTTCTGATGGCATTGATACGAAAACAAAGGTAAGTACCCAGTAATTGTATAAATATGCGCTAGTACGAGTATGTGTTTCACAACTTGATAAAATATTTTCAATTGTTGTTTTTAGAACTTGGTTGCACTGGCTTTTTATGCGACTGGTTCGTACCAAACACTGGTAGGACAGTCGCAATGTCATGCCGTATCACAACCCTCAGTTTCTCGAGCAATAAAACAAGTGACTGAGGTGCTAAACAAGCCAGATATTTTTTTTAAATACATTAAATTTCCGAGCTCCAGAGAAGATCGCGATGAAATCAAAAGAGGGCAAGTATTGCATTATATCAATTTCTGACTGTATGAAGAGCCATAAGATATATCCTCATTAATATAATGTGTTGTTTACAGATTAAGGATTAAGGATATAGGATTAAGGATTTATCTAAGCAGTTGTAGGTCGTGGGTTCGAGCCCAGGCAGGTGCTTTACTTTGTGTAAATTATTTCATCACCACTGCTCTCAAAACGGTGAAGGAAAACATCGTGAGGAAACCGGCATGTCCTAGAACCAAAAATTCGAAGACATGTGACATCCACCAACCCGCACTGGGCCCGCATGGTGGATAACGGCCCATTCCCTCTCACAGAGAGGAGGCCTGTGTCCCAGCAGTGGGAACATTAATAGGCTGATGATGTGATGTGTGATGTGTGTTTACAGATTCTACAGAAAGTTTGGCATTTCTGGAGTTCTGGGGTGCATTGATGGCACACATGTTGCTATAGTTCCGCCAACGATTCATGAAGAGCGCTATTTTAACAGAAAGGGATATAATTACTTAAATTCTTTAATTGTTTCTTCTTTAAAATCTTTATAAAGATAGCAGTCGAAATGAATAAATATTATTATCTTAATCTTTTTCAGATTTGTGATTCAGATGCCCGAATTTTGTGTGTTAATCCGAGTAACCCGGGATCAACTCATGATAGTGCTGCATGGAATAGTAATCCCAGTCAATCCTGGATGAATTGATTAATACTAACTGGTGAAGATTTTTATTTATTAGGTATGGAAATTATTTTATCACAGATTACTCAATAATATCTTTATATGTTTGATATAAAACTATCATACTATTTACATCTAGAATCATAGATAATATTTGACTAGATATAGACACAATAGAAGTACTTTGTGTTTATAATATTTATTACATACACTTAAAGGATCTACTTGAAGGATCTAGGATTGCAGGACTTTATCCTAGATTTTTAACAGTGTGACATCCCTTTTTGAATGCATGCTTCTAAATGATATTAATTTTGCTGGCGATTCAGGATTTCCTTTAAGGCGAGCAATGATGACCCCTATACTCAATGCTACTCCAAACAGTCCTGAAGCATCTTATCTTATCTTATGGAGGGGCCGAGAAATACCTCGGACACTTCGACCCATTGGGATCTTTTGTGGTCCCCTAGATAACTTACTCCTCCTCATTCTCGTTGAAAACCGTTTTCATTAGTCTTACAACGAGACTAGGAGATATGAGCCTATAATCTTCTGGTTTTGGGTATTCAACCCCTAGGAGACTCATTCGCTTACCAGCCAGTGCATCGCATGTGCACAGTAGGTGCTCCATGCGTTCCGTATGTTCCCCACACAACCTGCACATGGGTGTAGCGGTTAGACCCATCTTCATGAGCATGTCGTTGGTTCCAAAGTGCCCAGTAAAGGCCCCAAGCAGGTAGCGGATTTGCCCCCTGCTCATGTTCCAAATGCAATCCCGGGCTTTGAAAGTGGAGCCCAGGAATCTCTTGGAGTGTTGTAGACCGGTAGTAGACAGCCAACAAGTTCGTTGTCTGTGATCTGCAAACTCCCTAAATGCGGCTTTTACGAGACACGTCGAGATGCCTACACATGGTTCTGGACCCACAAAATAATTCGCTGAGCCCTCTCTTGCCAGTTCATCAGCCACTTCGTTACCATGGAATCCTTTGTGCCCAGGGACCCACATCAGTTTTACCCTGTTGTGCTTCCCAAGCCTGTTTAGGGTTTGGATAGCATCCAGAATAAGTCCGGAGTCCACTTTGTAGGATGCCATGGCTTTGATTGCAGCCTGACTGTCACTAAGAATATATATGGATTTACCTTTAGTCCCTCTATCTATATTCTCTTGAGCGCAGGTTATAATGGCATATGTTTCCGCTTGGAATACAGTTGCCATCTTCCCTAAGCTTTTGCTACATTTGTAGCCTTTTGCGTATATTCCCGCTCCTGTACCTGATTCCATTTTGGATCCATCAGTGTACCACACCAGACTATCTTGTTCTGGTGGATCAAGTCCCTTCGTCCAGTCCTCTATTGTAGGGATTTGGACCTTGAAAGACCTCTCAAACACAAACATAGTTTGCATTTTATCGGATAACATGCTTGTTACCCGATCCAGGTCTTCATTCTCATCGAACTTTGTATGGTTAGTCTTTGGCTTAGAGGCATCCCATAGTCCAGCGACAGCGAGACGATGTAATGTCTTCCTTGCCTCGAATTCAACCATCATATGCAGAGGAGGGATATTGAGGTATCTCTCAATCGCTGCCGTAGGTGTTGTCCTGAAAGCACCCGTGATGCCGAGACACACTGTTCTTTGTAACCTGGTGAGTGGCGCTTTGCACGAGGCAAGCTTTGTTCTTGGCCACCACACTATGCTGCCGTATGTGATAATAGGTATTATCATTGTCCGGTACAGCCATCGTATCACTTTGGGCTTTAGCCCCCAAGTTTTACCGTAGGTAGGTATCGAGCTCCTAGGCATGGAGTTGACATCCAGTCTCAACTTCGGCTCCTCCATTGAGAACAAAGCCCAAATCGCGGCCAAAAAACTGGGCATCCTAAATAAAGTGAAGCGATACTTTACGCCTGGACAGCTTTTAACCCTATACAAAGCACAAGTCCGATCCTGCATGGAGTATTGCAGCCACCTTTGGGATGGTTCAGCTAAGTATCAGCTTGCCGCGCTTGACTCAGTGGAACGCAGAGCCAAGAGGCTCATTGGCGACGTTAAACTGGTGGACGCCAAGCTTCACAGCTTGGCTCATCGCCGCAAAGTTGCCTGCTTGTCGGTGTTCTACAGACTGTACTTCGGGGAGTGTGCTCAAGAACTTCACGACCTCATCCCACCAGCCCCCTTCTACCATCGGACATCTAGACGCACTGCTAGTTATCATCCTTACCTTGTTGCCATTCCACCAATTCGAACCAAGCGCTTCCAAACATCCTTTATAATGCGCACAGCAAATGAATGGAACTCACTACCTGCGTCTGTTTCCGAACGCATTCAACCCGAATCTCTTCAAAGTTAGAGTAAACAGGCTTCTTCTGGGTAAGCTCACTCCATCGTAGACTCTGTCTCTATCACCTATGACCTAGACTAGAGTCAAGAGCAAACCCATCATAAATAAAAAAAAAAAAAAAAAAAGGTAGAACGACACATGCCGAACACTCGTAAGGCCTTTGTCGTAATATTTTCCACATGAGTTTTCCACCTGAGTTCTTTATCAAGCGTTACACCCAGATATTTAACTTCGGTGGACCAGGGCAGTTTTATTCCATTGAGGGAGAGCTCTCCTAGGTTTCCTAGTTGTCTCTTCCTCGTGAAGGGAATAATGACTGCTTTGCTTGGGTTGATAGAGAGGTGGTTCACTGTACACCATTCCTCTGTCATCCTCAATGCCTGTTGTAATAATCCAGACACTATGTTCGGGAATTTACCATTGACCATTATAGCTATGTCATCCGCATAGCCTACTGTGTAGAATGGTCCGGTATTGAGCTTGGTTAGTTGCGAGTCTACTACCAAGCACCACAATAATGGTGACAGCACTCCGCCTTGCGGACAACCTCTTGTTGTTTTTGCACTAAGTCTGTCTCCCATTAGTTCCGATCTGACTGTTCTGCTTCTCAGCATATAGTCAATCCAGTTGCACGTGGTATCATTGATGCCATGTTCCTTTGCAGCAGTGCGTATGGACTCAAATGTTGTCTTGTCAAAGGCTCCCTCTATGTCGAGGAAAGCCCCGACACATATTTCTTGTCCCTCTAGCGCAGCCTCGGCTCGACTCGCAACATAGTGCAATGCCGTTTCCGTAGATTTGCCGGGGCTGTAGGCGCATTGTAGTTTATGTAGGGGGAATAATTTCAGAGGACCCTCTCTTAAGTACCTGTCTACCAGTTTCTCCAGAGTTTTCAAGAGAAAGGATGATAGACTAATGGGCCTGTAAGCTTTAGCTTCTTCATAAGTCGGTCTACCCACCTTCGGTATAAAGGTGACTTTGACCTCCCTCCATGCTTTGGGTCCTGAAGCATACTACACTGAGGAGCATATGAGTACAAGAAATGTTGTAGAACGATGTATATGAATTTTAAAAGCTCGATTTAGGTATAGATTTTATTTTACCGCTTAAATAAATTTATAATAAAATTAATATTGCAATTATTAAACATTACATTGTTATTGCAGATGCTTACTAGTTGATAGAAAGCTGCACTACAAGCCAGAAATTGCAGCAAAAATAACGAATGCTTGTTGTGTAGTGCACAACATTTCCCTAAAGTCAGGTCTTGAGTTAGACGATGAGGGCCTAGAAGATATGGGGCAGCAGCGTGGAGAAGTAAATTATGCTGCTAGATTTATTTCTGGTAATCATGGACTTCGGCGGCGCCCGAATTACCTTTTAGAGCAAGGGCGAAATTACCAAGCAGCTTTGGTGCACGCCTATGGTCTTCAAGGCAATAATTCAACAAAATATCTATCTTAATTTTCTTAATGTCAACCGCAGTACCAATCCAAGTCTATCTCAAATTATTAAATTAAGTTTTATTCATTTTAGTTTTTTATGTGTTAGGATATAAGTAAATGATAATATACCTGCTAAACCATTAAAACAAAATAATTATTTTTGTGGTTTTAGTAAAACAATTCTTTTGAGCTTGCTATATACAGCAATAATCTTCTTCATCCATGCATCAGTCATCAATTCATCATCATTACTCAGTCATATGAAACAAAAAATATTTCCGTTATTATAAAATCTAAAAATACATATAAATAGAACCTGGCTGCTTTATATAATGTTATTATTAGCCTACAACAATAACAAATGCGTAATACTGATTATTAAATAAATAATTCATAAAACTTTATCTAAAACTGGTGATAGTACCACTGCACACAATGCAATCTCTATGTGACCATACTCAGGTACTCAATGTTAAAAAAATACTTGTAAGGCCCAAATCACTTAAGCTTAGCAGAGTTACGCTTCATCCGAAAATAATCCTAATTAGAATAAGGTTAGGTTGCATATTCTTACGACATCTGTGATCAAGCTTCACATCACATCATCAGCCTATTAATGTTCCCACTTCTGGGACACAGGCCTCCTCTCTGTGAGAGGGAATGGGCCGTAATCCACCACGCGGGCCCAGTGCGGGTTGGTGGAGACATCCACCAACCCGCACTCAAAAATTCAAAGTCATGTGACAACATGTCTTTGAATTTTTGGTTCTAGCACATGCCGGTTTCCTCACGATGTTTTCCTTCACCGTTTTGAGAGCAGTGGTGATGAAATAATTTACACAAAGTAAAGCGCCTGCCTGGGCTCGAACCCACGACCTACAACTTGTAAGTCGCGGCTGATACCACGGGGCCACCACTGCTATCAATATATGCTGCTATATGATCAAGCTTACCATATGAAAAAGAACATTAATTAAGTGTATGCAAATAAGATTCATTTTCGGATGAAGCACAATAGAGCTCAGGTTAATGTTACACTAAGTTCGCTCTATAGATCTGCGTCTAAGATAAGGTTGGGGAAAAAGTCTTTTCGCATTATAGTACTCATATGTATGAACTTGTAATAAAATCTCTTTGGCTATACTACATATTTGTATCTGGCTGGTTTTGGTATCATTGAAAGTTTAAATTTTAAAGAACATAATTCCAAATTCAAATTAGGAAAATGTGTGATTTTCATTTGTTTTTCGTACCGTCAAGATGAGTGAATCTAATGAAGAAATTCGAAATATTTTAAAATTTTACAACAAAAAAGGTAAAAATGCAACACAAGCCGCGAAAAAAATTTGCAATGTTTATGGGCCTAGTGCAGTGTCTGTGAGAGTAGCACAAATTTGGTTTAAACGTTTTCAATTCGGAAATTTTGATGTCAAAGATGCATATCAGTAGTAACGACGTAGCTGAAGAACTGCAAATTGACCACAAAACAGTTTTGGCGCATTTGAAATAAACTGGGTACACAAAAAAGCTCGAAATTTGGGTACCTCACGAGCTCACTGAAAGAAACCTTATGAACCGTGTACTCATTTGTGATTATTTATTACGACGTAATGAAACCGAACCATTTTTGCAGAAGCTGATAACTGGTGATGAAAAGTGGATCACGTGCGACAAGAACGTGCGAAAAAGGTCGTGGTCAAAGGCCGGTCAGGCTTCACAGACTGTGGCGAAACCCGGGTTATCTCGCAACAAGGTGATGCTGTGTGTGTGGTGGAATTGGAAGGGCATTATTCATTATGAGCTGTTACCACCAGGCAGGACAATCGATTCTGAACTCTACTGCGAACAATTGATGAGATTAAAGCAAGAAGTTGAGAGAAAGCGGCCGGAATTAATCAACAGAAGGGGTGTGGTTTTTCATCATGATAACGCTAGACCTCACACATCTTTAGCCACTCAGCAAAAATTAAGAGTTTGGCTGGGAGGTGTTAATGCATCCGCCGTATTTTCCTGACCTTGCATCTTCAGATTGCCACCTGTTTCGGTCTATTCAGAATTCTTTAGGCAGTGTCAGGTTAATATCACGAGAGGACTGCCAAAACCACTTGTCGCGGTATTTTGATCAGAAGTCCCAAAATTTCTATAGCAATGGGATCATGTCCCTACCTACAAGATGGCAAGAAGTTATCGAACAAAATGGTACCTACATACTTTAGTTAAATGTAAATAAACTATATTAAAAAATGTTTTGAATTTTCTTACAAAATGCGACGAAACTTTTTCCCCAACCTTATACTGTAACAATTAAATTTTGTACACACTATGTATGTTAGCGACATCTGCCTCTTTTTTGCCAAACAAGTTCGATTAGGTGTGTCACTACTTGATTGTTTGATCATTTGGGTACTAGATGGCGCTGACATATGTATGGCATTGATGAACGTATAAATAAAATATATCCTATTTGTATGAAATCATTTAATTCAATAAACACACAAATTCTGCATACAAAATAAACACATCAACACGGTCTAGGGATATTTCATACTCAATTAAATAACTCGAAAAGTACTGGCCGCATTGGAATCTTTTATACACCAATTTGTTTGTAATTTATCTCAGACTAATTCCAAATTCAAATTTTTGAAAATTCTTTTGTTTTGATGGCATAAAAATGTCTTGATGTGTAGGAGAGAGAATTTTCATTTGTGCGAAATTTAGAAAACAATACGAATTACGTTTAGTTACAGTTTTTTTTCATTTTTAAACGAAAGATAAAGTTAAAATTGAGGTATTGTAGCCATGCAACGCCAACATTTGACGAGGGCGGAGATGTTACGAGCTGTGGGTATGCTGGAAGCTGGGTCTGTTCAGCGTAATGTTGCTGAGGCCATAGGGACCCACCAAAATGTAATTTCAAGATTGTGGACACGCTATCGTGCCACAGATGAAGTAGCGGAGAGGCACCGGGGGACAAGTCGCATCACTACCCCCAGACAAAACCGATGTTTGCAAATTACTGCGCGAGCTCAACCAAATGCAACGGCGACTCAATTGGTCCAAAGGCTGCGAGTGGAACACCAAGTGCTTGTGAGTGACCAAACTGTAAGAAGGCGACTGCATGAAAGCAATCTACGCTCTCGTAGTCCACTCCGGGTCCCACCTTTACGGAGAGGCAATCGTGGACGACGATTAGAATGGGTTCGGAACCACGTGGACTGGGGCCGTGAGCAATGGTCCAATGTGCTGTTCACGGATGAATCCAGGTTCGGCTTCCATCCAGATTCACGAAGGACGCGTGTTTGGCGAGTTCCTGGACGACGCGATGGAGCCGTCTTCAGAACCCTCAGGAAGTTCACCCATACCAAGGAGTATCTAGTATTTTTATCCGTGGTGTTAGGCAACTGGGCTTATCCCAGTTGTAAACGACCCTTTGTGCCTATTGGCCTTGTTTGTTCTGTCTCCTGCTTGATATGGAGGGAAGTGGAAATTTGTACTTTTTCCTACTCCTCCGTTATTATTTTCTGATTAATTTCGTTGCGGGATCCAAGACAGTTAAATTCATTCTCCGGGACTTCGTCGAGCTTCATTGCCTCGGCGCTTTTCTGGTGGTCGCCACTGTTGATTCTGGCTTTCAGGAGTTGCAGTGGTTTGGGAATAGTGCGGTGGGATTGTCCCAAAAAAAAAAAAAAATACCAAGGAGTAACAATTATGGTTTGGGCAGGAATTCGTCTTTGGAGGACGGACGGATCTCGTTTGGGTGCGGGGCAATATGACGGCAGAACGATACGTCCACCAGGTGCTGGGGCCCGTAATCTTGCCCCACAGAACACAAATGGGGCAAGATTTCCTGCTCATGCACGACAATGCCCGGGCACACACGGCGAGAACGGTAGCAGCTTGGTTACATACACACAATGTTAGGGCCTAAGACTGGCCTGCTCAATCGCCAGATCTAAATCCCATTGAGCATGCGTGCGATATGCTGCAAAGAAGAGCTCTGAAGGAAGTTCCTGAAAATCTGGCTACAGTGGAGGACGGACGGATCTCGTTTGGGTGCGGGGCAATATGACGGCAGAACGATACGTCCACCAGGTGCTGGGGCCCGTAATCTTGCCCCACAGAACACAAATGGGGCAAGATTTCCTGCTCATGCACGACAATGCCCGGGCACACACGGCGAGAACGGTAGCAGCTTGGTTACATACACACAATGTTAGGGCCTAAGACTGGCCTGCTCAATCGCCAGATCTAAATCCCATTGAGCATGCGTGCGATATGCTGCAAAGAAGAGCTCTGAAGGAAGTTCCTGAAAATCTGGCTACAGAAGATCAACTTTTTGCGCACCTCAGAAGGACATGGGACATTATTCCGCAGCAAGACATTGACAACCTCGTTCTGAGCATGCCGAATCGTTGCCGATGTGTTATGAACATCATGGGCGCTTTCTCAGACTACTAACTTCAAGTTTATAAACACAAATTAAATGATTTTTCTATTTTTTTCAGTTTTTACTCATAAGTTAAAAGTTAATTCATATACGGTTTCCGTCTATGCTTCATTTTTTTTCCATAAAATCCTGAAATTTTAATTGAAGTACCTTAACCATTATTAAAAAATGGTAGAATATTAAATAACGTATCTTTTAAATATATACATGTCATATAAATAATTAACACATTGATAGTAATTCGCTTTTTTTAAAATATCCCTAGACCGTGTTGATGTGTGTAATAAATGATTAAATTCATTTCAAATTAGTTACATAAAGGATACTTTAAAAAATGCCTCTATGGTTTAAAATAAAACGTTCAAGGTCTGTGGTTGACATGACTGTCAATTCTTTTACAAGGGTGCAGTTGAGGTCACAGGCACCTGTGAACTGAATCACCTAAAATAAAACCGAAAATAAATATCTTTGATGTCGGGAAGGACAAGGCGTCAAAATGAAAGGAACGTTCAGTGGGCGCTGTGAGTATTAGCTTGAATTTGTCTGAATTTCCATGTTCGTGACACGTGTCCGTTTTATTTTATTTAAGGTATATATATTTAAGGTTGCCTGCTTGTCGGTCTTCTACACACTGTATTTTGGCGAGTGTGCTCATGAACTCCACGACCTCATCCCACCGGCCCCCTTCTACCATCGGACATCTAGACACACTGCAAGTTACAATCCTCACCTAGTTGCTATTCCACCAATTCGCACCAAGCGCTTCCAAACATCCTTCATAATGCGCACAGCAAAAGAGTGGAACTCACTGCCTGTGTTTCCGAACGCATACAACCTGAATCTTTTCAAAGTTAGAGTGAACAGGCTTCTTCTGGGTAAGCTCACTCCATCGTCGACTTTGTCTCTGTCACCTCTGACCTAGATTTGAGTCAAGAGCAAACCCATCACAAATAAAGAAAATAAAAAAACAACATCCCTCAGATTTAACATACATATCGCATGATTCCAGATTGATAGTGCAGTTCATCTACTGACGTCTACTAGTGGTCAAAAGCCAGTTGAAATAGTAAACCCTTCAATAGCTCAACAACCATCAATAGTAAGTATTGCAACCAAAAAATGTTGTGTCTGTAACAAAGTTATGGTTATCAAATGGTTTTTTGGATTTTAGGACAAGACTCCAGAGTACACTCCTCGAACGTTGCGAAAGAAATGGAAAAACTCAGAAAACTTATCATCCGAACGACTGAAAAATTAAAGGCTCTTCGAGAAAAACTAGACGTTAAACGAAAAAAGTAGCTTAAATAGAAAATGTTATTGCAGAACTTAAAACAAGGTCTTTGATAAGTGAAGAAGATGGGGATTTATTGGAATCTGTTGACCCTGCCAATAGAGACTTCTTGAAAAAAATTTTGAACTCCGCTTCCAGAGTTAGAAAATATTCACCATCGTTACACAAATTCGTTCTTTGCTTACAATTTATTATAAGTCCTCGAGCTTACAAGTATGTACGACAACAATTAAATACTTCTCTGCCTCATCTATCCACACTTACGTGGTACAAGTGTAGATGCAAACCCAGGGTTTACAACAGAATCTTTAGAATGCATTAAATTGGTGGCAAAAAAACAAAAAAATATAACTGTATTGTGCTGTGTGCAGTCAGCATGGATGAGATGGCTATAAGGAGGCACGTCCAGTGGGATGGAACAAAATGTGTAAGACTGGTAAATTATGGTGCAGCTTTGGAGGGTCACAATGTAGATGAAGCTAGGGAGGCATTGGTTATTATGGTAACATTTAGCCGAAAAAAATAACCGATAGGATATTTTTTATTAATGGCTGTACTGGCGAACAGAAGAAACGTTGATGAAATAATGTATGGACTTGTTAGTAATTGTGGTATTATTATAGTTTCCCTACTAACTTTTGATGGCAGTCTGGCCAACTTTTCGATGTCAAAAAGCTAAGTTTGCAATTTCAATGACCTGGAAAATAGTACTTTCTACTTTGTTGCTGACAGCACATAGTAATTTTTCCGGATCCAGCGCATGTGCTAAAACTTGTGATAAATACACTAGGTCAGAAACAGCAATTAACAAATCTCAATGGTGGCATAATTTCATGGCATTTTATCGAATTACTTCATAAGCTGCAAGAAAAAGAGGGTTTCCATCTCGCTAACCGTCTTAAAAATCAGCATATCAACTTTTCAAAACAAACATTGAAAGTTAAGTTGGCGGCACAAACCTTCAGTAATTCCGTGGCAGATGCGATAGAGTTTTGTGATAAACAATTGAATTTGCCAGAATTTTCGGGTTCTGATGATACTGTTCATTTTAAGGAAAATTAACAACCTATTTGATATTTTTGAAAGGCGACATCTGAATACGTAATGTTTTAAAAAACCTATTAATGGTAAACATGCCGATAGCATACTAGACTGCATCAATGTAATGGATATCTACATCAGAGGGTTAAAACTAGAGGCGAAACCAATACTGCAAACAAATAGAAAAGTTGGATCCATGGGTTTCTTGATATTATTTGTTGAAATTTTTAATTTAATAATATTGAATGAAATGAATTTATGACAATCATAATAATCATCATATTTGCACGCCACAATTCGTGGAAAACATGTCTGAACCTGTGTTTTTTTCTTTATATAAACCTGCATGCATGTTATTGTATTCTTGTATGTGTACTGTAAGGACGTAGACAGAGGTGTACCGGAAATAATAGATATATTAGTTTTACTTATTATATTTTATCAAATATGAGCCTGCCTTCAGGCGAACCATCTAGATCTGACATCAAGCTTAGCAAAAAACATCTTCACCTATTTTTATGTTCGAAATTTAATTACCTTTCAGAAGTTATCTGTTGCCAGTCTTAATATAGGCAAGTAGGTTGCCTTCTTAATATGCGAGTCCTCACATGAGCTACGCCCCTACGAATAGATGCGCAGAATCATATGAGTGCTTCTATTCCATCTTTTGAAAGGTAACATCAAACCTACCTTATCCTAACCCGAACATTTACCTAACTGGGGAATCACATTAACAATTGAGGTACGATCCTTAAAAGGGGAAGGCTTAAGTCATGACAAACGAGTTATCGGATGCTCCAATATGTGCTTTTAACTTCGGCTAACGTGCGCATACGCATTAACAAATCTACGCCGTCATGCTTGAACCTCCTTGCCCAAAACCCAGGAAAAGGACCAAGGCGTCCTCCCGACACTAACAAAATGGTGCGTCAACTCACATCGACCCGGATGGGGTTTAAATTTCTAAAAATTCAGATATGATACAATTTTTCGACCTCGTGCGTTTATCAGGCCAGAGAAGGAAAGGCTGGATCGCATCGAATTCAAATCCTATTCATAGAACTTGCACCAGGATTTAAATTGATAAATATATTTATATTTTTAATTAAACAACAGCCATCAACTGGACCAATGATGTCAACTCGACATCCTTTGCAAAGGCTATGCCCCGTTAGCAAAGTCGGTTTCAGTTATGACTAATACCTTAAAGAACCCACTGGATTATACTATTATCCTGGTTTGAGCCTATGTAGCCCTAATCTCATAACAAATAATCACACATTTCTTCGATGCGTAGCTAATGTTGCCAGCCTCTTCTTCACCCAGCGGCATACAATCCATCAGCATATGCAAAAGAGAAAAAATTATATATATCGATAAGTCGACAAAAAAACTATCGATACAATTTCCTACTCCCCCATCCCTATTAGCTTCAGTGAATTAAATTGACAGTTGACATCCCTATTCTTTTTTTTTATTTTTCCGGTCGCGGGTCTAACCTAACCTTAACCTATTCTTATTTATTTACACCTATCTCTTATTCTACTCTAACATTAAAAGGTTTTAATCTATTTACATGTACTATATCTCTAAATCGTCTACTATTATTTATTTTTTTAATTACATAATTTACATCAGATAATCTCCTAACTATTCGGTATGGGCCTTTATACAACCTACATAGCTTAAGACTTCTATTTGTGGTCCGTCTAGGTGTGTAGAGCATCACTAACTGATTCGGCGCAAATATTCTCAATTTAGCTTTTCTATCATATTGCGTTTTCTGTTTAACCTGTGCCTTTTTTATATTATCTATGGCACAACGTGTCAAACTACTAACTAGCTCATGACGTCCCACATAATCAATCGTGTCAATATTACTTCTATTTATTACCATGTCGGTTTGAAATAAGGGCTCCCTAGCGTATAGTAACATATGAGGTGAAATTCTAGTGCTCGACTGTTTGCTGGCATTATAAGCAAAACACACTAGTGGGACATAACTACACCAATTTCGCTGATCATTGGCGACATACATGGATAGCATCTGACACATTGTTCGATTAAATCGCTCAACTAAACCATTCGTTGCTGGGTGGAACGCAGTGGTGAAGCGTGACTCGGCTCCGAAATAACTTACAGTTTCTTTTACCAAGCGAGCTGTAAAAACTGACCCTCTATCCGACACAATTTCCTTAACACCTCCATACCGACAGAAAATCTCCTCGATCAGGAAATCGCTGATCCTCTGCGCAGACACCCTAGGAACTGCTCTACAAACTGCATACTTCGTTGCATATTCCAAACTTACAATAATGTACCTATTACCTCTCAGCGACTTCCTAAAAGGACCTAACACATCTATCCCAACTTTTTCCATCAACGAGTTCACAACAACGGGTTGTAACTGGGCCACCTGGTCATTCTTCTTCCGTTCTTGGCACAACACGCAGCTTCTAACGTATTTATCTACCACCCTCTCTGCATCTTTAATAAAATACCTCGCTCTAAACTTAGCTAAAGTCTTCGCCAAACCTAAATGCCCTCCTGACCATGGATCATCATGAAGTTCTTTCAACACCTCCTGTAACAAGTTTTTAGGAACAACTACTAGCATCCGATTATCATTCAAAATCCTGTTTTTCTTACACAAAATGCCATCCATCACACTATATCCCTTCACCACATTACTCCCGCTAGCTGCTATTCTATCCAACCAATACTTACAAAACTCATCTCTATACTGATCATCTCTTATCCTGACCACCTCGATCCTATATAACTGCATTCCGTCGTCTGGGTCCTCCACCGTCCTCTTCGGATCCTCCTCGACTTGCAGTAGTGGGTTCCTACTCAAAAAATCAGCAATAACATTATCTCTGCCCGAACAATGTACAATATCGAAGTCATATGCCTGGATACACAGCGACCACCTAGCTAATCTTCCATTCATGTCCTTTCTACTTCGCAGCCAACACAATGCCTTATGATCAGTAACAACCTGGAATTTCAGACCCCAAAGAAAATGTTTAAAATAATTTAACGCCCAAACTAAAGCAAGACACTCCTTTTCTGTTGTAGAATATTTCTTTTCTCCTTCACTCAGCTTCCTGGACGCGTATGCTATAGGGAACAACACATCATCACCTTGCTTGAGACAACAGCCAAGGGCCTCACCACTTGCGTCCACATGCAACCTAGTTATTAATTGTTTATTACTAGAATAAAAATGCAATATTGGGGGTGATTCCATAATATTTATTATCTTCTGGAAGGCTTCTTCTTCTTTTCTTCCCCATATAAACTTGGCATTTTTTTTTAATAACCTCGTAAGAGGCAATACTATTTCAGCAAAACTACTAATGAACTTTCTATAATACGAAAACAAACCTAACACAGACTTAACCTGTTTTGCATTTGTTGGTGTCTTTAGTGTTTTTAATGATTGCAATTTTTTTTTATCAGGCTTAACTCCTTCGCCGGAAATCTCATGGCCCAACACTGAAATCTTATTATAACCGAAACTGCACTTATTCGGTTTTAGTGTAAGGTTTGCTTTCTTTAATCTACACATGACTTCTTCTAAAGATTCCATAAACTCTATGAAATTATTACCCCACACTAAGATATTATCTACATAACAAATGGCCTTTTTATATTTGATACCAGCTAAGACCTTGTCCATTATCCTTTGGAAAACAGCTTGACTTGTTTTGAGTCCAAAAGGTAAAACATTAAACTCATATAGACCGGACGCAGTAATAAACGCAGTTTTATGCTTATCCTTTTCACTCAAACGATGCTGCCAGTAGCCTGAATTTAAGTCTAAGTCTGCAAAGTATCGCGCCCCTGATAAATAAATCATTAAATCTTCTATGATCGGTAACGGGTAACTATCGGTAATAACTTTTTTATTTAATTTCCGATAATCAACACAGAATCTCCAGGATTGATCTGGCTTCTGTACTAGAACCACCGGTGAGGCGTATGCGCTCCTTGATTCTCGGATAACACCATTCCTTAGCATCTCTTCTATCTGCGTGTTTATTATTTCAAGCTGTTTAGGGGATACTCTATAAGGAGGATGATGGACAGGTATGTCATCTACAGTTCTAATAGGTATTTCCTCTACACTACAACTGCCTAACTCCGATGCCATAAATGCAAAATTCTCTCTATATGACGAAAGAAGCTTCTTAAGCGATTCCAATTTACAGAGACTCAAATTTGGGTTTATATCAAGTTCCCTTTTCACATTACATTCTTTGGGTACAGTTGATATATAATTCTCATCATTATTATTCACTAATCTCGAAAAATACAAATGGTCATTCTTAGACACCGTATTTACGCTTCTTTTTTCCATAGATTCACCACGGCCATTCAAGACGTTATTAACTTTATTTGTTTCGTCTTGATTGCTCTTACACACCATTGGTTGTGAAATCGACGTAACATTTTGTTCAGAGTATTTACAAAATTTAGCACAAAACTTGCCTTTAAAGAATACACATTTCCTACTAAAGTCAATGACAGCCTCATTATTATATAGAAAATCTTGGCCAAGTATTAGACTTTGGTTAATGTCTTTTATCACAACAAAGTCACTTGTTAGGACACACGAATCCACAATGAAGTTGATCCTTGTTTTTCCTATAATTTTTAGGTGCGCACCCGAAATGGATTTCACAAAATGATTCGTCTCATCACTGGTATGTTGCAGACCTAGCAGCACTACTAATTCTTCCGTAATGCAAGAGATAGAAGCACCCGTGTCAACTAATGCGTTATAAAACTGATTAGCTATACAAATGGTAATAAATGGAGTAAGATCACCGTGTTTATTGTCTTCGGTTGGGAGCTGCTCTTTCATGGACACAGTGCGCAACTCCTCATCTCTCTTTATTGACTGTGTCCTGGTTCGTTTGGGTGATCGCTCGGTAGTGGGCTTCTAAATCTAGGGGTAATTTGAGAGCGGTTATTTCTGTCCTCGAAACGCTGTCTTGGGCGCAAATTGTATCTCGGTGTGTGAAAGGTTTCGCCGTCGCCCGCCCGATGCGGAGTCATGCTAGACGTGGCCATACCTGGGCTTGGTGGTCTCCGTGAGGTAGGGAACCCTTGGTTAGACGACGGCGTTTCGAAACGCACGCGCGGAGGTTGCACCGGCAAATTTATGCGCTCATTTTGCACACCTTCTAATATTTCCTTCATTTGCACAATTGTGGCAAGAAGCTCTGCCCTGGAGCCGTATAACTTCGTACCTAACTTAAATTTATAATAATTTGTTACCCCTTTTAAAAATATTCTAATGAAGACTTGGTCCTCGGCTATGCCTGCTTGCTCAGCATATTCCGCTAGTCTATAGAAAAAGGCATTTACATCCTCTTGTCTATCTTGCCGTGCGTTATAAAATTTCTCGATAAAATCTAACCTCGCTGGGAATTCTTTTTTAAGGTTATTGCAAATGTCTTTGAACGAAAGATCGTCCTTGTAAACGAATTTATAATAGGCAAGTGCCGGGCCGTCCAAATATGCGCCCAAAATTAGCCCCAAGTCCTGTTCCTGCCATTTATTTATAGCGGCAACTCGTCGGAACTGCATGAGGAAATCCTCAAAACTGGACTTTGTTCCTGTCCCCGTGAACATTGGCTGTGCCATTTTTTTTTAGTTAAAATATACCACTTATCTTTGATAATCCACGTGCCAGTGCTCGTCGGCTAGGATTCTCGCCAACAGTATCTTTGTTCTCCATAAATTCATACACTCGTAGATGGGGCTTCGCGCACTGTTTTCGCCGTGCACACGCGGAATATTTTTATAACTTACTGTTTACTGGGATACTTTACCCGGCGCAACTACACCAAATTGTAAGGACGTAGACAGAGGTGTACCGGAAATAATAGATATATTAGTTTTACTTATTATATTTTATCAAATATGAGCCTGCCTTCAGGCGAACCATCTAGATCTGACATCAAGCTTAGCAAAAAACATCTTCACCTATTTTTATGTTCGAAATTTAATTACCTTTCAGAAGTTATCTGTTGCCAGTCTTAATATAGGCAAGTAGGTTGCCTTCTTAATATGCGAGTCCTCACAGTACACATGTTTGAGCAAATAAATAAATATGATATGTATACAAAGTCTTAAAAATATTTATGCTGATAATCATAGTGACGGACAAACTTAAATTTTCACCTGTATACAAACTTAGCCAAGATCACCTGGAGATCACCTCTTATTAGCGACAAATATTTAGGTCTAATATTTAAAAAAGATAAGGGTGGCCTTATTTATCCTTCACGCGATGCTAATAAAGTATGTACGTTGGCAGCAAGAATATTTAAGATTCACTCATATAAGGGAATATCTTTCTTTACCCAAAAAAAACTTTTGCCGAAACTTTTAAACGATGCAAGGATATTTATGACTAATTATTTTGAAACTCAACCTTGCCAACCAGCTGCTTTAATCAGCGAGTGGCTGATGGCTATACCTTCCAATCAAACCCGGGCAGGGTTGGAAAGTATTATTTTGAATTCAGAGTTTATAATACTGACGAAGTAGAAAAACTTGCCCAAAACGTTAAAATTATCAACCGATAAAGATAATGTTGTGTGGAAGGCTTCAACACACCTTGTGAATACTGGAGTCTGAATTAAATTAAATTCAGCCTGTTCTTCTATAAACTTTTTTAAAATAATCATTTTCTTCTTTAATTTCTATACTACGGTAAAACGTTTCCTATCCCTCCCAATCACGACAAGGTCTTCAAATCATTAAAAGCTGTTGTCTGTAGCTAGACGGTGTCATTATCTGTTTATTTGTAAAACGGAACATGTCTCAAAATAACTACAAACGTCGTTATGACATGTATTGTGACGAGGTCCTTCCTTCCATACTCTTTCATTTTCTTATTACTGGCAACCTTTTATAGCAGGCCACTTCATCATTTATTTTTCACACATTATCATTCGATTTTTAATTCAAATTCTGAACGACACACATGCACTCTCATTCCGCCCAGCGTTCACTTCATCTTGAGAGCCCGCCGAGGCTAGTTACTGCCTGCAATTATAACCATCGTCTTATAATCTTCTTATAATCTTTTGAAACACTGTGTGAATCCTTCTAATAATTTGGTGCAAGTAATAAATATTCTCCGACCTGTTTTACTGTTCTTTCACTACAACAAATAACGTGGTCCGGTGAGGCTTCCTCAAATATACAGTAGCTAGCTGGCAGAGGGCCTACCGGTACAGTATAATACTTATAAAATGCGTGAATTTTCATTTAATTATTACTGGGCAACGGCTGATTCAAAGAAAAGATTAGAGATGGAAATGGCTGACTTATGGTACACTTATGGTACATCGGCGTTGACATGTTCTTCATAGATGAGCATTAAGTTTACATCATCTTGTTTAAATATTATAAGAAAGTTAGCATTATCGCGTTCACAACGTTTCGGGATTTTTGAGTAGGTTTGTGATAAGTAAAAGCAATCAATTTGTTTATGTCTACCCATACAGAAGTAATTACGGATGTTTATTTGATTTTCACATACGATATCATCAAATATAAATACAGAATTTGGTAAAGCTTCATTCGTAGATATGACATCTTTACCGTCATTGAACTCATTGAATTTTATCTGAGGCACTCTTCTTAACACTTCACGTAAAAAAAAAATATTTTGGCTGTAAACTAGTCTTAGAGTAAAGATAAAGGTTTTGAAATTTGAGCCCATTTTCATGCAGTAACAAACTAATCACAACGTTTGTTTTACCACAATTTGAAGGACCAAAAATTATACAGCTAATTGGATTTGGCAACAAAGCACTATGTCTAATCTCTTGAGGAGACTCGCGAAGATTTATATTTTTAACGTTTAGTGATATGGGTTGTTTGATCAACTTCATCTTGTCAATTAATTTGATTATTACCTAACATAGACATATATACTTGACGGCGGGAGCGTGAGCGTAGCGATATCATGGACATATTCTTCTCTTGGTGTAGGTTTCATGATGTAGGGGTACTCAGGTAAACCAGTAAAACTTAGGTTGAAGCACAAATCACAGTATTGTTTATTCGGTGATATTTACACAGTCAAACCAATAACCAATAATAGTGAAGTAAACAGGTTGACAACATTATGAAATCTACGAGTTGTAATGTTGCCATCTGGAATCGCTTGTGACGACATACTTTATTTTGGACTATCTCTAAAGATAGCCAGAACCGAGATGAGAATAGAACCGTTCCTGTTATGGCAAGTCTTAACTTGTCACTACTGGAAAGTTTCTATCCTCATCTTACAAGATGGATATGTATAAATATGAGCTAGGTAATGACCCGCATGTATTACAAAATAAACGATGATTTCACAGGTAAATATTTAAACTAATAATAACAATTATGTAATGCATCATTAGAATCATGTCACTCTCACCATCCTACAGCCCCGTTTTAGATGCCGTCAACCCACGAAATTTAAAGGTATGTAAACATTAGGATTATCTTAAACTAGCTGACCCCCGCGGCTTCGCTCCCGTCAACTGGCTACCTACCTACCTACCTCCTATCTATCTACCCTATTTTTTTTATTTCCCATAACAACCCTACCCATCTACCCTACCTACTCTACTCTACCTACCCTACCTTACCTACCCTATCCTACCTACCCTATCCTACCTACCCTATCCTACCTACCCTATCCTACCTACCCTATCCTACCTACCCTACCCTACCTTACCTACCCTTACTACTATACGAATGTAACCTGTAAACTTTTGTTTCTACTGGCGGCGGCGATCTAATTAAAATTTAGAACATAAAAGATGCTATTGTGAGTCAATCTTAAAAGATAGACATATGATGTCGTCGCGGACTTTTTTTTAGAACTTTTAAAGAAGAACAATTCCATCATACATTATATTTGCGTAACTTAAACCGTTTACGCAGCGCACGCAACAAAAGCTCTCAAAAAGGAATATTTTTGCCCGTTTTTGCAACATTTTTCATTTATGTTCGGCTCCTATTGGTTGTAGCGTGATGTTATATATCCTATAACCTTCCTCGATAAATGGACTGTCTAACACAAAAAGAACCAGTAGTTCCTGAGATTACCGCGTTCAAACAAACAAACAAACAAACTCTTCAGCTTTATAATATTAGTATAGATAAAATGCCTAGATCGCGCTGTTTAGTTATAATATTCTTGGTATTCTTTCAGAATGTGATAGAAGACTCAGACCCAGTTATCAATCCTTTTTACTATGCTCAAGATAGGGAAAGCTGGCATATGGAAGTAGCAGCTAAAGCATGTGAAGAGAGTCGACAGCAAAAAACAGAGGCGAGAAAATTGAATAAGAAAAGAAGGAAAAATCTTTTAAAAACTCATATTTTATCATGCGTAAGGAAGGGCGTGTTCGTCACTAATTAAAAAATATGGTATATGATTTGGATGGTCGTAATATCGAAGAAATGGACACTGAAACTGATAATGCGAGTGTGAATGTGCAGTATATAGTGACAAGTGATTACCATGATATCATGGACAAAACTGATAATTTTGTTAGTAAAATAGTACAAAAGTTAAGCAAATCTAATGTGTAAAGTTTTATTATTGTTATTATTGTAAAAAGTTATTTTAATTATTATTTGAATGTATTATTGGTATCTAAAGCAGAAGAAATGTTTAAATTTAGTTTAAAAATATGTTCACCTACATATAAACTTTAAATGCAAATCTCGATGTCTGTTCAGAAATAGCGCCAGAGCGCGCCACGACACGCCAGTTTAGTGTGCACACTCAGCGCAACGCCGGTATGCGCGACGACACGCCACGCAAGTGTGGTTCTTGAAAATGACAATTATTATTGATAATAACTGTTATTGACCGCCTCGTCTCTCGCTCTCGTCGGTCTAGTGGTGGCAAGTGCTAGTACAGAACATGAGGTCCTGGGTTCGGTTCCTGGATCAGGCGGTATTATAGGGTTTTTCAATATGATATTACGACAAACACGAATAAAACCAAAATCAACGCTTGGAAGGAGATGACATATCGGATAACAGTAAGCAAACTTTTGTTTCTGTTATCCGATAGCCGAATTAAAAAATAACAAAAACATGTGTTAAATGATTTAATAAAATATGTATTTCAGATTCAACAGAGCTAATAAAAGAACGAGGGACTAAAACAGCTTGTAAATCAATGGAAACTCGCAAAGCTTAATTCAAAAAAGAGATTTCATTGTATAGAAAACGGACAATACAAACTGGTGGTGGGCCAAAACCACTCCTGGTCCATTGAGTCAGTCCAGAGGTCCAGAGACATTAGAAATATTGGTATTACTGCCTCAAGGATTTGAAGTAGATTTTAATGAATTGACTGTTTACAACAGAACATTATTCCTAAAATTTTATAAAATGCTTCATGGCTCTAGCAAAGAATATCATAGTTTGTTCAAGGGTATTAGTGTTACCACAATAGTTATTATGACATTATCTGACCGCTTAGCCTAGGTGTGGATGTTACAAGGAAAAGGTTTACCCCCATAAGTCTTTATAGCTATGGTGAAAATAAACTAAGAGTTGGGCAATATGTCACGTGATTGAAGTAGTTGCTACTGTAGATAATTACTATAATTTTTCTATTTCAGGATATTTCCATTGAACTGGAAAAGAGCTTATTGAGCAAATGCAACAATGTAAATGATATCGTAAGTAAAAAGAAAGCCATTTATTACAAGTACGGTTTTAATGAAAAGGTATCATTACAAGTACTGCCTCTTGTTTTCAGACTATTATAATAGATGGTAACAAAATGATGGAATCAACCAGCCAGCAGACACCTTCCATCACTGCGGCAGTAAAAGTTAACATCCAGCCGACAGCATCTACCAGTCAGTCAGTGCTGTCCACCAGGGAGCCAATATCCAAATACTGACGGTTCTTTTTTTTGCAGAACATTTTGGTGTCACCAAAATGTTCTGCAAAAAAAAAGAACCGTCAGTATTTATATTATGTAATAAGCTAAATAAATGGTGCTCTTTAGTATCACCTGCGTTGAAACTAATCTGTCGCACCACCTTTGCAACTTTTGTTCTGTAAACTCCTAAATTAATGGATTATCTAATGCATTTTTATTTGTTTCAGTTATCTGACAAGTTTAATTTTGCTGAAGCCTCATTTGAGGACATGCACAAGTTCAGATTTCTGGAAAGTGAACGCCAACAAAAATTACACGAATTAAGGATGAAGGAACATGAATTAAGGATTAAGTGCATGGCCGAGTTGCATAGCCAGTTTAGCCAGTGCATGGTTAATTTTGTGGAGCTCCACAAAATTAACCATGCACCACAAAATTTTACTTTTTGCTGGAAATGCTCCACAAAATTTTAGACAAATTTTAGGCGCACAAAATGGCCAGGCGCCACGCTGAGCGCCAAGCTCACACAGCTCCCTCCGGACAACCCCCCGCCCGGCTAACCCCTCAGAGGACTTCGTCATGGGGCAAACTAAACCACCAAAAGGTGGCTCCCCAGACCGTCTAACAGCCAACCACAGGCCTGCTGGAACAACCCACTCCGGCCCCCCCTCAGGCTCCTGCCGTCACCAAGCCCGCTCAAAACCGGTAAGTGGCTCCCACCACTGTCGCCGCTGAGAGCCTGTCCCATCAAAAGCCCGCTGACAGACGCTGCGTCGCTGATGTTATCATCAGCGCGTACGCCGTCTGGATGACGGATGAGGCCAGATCGTTGGCTGCTGAGATCAGAAGGATCGAGGCAGCCGGTGATATGCCCGCACCCGAGTCCAAAGACTTGTTTAAAAGTTACCCCAACATTACCGAGGTACTAGATAGCCTTGTCTTCAGAAACGGTCAATGGGTGCGCACATAAGACGCATCCGTTACCATTTCCGTTAGGATTTCGCCAACTGTGGCTCATCCCCGACCCCCATGATCTTCACTCTGCTCCATAAGAGCCTAGGGAGTAGGAACAATGTAACACACAGACCGATTCGTTCAGTCCTCGCCGCCGAGGCCCGTCGCGTACTCTTTTAATAAAAGCCCGCCAGCCCGCGTAGCTGAGCACTAGTTTATTAGATTATTGGATTTCAAAAGGAGTTTCTTGTCCGTTCTTCTCCACGTAGGTAGTTTCCGAACGGATGGTAAAATCAATTGTCAAGATCCAGCCATTGCTTGCCCCCCCAGCGATGCCCTGAGCCGAGGTTCGACCCCAACTGGGGTAGCCCTCAGCGTTGTCGCTTAGTTTTTAGAAATTTATGCCTAGCTGGAGGCTACTATAGCTTAGTCTCCACAGGGAAAGTCCGGTTAAGTAGTTGCCCGTCACTTTGACCGAACTACGAGACGCCACTTAGAAAAAAAAAATGCGACCGGCAGTCTTCATCAGAAATTCATACGAGTAACAACGTACGCGCTTACGTTGAGTAACTCTAGTCGCGCCCCTGCATTTATCAGCATAAATTCTCCAATTTGTGTGTTATAACCAAGTTTATATAACTTAAAGAACCTAATAAGTGTGTCAAGATCATTGTAAATAACTGTAACTGCAAAATTGTGATTAAAAATAGATAACCCATCAGTGTAAATATGTAAAGGTGCAAAATAAACCTATTATTCGCCTGAATCCCCTACAACAAGTAAAAACACGTAAAATAATTGTGCTACGAAAAAATAATTAAGGATACTGTATACTAACAATCTATGGATCAATTTGGTCTGAGAATAAAAAGATTTATTATTATTATTAACTAGTTAGTAAATGCTCTAAGGACTTGTAGAGTTCGTACTTAGGTAAATGAAAGGCGTGAGCCGATAGCAAGCGTATAATAAAAGCTGACGTTGATACAGGTGTGTCTCCTTATATACTACTGAATGATAATAAAAAATGTGGGTAATCTAATATACTACAGGGCTCATCAAATACCAATACATTTTAAGTAAATTAATAGTAATTACCTAGTTCTTGCTCGATGACTAGTAATCATCCATTGCCGCCTTTTCTTCACTTTTTTCTATTTTTTATTTTGCACAAAGCCAAAAAATAATTGTTGAGCGCCATAAAATACAGAGCGACAGCTTCGTTCATTTTCGCAATAAACTCTGCGGCATTTCAGTGTGGCCATGCACATTCGCCGTAGGCCGAAGACGAAGTTTCATCGCGATGTGATGTGTGTAGCCTAAGCATTAGGAATAAAGAAAATCTGTACAACAGCATATCATCCGCAGGGAAATGGAATAATAGAAAGAATGCATCGCTCCCTGAAGGTAGCAATTAAAGCCAGGCTGACAGAGAATAGGTCATGGGTCGATGAACTACCGACAATATTGTTGGTTCGCGCGGCCTGTAAGAGCGATCAAAATGTAAGTTCAGCTGAATTAGTATTAGGACACACGTTGCGTTTACCGGGCAACTTTTACCAAGAGGCAGAAGCAACACAAGTAGGCCATTTAACAGCGTTTGTAAGCAAACTTAGAACTGTTATTAATGGCATGCGTCCAGTCACGAGCGAATAGCGATTCGAGAAAAATATTTGTCCTTATGGACAAATATTTTTCTCGAATCGCTCGTGTTCAATCCTTATGGATTTGAACACTTGTACTCACGTATTCGTCAGGAATGACATGGTAAAAGGGCCACTACACCGTCGTACAGGGGACCATTTTTAGTCATTAACAGAAGTGAAAAGACATTTGACATACAAAGGCGCGAGTTAAGGAACCCCAACCTACCAATATTAGCTTTGTCAGACAATAAGTATTTACTAGATTATTATTTCTCAATTTCCCCACTGCGCGATCAGCATTTATAATTATCTAGAACATGCGTCAATCTGATCACGCTGCGGATGTACTACGTTAGCAATTAAGTTAGTATATAAGATCAATATCTTGTTAGATGAATTAATTACCGTCTTGCTGTAACTGGGATCAAATAAAGTTTATTTTTAAACTCTTCCGTTGTCGCTTACTTAATTGGCGCAGCCGGTAGGATCTCTGTAGTCAGTCTGTCACGTATCCACATCTACGGGAAGCAGCCGACGTCCGTTTCAACGGTTCAGCAGAGATCACCGAACAAACAAATACATTAAGAAGCCACATCAAGCCAGGAGAGGACCAGGAGCCAAGCAGTAATTCAGGGAGCATGGAGCTAGCTGCGGAATTGTGAGTAAATCTTTTTCACCTTCCTCTCAGCTCTTCCATCTATATCCCAACCTTGTAATAGTCTATGTGTTTGTGTATTATTAGGGATTGGACAACGCCGTAATAATATTTGCATAGATTTTAAACGTACTAATATTTTAGAATAGTGATAGTTTAGTAGCACATTAGTGTGATTTTTTTTTCTCTCCGCGTTTGCTCCTTTCATAACATTTCACAATGGAAAACGTAACCCGTGTCCCACAGGAATTGGTTAACATCATACCAATATTCAGCGGCGACACTAGAATGTTGCCTTTATTTATAAAAAAATGTGAATACATTTTGTCTACGTTCTTAGGAACCGCAGCCCAAAATGAATATTTATTTCATGTAGTAACTAGTAGGTTATCAGGCGAAGCAGCCAGTTTGGTAGGCGAAAGAGAAGCTATAGGTACGTGGGACGAGCTGAAGAAGTTGTTAAACCAACACTTCGGTGATCCACGCACAGAGGATTGTTTAGCAATGGAATTAGAATCGTGTAGAATAAATAAGGGTGAAAGTTATTTAGAATTTTGCCATAGAATACAGCGGATGAGAAGTGTTTTATTTGCTAAAATATCAGAAACTATCATTGATGAATCTCTACGTAAGGCAAAGCAAATCATTTATAGTAACAGAGCGATGAATGCTTTCTTGTTTAATTTACCGCCATTTTTAGTTAGATTAGTTCGTTTGCGCGACGTCACAACGTTAGAGGATGCATTAAAAATAGTTTTAGAAGAACAAAACTTCCAGGCAGTCTATGAGTCGAAAACAAACGACAGACGTAATTTTAGCAGAAATAACAGACCCAATTTGCCTAATAACCAAAATGCAATTGAATCTAATAATCAAAAGAAAGATTCACATAGCATATCAAGTACACATGTACCGAATAGTGCTACAAACAGCACATCTACACCGAACAATCCGCATCAGCCCAGACATTATAAACAACATAATAATATTCAAAGAAATCAAGACAATTTTAATCGTACAAACAACAATAATGCGTCACCGCAGTCAAGTAGGTCATTTGTTCCGATTGCACAACCGAACCAACAGTTCGCGGCACATGCACCGAGCACGCCGTCTTTTGCAGCGCAAGCATCTACGTCGGGTGCGAATACTGATGTCACCATGCGTACTGCAAGGTCGCGACGTGTTAATTACATAAATAATTCTAATAATAATGAACAGAGTTCAAGTTATTCGTGCAATGAGTGCCAAGAATTTTCTCCTGAAGAACCCGGGGCGGGAAATTTTTGCATAACGGCCTCTACCCTAGAGAACGAATAAAAATAAATTGTAATAAACGCTTAAATTTACCACATATAGTTATACCAGAATTAAAGGCAGTTTTTATGATAGATACGGGGAGTGTTAGATCGTTTATAAGCCCGTATATAGCGAATAAATATTTTAAAAATTATCTACAGTATGAACCCTTCGAAGTTGTTAGCACTCACGCATCGAGTGTTCATAGTGAAACGGCTATTATTCCATTACCGGTTACCTTTGGAAGTCAAGAGTTCCATAAGTTTTATGTCTATAGTGTCGACGATAGGTATGATGGGTTAATAGGTAGCAATTTGCTGAAGCAATTACAGGCAAAGATTAATATGGAAAATCAGATATTACATTTAAAAAATACTGATATTCCTATCATATATTCACCGCCTATGAGAGAGGTATATAATCTACCATCTCGTAGTGAACTTAGAGTAAGACTCCCAGTCAACTTACTGAACGGGGAAGCTGTGTTAGATTTTAAGCAATTTACGGAAGGGATTCGAATGCCCGCCGCATTAGTTACGTGTATTAAAGGTTACGCATCAACCGTTATTCAGAATTATACGGATGAAACCAGAACCTTAGTGGTAACAGGACCTTTTACGGTCGAACCTTACAGGCAGAACCCATCTGTTCACATTAATTTTACAGAAAATAACATAGAAATAGATAGGATGCTAACAGATAATTTAAAAAAATTACAGTTAGACCACATGAATTCTGAGGAACGTAAAGCCATCGAAGGGCTATGTAATGATTATAAGGACATATTTTATTGTGAGAATATTCCATTAACGTTTACAAATCAAGTAAAACATAGAACTAGAACAAGGAATGAAGATCCTATAAATATTAAAGCACATAGGTTACCTCCCATTCAATCGAAAGAAATTAGGAATCAGGTAGATAAAATGTTAAGGGACAATATCATCCAGGAATCACACTCCCCCTGGAGTGCTCCCGTACATTTAGTGCCAAAAAAATTAGATTCATCAGGACAGCAAAAATGGAGGATGGTAGTTGATTATAGACGTCTCAATGAAATTACTACCGATGACAAATACCCCTTGCCCAACATAAATGATTTATTTGATATGCTAGGCAATAGTACCTATTTTACTACCTTAGATTTAGCTAGTGGGTACCATCAAATCGAGGTCCAGGAAGAAGATAGGGCGAAAACAGCTTTCAGTACACCTTCAGGACATTATGAATTTAACAGGATGCCGTTCGGGTTAAAAACAGCACCTGCAACATTCCAGAGGGCTATGGATAACGTTCTAAGAGGTCTCCAGGGCTTACATTGCCTGGTATACCTTGATGACGTCATAATTTTTTCTAAATCGCTGACTCAGCATGTAGAAAAACTTAGAGCAGTTTTTGATCGGTTTCGGGCGACAAATTTAAAAATACAACTCGACAAATCACATTTTCTTAGAAAGGAAGTTCTTTACTTAGGGCACACTATTACAAGTGAAGGATTGAAGCCAAATAATGATAAAATTGATGCAATCTTAAGATATCCCATTCCAGAAACAGTTACACAAATAAAAAGCTTTTTAGGACTTATTGGTTATTATAGGAAATTCATCAAAGATTTTGCAAAAATAACTAGACCTTTAACAGCTTGTTTAAAGAAAGGTCGTAAAATAATTATTAATGATGAGTATAGGGAATGTTTTGAAACATGTAAAAAACTTTTAACAAACGCACCTTTATTACAGTATCCCGATTTTAGTAAAAGTTTTATTTTAACTACCGACGCATCGAATTTTGCAATTGGGGCTGTATTGTCACAAGGATCAATAGGCTCAGACAAGCCAGTAGCATATGCTAGCAGGACTCTGAGTGACACAGAAGTAAAATATAGCACTATCGAGAAGGAACTTTTAGCCATAATATGGGCAGTTAAGCACTTTCGACCGTATTTGTATGGTAATAAGTTTACCATATTTACAGACCATAGACCATTAGCTTGGCTGTATTCATTGAAAGAGCCCAATAGTAAACTCACGCGATGGCGGTTAAGGTTAGAAGAGTACGATTTCGAAATAAAATATAAGAAAGGCCCTCAAAACACGAATGCAGATGCTTTATCTAGGATTAAGATTAATGCAATTGACGACGATTTAGATTCAATATTCGTAAATATAGGAGATAGGCAGGAACGTATACAAAAAATTATAGAAAGCGAATTACAAGACCCCGAAACTCCAATAGAAACGATAGAACTTTCGGATTCTGATGATGGGGTCACTGCCAACTCAGTTTCAAATAGAGAACACGAAGGCATTCCTAGTTTAAACGAAGCTGTCGATACTAAACCAAAACAGATTTTAATTCATTCATGGTTTAAAAATAAATTAGACGTAAAAGATATTTCAAATAATAAACAAAAAATTCTCGAAGTTCACTTACCGACAAATAACGATATATTAGTTAAAGACTTTTTGAAAGAGTATATTGATCCAAAACATAAGTACTTTATATACTTCGAACACCCATCTTTTAGAAAAACTTTTTCAAACATGGTAATTAAGTTATTTAAAAAGGATTCAGTTAAGTTAACCGAGTGTACAGAAAGAGTTATAAATTTGACAGGATCTGAAGAAGATCAAAAAGAAGTTATTTTAAAATACCACGACGGGAAAACATGTCATAGAGGTATTAAAGAAACTTTAACCAAACTTAAAAGACATTATTGGTGGGCAAACATGAAAGAGACAGTCACGGCAATCATAAATGCTTGCGAAACATGTAAACGCATGAAATATGATAGAAAGCCGATTAAACCCCACATTCAGTTAACACAAACCCAGGATGCCCCTTTTCAGGAAGCTTTTATGGATTTATTATATATTGAAGGGAAATATTATTTAACTATAGTGGATGCATTTAGTAAGATAGCACAAGCCATAGAGGTACCGAATAGGAGTACACCAGAGATAGTTAGAGCATTGATTAAATATTTCAGCAGGTATGGTCTGCCTAGAAAAATTAGTTGCGATTCCGGTACAGAATTCAACAATACTTTGATTAAAGAAATGTTAAGCTTTTACAAAATTGAACTTCATATTGGGACGCCAAATAATCCCAGTTCAATGGCAATAGTAGAAAGGTTTCATTCTACCATTATTGAGATTTATCGTATAGCAAAATACGATAAAAGCGATTTAGATGCAGCATCAGTTATGACTTATGCCATCATGGCTTATAACAACACCATACATTCAGCAACAGATTTTACGCCTTTTGAACTAGTATTTGGTCACACTTATTCCGAAAATGTATTTAACGTGGATAGAGAGAAGAACTTAACTCAGAAATTATTGTTAGATCATAGAAAACGCCTTAAAATACTCTATGAATTCATAACAGAAAAATTAGAATCCGATAAAATTAAAATAATTAATAAAAAAGGTGGCGAAACGACACCGATACTCGAACCAGACGATAATATTTACATGAAAGACACTAGGATTAGAAAAGCCAAAGAAAAACCTCGATATGAAAAAGCGAAAGTAATAGGTGAAGTTGAAAGAAATATAGTCCCAGTAGAAGTAAAGAAAAGGAAAACTAGAGTAGCCTTAAAAAATGTAAAACGTCCTCCACAGATCGTGCCTGGTACTTCTGGTACTAGTGGTGCCAACACTCACGCTGGACCTCCAAAACCTCGGTCAGAACCCGGGGATAGCAGCGATAAAGCGGGGAGTAGCAGTGAAGAGGAATAGTTATTGGACAATATACAAAATTGTAGATTTAGAATCATTACACTTACAAATAGATAATAATATTCGGGATTTTATTAACTTGAAAATTAAAATTAAGGAAAATAGTCTTAGTAACGAAACTATAGGAACAGAAAGCCAAATAGAATATCTTATTAAACTAACTAAGGATAGATTTTTTCAAATCTTACCTTTCCATTATAGAAACAAAAGAGCTTTGTTTAATCCATTAGGCTCACTTGTAAAAGCTATCACAGGAAATTTGGATGAAGACGATGCAATTAAATATGATAGAGAAATCCAAATGATACAGAACAAAGAGCATGTGGTCGAACGTAAAGTATCATCAATGCAAAAAGCTTTTGATAAATTAGTAAATGACTCTGAAATAATAAATTCAAATATTAAAAACTTGGGTTTACATACCAATGAAATGGAAAAATTAGTTGAACATGAGTTCAGGTTTAACAAACTTTTCCAAATATTAAATACTATGTATCAAATTTTAAATAACTTTCGAACCTGTTACGAAAACATACAAGAGATTGAAACGGCAATAGCCTTTAGCAAACTGAATACATTGCACCAATCCATTATAAATAGTACAGAATTATATAATACGTTAGAAGTCATTGCTAAACATGCTAGAACAATATACCCAGTAAACAAACATAATTTAATAAAATTAGAACGTAATATCATACTTAAATCATATATAAATAACAACAAGTTAGTTTTTGTTTTAGAAGTTCCCCTAATAAATAACGAAACATATAATTATTACAAGGTTATACCCATCCCTATATTCCATTCTCCAAATACCTTTACAATAATACCCAAATATCCTTACCTGATGGTGAATAGATTGAAATACATGCCCGTGGTAAGCCCATGTACTGAGATTGAAAATGGAAAATTCCTTTGCGCTGAAACTAATTTAGCCCAGTTTCCAACCGAGACCTGCATTGAACAAATAATGCTGATGAAGAACAACTACAAAAACTGCATACAGAACCATATTGAAATAGAAAAAACTAAGACACAGAAAATAACCGACAACCAATGGTTGGTTTACTCAGAGGAAAATCTCATCATCACCGAGAATTGCAATACAGAAATCCTGAAGTACACTATCCTTGGGACCTACATCGTGACACCTGGCCAACAATGCGAGACACAAATAGGCGAAGTCATCATTGCCGCCACCACAAACACTACAGTTTCCAGTCTCCAGCTGCCATTGATCCAGATGCCAGACCTACAACAGGACATCCAGAGAAGATCAAAGAAAGTGGATCTAAGAAATGTGGACTTCAGTGATGTGAAAGAAGTGTTACAAAGTGCAAAATTTGGTGAAATAGACGATACGACACAAACAGTGACAATAGAAATTAGTATATGGACCATCTTAGAGTATGTGGTTATTGTAATAGCAATAGTTATCTTTATAATGTATAAATTTCAGTTCATAAACTTTTGTCGAAATTCTCCGAAACCGTCTGCGACACCTTCGGATAATTTCTCTCTTAGGGAGGGAGGAGTTAAGGAACCCCAACCTACCAATATTAGCTTTGTCAGACAATAAGTATTTACTAGATTATTATTTCTCAATTTCCCCACTGCGCGATCAGCATTTATAATTATCTAGAACATGCGTCAATCTGATCACGCTGCGGATGTACTACGTTAGCAATTAAGTTAGTATATAAGATCAATATCTTGTTAGATGAATTAATTACCGTCTTGCTGTAACTGGGATCAAATAAAGTTTATTTTTAAACTCTTCCGTTGTCGCTTACTTAATTCGCGCGATTATCAATCAACTGTGTCCATAGATAGTTTAAAGCCCGCGTATTTAGTTGCGGAGGATAAAACATCAGGGAGTGTTTACGATAAGGATAGTGCCTGCGGTAATGATGACACTAATGCCTGATTTACATTCAGCCGTAGTGAGCAGGGAAGTGAGCAGGACGAGTGTGTAAACGCGATACTTCTCATGCCACTGCCACTCGCGCTGCCCGGCGCTCCCCAAAATGGCGGTTTTTTGTGCGGAAGTCAAAGGACCGACAGCGCGAGCGGCAGTGCGTGTTTACATTCTGCTCCGACGCTCAGTACTCGCCGAGCCCCTGGAGGAGAAAGAAGTTCGTTTAGTTTTCGTTTTCGTTTCGAGCAATGAGATTACAATAAAATTCTTAGAACTACTGGAAACGGAAAAAGTAATTTGGGATGTTAAGGATAAACAACATAAACAGAAACATAAGGTTCACGACGCGTGGAAAAAAATCAGTGTTGTTTTAGACATACCTATTGATGAACTTAAATTAAAAAAAAAGTCTCTGATGGCCACTTTCAGGCCTCTTTTGAAGAAAAAACATAATTCAATCAGATCCGGTGCAGGTGCAGATGAGATATTTAATCCGATATGGTTTGCCTTTGAAATTATGGAGAGATTTTTGGGGCCCACTTTTATTGTAGATGATACAGTGAATACGGAAGAACAGGTAGGCAGATTTTAGACTATTGTTTTTTATATATTATTATTACTAGCTATTTAAATTGTAGTAGGTATGTGTCGTATGTGTCCTTTTTCAGGCCCTCAATCTGGGAAATAGATTTAGGATTGTGCCAGGTTGATTATGTAACGTTTTCGACCGTGCGTAATTACTATTATTATTTATATGTTATTTTGTAAACTAAAACCTGACGCCTGACGCGCGTACAAAGCGATACATAATCAAAATCAACCCGCAGGAGGTGACCTAGGCAATTTTACTGAATAAAACATGTATTTTCTAATTGTTATTTATTATTATATTATTTAGGAAAGGCCACTCTTTCTCCAGGTGTACTTAAATAATGCAAGTAGGTACCTACTAATAATCTTTTTAACGGATGGTATCAAAATAATTTGCAAATTCTGATCGAATTTCTGTAATGGTACTTGGAGCACGTCTACCAATAAGTGGTATTGGCCTTATAGCTGATGATGAAGTGTCGTTTTGTCTCCAAGTGCCTTCAACATATTGCCCGTCTTAGAAAATTATGTAATAAAATACATGTCATAACAATTTGTGGTACCTTTTCTATATTAAGTTCTATTGGTTTCTTGAAAATCCATGCCTCCGAAGCCACCGCAAACAAAAGAGAAGGAAAGTTCACAAACAGTTCACTATACAGCAACCAAAACTAATGCAAAGAAAAGACACATGGACCATATTATCAGTGAAGCCGATAAAAAAAATAATGACAGTTTTGAAACTTTAAGCAACATACTGCAGACAAAAAAAAGAGAGGAAGACGAGTGCGATGTTTATGCTTCATTGTTAGCAAAAAAGTTAAGGAAATATCCAGAAAGAATGCGAGACAGGATTATGTACAAAATTGATGGTCTTCTTCTGGATAACCCTTTCCCTAAAGACGAGCGATCATCAAGTGCCTCTACGTCTTATTCAGTGCAATCTCCCTATGCTCAACAAACATTTTCAACTCCGTCTTCGCAATATGGTCCAACTCCGTCTCCGCAGTGTGTTCCAACTCCGTCTCCGCAATATTTCCCAACTCCGTCTCCACAATATTTCCCAACTCCGTCTCCGCAATATGATCCACCTGTTTATGTACTTCCGTCCCAAAATCCTCCTGCGACTACATCTCAGGCTCCGGTCTATTTACATATCCCAGAAGAAAATATAAATATGCAAAACCAGTCCTCAACAAAAGAGAGAAAAAATATCGCACAAGAAAGGCAAATACATGTTTTATCACAAGAAGTTTTTTTTAATTATGTTGCTTATTTCAGAAGGCACAATGCCTTCTGAAATAAGCAACATAATTAAAAACGCATACAATGATTCCTAAATGTTGACATAAATAATTATTATGTTCAGTGAAATTAATACTATACCTATTAAGAGTTTGTAATTCTTTTCTTTTCTTTAATGAAAACATGGTGATTTTTTAAAATATACCTTTCTTACCTTTATTTCGTCTCTTAAAACTGTGTTAACCCCTAATTTGATAAAGTCCGGTGTGACGGACGTCAACAAAAATTAAATCCTACTAGTTTTTTATCCGATTCTCATCGATTACAAATCGACTAAATATTTCTTGAATTCATAAACTAATAGTAGAAAATATATTTTGAGTGTGGCAACACTGAATTATGTCATTCGTGACACAAAATGTCAGCGCAAAGACGACCACCTGTTTTGCTCAAGGTATTTATATTCTTTTTTCCTCCTTTTTGCCTATGAATGTCTTGAAATCTCGCCTCAATTATTAGAAAAACATTCTATAAATAATTATAACCTACATATCAATACGTTCTTTTACATTTTCATGCTGTTTTTTGTTGCTAAAATGCTTTGTCCGTCACAGCGAACATTGCTAATTGCATAGAGATGTAGTACTTTATTACTATGTCCGCTGTGGCGGACAACGCCAAATTTGTTTATTTTTCTTTGTCAACAGCCTAACCGTGCTAGTAAAATTATCGCTTTAGTTCCAAATGAGCATGCCCCTTCCGATGCTAGTGAGAATTCTGAATCTGAAACAGAAATGCATGATGACCCGCGTGCTTATGCTTCTTCCCCACTTTCTTCTTCTGCACCATCAATTACATCTTCCCTTGCAAACCTAACAATCAGTACATCTGAAGACGAAGAACCGAACATTGATAATAATGATGTTATATCAGATTCTATCGTGCGCGAAATTGGAGAGTCGAATTATGAGAATGTTCCATCCCTATCTGCTATTCCCTCACTGCCATCAACGCCTATGGCACCTATAGCTTTTTCTTCTCCACTTGCATCACGAAACACAAGGGCCAGGAAACAGCCATCTACAGTACCAGCAAAGAAAGCGAAGAAGGGTAAAAAGTTTCAGCTGTCTTATAAATGGAAAGTAGCACAATTCCGCCACAGAGCGACAGTAGAAGAGGATGAAAATGGAGATTATATTGATTTGCCAGAAGATGTTGACTCACCTTTGAGTTACTTTAATCTTTTTTTTTCTCAAATTGTCATTAGTAATATTGTTGAACAGACAAATTTATACTCTGTTCAACAAACTGGCAAGTCAATTCAGCTGTCAGAAGAAGAATTTAAAGACTTTTTGGCTATTCACATTATCATGGGTATTGTTGTAATGCCTTCATACCTCGATTATTGGTCGGATAAATTTAGGTATGCTAAAGTTGGTGATATAATGTCCTTGAAAAGGTACCAACAAGTGCGACGATATTTGCATTTTGTCGACAATAACATGGATGATGGAGACAAATACTATAAAGTACGTCCAGTTGTAGAGCAAATAAGACAAAATTGTTTAAAACAACAAAAAAAGGAGACCCAATTTAGCATAGATGAAATGATGATAGCATACAAAGGATCTAAGGCAGGCAAAAGAAAACAATATATGAAGGATAAGCCAAATAAATGGGGGTTTAAAAATTATGTACGGGCTGGCATTTCAGGGATAATTTATGATTTTGTGCTTTATGGAGGTGACGATACGTTCCGTTACCATACGTTTACTGAAGAGGAATTGTCTCTTGGTTTTGGCGCTCAGATGGTCATAGCTTTATGCCAAAGCATTGACCATAAGCCGGCATTCGTGTTTTGTGATAACTTTTTTTCATCACCGGAGTTATTTTTCATTCTTCGGGAACATTATGGCATCTTTGCTTTAGGTACTATCCGAGGCAATCGCCTTAGAGGAGCAGAAACTGTTCTGCTTACTGATAAGGCTATGAAAAAGAAGCCTAGAGGACATTTTGTACAAGCCGTTTGTAAACAAAATCGCTTAGCAATAGTTCGTTGGAATGACAATAAGGCTGTCACATTAATTAGTTCTTTTGTGGCAAGTGAGCCTGTAGAAAAAATCCGCAGATATTGCAAGGATGCAAAATGCAAGATCGACGTCCAATGTCCACAGATTGTACGCCAATATAATAAACATATGGGAGGTTGCTGACATGCTCATCTCACTATATAAAACACCATATAAAAGTAGGAGATGGTATTTAGCTATATTCTCTCAAATGTTGGATATATGTATGAATAACGCTTGGTTACTCTACCGCCGTAAGCATTCAAGTAACGCGAAAGGTAAAATACCTCTAAAAGCATTCAGATACGATATTTATGAAATATTGTTGAAGGCAAACAGATGTGCCAAAAGAAGTAAAACTGAGACAGCAAAAGTAAGCAAACCACACGTCGCCCGCCCATCGAGTCCAGTCAAATATGACAACATAGGCCATTTCCCCTCAACAATGGAAGAAGGTCGTTGCAGATACTGCCAAAAGAAGACCGTCGTATATTGCATAAAATGCAATACTAGATTATGCTTTGTAACAGGCAAAACCCCGAGAAGTTGTTTTCTAAATTTCCATACCAAATAAATAACATTTTCAGGTCAAATTCTGCGTTTTTTGTTTTGTATTTTCTTATTAAAATAAAATAAACATAATAATATTAACGTTTTTTATTTTTCCATAATTTGGCACTGTCCACCACAGCAGACATGCAAATATACGCGTTCATCGTTAAGTTATTGGTAATGTCCGCTGTGTCGGACATGACTTTTCTCAACAGTGGGCAACTCAGGATTTATTTCAACATTTTTTCGGGGCTCTTTAGCACACCCCCAAAGGCCTCCAATAATTAAATTTATGTATTTCTTACTTTTTTTTCGTTGCCAAAAAGGGTTAAGAGCCTTGCATACTTCTGGGACAATCAGTGAAATAGCCGGTGTTGAAACTTTGAATAAGTAGTGTAGACTTCGGTAACTATCTCCAGTCGCTAGATATCGAAGGGTTATTGCTAGGCGTATTTTTTGTGGAATAGGTATTCTTAGTCTTGTCTGTGTCTTTATCATAGGTTCAATTTTGTTCAACAGAAATTCAAAATCGGTACGAGACATTCTGCAAAAGTTAGTAAATTCCCCAGATTCTTCACTATTCATTTCATTGAAAAAGTTATTCATTACGTCCCTGAAACAAAAGACAGGCATGATAAATAACTCATACTTACTAGTAGAATTAGTATATGCATTACAAAATTAGTTAAGTAGGTAGGTTGATAATTAGGTACTTACAAAGTTATATTTCGATGTATAGATATCAGCCACCATCGTCTACGACGAACATTCTTTTTTTGTATTCGATATCTTTTTAAACATCGAACATAATTATCGTATCACAAAAAGAGACAGCGCGGCCGCTGTAATTATTTCGACGTCAGCCATTGCCGAAACTTGAAAGCGAAGTGAGTGGTAGGGCAGTATGTAAACACACACTCCTCTCGATCCTGCTGCAGCAGTATTTAGGGAATTATTGCCGGCAGCGCGAGGGGCAGCGGCAGGGGCTGAATGTAAATGAGGTATAAAGCACCAAAGCAGCAGGGCGAGCAGAAATCGCGTCCGCCTATTGTAACAAATAATAATGTCATTACATCTATTAGCGACATCTGGTGCCAATGTGCCATACACATAATCGATTGGGTGTGTCACTAGTCGATTGCTTTGTCACTTTCGTACTAGATGGTGTTGGTATATGAAAGTAGAAAAATAAAATATATTCTATTTCCATTTGCTGTCTGAATTTTTATTTCAGGTAATTCTTGTATTTCTGTTATCCATTTTTCATATGGAGCAGGCCTATTGCCATCAACAGGTCACAAAGTCCAGAGCCCAGAATGTTATCGTTCCATGCTTTAAAATATTTTAAAGCATGGAACGATAACGAAATTTCACACATGAAGCCAGACTCTTTCCGACGTCTTTCATGTAATATTGTATGTTGGCATACAAAACAAGGTTTTAATTGTCAGTCATCCCAACCATAGACCTTGAGCGTTTATCAACCAATAGACACATTATATCTATGGTTTTCTTTATGTAACCAATTCTAAAAGAATTTAATAATTTACTATTTATGTGTTGAATTTGTGTTTGTTGAATTAAATTATTGTCAATAATTTAATTCAACAAACACAAAAAGAAAGGTAATATTAGTGGATTATCAAAAGAAGGAAATATTGTTCATATAAGAGTGCCTATAATAGAGAAGCTATCACATAAACTCATATCTGTGGTAAAGCTAAATGAAAAATAATTGAAAGTAATATTCGATAGAAAAGTGCCAAAAATAAGCAACAGAAATTACAAATCGAAGCTCCAAAAAACGGAAAATTATTCACTCTAAGTCGGAATGTCAATAAAGAAAATGCATTAATCACAAACATAGCAGATACCAATTTGTGGCTAAGAAGGATGAGACATCTAAATTACGGCGGAATGAGACTACTTGATTTACCATTATCTAATGAACGTTGTTCCATATGCATGGAAGCCAAAGGAACCCGCTGCTCATTCACTCCCACATCGAATCCATGAACAAGACAAATGGGAGAGTTGATTTACTGTAACATCGGTGGTCCAGTAACACACAACCATGATCGATGAAAAATATTATTTGACAATAATAGATGACTATTCACATTTTACAGAAGTACATCAAGTAAAAACAAAAGATGAAGCGAATGTTTGCATTATGAGATACATAAGAAGAATTAAAAATAGTTGTACAAATGTGAAAAGAATAAGAACTGATAGAGGAGGTGAATTTGTAAATGAAGAGCTGAGAACATTTTATACAGAAAATGTAATGATACAAGAATTAACTTGTGGATATACACCACAGCTAAATAGGTTATGTGAAAGAATGAAACGGACACTAGAGTCAGAGCGATGTTGCTGGAAACAAACTTACCAAAATATCTTTGGGGAGAGGCAATCAGAGTCGCAGCATATAAAATCAATAGATCCCCTACAAGAGCACTTGATGGAGACACAACAGCTAACATTATGCTCTCTGGAAAAAATCAATTGGAAGTTGGAGTTTAAGTTTTTGGTTCAAAAGCATGTGTACGATTTCTCCAAGGCAAAACAAACTGGAACCTAGAGCAAAACCAATGGTTATGATCGGATACTGTGGATCAGGGTACAAATTGTGGGATCTAAAGACACATGAAATAATTGAGTCAAGAGATGTGCGCTTTGATGAGATCAATGATAAAACTAACAAGAACAAGAACTAGTGAAGATGATGGTGGTGGTGTTGATGGTGTACAATAAAGTATATTCTATTCTATTCTATTCTATTCTATGAAATGACTAGTGACCAATATGAAAGCTAAGAAGAAAGAGAGGAGTACAAGCAGAGAATTAAAAGACAAATAAAGATACCAAAAAAAATTTAAGACTATGATATGACAAATATAGCTCATGCATTACTGACAGAAAATCCTACAAGCTATAAACAAGCATTTGAAGAAAGAGATTGCTCAGAAGCTATAGAGAAGGAACTAGAAGCACACAAAAAGCTAAAAACATGGGAAGAATGTGAATGGCCAAACGGTCACAAGGCTATAGATACAAGATGGGTTTTCGGAACAAAATCACATGATACAAAGACGTTTTCAAGAAGAAACAACCCAAAATGTCCACCTAATAAAAAATAATGTGCACCTGTAAGATTTAATTACAACTGTAAGATTATTTTTAAATAAAGCAGTTCAGGGAGATTTACAAGTCAGACGACTAGATATACCAACGGCATTTTTTGAATGGAGAATTGATGTGATATTTATATCAAATACCAAGAATGAGTACCACAAAAGAAAGGAAAACATGGGAAATACGAATGAGTTCCTAGGATTAGAAATATCAAGATCTGAAGAAGGAATGAAAATAAAACAAACACAAATAATAGAGAAGATTTTATCAAAAATCAATATGCAAGACTGCAAAGGCAGTACACATATGGAAATGGGTTTGAACATACATGAAAAGGAAGAAATACTAACCAGTGTTCCTTGTCGAGAAGTCGTTGGATCACTCATGTATTTGGCAACAATAAGCAGGCCAGACATTGCTTATGCAACTAGATTCCTCTGCAGATACTTATTTATTTATTATATGTATTATTGTACACCTTTCTCCACTTAGCAACCACTCGAGCCGGCAGTGTGTACTCTGCTTAGCCGCTGAGAGTAAAACTCACTCCGACATCACGTGAAAAAGTTAAATCCATAAAAACGAAATTCGTTTATTGTAAAAAAAATATCAGGAAAATAAAACTGAAATAAGCTATTATCTGTCACTGAACAATATCACAACTGTATAAAACCGTAGCTGACTCATAAATTTGTAACAACCTATATATGAAATTATGTTGAAGATTCAGAATATAAATACCAGAGTAACCTTGAATGATTCTAAAATATTCAGTCTTGCGATCGTCTTCCTACAAGTTATGACACGGACCCTATTTCAAGTCCTGCCAAACAATAGATTTTCTGATACGCGCGATAATTATCGGTAAAGTGTACATCAACGGCGAAAACGTAATCTATGCAATTTGTCTCCATGGAAACTCACTCGTCCTTTCAATAGTTGCACAATCGATCAATAAGAATTATCAATACTTTCTGAACGAGCATAATCGAGAAGGCCGTAAGTGCATCCATGTCGCTGCAGTGATGAACTAGGGCCAGGTGCAACGGAACTAATAACAATCCTGGTGAATTTCGGAGCTTATATTAACGGAAGAGTTTTGTGTTCTGGTGATACTGTGCTGCATATAGCCGTTTATTTAAAAGCCTATTATGTAGCTAAGTGGCTATGTAGGCGTAGTGGGATCAATAAAAACGTGCGTAACTATGCAGGACTCACACCATTTCAAATAGCACGGAAGAAAAAGGACCACAAAATGATGATGATTTTGTGTAATAATTATGTTGCTTGTGAACCATCACCTTCAGATAGAAAAACTATTATTAATTTACTGGATGTAACTTATCACTGAACACCCAAACCATTGTTGTTCAACTTTAACATTATATTATGATGTTACGTGTATGTATGAGTGTTCCAATCTATTGTTTTACAGATTCAACTTAGTTAAAGCCATAACCTTATTTTAGTTTTATATTACTAGAATACATGTTTCGCAAGCGCGCCCGTGTCATCGTTCATATATTTTATGTTAATGTACATTCTTGTGTCAATCGTGTATATTTTCTATCTTGTAATCAGCCAATCACAGTACTACTAGTTTGGCTTTACACACACGTTATGTTTTTATTTTATTTTATAAGGATGTGTTATTGTTGTACTTCAAGATTAAGTTACTAATTGGCTTACATTTTAATATTTTTAATACACTCAAGTAAGTGAATTTATTTGCAAACAAAGATGTCCATAGCATTTATTAAACTATTATGTAATTAAATTTTTAAGTATATTGAAATGGTTTTATATTATATGACCGATTATATCCTTCTGAATCAAGAACAATACATTTCTTCAAATACTTCGACTGGCCAGCTCATGGTGTTCCCAGAAACATGACAGGATTCATAGATTTCATCTTAGCCATAAATAAAAAGCAACAGTCTTTTTTAAGGAAAGCATTGGTCATGGACCATAATCTGCCGGGCCCAATTGTCGTTCACTGCAGCTCAGGTATCGGAACGGGTACACTTTGCGCTATAGATACTTGCTTATATCAACTGGTAAATACAGCAATGATTGCTGTACCAGCAGTTGTATTAAGAATCAGACAGCAGAGGTACTCCAGTATTTCATCTCTAGAACAATATGTTACTATCAGCTTTCTTAAATCTGGCCAGACGATTACAGCGAATATCTATTGTCAGCAACTGCAAACCATGATGGAAAAGCTAGCTGCTAAACAGCCGAGGCTGGTCAATCGCTCTAGGCCACTGCTGCTTCAGGACAACGCTAGACCACACACTGCACAACAGACGGTTACCAAATTAGAGGAGCTTCAATTGGAATATCTGAGACATCCACCGTACTCCCCGGACCTTGCTCCAACAGATTACCATTTTTTTCGTAATTTGGATAACTTCTTGCAAGCAGGGCTGCCAGGTAAAAAAAATGGTGTGATCGTACGCCATCGATTACTAACCGAATTACTGATATCAGAGTCAGTTATTGAACAAACTACCGTTATGTTAAATTTGACAAAAAAGTTCTAATATGTTAAGTACAAACAATGCGAGCTGGGCTGATTGATAGTAATTTATTAAAATTTTACGTTCGAGCTATTTTTGTATGAGGAAAAATAGTCCAAAACTTAATACGCAGTTGGATACGGAATTTGTACCACTCTCATACTATCATCTGCGAAAAAAGCTCTAAAAAAGTACTAGATCTTTATTTTATTCTAAAATATTCAAAAAAATAAAGATCTGGTGAGATGGTGGTCAAGCGCGAGCCTCTAAAAGATTTAAAAAAAAAAAAATCGTATTCCAAGGAAATTTAGATCGTACAACCTAGAAGTACAAAGTTTTTATGAAAAAATAACAAAAATTCGTTTAGTTTTAGGAAAGAAATGCAATAGGAATAAGAAAGAAAGAAATAACAAACACAAAAAAGCACTGCCGACGTTCGAAGAAGTTCGTTTCATAATGAAATGTTGGCAGATTTGCCAAGTACATAAAAATCGTAAATTTTCCATACGATCTTGGTCTAGCGACCGTACATGAGTAAAAAATGAGTTCCGTATGGTGACGGACGTAAAGAATTTCACCATCCCATATCATCCCGTGGGTGTCGTAAGAGGCGACTAAGGGAAACACCAGAGAATGGGCAGCAGCGTTCTCTGGGCACTTTATCAACAAACTGCGATCGCCAACCCGCCTGCCAAGCGTGGCGATAACGGCAAACCCCCCCAAACCATGATAAGCACAACAAAAAAACGGCCCCGAGTGCCCGGCAGCCCGTCTACCCTCGACTACGGTAGCGGTCGAGGCGATGGCGTGGCAAGGGGTGCAAAGAATCCCCGGAGTGGACCCGGCTACCTCAATAAACACCGACGACTGGACCTGGCAACGTATAACACGCGAACACTCCGGACCGACGAGAAGATAGCCGAACTCGAGGAAGAATTGAGCAGGTTGCGATGGAGCGTTATAGGGTTATCTGAAGTCCGAAGAGAGGGGGAGGACTCGATAATCCTCAAATCCGGTAACCTGCTCTATTTCCGAGAGGGTGACCGGCAGTCCCAAGGTGGTGTCGGGTTTATCGTCCACAAGTCCCTTGTGAACAACGTGGTGAAGATCGAGAGTGTGTCGACCAGGGTGGCGTACCTTATACTCAGAATATCCGCAAGATATTCGCTGAAGGTCATACAGGTCTACGCCCCAACCTCGGCACACCCCGACGACGAGGTAGAGACCATGTATGAGGATATCTCTAAAGCCATGCATGGTTTCAAAACTCACTTCACCGTTGTCATGGGGGACTTTAACGCAAAACTGGGCAAACGAGACGAGGATGAGCTGCAAGTGGGGCAATTTGGAGTTGGACGTCGGAACCACCGGGGTCACCTACTGGCCAGTTTTATGGAGAAGGAAGGCCTCTATATGATGAACTCCTTCTTCAGAAAGCGTGAGCACAGGAAGTGGACATGGCAAAGCCCCGATGGTGTAACTAAAAATGAGATCGACTTCATCATGTCGACCAAGAAGCAAGTGTTCAATGATGTCTCTGTGATCAATTCGGTGAAAACCGGGAGCGATCACCGCATGGTAAGAGGCACATTGAACATTAATATCAAGCTTGAAAGGTCTCGACTGATGAAGTCCACGCTCCGTCCAGCACAGATCCAGATCCAAAACCCCGAAACCTTTCAGCTCGAACTCCAGAATCGTTTCGAGTGCCTAGGGAGCTCCGTGGACGATTACAGCGATGGGTTCGTGGAAGCTGTCCATACGGTCGGGTCTAAGTTTTTCAAGACCCGCCGTACAGATAGAAACAAAAAGCTCTCTGATCCAACTCTAAAGCTAATGAAGGAGAGGCGTGAGATGATCCTGCAGTCTTCAGACGATGCGGTGAAATACCGGCAGCTAAATAGACGGATCTCAAAGTCCTTGAAAAGCGACCTCCGCCGCTTTAATACTGAAAGTATTAAAGATGCGATTGAGCGGAATAAGGGCTCCAAGGTCTTTGCAAGGGATCTGTCTATTGGGCAAAGCCAGCTCACAAAACTGAAGACCGATGATGGCAGGATCGTTTCCACCAAACCGGAGCTTCTGAGGGAGATCGAGAGATTCTATGGGCAGTTGTACACGTCAACCAGTAAACCCATTGCGAATCTAGCAAACGACCCAAGAGCTAGATTGACCCGACACTATACCGAAGATATCCCGGATGTCAGCCTGTACGAGATTAGGATGGCTCTGAAACAGCTTAAAAACAACAAGGCGCCGGGTGATGACGGAATCACTGCTGAACTCCTGAGGGCGGGTGGAAAACCGGTACTTAAGGCCCTTCAGAAGCTGTTTGATTCCGTCATACTCGAGGGCAAAACGCCACAGGCATGGTGCAGGGGTGTGGTGGTACTCTTCTTCAAGAAGGGCGACAATGCCCGGCTGAAGAACTATAGGCCCATCTCACTTCTTAGCCATGTTTACAAGTTGTTTTCAAGAGTCATCACGAATCGTCTCGCGCGCAGGTTTGACGACTTCCAGCCTCCCGAACAAGCCGGATTCCGAAAAGGCTTTAGCACCGTAGATCACATACATACGCTGCGGCAGGTTATACAGAAGACCGAAGAGTACAACCTGCCTCTCTGTTTAGCGTTTGTGGACTACGAGAAAGCCTTCGATTCGATCGAGACTTGGGCTGTACTGCAGTCTCTCCAACGGTGCCAGATCGACTACCGGTACATTGAGGTGTTGAAGTGTCTGTACAGAAACGCCACCATGTCAGTCCGTCTTCAGGATCAGACCTCGGAACCAGTCCTTCTTCAGCGTGGCGTGAGACAGGGAGACGTCATTTCTCCGAAACTGTTCACTGCTGCACTGGAGGATGTATTCAAAGTTCTGGACTGGAGCGGCCTAGGCATCAACGTTAATGGCGAGTACATCACTCACCTTCGGTTTGCCGACGACATAGTGGTCATGGCTGAGACCATGGAGAGCCTCAGTACAATGCTCGATGACCTCAGTAGAGCTTCCGAAAGAGTGGGTCTGAAAATGAACATGGACAAAACCAAGGTGATGTTGAATGCCCATGTTACACCCATTCCTATCAAGGTTGGAGACTCTACACTCGAAGTTGTGGACAACTATGTCTACCTGGGACAAACGATCCAGTTGGGTAGGGCCAACTTCGAGAAAGAGGTCAACCGTCGAATCCGACTCGGCTGGGCAGCGTTCGGGAAGTTGCGCGGGGTCTTCTCGTCCAACTTACCACAGTGTCTCAAGACAAAAGTCTATGACCAGTGTGTGTTGCCAGTGATGACATATGGCTCTGAGACGTGGTCGCTAACAATGGGCCTTATCAGAAAGCTTACAGTCACTCAAAGGGCAATGGAGAGGGCTATGCTCGGCGTTTCCTTGCGTGATCGAATCAGAAATGTTGAGATCCGTAAGAGAACCAGGGTTACCGACATAGCCCGAAGAATTGCCAAACTTAAGTGGCAGTGGGCAGGGCACATTGCTCGCAGAACGGATGGCCGATGGGGCAGAAAGGTTCTGGAGTGGCGACCGCGAACCGGAAGACGTTGCGTTGGAAGGCCTCCCACCAGGTGGACCGATGACCTGGTGAAGGTTGCAGGAATCCGCTGGTTGCGGGACGCACGGGACCGGTCAATGTGGCGACGCTTGGGGGAGGCCTATGTCCAGCAGTGGACGTCTTTCGGCTGATATGATGATGATGATGATGATGATGATTTTTCTAATAATAAATTATTCCCCACTCATGGCAGATTTGGGTGTTATAACTAATAAATCGGGAGTTGCCGGTATGGATTGTGTGGGTTTTTATGGTTACCAAGTGTAAGCGCCTTGTGGGACCAGTGTCAGTGATTTACAAGAATTGATTATGTTAGTGTAAATGATTTTGTCGCCCGTGCAGTCATAAGTTTTACCTGGAGCTAGGGAGATTTTCTGCGAGTGTCACTCCCCCTACGGCGTCGAGATGAGGGGGGGGGCATTGTCTGTGACCATGGCGGTCATCCGTTTCACTTTACGTCCTGCTCGGGTCTAGCATTAAGTCTTCTCCCACATATTAAAAGGTAAGGGTTTATGTGAATCAGGGTTGGAAACTACTCTTTGTGCTACTCCCCGGTCGTTAAATAAGTGCTTATAGTGATCCCCGCTTATTCGTTACAGGATTCAATGTTTTGAGAGAACTCGCGGACGCCATTTAGCGGACTGCGTGCCGAAGCCAGTCGAATCTTGCAAGCAAGCGTTCTTTCAATAAACCAACCAAAGAGGCAGCTCGAGAGATTCGTCCCGCCGCCAGGATCGAGAGGTCCCTAGAAGCCTGGACGCGAGACCCGTGCCTCAGCTCAATCAAGGCCTACTGCGGAGACGACGGTGCGGTGTCCAGATCCGCCTAGCTTTTATAGCAGGCGGGACGGTTTTTTTTCTTTATTTATTTCTACCTACTTAACTACTGGAATTAATTTACTAAGGGTTCTTATAAGAACCACTTAAATACTGGTCCGGTTTTCAATATAAGAAGCCGGTCTGCAACTATAATCTATAATGAACCCAGAGTTTGACGCCTATCTTTAACTGGAACGATATTGAACTTCTCTGTCGATTCCGGGATCTGGGACACTTCATGTCCCTGGCGCCCATTTAATAATAATTTACTTTTAAATATATTTTATTAATATTATCTTACCCACATTTAATTAACAGTAATTAATTTAAACTTTAAAGATAAAATCAGGAATCAGTGCTCGGCTTATCTTCCACCCCCCACCACCTTAGTTTTACCGACTGAATTTATCGCTGGCTGGCTTTATAAAGGTGATACCTTTGAGTTACATTCTAAGACTATAGACTTAAGCGGTTTAGGACTGTTTGTCCTTGTCCAAAAGCTTAGGGTGTTTTGAACCTGTGGGATTTTGTTTCATTACCCCGAGAGGGACAAAATCACACATGTGCTTTATTTGTAAGTTAATAAACCTGGATGGTTGTTGAAACCATCTCATCTTGCATCTGGGACTCGGTTCCATTACCCCGAGAGGAGGGGCTGGGCTGTTTTAACAAACTTGCGCTTTGAGCTTTCAGCGACAGGCCCTATTGGGCCTGGCTTTGTCGATGCAGTCCTACCTTGTCTGACTCCTTCAGAGACGGCAAGGTGGCGTGGTCTTGAGGGAGAGCGCACGGTCGTGATGATCCTCAAGGCAAGTTCGGTGATTTTCCTTCTCGTGGTTGCCGCCCTGTTTTTGGTCTAATTCCCTGTGAAATAGACGTAACAAAAATCACCGGGCGCCCTATCACGGGGGTGGCGAGGTCATGATGGATAGTAATGACCTCCTGCGTGTTTGTGCCGTGCGCGGGGACCCGTACGGGGGGATGAAGGAATCCTGGTGGTTGAGTGGAGCAGTCTGCACACAACACACCACTTTGGTCTGGATTTCCTCTAACACGGGAGGTTGTGGGGTAGCTACCCACAATCAATCGGCTGAGATATCCCATAAGCGGGATGTCATGCGAGGATCGGTCTAGTGGGGGGGGGGGCAGCCGGCGTGGCGTCGGGTTTCGGGATGAGTGGCGGCATAGTCTCGTGTCGTTTACAGTTCCGGAATCCTCCGTCGCGTGCGGGCTCGTCATTTTCTCACTAGGCTGGTCCTATACCGGAGGAGTAGCTCTGACGTTGCTCGTTGAACGAGGAACGTCCCCGACTGAGGGCTCCGTGGCGGGTGGAGAGCTCCAAAGGTGAAGAATTATTAATCCAACACATGGATACAGAGACAAAAAACATAATAAACAGACTGCGTCCTCGGATGCGCCTAAAATAACACACACTGACAGGGCTGCGTCCTCGGATGTGCCCACTACAGCTAAAACTAGGGATGCGTCCCAGCATGCGCCTGAGCGGGAACCGCCCAAGGCTGCGTCCTGTGATGCCCCCAAACACAACTTTCAAAAACATTCGGCTGCGTCCAAGAATGCGAGGAGGAAGGCAACCGCATGGAATGCGCCAAAACAGGCTGCGTCCCAGGCAACGCCAACCAAATCTGCGTCCAAGGATGCGCCTTTAAACCTAACCCTGCTGACAAGGCCGAGTACAGTTCTCGCTCATGGCGATTCAAAGAGTACCGTGGACGTGGATGCGCCCGTAAAGCGGGCTGCGTCCGCGGCTGCGGCCTCGGAGAAGGACCAGACGGGTCTGCCCGAAGCCCCACAGGTAGGTAGTCTCAACAAGGCTCCTGCCAAAGAACAGTGGTCAACAGTGACCTATAAAAATAAGTCCTCTAGGAGGCACCTGGCTCCCCAAGTCAAGGGTTAGCAAAAGGTCGTCGTGACAGACACCGTGGGGCAACTCGCGGAAACGTCTACGACACCAACAGGTGCGGCTACCGCCGTTACTAAACGGAAGCGCAGCACGAAAACTAGGGGGCGTAAAAAACCTATAACCACCGACAGGGAATCTGCTAGGCCACAGAAGCGCTCGCGTCCCGAAGATACTGTCACGCCGACCGGGACTGGCAAGAAAATCAAGCCGACTCGCTCCCATACGGCTGACGGTGTCTCGGTGAGCTACGCTGAAGCGGCCGCGACGTACAGGAACAATGAGCTGTGCGTCGCCGTCATGTCTGAGCCTTTCCAGGACATGACGCAAGAGCAGGCGGAGGGAATTCGATCCAATATCGAAAAGCAGCTCCGAGACCTACTCATAGCGGACCCCGAACCAACTGACACAACAGTCAATACCGCGATCCACTTCAGAGGAAAGGCCCACTTCGCTGAGGGCGTCCTCAAGACATGGTGTGAGGACGACTTCACGCTGTCATGGCTGAAAGGGATCATAACCAACATGGCGTCTCCGATACCGGGGACCCGACTAACTGTTCGGCCTCAATCTGAAATCCCAAAAAAAGCACTGTGCATGCTGTTTGTCCCGGGAAACACCGAGGACACTCCGCCAAAGCTCAAGATGCTGACGAGGCAGAACCCCAATTTAAAAATAAATACATGGATTCTGACACACGAGAGGGCCAGACAGGAGCCTCCGGGCACCTTTCTGTTCTTCCGTGTTCCAGAATCCATGGTTAAAACCATAAAAGAACAGCAGAGGCGTATCTACTACCTTATGGGCAGCATCTATCTCCAGTTCCTGGAGAAGGGTGCTACCAGTGTAGATACCGCCACGCAATCAACCTCATCGGCCTCAGTCGCGCCTATACCAGAGCTGGACTCCCTACCACCCGTACGCTCCCCGTCGCCTCCTGCGGCGGAGTCCGTCGGGGAGGAGGAGCTAGCGACCTATATGGCAGCAATGGAGGTCGAAGCAACCGTAGAACCAACTCAGGATGCCCCCTCGCCCGGAATAACCACGGACGAGGAGTGCTTTCCGCCGGGGGAGAGAGCGGGGAAGAGGACAGCATCCTCGGCTCCTCTCCCTTGCGGGACGACTAGCATCCTGCAAACCAACCTCCAGCACAGCCAGACTGCGACGGCTACCCTGCGCAGAGTGCTGGAGAACCAACAACAAAAAACCATCGCCCTCATCCAAGAGCCGTGGATCAGGGGTGGCAGAGTAAATCAAATGTGGCAATGTCAAAACCAACAACCGAGGTGAGGAATTGCTTGACTTTATTCTTAGTAATAATCTTGTACTACTCAACAAGGGCTCGGAACCTACCTTTATAAACGCAAAATCCCAAACAATCATAGATTTAACAATAGCAACATTAGGTATCTCCGGCTCCATTCAGGACTGGCATGTGTCCAATGAGCTGTCATGCTCAGACCATAGGTGGATCCGATTTACCATTAACTTTAACATAACTAAACCACAGCCGAGGAGGGTTCCTCGCAACACAGATATAACCAAGTATGTGAGACTTATCGAAACTGAACTAGGTAAGTTGCCCTCTTTTCCGGCTGAAATACCAGTAACCAACTTAGACGAATACGTAAACAACATCACAACCATCCTTCTATCTAGCTATGAACAGTCGTGCCCCCTCACCATACCAAGACAGGGTGTTAGGCAGTCCTGGTGGAGCTCCGAACTGGAACGACACAGGCACAAGCTGAGAAGACTATTCAATAGAGCTAGGAACACGCGGTCACCAGAAGACTGGGACCGTTACACAACAAAACGCAGAACATATAAAAAACTAATACGCCTCCGGGGAAAGACCTGTTGGAGGCGTTTTTGCACTAACATTGAAAATAATATACCTGTCTTGCTCAAGAGACTGACCTTTCCATAGGATGCCTGAAAAAACCAGACAATACCTTTACAACAAACGACGCAGAAACAAGCGAATTTCTTCTAACAACGCACTTCCCGGGCTGCCAGATCGCCATCCAGCAAAGCTGGGAACCGTATAGAGAAAGGACCACGAGTAGCCTGGATTGGGATGAGGCGTTAGAAGTAATAGACAAAGATAAAATAACGTGGGCAATCGACGCCTGAGCGGGAACCGCCCAAGGCTGCGTCCTGTGATGCCCCCAAACACAACTTTCAAAAACATTCGGCTGCGTCCAAGAATGCGAGGAGGAAGGCAACCGCATGGAATGCGCCAAAACAGGCTGCGTCCCAGGCAACGCCAACCAAATCTGCGTCCAAGGATGCGCCTTTAAACCTAACCCTGCTGACAAGGCCGAGTACAGTTCTCGCTCATGGCGATTCAAAGAGTACCGTGGACGTGGATGCGCCCGTAAAGCGGGCTGCGTCCGCGGCTGCGGCCTCGGAGAAGGACCAGACGGGTCTGCCCGAAGCCCCACAGGTAGGTAGTCTCAACAAGGCTCCTGCCAAAGAACAGTGGTCAACAGTGACCTATAAAAATAAGTCCTCTAGGAGGCACCTGGCTCCCCAAGTCAAGGGTTAGCAAAAGGTCGTCGTGACAGACACCGTGGGGCAACTCGCGGAAACGTCTACGACACCAACAGGTGCGGCTACCGCCGTTACTAAACGGAAGCGCAGCACGAAAACTAGGGGGCGTAAAAAACCTATAACCACCGACAGGGAATCTGCTAGGCCACAGAAGCGCTCGCGTCCCGAAGATACTGTCACGCCGACCGGGACTGGCAAGAAAATCAAGCCGACTCGCTCCCATACGGCTGACGGTGTCTCGGTGAGCTACGCTGAAGCGGCCGCGACGTACAGGAACAATGAGCTGTGCGTCGCCGTCATGTCTGAGCCTTTCCAGGACATGACGCAAGAGCAGGCGGAGGGAATTCGATCCAATATCGAAAAGCAGCTCCGAGACCTACTCATAGCGGACCCCGAACCAACTGACACAACAGTCAATACCGCGATCCACTTCAGAGGAAAGGCCCACTTCGCTGAGGGCGTCCTCAAGACATGGTGTGAGGACGACTTCACGCTGTCATGGCTGAAAGGGATCATAACCAACATGGCGTCTCCGATACCGGGGACCCGACTAACTGTTCGGCCTCAATCTGAAATCCCAAAAAAAGCACTGTGCATGCTGTTTGTCCCGGGAAACACCGAGGACACTCCGCCAAAGCTCAAGATGCTGACGAGGCAGAACCCCAATTTAAAAATAAATACATGGATTCTGACACACGAGAGGGCCAGACAGGAGCCTCCGGGCACCTTTCTGTTCTTCCGTGTTCCAGAATCCATGGTTAAAACCATAAAAGAACAGCAGAGGCGTATCTACTACCTTATGGGCAGCATCTATCTCCAGTTCCTGGAGAAGGGTGCTACCAGTGTAGATACCGCCACGCAATCAACCTCATCGGCCTCAGTCGCGCCTATACCAGAGCTGGACTCCCTACCACCCGTACGCTCCCCGTCGCCTCCTGCGGCGGAGTCCGTCGGGGAGGAGGAGCTAGCGACCTATATGGCAGCAATGGAGGTCGAAGCAACCGTAGAACCAACTCAGGATGCCCCCTCGCCCGGAATAACCACGGACGAGGAGTGCTTTCCGCCGGGGGAGAGAGCGGGGAAGAGGACAGCATCCTCGGCTCCTCTCCCTTGCGGGACGACTAGCATCCTGCAAACCAACCTCCAGCACAGCCAGACTGCGACGGCTACCCTGCGCAGAGTGCTGGAGAACCAACAACAAAAAACCATCGCCCTCATCCAAGAGCCGTGGATCAGGGGTGGCAGAGTAAATCAAATGTGGCAATGTCAAAACCAACAACCGAGGTGAGGAATTGCTTGACTTTATTCTTAGTAATAATCTTGTACTACTCAACAAGGGCTCGGAACCTACCTTTATAAACGCAAAATCCCAAACAATCATAGATTTAACAATAGCAACATTAGGTATCTCCGGCTCCATTCAGGACTGGCATGTGTCCAATGAGCTGTCATGCTCAGACCATAGGTGGATCCGATTTACCATTAACTTTAACATAACTAAACCACAGCCGAGGAGGGTTCCTCGCAACACAGATATAACCAAGTATGTGAGACTTATCGAAACTGAACTAGGTAAGTTGCCCTCTTTTCCGGCTGAAATACCAGTAACCAACTTAGACGAATACGTAAACAACATCACAACCATCCTTCTATCTAGCTATGAACAGTCGTGCCCCCTCACCATACCAAGACAGGGTGTTAGGCAGTCCTGGTGGAGCTCCGAACTGGAACGACACAGGCACAAGCTGAGAAGACTATTCAATAGAGCTAGGAACACGCGGTCACCAGAAGACTGGGACCGTTACACAACAAAACGCAGAACATATAAAAAACTAATACGTCTCCGGGGAAAGACCTGTTGGAGGCGTTTTTGCACTAACATTGAAAATAATATACCTGTCTTGCTCAAGAGACTGACCTTTCCATAGGATGCCTGAAAAAACCAGACAATACCTTTACAACAAACGACGCAGAAACAAGCGAATTTCTTCTAACAACGCACTTCCCGGGCTGCCAGATCGCCATCCAGCAAAGCTGGGAACCGTATAGAGAAAGGACCACGAGTAGCCTGGATTGGGATGAGGCGTTAGAAGTAATAGACAAAGATAAAATAACGTGGGCAATCGACTCCTTCCTACCTTTCAAGGCAGCGGGTATGGATGGAATATTTCCAGCTCTGCTCAGGTGGGGCGGTGGTCTGTTAGCTGAATATCTCGTCAAAGTATTTCGAGCCAGTTTGGCCCACCACTACATCCCCTTGAAATGGCGCGAAGTAAAAATAATCTTCATTCCGAAACCAGGTAAGGGTGACTACACCCAGCCTAAGTCTTTTAGACCCATTAGCCTCTCCTCGTTCTTTTTGAAGACTTTGGAGAGGCTGGGGGACAGGAAGATCAGAAACCAGATTTCGGTACATAAACCTTTGCACCCCAACCAACATGCCTACTGCGCAGGCAAATCAACAGAATCAGCACTCCACAGCGTAGTCTCACGCGTGGGAAGCGCACTCAAAAACAAAAATCCAACCTTAGCCGCTTTCATTGACATTGAAGGTGCCTTTGACAAAACTAATTTCACCAGCATCGGGCAAACACTCGTCATACACGGTGTTGCACCGACGCTCGTTGAATGGATTAACAACATGCTAAAAAACCGTGCTATTCAATTCACTGTGAACACCACCACACGAGGAATCGTGAGTAGGGGCTGCCCACAAGGTGGGGTGCTGTCACCACTTCTGTGGAATTTGGTCGTTAATGAGCTCATTGCAGAGCTCAACGCCAGCAGTCTTTTCTCGGTAGGATACGCAGATGACATACCAATTCTAATTTCGGGGCAATTTGAGGGTATCCTGTGTGATCTCATGAGAAGAGCCTTCAAAATAATCGAGAAATGGTGCACTAAGCACGAACTATCGGTTAACCCCGCAAAAACGGAACTAATAATGTTCACTAACAAACGTAGTTTAGGACCACATAGGCTCCCAAAACTCTTTAACACAGAATTAACACTAAAAGAAGAGGTCAAGTACTTGGGAGTGATCCTTGATAGCAAATTGCTCTGGAACAAGCATCTTGACTACAAACTCAACAAATGCACAATTGCACTCTACCAGTGTAAAAAAATGTTAGGAAAAACGTGGGGGCTCTCTCCAAAGATTACTCTGTGGCTATACACAGCGGTGATCAGGCCAATGTTAGCTTATGGCGCCCTGGTTTGGTGGACGAGAACAGAACTCTCGACCACCATCACCCGACTCCAACGGTTCCAACGACAGGCCTGTTCAGCTATCACTGGCTGCATGAGAACCACCCCAGCAGCAGCCATGGAGATAGCCCTTCAATTAACACCCCTGGACCTGTACATACAGCAAGAGGCTGCGCTAGCCGCTATCAGGCTAATGCATCTAGGCATATGGGGCAAAAACCTCACCAGTCCACACGCTAAAATCCTGGACCGGGCGATTGAGTATCAACCTCTCATCGCTGCCCCGTGTGACAGAATTCAAAAACAACCCATGTTCAACAAAACCTATAACATACAAACAATAGAGGAAGAAAGGGATCAGTCAGGAGCCAATGAAGTACGAATCTACACTGATGGCTCGAAAACAAAAGACGGCTCAGGTGCTGGCGTACACTCCCTTGACCTCAACATTAACTTTCACATACCGCTCGGCACACACAGTTTCAATGTGAATGTGTCGCCTTAACACAAGCTGCAAAAACTGTAAAGCGCTTAGGCATCCAGAACTATGGTATTAGGTTCCTATCTGATAGTCTGGCTGTGCTCAAGGCTTTAGGAAATAAACTAACCAACAACAATCTAATCTTTGAATGCCACCACGCCCTGGAGAGTATATCGAAATCCAATCAAGTCACCCTCCAGTGGATCAGGATCCCTTGGATCCCTTGGCAATGATGCCGCAGACGGGCTTGCGAAGAGGGGCTCCGGGATGGCAGTGCTGGGCCCGTACCCGCTTATCCCCTTGCCCTTCTCGAAATTTCGTGCGTGGATTCGCCAAAGATCAACAGAACTACACAATAACAGATGGTCACGGGCAACAGACTGTAGACAGTCGAAAATGGCTTTGCCAAATGTACACCCGCGTCTAACTAAAAAACTCCTCAGCCTGAGTAGAAATAACCTTAAAATAATTATAGGGACAATGACGGGCCACACCCTTCTTAACAAACATTTATTTAACATAGGCGCCACGGACAGCCCACTTTGCAGGGGCTGTTTTAACGCCGAAGAATCAGCCTCCTACGTAATCCTGGAATGCGAGGCCGTGGCATCACAACGGGAAGAAATCCTCGGAACAGTGAGGTCGCACCGAGAAGCCTGTGAAGCTCCCAGGAAGCTTTTGTGCTTTTGGACGGAGCTAGGCTGGCTATGTTAGCCAGCACAACCCCCACGCACAACGGACCAAATGGGAGTCTAAGTGCGGAAAAGGGAGTCCCTACCACTACCACTACTACCCCGAGAGGAACCGAATCTCAGAGGTAACGGAAATTGTTTTAAATTAATAAACTTATTTAGTTTTGAACAGATTGTTGTTTCCTTCTATTGAAATATTCACCCACCCTACATCTGGGATTTTGTGTAGGTACCCCAACAAAACCTCGTATGTAACACCGATTGGTGACACTCAAACATCACGTGAGTAAATTTTTTCGTCATCATACTTTTTGGTCTATTTCAATCAATTTTCTAGCTATTTGTGTGTTACTTGCTATTATCTGTCGAGCAAACTACAGTGATTAACTTTTTAATATCGTTTTTGGCTTTTTCAAACGTATTCTATCATAATTGGATGTTACTTTAGAAAATGGAATTTGGGGTTCCAAGTTCCTCTGGTGGGAGGCTAGTTGTTCCGCGGAACAACCTGCCCCGTAACGAACACGTAAATAATGAAATTAAAAGTTTGTTTTAGGATGAGAAACTATAAACGAAAAACCGAACGGGGCAAGGTTTCAATTGAGCTTTTGCAGCGGGCTGCTGATGCCGTTATTAAAGACGGTCGTAAACTTAAGACGGTAGCTCGGGAATTAGAGATATGTCATATGACATTGTTTCGCTTTGTCAAAAAGTTGAAAGCTGGTGTAACACCTACTGTGGGTTACTATTCTAGACAGGTGTTCAACCAAGACCAAGAGAAGACATTGGCGGATTATTTATTAAAATGTTCATCAATTTACTTCGGTCTTTTGCCAGAAGAAGTAAGGAAGTTGGCATATAGTTGCGCTGTCAAAGCGCTGTCAAGAATATGGCGTGGTGTAATGACAACATCGTCGACATTATTGTCATCTTGTTTAGATCTAATAAAATTATGCAGAATACATATCGCTTTAACAAAACAAATGGCGTTCTCTTTTGAAACGTTTAAAGGACGATGAAGTATTCGAAATTTATTAGCCATGATACCAAAAGTTGATTCAATATAACGTCGCGCTCTTGTTAACCTATAATTAAATATTTTTTTCTTATGGTCCAAATTGAGAGCTCGAGCATATGGCCGCATGACATAGCTAGACAACCCAAATGCTTCATCTCCTACAACAACGTAGGGTAATGGTACGGTTGCTGCAGTGTTGGTTGATTTATTGTTGTGTAGCACGGGTATCGCTTTAGCAGGAGGTATATCCAATAAGTTATCATTCATTTGTTGAAACAAGCGGCTTTGGGTGAAAATTGCAGAATCAGATTCTTTACCCTGTACCCCCACATTTATGTAGGTAAATTCATAATTTGCGTTACACATTGCAAGTAGAACAATGGAATAATAATGCTTATAATTGTAGTAAAGTGAACCGCTGTGAGGAGGTCTTATAATACGTATATGTTTCCCGTCTATTGCACCAATACAGTTGGGAAAATTAGCTTGCGTCAAAAAACCATCTGCTATCTCTTCCCATCGCGCACGGGAAAACAATGGCATGCAGTCTTCCTTCAACCTTTCATTTATAACTTGACAGACTTCTTTCACTATTTTCCTGATTGTGGTTATTCCTGCCTGTTACGCCAGATGTAGGTCCACGAAAAATATGTCCGCTTGTTACGTACCTGTAATTTTTTTTTAATGTTTCAGTAACAAAAGTGCAATCACGATGGAAAACTGCAAGGGACACATATATGAAAGTGAAAGCAAATAAAAAAAAACTGAAATCAGGTTCAGCTGCTAAAACAGGCAAGAAATACATTTATTTTGAAATGTTAACCTTTTTAGATTCGAACTCAAGTAATGAAGCAGATGAATCTATAGAAAATCAGAGTGAAGATCAAGACTCATCAGCAAATGCAAATAATAACATCTCAGTACCCAGCACCAGTACCGGAAATTCAAATCTTGAACGTGCAAATAATAATAAAGAGCCAGAATCATCTCGAAAACGTAAACGCCAATCATCACCAACTTCTTTTGAAAAAGAATTGTTGCAGTGTGTAAAACAAAACAATGTTGATGCTGATGACGAAGATTTGAATTTTTTAATCTTTAATTCCAACAGTCGAAAAATTTAATACATTTAAAAAAATATTATTTCGAACCAAAGTGTTAGAAGCTTTGATTGACATCGAAAAAGAAATAGTTATTACTCTGGATGATTTACCATCAATCAATATGGGTTTATCAGAAACGCAAAATACAATTAGCACGATTGATTTAAGATCACTTAATATCAGAACAGAAACTCACAACGCAGACACAACAGAAGATTAATTAGAATTATATGAGAATGAAGACTTCAAGAATATTATTAAGACTGCTCTAGACTGCTAAAATAAGTACTAGTATTAATAATAAATAATACCTTTAAAGAATGTCTCATTGATGGGTGGGTAATGTTAATGGAAACTGGATACTTTTTGAGACAAATACATTTTTTTGTCTAAATTGTATGATACTTTAGAAAATCTGTTTGCCTCATTAAGTCATTAAGTATCGACTTAATCTGAAGAAAATTATCCTTATATAATAATGTACGAGTAAAAAGCTGTGATTATAAAAGTGATTTAAGAGCAAAGAAATACTTAATGTTAATTATTAACAATAATATTAAGACTACGAGTAAAAAACTGTGATTATAATTGTGATTAATGAGCAAAGAAATAATGTTAATTAGTCTAAGCAACAATAAAGATGATGAAGAACAAATTATAATTGTTTACTTACCGCAATGTTATTGCCAGCCTTTCCATTGGTGATATGACTGATACAGATTTTACTTTTAAATTGTTGATCTTCAAATATGGTTCCAGTTTCGAAAATAATTCGTCATAGTCCTGTACCGAAACTTTAAAATATTTGTAAAATGAATTATCATTTTCTCTTAATTTACTGAACTTAACAACAAATTCCCCGCACAGCAATCTAGATTCAATAAACGGGCTTACTGGCTGTCGTTTTTTTTTTTGCTAGTCGTCGTTTTGCTACGTAATAATATATTAAGTTCTCCATCGATACGACTATACATGCACACCGTTAAAATTTAACTAGTGGCACTGCGTAAATAAAATTATCCGGTCTCCGCGACGGGTCGCCGCGACGGGGACCGGCGCGTTCCCACGGAGCCCACCCGCGTGACCACGCGCGTAGACACGCGACGGTTGCCCGTCGCGGGCGCCTGCTTAACGCAGTTTCAGGCCTAAGAGCTCCGGAAGCCACCTTTTAACCGACACAACGTTAATGAATTCTTTAGCAAGCTTGGCGACGTCATTTTGAAATATAACATGCTACCGTCTAGAATTTGGAACTTGGACGAAACAGGTGTTACCACTGTATTGAAGCCGAAGAAAATAGTCGCTGCAAAAGGCGTTAAACAAGTGGGTGCCATAGTGTCTGCGGAGCGAGGAACTTTAGTTACCGTTGAACTTGCAGCAAATGCAGTACCACCTATGTTTATTTTTCCGCGCCTTAAATATAAGGACTTATTTCTTCGAGATGGTCTCACGGAGAGTATTGGAGCTGGAAATAGCTCGGGATGGATGACGGCTACAGAATTCCTCATATTTATGGACCATTTTATAAAACACACAAAGCCCACTCCCGAAGACCCCGTATTGTTATTGCTTGATAACCATCAATCACATGTTGACATTGATGTGGTTGAAAAGGCAAAGGCAAATTCGTTTATAATGTTGTCTTTCCCGCCACATTGTACCCATAATTTGCAACCACTAGATGTTGGCGTTAATGGACCGTTTAAAACGTATTGTGCCAAAGCGCAAGAAAACTGGCTACGTAATAACCCAGGCAAGACAATGTCTATTTATGAGATACCTGGAATTGTCAAACATGCATGGCCTTTAGCAGCTACACCAAATAACATTATGAACGCATTTAAAAAGGCAGGCATAAGTCCATACAACCCTGATATATTTACGGATGAAGATTTTGCCCCGTCGTTCGTTACTGATAAACCAATGCCCGACACCGCTAATATTTCATTGGGATTGGGAAATGTGAAACCACAGCTTCAAGGATTAGCAGACGTTAATGAGCCTCAGGTGGATCATGATATGGAAACCGTCCCAGATAACGAGCCACGTCCAGCAAGAATAGAATCAGAAACCAATGAACCTCAACCAGGATCCTCGAACATTGCTAATTTGCCAAATAATGTTGTCATTCAAGCCCCATCTAGCATATTTTCACCTGAAGCAATTAAACCTTTACCAAAAGCACCGTCAAGATCGTGTGTAACAACTAAGCGACGAATAAGAAAATCAGCAATACTGACAGATACGCCTGAAAAGAATGCTTTGGCTGAAGAAAAAGCAAGAAAAGTAAAGAGCAATTGTTCAATTAAATATTGACCAGTAATCAATAAATTTGTTAATTTATATTGCAACACTGCAATTTATAGAATTTTATATTACTATCGTGGGAACACGATTTTTGGTACCACCGCTGCGTATGCACGTTCGCATTTTCAATAACCATTGTTCTATAGAAATAAATGTTCAGTTTGTTCCTTTCAACTCGCATTTTTATTATACATGCGAGTAAGTGGTCCTTCGATGTTGTTTGGTGAAAATTCGGTGCTATATCTTGTGTTCTGGGAAACTTGTGCCGACTCTGTGCGTGCTGCGAGAGTACCGCACAATACTGTGGAAAGTCGGCTTAGTCAAGGAGAACAGCATTTAACCGAAGAAGACGCCAATTACCAGCCTCTGGGAGTCTATTGATGGATTCCTGCTTTAATTCTCATGATAAGTTGGAATCAGTAATCACGTTTTCAATAGCGGGTAACCGGTGAAAATTAAGTCTCGTTCGATTGTTCGTGTCTTAGGGTTGGCACCTCAAGCGCCAATCATTTGACAGCTAACACCATCTGTCAATTCAGTCGTCTCGTCATTGACCGGTTGTCAGAGAGAAGTAAACAAACACAAATAAAAACAGTGTTTGTGCGCGTAAATCAACTAAATTAATAATAAAATAGTTCCGTGTGTTCATTGTTGTCGTTACACAGTTACGTTTACTCTAATACGACGTGAAGCTTGCTGTTAACAATGGCGGAGACTCTGAAAAAGTTAAAAATTCAGCGCGGACTTATAAAAGGTACTGTGACTAGAATTGATAATTTTGTGAACGATGCGATAAACCTCACCTCGTCTTCACTTGAGATGATTCAAGCATGTAAAGACAAACTAGTGTCTGCTCTGTCTGAATATGAGAAAGTACAGCTGGACATTTTAGCAATAGACGGAAATGACAGTGAAAATTTTGAAGTTTTAGAGGAGAAATACTTTATTATTGTCTAAATTAGATAGTACTTTAAAGACTTTATCTGATACTAAGAAAACACAGTGTCCTAGTGTAACTTCTTCTAAGCTTCCTAACATAGATATTCCCATTTTTGATGGAATAGATTTTACAAAGTTTACACCCTTCATGGAATTGTTTATTGCTGTTTTTGATAGAAACCAGTCACTATCAGATGTTCAAAAATTGTTTTACTTACGTTAATATGTTACTGGTGATGCACTAGCTGTCATTATAAATCTACCAATTGTAAATAAGTCTTACAAGGAAGCTCTTGAGTTGTTGAGGAAGAGGTTTGATAATAAGGTTAGGGTAATATTAGTTCACTTGAATATTATTTTAGAACTGCCAACTTTGCAGCGGGATACTGCAGCCTCTATAAGGTATTTAATTTCGGAAGTGCAACAACAACTTTATGCTTTAAAAAATCTACAGCAACCTGTAGAAACGTGGGATATGGTGCTTATTGCAATTTTAATAAAAAAATTGGATCAATATACCAATCGGGCTTACCAGCTTGAAAGGAATTCAGAAACCTTGCCAAAAATAGTTGAGTTTATTGAATTTTTAGAGAAGCGTGCTATTGCGCTTGAAGATAGTGGAGACAAAACTACTCATGAGAGTATCTCCAAAAAGCCTACTAAAGTAACCAATGTTGCTACCAAAGTGTCTTACCCCAAAGTTTGTAAATTTTGCAACACTGTTGGTCATTCGCTATTCAATTGCCCAAGTTTTAAAATGGCAACGGAAGTTGATCGTTATAAATTTGTGCATGACCACGAATTATGTAAGATTTGTCTTAATGATCACAATGGACGTCGCTTTTTCAAGTGTAAGGTATGTAAGCAAGGCCACAATACCCTGCTTCATAGATCCAGTAATGCAGATCCAGAGCCAGCTGTTGCTCTGCATACAAGTAGCTCCTCGATGCAGGTTCTATTACCAACTATTAAAGTTAAGCTATACAATATTAGGGGACAAGAACTATTTGTCAGAGCATTACTGGATAGTGGTAGCCAAGCTTCTTTTATCACAACCTCATTAATGCAAAAGCTATCCTTAAGGGCTATAACTAGAGCAACCAATATTTTTGGTTTAGGCAATAAAAATAATAATATAAATAAATAAGTAAAAATGGTGATTTATTATCCAGTGCAAAATGTTCAATTGGACATTAATTGTAATGTTGTAGACACTATTACCACACAACTACCACAAAAGCAATTTGACAGAAAACAATATAACTTCCCAGAAAATATACAATTAGCTGATGACAATTTTAATGTACCTGATGCAATTCATTTGCTTTTAGGTGCTGATATTTATTTTAGCATACTTTTGGATGGCCACATAAAATTGTTTGAAGGTCCTATTTTGCAAAACACATTGTTTGGTTATGTCGTTGGAGGTATAGTCTCTGGTTCACCACCTCATGGTGAAGATTTTGTCTCTAATTTAGCTATTTATAATTCTGAGAAGCTTGAAAATGTAATGGAGCAATTTTGGTTGAGTGAAAGTATATCCGAGATGCCTAACAAATCTAATACTAATCATGAATTTCAAAAGGCAGAGGAGATTTTTATTCAAACAGTCACTTTAAAAAATAATAAATTATTTGTTGACATGCCACTCAAAGATTGCTTAAGTGAACTGCAACTCGGAGATTCTTTTTTCTATTGCTCTGCATCGGTTTCTTGCACTGGAGAACAAATTTAAAAGAGATCCTATGTATTTCAAATTATACAAAAAATTTATTGATGAGTACTTAGCTCTGGGACATGCCAAGATCATTGATATTGGCACCTATGATGTTCGAAATGGTCCAGTATACTTTTTAGCACATCATGCTGTGTGGAATGAATGTAGTAAAACCACAAAATTTCGTATTTAATGGCAGTATGAAGTCAAAAAAGAAAATTTCATTAAATGATGTTATGCTGAATGGACCCATTGTTCAGAGTGAGTTATTTGACATTTTGATAGTGTTCAGAACTTATATTTACACTTTAACTTGTGACATAACTAAAATGTTCAGAGCTATTTATATCAATGAACATCAAAAATCTCTTCAAAATATTTTATGGAGAGATGACCCATCTAAACCTATCAATTGCTTGCAGTTACAAACAGTTACCTATGGACTCAAAGCCTCCACTTATTTGGCAACTAGGTGTCTCTTAGAGTTAGCACAAAGATACTCTGACACTTTTCCACTTGCTGCAGATGCTATGCGACACTCTACATATGTAGATGATGTACTTTGTGGGTCAGATACCTTTGAGGGACTCTCTGAATTAAAAAGTCAGTTGATGGAACTTTTGTTAAAAGGCAACTTTTATTTGCATAAATGGTGTTCGAATATACCTAGTGTCCTTGATGATGTTCTTGAAAAAGATAGGTGTTTTGAGGAAATTGATATAAATACAAATTGTATTGTGAAAACTCTGGGTATCAGATATGATATTTTACCTGACAATTTTACTTTCACAAGTCCTTAAGTAAATGAAAATGATTTGCAGACTAAAAGAAAAATTTTGAGCTATATTGGCAAGATGTTTGACCCTTTAGGTTTAATAGGCCCTGTTATTTTTGTTGCCAAGTTATTCATGCAAGAGTTGTGGTCTCTTAAAATAGATTGGGACTCCACACTACCCCAGACCCAACTTCAACATTGGCAAAAATTTATTTCCAATTTAATTGCTATGGGAACAATTACAGTCCCGAGATGTACAACTTGCCAAAATATGAAATCAATAGAGTTAGTTGGCTATGCAGATGTATCCTTAAAGGCATTTGGCTGCTGCCTATACCTAAGAGTTTTTGATCAGAGTGGAAAAGTGTTGGTGAATTTACTTTGCTCAAAATCAAGAGTAGCTCCTATGAATAAATCTATGACAATTCCCAAACTAGAGCTTAATGGTGCTCTCCTCTTATCCCAAATTGCTGCAAGTCTATGGAATCTTAAAAAATAGATTTCCTCTCAGTGTTCACTTATATAGTGATTCACAGATAGTTTTGGCATGGCTTGAATCTTCCAAAGATCTTCGTGATGTCTATGTTAGTAGGAGAGTGAGACAAATAAAAAGCTTTACTCAAGATTTCCACTGGTCATATGTAAAGTCAAGCAATAATCCTGCTGACCTACTTTCTCGGGGTTGTGAGCCACAAAAGTTACAGGAGAATAGTTTGTGGTGGAACGGTCCAGCTCTATTGTCAAATGTGGAGTTTGATCATTCCCCCACCGATTGTTCTAATCTTTCTTCTTTAGAAAATACTTCTGCTAATGATGAGAGTATCGCCATGGACTGTGTTGTGGGTTATGAAACCACGGCCAATGTCTGTACTGAAGCAGAACTAAATTTATTTGAAAAATTTTCTAACATAAACAAATTACAGCGGATTATTGCTCTAGTTTTGAGATTTAAAACAAACTGCATTAATAAATTAGAGAAACTCTATGGTCCCTTCACTCCTAAAGAACTTAGTAATTCTTTAAACATAATTATTAGTGCTTCTCAAAGAGAACATTTATCTTCAGAGATACACAGCCGAATACTGAAACGCCACTCAAATATTTAAGGGCTGCTTAAACGTTTGAGCAGCCCTTAAACTTTGTTTTCGTATTCTCAAACGTCAATTTTAAGTATCTGTTAAATTTAAGTGCACCTTAAATTAAGTTGGGCTCAAAGACCACTTAGTTTAAAAGTCGTATACAGGAACGCTACTCAACGCTATTTAATTGTCAAATGAACTGTCAAACTGATTTGAGCAGCCCTTAGGGCATAAACTGCGTTAAGCGTGCCTCTCGCGTGTCCACACAAAACCGACCCGCGCGTGCCCATGCGCGTGCACACGCTCGTGAGCCCGTCGGGCGCCCGTCGCGTGATACTTCCGTGCAACGGGGCACGCATGCACGCGACGTGATCACGCATCACGTTGGACGGGTCCACGCGCGAAGCCCGCTAGCGGGTGCACGCGCGTTCTTGTTCAGTTGACAGCGCTATCTCGAACCGACCGCACGCGCGTGCCCGGCCCATAACAAAAAATGACAAATTTTGATACAGAAAGGGTAATTGTTGAAGTTCAGTGTCGTCCTGCCATATGGGACCAATCTAGCGAAATATTTAAAGACCGGGACGCTAAATCAAAAGCATGGCTAGACATTTGTACAGTACTGTTTCAAAATTTTGATGACTGGAGTGCAGCAGAAAAAAACATACAAGGTAAGTACCTACACTCTTTATTTATTTTATAATAACGTAGGTTAGGTAAACTATTCTTTGCGCCAAATTTTTATTTTTAATAATCTATGCAATTAGTTATATATAATTAGTTATTTCAATTGTATTTGTGTCAATTAAATGTTTTCAACAATTAATCCAACTATAAAATTAAAACTCGGAATATTTACAATAATTTACCTATGTAAATATAAAATCATGCTTATATTCAAAACTAGTGCAGAGATACTGCGTATTTCTGAACATTGTGAAATTCGTGTGAACAATGTCCCATAATATTGGTATGGTTTTATATTGCTCGATAAATTCCAAAGTTCTTTCTTTCGGCCACGCGGTCGCCGCCATTTTGCGCGTCACGAGACAACCAGTACCTATGTTCACGACTGCGAGCTTCACACTACTTCACACTATCGGTGTATTTAGGGTTCAAAATCATTTTAGGGCAGAAACAGTGGATCGGTAGGTAAATAAATAAAACAATTATCAACTAAAATATTTATTATATTGGTTTTAGAATTGGGCTAGTAACTTTGTAAAATAAGCGTGCGTTTTGTAGTTTTGTAGGTTTTTCTTTGACATCTCTCAACTTTAGTTTACAACAATCTAAGTTATTTGGTTACATCCGATGAATTTAACAAATAAAATCATTAGGTATATTATTAAAATATGCCTGCTATGTTAATAAAAAATGTGTGGTAACAAACCGTGAAAAATCAATTATTGAATGTACATAAATTATAAAAAAGCCAACTATCTTCAATAAATACTGCGATCTTGCCATGACAGCTGTCCGTCTGCAACGAAATAATCTGCGAAGTTATCGCGTAATGTATACGAATCTCTGTGGGTATTTCCAATTAACCCCCGAACTGAACGTATATGGCCTGGTATAATGACAATATCATGAAAGTCATTAATTTGACTTCTTGATCTTATAAAATTATGCAAAATACAAATTGTTTTAAGAAAACAAATTGCTTTGTCTTTTCCAACGTTCAATGGACGATGGAGTATGCGAAATTTATTAGCCATGATACCAAATGTACACTCAATATAACGTCGCGCCCTCGTTAACCTATAATTGAATATTTTTTTTTTGTAGTTTAAATCGAGAGCTCGAGCATATGGCCGCATGACATGGCTAGATAACCCGAATGCTTCATCTCCTACAATAATATAGGGCAAAGCTGCGGTTGCAGCAGTGTTGGTTGGTTTATCATTGTGTATTACGGGCAATGCTTTGGCAGGAGGAATATCTATTAAGTCATTGTTGATTTGTTCGTACAATCGGCTTTGTGTGAAAATTGCGGAGTCAGATTCTTTACCCTGCACTCCCACATTTATATAGGTAAACTCATAGTTGGCGTTACACATTGCAAGCAGTACAATAGAATAGTAATGCTTATAGTTGTAATAGAGGGAACCACTATGTGGAGGTCTTATAATGCGTATATGTTTTCCGTCTATTGCACCTATGCAGTTAGGAAACTGGGCTTGCGTTAAAAAACCTTTTTCAGTCTCTACCCATAGCGCACGGGAAAATTTTGGTATACATTCTTCCTTTAACCTTTCAATTATAATTTGACAAACTTCTGTTACTATTTTTCTGACCGTGGTTAGTCCTGTCTGATACGCCAGATGAATATCGACGAAGGTATGTCCACTAACTAAATATCTGTAATAAAATAAAATACCTGTGTTATTGTTTCAGTGAAAAAGCTGCAGCAAAGATGGAAAACTGCAAGAGACACTTATATAAGAGTGAGGTCTACTAAAAAAAAACTTAAATCAGGTTCCGGTTCCAGGGCAAATAAAACATACATTTACTATGACATGCTGTCATTTTTAGATTCAAACTCGAATACTCAAGGAGAAGAATCGGCAGACGATTTTAATCAGTCAGTAGAGCAAAACGCGTCACCGAGAACTTCACAAAATAATACGATTATTGAAGAAGATTTGATTAATGTACCTAGCACCAGCTCCAGCGTTACCAAAGAAACACGATCTTCCAAGAAACGTAAGTGCGAATCGCCAACTGATTTCGAATTAGAGTTGTTAAATTGCGTGAAGAATAACACTGCAGATAATATGGACGAAGACTTGAATTTTTTTAAGTCATTATTACCAACTGTGAAAAAATTGAGTTGCTTTAAAAAATTATTATTTCGTACAAAAGTATTAGAAGCTTTAATTGATATAGAAAAAGAAATTATTATTACCATTGATGACCTTTCATTAACGCAAAATACGGTAACGAATGATTTAGAATCCTTAAATATAACATCAGACACGAACAATGAATAAATAGGTAACAAGAAAGACTGAAGATTTGATTAAGACTGTTTAATTATTAAGAACAAAAGAAAGAGAAGAACATGAAGAACTATTTAAGTTAGTAAAAAGCGCAATTTTATATTTATATTTTTCTGGTCTCATGTGCAATTATTATGATATACAAGGGCATTCGCCAAAAGTTTACAAGCCTTGAGTGTAATGTTCATAAGGAAAGAAACGGGGTCGATTCGGACACTTTTATCTTAAACCCTATTTAGGGTCAAATAAAAAAGTGTATCAATAGACCCCTTTTTTTACTTAATGGACCTTTTTTTTGAACCTACTCATAACATTGCTCCTTCATATATCCTCTTCTTAAATTTAATCTTTTATGTAGTAAACTGTGATTATGATTGTGATGATAAATAAGAATTTAAAATAATATTAGTACCCGATCTAGTAATAGAAGGGAATAATTAATAAGGGAAATATTCGTATGTAAAAACTTGCAATCAATATGCGTCATTATAATTAATACTTTGTAAGGTAGGTATATTATTATAATTAAGACATTTAGACTTATTGTACTGTTTTAACTGTTATTGTGTTTTTTTATTTTAAACTTGAACCTGTGATTTTATTAGTGTATTTCAAATGAATAATCAAAAACTAATTGTAACGTAACGTTTATGCAAGACACTGTGGTGACTGTTGTGATTATATAAAAAAATAAGTAAATAAGTAGGTATAGATAAAAAAAACGAAAACGATAAAACTGTGTAATTTAGAAATAACAAAATATAATTAATAAATGTAAGAAACTGTGATTAATATGATGATTAATAAGTGTGCGGTTATGTGTTTCGGCCCTAAGAACAGAGTGCACCACATCAAGAAAAACATTTTAAGCCATATTCAGGGGGCCTACCACCAGCTCATAATCAGTATTATTTTAATATTACTTCCATGGGAGAAAGAGATGAAGCTCTACAGTACGTATAGCTCCATCTCTTTCTCCCACTGAAGTAATATTAAAATAATACTGCTTATGAGCTGGTGGTAGGCCCCCAGGTGTCACTGCCGAAACAATAAGAACTTCTTCTTCTTTCTGGCTTGATGTGGCTAAACAGTAGTGTGACTTACATAAATTGGCAAAAAAATATGAGTGTTCTAAACTTTTGTTAAATAATGACTGTTTTTTTTACATGAATAAAGATGATTATTAATATCGAAATGTCTTTACTTACCGCAATGTCATTGCAAATCGTTCCATTGGTGATACGATTGACGTAGATTTCAATCGTAGATTGTTAGTCTTCAAATAGGGCTCCAGTTTTGAATATAATTCATCATAGACTTGTAATGAAACTTTAAAATATTTGAAGAAAAACCTTTCATTTTCTCTTAATATACCAAACTTCACCACGAATTCCCCGCACAGTAACCTAGATTCAACGTACGGGCTTACTGGCTGGCGTCTTTTTTTGGCAATTCGTCGTCGCCGTCGTCTTGATAAATAATACAACATTAATTTATCCATAATTACTCGACTGTACACCTCCAACGTCAAAATTGTACTGAGAAAACTGACGCGCCGATGCCCGCGCATAAGCACGCGAACGTGCTCACGTGCGTGCACCAGAAGCGTGGCCCGCGACGTGCTCACGTGCGTGCACCAGAAGCGTGGCCCGCGACGTGCTCACGTGCGTGCACACGCGTAACGCAGTTTATGCCCTTAGATTTAAGACAGGTCGCGAGGTCCCTCAAATCAAGACAAATCTATTAAAACTTGGATTCCTAGTGTACAAAAGTGTTAAAATGTCTTTATCGTCATTGTCTTCGCTTTCGGATCACGAAAGACCAACTGTAAACCGCCGAAATGAAGAAAAGTTGAACGCTTTTGAAAAGTACCACGACATGGAGTTTGTTTCACGGTTTCGCCTCTCGAAAGAAACAGTATTATATTTGGACTCTGTAAGCCGTTGACAAAAAGAAACCGAGCCATACAGCCAGTGGACCAAATTCTAATAGCTCTCCGTTATTATGCAACAGGCAGCTATCAACGCGTAATAGGTGATATTTTTGAGGTTGAACAACCAACGGTGCATAGAATAGTGCATAGAGTGACGACCAAAATAGCCAGCTTGAAATCAATGTTTATAAATATGCCAACACAGGAAGAATTTCCAATTGTGGCCAATGAGTTCTTCGCAATAGCAGGATTTCCAAGAGTTGTGGGAGCTGTTGACTGCACTCATATCAAAATTACTTCTCCAGGTATGTGCTTGCTAACTTCACTGTTAATTATATCCCCAAATGTTATGTCTGATTAAAAATGCTAATATTACACAGCAGGTAAGTCTGTGTAACATTACCATTAACAGTGCTATACGTAGTAAAGTTATCTTTATCACATAATACAACTATAATTTATTTTCAGGAGGGGCCCAATCTGAAATTTATCGGAACAGAAAAGGCTATTTTTCATTAAACGTGCAAATGGTGTGTGATGCAAGACTGCGCATTAGGAATGTTATTGCTAGATGGCCAGGTTCTGTGCATGACAGTACCATATTTAATGATTCACCACTGTGTGCCCAATTAGAGCGTGGGGACTTTGGGACAGGTATTATTCTTGGTGATAGTGGTTATCCATGTCGTCCTTATTTACTAACCCCATTATTAAATACAAGGACAGCTGCTGAAGAAGCTTACAATCGGTCCCAAATAAGCACCAGAAATCCTGTGGAGAGGCTCTTCGGTGTTCTGAAAAGAAGATTTCCTGCCTTCAAAATGGCATGGGCCTAAAAATACAAAATATCCCACCGGTCATTGTAGCATGTGCAGTGCTTCATAATATTGCCTTATCACGATCGGATGAACTTTTGGATGAGGATATTTCCTTACCCTATGTTGAGGAGGAATCTATGGTACAACAACCTATAGGGCTTGAGACCAATCAAAACTTCATAGTAAGGACCAATTTAATAAATACACATTTTTCCACTTAATTATAGGTTTATTTAGATTTAGATTTTAGTTTCTGTAGTCTCAATTTCCAAAACTGCATTTTTATTTTGTACAGATTCATTTCCATTTTGCTCTGGTTCATGAGGTGTTTGGTTTCTAATTTGGCATTTCTAAGTTTTGTCCGAAAATATTGCTGTTTCACTGTAGTATGTGTAGGTTTCAATATCTTCAATCGTCCTGAAAAATGTAATTAGTGCAAAATTATTGAAAATCTTATACCACTAGCAAAGAACAATTAATTAGATAATTACCAGCTGAGGATGATGTTGGATGCATGCTTTTTTCTTGGGGTATGATGATTGTCGCAGCTTGTTGGTCATCTATCAAAATAATTACAAGTAAATGAACTGCCTTCATATAGATAAAATTATACTTAGTTTCAATATTATATCATATTTAACGTTTAACTTATAAAATAACAAAAAAAATATTACCAGCTATATTTATTGATGTAACTGTACAAGGTTTGTTATTTTCTGCTATATTCTTGTTTGCCATGGTTATGTCTTTGTCATCTAAAATAAAATATGTACTTCTATACAATTCATTAAAAAATTGAAAAATTTAATAGAAACTACATTTACCAAAGATGTGGATTATTTTTGCTTCAGGAGAGGATTTAATTCCGCTATCAGGTTTTTTTGTATAACTGTCTATTGTGATTTCTGGTTCTGTATCTCCTATAAATTAAAAAAGAATATAATTATTATTTTGTTTCTTTCCTTTAAATAATGCCAATTCCCTAGATTTTAAAGCATATATTACACAAACCAAAATATGCTGCAGCATCATCATAGGGATTAGGTAATGGTTGAATTTGAGGAGCAACCATGGCTAGAATTTGTGCATCTTGTTCTGTCAATACACTTTTGTATGCCCCACCACCAGTACGATAAATTTCTTTCTATAAAAATAAAGAAAATATTATGAGGAAATATTCAGTAAGGTCCTACTTCTTTACAAATATTTAATTTAAACAAACCTTATCTATTGATGCCTTCGTTTTCACATCTCTCATGCTGTCAGTGGTCTCATAGTACTGAAGCCGCTTAAAAAATATCACAAAAATTAATTAATAATTAGGTATGTTAAATGATAAAATAGATACATTATAAAATCAAGCCTACATTTGCTTTGGCTATGTTCTTTTTAGACCTCTGTTTAAGGTTCTCATAGAGGTGACGGAGCTGTTGCCAGGTTCTGAAGCCGCACACAGCAACAGCATTATACTGCTGGCATACTGAGTCCCAAGCCTCTCGCTTCTTCAGTATAATGTGAGCGTTGGTCTCTTTATTCTCAATAATGTTTTGATATCTGAAAGAAAATTAACATAATTTTAAACATGGAGAGTAAAAAATTAAACTTGGGATCTGTAATTTATTGAGTATGTGTGAATGCCCATTGTCTGTATTGGTCCTTGTAGAAAAAAAAGTACTTGTACTTATAAATAAACTATCTATAAGTTGAGATTTTCAGATGACAAGTGGTCACAAGGGTACACATTCATTATCACAAGTTACAGACAACAGTTGCCCTGGCTCTGTATGTTATAAGTGTGCATAATAGCAAAGTATTTCATGCACCAGACTGGTCCTTACGGGTAAATACTTAATTTACTCTATACGTAAAGAATATAGTATTTCATTGTTCATGTGGGTAAGTACTTACTTTTTTATCAGTTCCAAGAGCATATCTTTCTCAGCAGGTGTATAATTAGATCCACGTTTCTTCTTATCCTCCATCGTGAATCAGTTCTTAGGATTTTATTAATAAAATAATGGTCAGTCAACTGAAGTTCAATCCACTAATGAAATGTTTATATTATCACGCGTAAGAATGTCAAGTGTAACGTTTCAATCTACGTCAAACGTATCCAGATAATTTTCTTAAATAAATATTTATCTTATTTTTACGTAAAAAGACATATAATTTCAATAGTAATTCAAACCATAATTACATTATGCTGATACATTTCAAATAATTTATAGATATAGAAAATATTCATTCAAACAACTCTGCGTAAAACGAATACAAGACGTGACCTAAATTATTTTGTAACTGAGAACGTGCTGAGAGACGTGACCTAATTTATTTTGTAACTGAGAACATGCTGAGTACAATTTTTCTAGCAGGATGTTGCCAATATGTAAACATTTGAGGACTGCTTGCCTAATCATGGTTACAAATTGCTTGAGTGGCGTTTGTGTATAGCAGTTAAATTTAAGGGATGCTTAACTTTAAGTAGCATTTAGATGAGTTTGATATTTGAGTAGCGTTTCAGTATTCGGCCGACAGTCTGTTAAACAAGGCAAGCCAATCAAGTCAAGCTTAGCTAACTTACATCCATTTTTGGATAGTAATAATATCCTAAGAGTTGGTGGTCGTCTGCAAAATGCTTCTAACTTACCTTATGAAAAGAAGCACCATGCTATTATACCCAAATCGTCGCATCTTAGTATGCAATTAATAAGGAGAGAGCACCATAGGCTTCTTCATGCTGGCCCTAAACATGTATTAAGCTCCCTCTCACAATTTTTTTATTTAATTAGCGGAATTCGTGAGGTGAAAAAGATAGTCCATGGATGTGTTACATGTCATCGCATGAAAGCTACTGCTGCTAAACAATTGATGGGTTCTTTACCAAAAGAGAGGATCACTGCTGAGAGACCTTTTCAGATAGTCGGGGTGGACTTTTGTGGTCCATTCAGCATAAAAGCAGCCAGAATACGCAGACCTTTAATATTAAAATCATATGTTGCACTATTTGTGTGCTTTATTAAAATGGCTGTTCATGTAGAATTGGTCTCTGATTTGACTACCGAGGCATTCTTGGCATCTCTCAAACGCTTTATTTCAAGACGTGGACTGCCCACGCAATTTTTTTGTGATAATGCTAAGACTTTTAAAGGGGCTTCTAATACTATGAAAGATTTATATAAATTGTTTGACTCAAAGTCTCATAAAGATGATATTATCAACTTTTGTTCAGAACAGTACATAAGGTTCAAATTTATTCCGAGCTATTCTCCTGAGTTTGGGGGACTATGGGAGGCAGGTGTAAAGAGTCTTAAGTTCCATCTCAAGAGAATAGTTGGGAATCTTTCTCTTACCTTTGAAAGTCTTTACACAGTATTGACAGAAATTGAAGCAATTCTCAACTCAAGACCATTGCTACCTACGCCTTCTGATATTTCAGATGCTAATTATTTAACTCCTGGCCATTTCCTAATTGGAACTTCTATGACAAGTTATCCAGAAATAGATCTTTCTCAGGAAAATGTAAATCGTTTAAAGTTTTGGAGTATTTTAACAAAATTAAAACAAGATTTCTGGAGGGCTTGGTCAAGAGACTATCTCACTCAGCTTCAGAGTAGGCCTAAGTGGATTAATGAGCATCCTAACTTAAAGGTTGGAGATTTACTAATTGTAAGAGCAGATAATACTAACCCATTTCAATGGCCCATGGCCAGAATAATTAAAACATTTCCTGGCCCTGACGGTAGAGTGAGAGTGGCCGAAGTTAAGATAGGTGATAAGATTTATACTAGATCCTATAGAAAATTAAGTCCTTTACCTATTAATTAAATTTGTAAAAGTTTAGTAAATATTTGGCTAATACTTTTTATTTTTTGAATATTTAAGTAATTCAAAAATTAATTTTTCCGTTGTTATAAAATGCTGTCGCCGGGCCCAACTATGTTCAATTAAATATTGACCAGTAATCAATAAATTTGTTAATTTATATTGCAACACTGCAATTTATAGAATTTTATATTTCTATCGTGCCAACACGCCCCTGATTTTTGGTACCACCGCTGCGTATGCACGTTCGCATTTTCAATAACCATTGTTCTATAGAAATAAATGTTCAGTTTGTTCCTTTCAACTCGCATTTTTATTATACAGCAATAGTAAAATAAAGACGAAGGAAGTTGAAAAAAAAGTCAGAAAGAATAAAGTAACTGGTAAAAACAAGCGAAATTATAAAGTGGCAAGTAAATCCGCAAATGGTAAAGAAAATGTGAAAAGGAAACTACTGCAAGAAGATAATCATGGAAGTGATAGTGAAGAAGAGACCATGGAATGGTATTGTCTAATATGTTGCGATTTATATTCCAACTCACGACCAGGTGAACAATGGATTGAATGCGTCATGTGTAAGAATTGGGCTCATTCAAAATGCCTGAAATCTGAAGATGTTCATTCTTATGTTTGTCAAAATTGTAATTCTGACGACGACTCTGAATATTTTTTTTAAGTTACTGAAATGAATCTGTTTTTACAGAGTAGGTTATAAGTTTAGATTATTGATCTCAGTAAAGTCATTGCTATAAGACTGAATTAAGAAACTATAACTCGAAATGTTAAAATTTGTTATTTTTTGTGTTTTCATTAAAATAAATAATTTTGTTTTTTTTGACAAGCAAACGTTTGTCAAAGTTGATTGAGTAATATTAAAAATGTTTATTATTCTTAAATCTATTAATTAGGTTGTAGTACACCATTAACTGGTAGTTAATGCTTGTTATTATTTTATGTTTGCAGTTATGTTCATTACATTTTTTAATTTTGTTGAAAAGTTTATAAAAAACATTAAGCTTTTGTACTTTTCTAAATAAAACTCTAATAAATATTCAATTACATATACCTAATTTATTTTATATAATACCTTTCCAACTAATACTACATTATTAGGGACTGGAGTTGATAAGCGGAACAACTTACCTCAGCTGAGAAACAACCAGCCCCTTTGTGGGGCGAGTTGTTCCTTGTCGACTTTTTACAGAAAAAATATCCTGAGCAATAATATATGCTTATTTCAAAGAACTTAAGTTTAAGATTTGAAACAAGGAATAATTCAACAAACACACAGATTCAACACATAAAATAATGAATTATTAAATTCTTTTCGAATTAGTTCCATAAAGGATACTTTGGAACATGCGTCTATGGGTTAAAAATAAAACGTTCAAGGTCTATCTATGGTTGGTATGACTGTTAATTCTTTTTATACGAGTGCATCCTGGCTAGCGTTAAAATGAAAGAACCAATGGTTCAGTAGGCGCTGTGAGTATTAGTTGAATCTGTCTGAACTTCCATGTTCGTAACATATGTGCGTTTGATTTTACCATGCATTTTTTTTCTTGGCAGGGCTCCAAATGTCTAATAGGATTAATGTAGGATAATTTCATTTAATATATGTATAAAATAATGGTCAACTAGCCGACAAAGCTACAGCAGAGGTCTCCTGCAACAGGTTTCGAACACGCCTGATGTTTTGCTTTGAAGAAGTTTGAGGACAGCTACACAGGATAACGGTACTGTCTGAGATATCATGTCTCCAGTATTGGGAAAAAATGATGGTAAAATGTATTCCTTCTAAAAGTGAGTTGTTTATACTTATAATTTGAACATCAAGAGATTGTGATGACGGACTGTGTGCTCGGAAAATTAAATTAATTGACCAAACTGTGTGACTTTTACTTCAATCAACTTCATGTGGAATCTTCCCTGCTACTGTCTCATGCTGTACTAGTTGAACAGCATGAGACAGTAGGAGGGAAGATGAGTTCGCTGGTGTGAAAGATAGAAATACTACCTTACAATAGGACTTCTAAAAAGAGACTAGCAATACTTACACGCCCGCAATTATTTAGCTGAGTATGTTGCTAAAGAAAATCTTAATAGACGGCGAGTAATGTTTGAAAGAATAGATGCAAAATATACCTGACTAAGCAAGTTTCCCTCAATTCACTTATGAGCAATTAATGTTAGTGTCTCTTGGGCCTTTTCAAGTAAAGCAAGCCCGTTCGTACTATGGACAGCATGTTACGAATAATTTACGAAGTGGAGTGGATGTCCAGAATTGCAAAATGCGCAAAATATGATTGCACAAGTGCGTGACAGTAGCCCTTATCTTTTGAGGGGGAGAATAAAGTCACGGCATACAAGACGGAAAATAGTACATTGTGTATTAAGGGCAGAAAGTAAGGAATTACGATCGAGGCTCTAGTAGAAGCCCGAAGTCGAAGACTGAGGGCTTTCTGAGTCGAGGTTCGTAATTCCCGTATCGCCCGTGAAACATACAATGTTTTTCATCACATTTGCGAGTAAATAAATAAAATTATAGGGCAGAAAATACTTATTTCGTTAATTGTTTTTGCTGCATGGCAATTTGGCGGTGTTGCATTTAAATCGCACTCATCGGACGACGACGACGACATTTTTTACAACTTTTTTACTTGTCTTCAAATACAAAATGTAAATAATTTATTATGAATTATAGCTTTATTATACAAGTCAGCACAACTTTTAATACGAAATATGTTGTAACATATATTTTGTTCACACTATGTATGTTAGCGACATCTGCCTCTTTTTTGCCAAACAAGTTCGATTAGGTGTGTCACTACTCGATTGTTTGATCATTTGGGTACTAGATGGCGCTGACATATGTATGACATAGATGAACGTTTAAATAAAATATATTCTATTTGTGTGAAATCATTTAATTCAATAAACACACAAATTCAACATACAAAATAATAAGTTATTAAATTCTTTTCAAATTAGTTACATAAAGGATACTTTAGTAAATGCGTCTATGGTTTAAAATAGAACGTTCAGGGTCTATGGTTGACGTGACTGACAATTCTTTTACAAGGGTGCACTTGAGGTCACTAGCACCTGTGAACTTAATATCCAGAAAGAAAACCGAATAAACATCTTTGATGTCGGGAAGGACAAGGCTGGCTAGCGTCAAAATGAAAGGACTAATTATTTGTTAGGCGCTGGCTCCAAATGTCTCCTTAGGAGTATCCTAGTTAATAAATAAGATATTAGATATATAATGGTCAACTAGCCACAGCTACAGCAAGGTTTCGAACACTCCTGATGGTATAATTTACCAAAGTTTGAAGACAGCTACACAGGATAACGGTACTTTTTGAGAAATCATATCTCCAGTATTGTGAATTGATGGTAAAGTGTGTTCCTTCTGAAAGTGAGTTGTTTATACCTATATTTAGAACATCTACAAGTGGTGATAACGGACTGTATGCTCGATGAATAAAATTAGTTGACCAAACTGTGTGCCTTTTACTTCAATCAACTTCATGTTAATAAACCCTGCTATAGTCTCATGCAGAAACTACCTCTGTGCGCGCTGGTGGGTAAGGGCCCTCGCCCACGGCGACTTTTTGTAGCGATGCAGTCGCGCGTTTAGCAAACGCGCGACTGCATCACTTCTAACGCGTGTTAGTCGCATTTGCAACGCGCTACTGCATCGCGATTGTATCGATACAAACGCGCGACCGCGTCGCGCTACTAACGCGCTACTGCATCGCGATTGTATCGATACAAACGCGCGACCGCGTCGGACGACATCGGTAGAGAGAACGGAGGGGGGAGGGAGTGTGGCGCGGCGCGTGATTGGGAATCGGCATCAGTGCAACGTGCAACACAGACAGGTCCAGAGTGCATGCTATTGTCCGTCACAGGCGTAAAATGGAGTCATTTGACACTGAAACGTTTATTATGGCAATTCAGGAGCGTCCTGTAATATGGGACTCACGTCTTCCTGAGTATTCGAATAAGATTGCAAAAAAGAAGGCATGGGAAGAGATAAATGTATTATTTAATGCAGAATTTGGAGAAAAAACCAACAAAGAAAAGAATGATTGTGGTAAGTTATTTATTTATTTAACTCATCGATCACTAATAAAAAACTAGATACCTACACAATCGGTGACAAAAAATGTCCTCACCGAATAAGCGCCCACTCGAACATTTGGGTTGCGCTTTTAATCTAGTAGCATTCGAACGTTCCGACGGTAAACATGCCGTGCTCGTTTAAACATTGTAAAAATCACACATCCAGGACGCTAAAAAAGGATGGAATTTCATATTTTCGGTAAGTATTAATATTAACATTACCTATTTAATAATCGTTACATAAATTGAATACAATACTACTGCGCTAATTCTGAACGTTTAATAAGATAGTTTTTAAAAGAATTGTTTGTACGCGTTTCACATACATGTTAGATAATTACGAGAGCAACTTGAAAATGTGATTTTTTGTTTGTTGAGATATCTTAACGATTTTGGTGTCAAATGAAAGGTCTAGGTCTAAAACCATTTTATTCGTTTAAATCATGTCAATTGGTTCACGCGTTTAGGAGATAATAATTAGTACCTATAGTAAAAATATAAACAAGATGATCTCCTTTGCTGGTTATTTTATTGGTTACTTTTTTCAAATTTTTGAATCTTGCCACGGTACAGAACCTTCACCGGTGAAATAGTCAGTATATATATTTCGAATTGCAGTACCACTTAGTTCAGATCTTCGTCTTCTAATTAAATGTAAATTATCACTGGCAGGTGAATCTTGGAATCCAATTATACTCAGAGTGTGATCAAATTGGTACCCATCTCGCTTACGTATGAAATTGTGCAATACGCAACACGCTTTAACAATGTTCGTAGCAAAATCAACATTAACGTTTATGGGCCTGTTGAAAATTTTAAATTTGTTACTCAATATACCAAAAGTACATTCAATATAACGCCTTGCGCGTGTCAAGCGATAATTGTATATTCTCTTATTTCGTGGTAAATGTTTACCAGCGTATGGTCTTTGCAAGTGTTCGGATAAGGCAAATCCTTCATCGCCAATAAATGAAAACGGTATAGGTATTCCATTGTTACATATAGGTCTCGGTTGAGGTATTTTAAAATTTCCTTCTCGTATTTTTTTAACCCATTCGCTGCTGTCATGTATTGTTGAATCGGAGCTCTTTCCATAGCATCCGACATCGATAGCTATGAAATTATAATTAGCGTCACATATTGCTAGCAACACGATGGAAAAAAAATGTTTGTAATTGTAATATTCTGAGCCGGTATGACATGGTTTTATAATTCTTATATGTTTTCCATCTATTGCTCCAATTATGTTAGGAAAATTTGCATGTTTCATAAACCCTTCAGCGGTTTTTAAATGTGATTCTTCTGTTGGTTCTGGCATGGATATGACTTTTAATTTATTCCATATTACTTCTACGGTTTCTTTAACAATTCTACGTGCAGTAGTATGTCCACATTTAAAATCTATATGAAGATCTGTGAAATTACATCCAGTTGCTAAGTACCTGAAAAAGAATATAAATTACTAAAGATTACATTATATTTATGGCCTGGGTCTAATTTCACGAAAGTTACATGCTACAAAACTACAAGTGTAAAGTGGCAATACTGTCATATCAGCCAATCACGTCGTGCGGTCCTGCAACGCGATTGGCTGATATAACTGTGTTGGCACTTTACAGTTGTAGTTTGTTACTTTCATCAAATGAGGTCCTGTTGATTAAACTTGTATATATTTTTTCAGCTGTGGAACTCCAGAAAAAATGGAAAAGTTTAAAAGATTCCTACAACAGAGAACGGGCAAAGGAAAAAAACTGTTCTAGTGGGTCCGGGGCTAAACCGAGAAAACAATATGTGTACTATAAATTATTGTCATTTTTACAACCTTTGACCGAAATCAGACCGCCAAGTCGACCTACAGTTACTGAGGGAACCGACTCCGAAGATTGTTTGGAATCTTTTGTAATGCCAAAATCAAAGAAGCTTAAAACAAGTGATGATGCACAAAACAAATTATACGAAATTCTGACTGAAAAATTGAACAAAGTCACGCCAACCATTCAACATCCAGATCAACATTTTTTACTTTCTCTTTTTCCACATTTTCATTCCATAAAGGAAGAATATAAACTCGATGCAAAAGCCGAAATGATAAATTTGCTTCGAAAATATAACAATAGGGCACAGACGTCTGCATACGTCAGTCACTATGGATATCAGTCTGGATATCAAAGCTACGACACAACAGCTCGTACAAGTACTGAAAGTAGCGTGTCGCAATCGCAACTAATAAGTAACAACAACACGCTGCCAACGCCTGCTAGTACCAACATCAATACTGCAGCTTCGTTGCAATATAATGATGATGAATATAATTATATTAATGATGATTCTACACAAGATTCTATTATCACAAATCTATATTCACCGTAACGTAAAAATTAAGAAATTACAAACCTGTTTAAGATTTTTTTTTTAACACGTTGTATGCTTTACGACCCACCGGTGGGCCTAGCGTACTAAACCATTCGGGCCAAGCCGAAATTAGAAAATCGGTCATTTTCATCAACTTGAGATTTTAATTCCAAAGTTTATAAAATGGGTTAATTGGCGTGGAAAATAAAAATTAGCGACTTTTACCGTCTAGTTTCTAAGATATTATAAAAGGCTCACGGGTGGGCCCCGTGGCCTCTTATTAAGGGTTTCGTATTTTTCCGTTAGCGGGGGCCGCGGGGTCACGCCGCGGCCCACCCCGCGCGCGCGCGGCGCGGGCGTTGCGATTTGCTCCGGCCGATCAATTTCGCGCGCTGCGTCGACGAGTGAGTATCTGTTACGCGTTTCCCGCTAAAATGGATGATTTTGAAGAATTTGAGTTAACGCAAGAGGAGATAACGCAGTTAGACAATATCGAAATAAATCTTCTGAACCATAGTTTCCAAATAGATTCAGATGAAGACGTAGTTCAACCAACGAAAAGAAGATGCCGCCGAATTGTATTATCAGAGAGTGAAGATAGCGACAATGAAATCTTAAGGGTTATTGCCGACACTATTGGTAAGTAAAATTTTAATTTAAACTAGCTAGCCCACGGCATTGCCTGCTTTATATTAGTTTGACATGTACAATTGCGTCTCTTCTGCTCTCATGGGAATTTAGTCCTGAAATTATTTCAAGAGTTCATAGGTGCCACATAGGTTATAATAGGTTTAACAGGTTTAGGGAACTGTGCCTAAACCCCCTTAGTAATAAAAAATCACATGCGCGTTGATCACTTGCTTTATTAGAAAGGGGTAAGTTTGTTCGTCCTCCGTCTGCTACAGGCCTCTATAGTTTAGTGCAGAGATTATTTAATGAATATAATGTAGTTGTATTTTTATTGTTCAGGTAATACATCGCCATCGGGCACCTGGTCAAAGCCTAAAGGTAATCAACGTAAAGTTATACCTTTTACTGAACATCCTGGCCTCCCCACTAACCTATGCTCAAGCATGCGTGGCAAATCTCCAGCTGATTTTTTCCAACTAATGGTTCCTGATAGTCTTTTTCAAGTTATTGCTGATCGAACTAACCAATTTGCACTTAACAAAATAGCTACTTCAGAAGAAAATTCACGCTTTGCAAGGCTTCGCAAATGGGTTCCAACAGATCTTGGGGAAATAAAAAAGTTTTTCGGCTTAATCCTGTTTATGGGCATCACAAAGCTTCCTAGATTGGCGGAATATTGGTCAACGAATGATATCGTAGGCCATCCATTTCCACGCAAAATAATGCCACGGAATCGTTTTGAGTTGATATTGCGAATGCTTCATTTTTCACAAAACGATGAGACAAACAAAGAAGACCGCCTCCATCGTGTTCGTTACCTTTTGCAAGTATTGAATGAACAATTCCAGATGCATTATACACCCGGCGAAGACCTATGTATAGACGAAAGTGTGGTCCCGTTTCGTGGCAGGATAATATTTCGACAGTACAATAAACAGAAACGCCACAAATATGGTATTAAAGAATTTAAGTTGTGCTGTGTGCCCGGATATACTTATAAAATAAGTATTTACGCAGGAAAAAACTATGAAACCACAAATACCACTCCATTTAATGTTGTCATGGATTTACTTAGCAGTCTTTTAAATAAAGGCCACACTCTTTATACCGATAACTGGTATACACGCATAGAATTAGCCAGGGCTTTGCTAGACAACGAAACTCATTTGGTGGGAACAATCCGAAAGAATAGAAGGCACCTGCCCAAGAAAGTCGTGAGTACTAAACTCAAGAAAGGAGAATTTATTGCCAGAGAAAGTCGAGATGGTATTACTGCCATGAAATGGAAAGACAAAAGAGATGTGTTGATTTTGTCAACCAAACACTCAGACCGATTTGGAAAGATAAAAAAGCGTCAGGGCAATGTGGTCATGAAGCCGCAGATCATAATTGACTACAACAAAGCCAAAGGAGCAGTTGACTTATCAGATCAGATGGCAGCATACTCGTCCCCGTTGCGAAAATCTGTAAAGTGGTACAAGAAGCTGGCTGTTGATTTATTACTGAATACTGCGATGGTAAATGCTTTGACTCTGTACAAGTCAGTAACCAAAAAAAACATACAGATGGTAGATTTCCGGAGATATATAATGATGAATCTTTGCGAAGTCCAACAAAATGATGTACCTGTACAGAGACCGAAGAGAATTAAACACTCCTTGGAAAGAAAAGAGGGTTTGGCTAGAAAAGTCAGAAGAACATGTCGCCAATGTTATGCAGATAACGTACCAATCATGGGTAGCAAACAGGCTAAAACAAAGTCGAAAAAAGTATCCACTTATTGCCAAAGTTGTCCAACTAAACCTTTCCTTTGTTTACCTTGTTTTAACAAGATTCACCAATAATTTTAATTTTTTTTTTATGATACATAAGATGACTGATTATTTAATGTGATAATAAAAAGAAGTGCCATAGTTTTGATTGTTGAAATTCATAAATTATATAAAAAATATTATAAAAGTTTGTATTGAGTACATAATGTCACCGATGTTTTTACTTGGTAATGAAGAAAATGTTATGTTCTTTTGTATTTTAATAAATATTGTATTATTATTTTATAGTTTTATTTCCGCTATTAAATCTAAATAATAATTTCTATCGTATCGTTAAGAATAACCCTAGCATCATTGCAATAACCTTGACAAAACTGCAAGTTTTTATTGGATTTGAAAACCACGCCGTCCGGTTCGGCTACAGGGCCACGCGGCTCACTTCCATACGCGTTTTGTTTGATAGCTGCAATCTGTGGCTTGTAGGAAGCGTTTTCGTTAGACCTCTCATGCGGCTCACGGGTGACCCCCATGGCTCGAATGGTTCAGTAAGATAAGGCTCACCGGTGAGCCCCGTGGCCTGAATGGAAATACTCGATTTTTCATATGGCGTTCAACGTGTTAAATGTGGACAACACCACATATTACATTATATAATACAACTTTCAGTACCACTGTGCCATTGAATGAACCATTAAAAGATAATTAATATAATATTTGGTTTTTCTTACCTTAAAGTTATGGTTAGTCGTTCTTCAGCTGATATACATTGTCTCATCATTGTATTTCTGCGTGTCAACTCTGGTTTTACAATGGAAAGCAATTCACAAAACGTCGAATATGACATTCTATAACAACTTTTGAATTTAAGATCATAATTTTTGAGTTGTTTGAATGTTGTTACATGATGTCCACAAAGTAATCTCTGGGTATTAAATGGATGCATCCAATATTGACGCTGCTTCCGTTGCCTACGCTTCGGCTGCTTACGTAAAAGCAGCACCAAAGACAACGTGACTAACGTTGCCTCAACGGAGTCCATCTTGCAACTGTACTGATCCAAGGTATTTTTGTATCGTAACTGCATCGCGACCGAATCGCGTTTGCATCGCGACCGAATCGCGTTTGCATCGCGACCGAATCGCGTTTGCATCGCGACTGAATCTGGTCCCGTGGGCGCGGGCACACAGCTAGCGACTGCTTCGCGTCTGTATCGATGCTACGCGCGAGAGCATCGCGACTGCATCGCTACAAAAAGTCGCCCGTGGGCGAGGGCCCTAAGGGAGAAAATTCTACCTTACAACGTGAACTTTTTTTAAGCGGATGGCGGGCTTTTTGTCCACACCATACACGTTTTTTGAAAACATTCAACATCTAAGTCGATGAAAACATTGAATTTGTCTTGTCTGAGTAATTGCAGTGATGCTGTTTTTTTCCTAAAATGTTTGTAAAACATTTAGAAGTAGATATACTCAAGCAAATATAAGTACTTAAGTACGGTAAATAAAAATTAAGAGACACCTAAATAAAAATTCAAGTTCTATTTTAGTGTTTTATTGCGTATCCAATTGTATATGTTTTCTAAGTCGCTATGAGGAAGTCATACGAGTAATATCCAGTAATATTTGTAGACGACGAGCTTTTCGCATCGCGGCCTGCCCTAAGTCGATATTTCAAAGGACAGACTATTACCAATATACTTCCATCAAGGTGATTACGTATTGGTATTTTGATTTTTGATTCTTTCTTCACTAGCCGACTGTCGAAGCATAATTCTATGAAAATGCATGGGACACCGGCAGTGAGAGTGTTTCATACATTTTCCATTTACATAATTTATATCGCTTAAATTTGGCATGGAGACAATTTGAGACCCTGGGAAGGACATAGGATAGTTTGTATTCCCTTGGGATGATAAAACACTTTTTACGCGGGCGAAGCCGCGGGCAGAAGCTAGTATTATATAAACATGAACTCGGAAATTATAGTTCTCACGTACGGCACTAGTTGGCGCTTATATGGTATGGTATTATATGGTGGTCAGCGGCTTACAAATTTGCGTAAACGTTTTCGCGACCATCCCGTTAATCAAACTCTTACAAATCATACTGGTTATATGGCTGGATTCCATGTATGTGTATCTCAAGAGTTTGAGCTTTGATTGCTTAGGAAACCTTCATGTAAGTCGTCGAAACGTACCAAGTGACATTGCTAAAGTACCGAAGAATGTGTATCTCAAGAGATAGAGCTTTGATTGCTTAGGAAACCTTCATATAAGCCGTCGAAACATACCTAGTGACATTGCTAAAGTACCGAAGAAAGTGAGTAAGGGGACAATAATATCTCTCCATTTTGGATACGTACATGGACTCCAAAATGATGAATTTTATATCTACCTATCACAGACCCGGTACTTACATTAGAACGAAGGCCGGTAAATCAATTGTGAAACTTGTGATCAAAAACTCTCCATGTATCTAACAGATTCGCACGGCGCCCGCCGCCGCAAAAAGTTCGGTTTTAAAGTGGGGTTTACACGGGTGACTAAAGCCGCACGATAATTGCCGCACGGCGTAAATCGACCGTCTAAATGGCAATTCGGCGTGACTAAAGCCGCAAGCCCCAAAGTTGGGTAGCATCCGACTTTGGCCGCGCGACAAGCCGCACGGCGAAAATCGACCCGTGTAAACCCCACTTAAGTGTCTCCGCGATCAATAAATCGAAAAACAAACAAATTACAGCTATTTAGGCGTTCGATAGCTTAGTGTTCGGGAGAGTGAGTGCTCGGTGCGAGAGTTTAAAAAGTTTGTCGGATTTTAGTTTGGGACTTTTCCCGGGAAAAACCAGGTAAGTGTATTCCATACTTTTGCGAACGCTGCCGAATTCTAAGTGGCGACCCCTAAATCTGTAAACGCAGTTATACGCGCGCTCGCTGCTCGCACATTTTGAGCTGTCGTCCATATTTTTTCCGTACTTTCATTCAGACTTATTAGTGAATTTAGGAAAACCCGATACCGTGAAACATTTTAACGGGGGGCGTGCGGGCAAATTCGGCATTGCCCACGGATAGTCGTTCGTCGTGTTAGTGCATATCCGTAATCCGTTATGTTTACTTGATTATTAACATTAACATTAAAAGCGGGATATTTACCATGTTTACTGTTTGTTGCGAGTTCCCGATATTTCGGTGCTGTTGCAAGCACCATGGATCAACACAGCAAGCTATGGACTGATCTTAGCGAATGTAGGCAGGCCAAGGAGGCACTACCGCTCATTGACGGCCGTTTCACAAAAAAGGTCCTACGACTAACAAAGCCACAGTTGCGTGCGGTTACTGCCGTGACAACTGGACATGGGACCTTTAATAAACACCTCTTTGTCATAGGAATCACGGACAGCCCACTCTGCAGAGCTTGCATGGTGGAGGAAGAGACAGCGGCACACCTGCTCCTGAGCTGCCCTGTAATCGCTGGATACAGGGCCAAATACTTCGGCGACCCAGGTACCCTGCAGGAGATAGTCGGCAGCACCAAGGCGCTGTTGGCCTTTCTCGAGGAGCTGGGGTAGATCGAATGATGTGACTGAGTCCCACCCGTACGCAAAATACGCGCTTGGTCGTGGAGTTGCGGAAACAGCCCGCCGAAACTAAACTAAAAACTAAAAGCACCATGATCACGGATAAACTGAAAATCATTGCGGGTGGGTGCAACTCTCTCAATCGAGTCACTCACAATCGAGTTGTGAGTGACAATGGTAGCGGTACTGAGTGCAAAAAACGAACAAGAAAGAGGGTAGACCGTTTTGTCTCCTCATAAACACCCACCCGCAATGACTTTCAGTTTATCCGTGATCATGGTGCTTGCAACAACACCGAAATATCGGGAACTCGCAACAAACAGTAAACATGGTAAATAGCCCGCTTTTAATGTTAGTGTTAGTGACCATGACAGTTTAAAAACTTTTACTTGATTATTGGTTACAATAACAATGGATAAATGGGTAATAAAACAAAGTACCAGTTCCGGGAGCAGCACAAGTAAACAGTTTAATGTTAGTGAGTTAGTACAGCCAAGTACAAGTTCGAATATTGATTCCAACAAACGGTCGCATGATGAACAGGTAAATGTATATTCAAAAAAGAAAAGGGGTCATGAGTCCGACAATAACATGAAGATTAGATATATTCAATTCGGCTTTATGGAGGGCACAGATATTATAATTGCCAAGTCTGGCTATCCACATGTTATTGGTGAGAAGACTTCCTTACTACTGTCTCCCTGAACGCGGAACTGGTACTATCTGGGATACTACCTCTGGACCGAGTGTGTTACGTGACTTAGAAAAGTGTAACACCGAATAACACGTCCCCGTAAGTTTACTACGAGTAATACGAAACACTTAACAACAAACGCACGTTACCACGAAAAACTTGCGTGTCCGGTTACTATTCCTAATTTAGCTAAACATGCAAATCTCATTATCTGTTTGCGTGCTTTATTATAGTATTGTTTGGGTCTGAGTCAAAAAATTTGGGGCGTTTCTTCTTGGAATTGGAACTTATCAGACTGGAGCACGCACAAGTAATGGCGATCCCACAATCAGGTACTGTCAATCATTTTTCAATGCCAGCAAATTTATGGAAGAATCGGTATCCTAATGTACCGTGTTGGGACCACTCCCGAGTGGTCTTAAGCTCTCACGGAAGTAAAACGTATGTCTATGGCAATTCAGATGGGAAGAAAATAATCGTTACATCTCAAGACAGTGACTCAACTTACATACATGCCAGCTTTGTTGACGGTTTCAAAGAAGCAAATAAATTTATCTGCTGTCAGGGCCCAAAAAAAAGCACGAGCGGTGACTTCTGGAAGATGGTGTCAGAGTATAATTCTAGTGTTGTCGTCTCACTAACAGAAACAGATGATGAAGATCAAGTATGTTATGAATATTGGGTCAAAGAAGAGAATTATGAACTAGCATTTGGAAGGTATATTGTAAGAACCCTTGAAATTGTAGAAGATTCGAGTTTTACCAGAACACGATTGCGACTCACTGATGTGAACAGTGATACCTCACGGGAGATACATCACTTTTGGTATACTGATTGGCCTGACTACGGTACTCCCGCCAATCCGGGGGAAATATTAAAACTAATATCGCAGGTGAACCAAAAACAGAGAGAGATGTCGACGAAGGGCACGCAGGCTTCACTCCACTCCACATATGTATCATGAAAAGGAACTACACCCTCGCTGAATGGCTTTGTCGGGTGGCGGGTGTCAATGTAGAAGCTAAAAACTTTGGAAGAGAGACGCCATATGATCTCGCTTGCAAGATGGAAGATCGTAAAATGATGAAGATTTTGAAGAAAGATCGAAAAAAATGTGAGCCTCCTTCGAGCACAAGCAATAATGATAAGAAACCTGACATTTGTTATAATTTGACAGGCTTAACGCAAAATTTACATGTGTAATTATAGATGTGATGGTTTATTTTTCTCAATAATTAGGCACAAGTTAATCTAGGTAATTATAGACTTACGTCTGTTTAAAATTAAATGTTAAGGTAATTGTTGAAAAATGTAAAAATAGATTTCTCTAATGAATTTGTATGAATAATTTTAATGCGCACGAAAGGATAGATGTATTTTGGTTTGTTCGATTTATTAATAAAATGTATACAAAATAATAATATGTTTTATTTAGTGTTAAATCTGGCCCAATTCCAAGTCAGATTCCTGGGCGATCAAGTTCATTATTCTACTGAACCGCCTCTGCAAACGCCGATTCCGGGCTTTCATCAGGTGCTGCTTCGTCCATGGTGGGCAGTGTTTCAGCAAGGTCCGGAACTTTCCCGCTGAGTTTTTCGGTTCTTTTACTGGCAACACTGTTATGAGTCAGTCTATTGTGCTGTTAAATTTCCATTCCATGGACAAAAATAATGGATCGTCTAATCGAATCCACTCAGGTCCTTCTTGAAAAATTAAAAATAATGTAAACATTAGATAGATAAATGGTGAGATCCCATTTATCTCTCGGTCGATGTTGACTTTTTTTAGAAAGATATGTTGTACTTACCTTTAAAGTCACTATTACTCGTTGAGCTCTCACGACCGATTGAATTTCGGTTGCAAATAAAAACTTATCGGATGAAAATAAAAATATCTTTAATTGTCCTTTGAACACTTTATCCAACGCCAGGAAAAGTTTTAATTAGATTTATCTTTAATTGAAATATAGACCATATATATTTGCAATAAGGTCTATTTTTCATTAAATGTTTGCTAAGCAGGAATTTCCATCGTTTTAACATTAATGACGTAAAACGGACCACCATTGAAGAAATTGAGGCAGTCCAAGATAAGTCCAATTTAGATTAGAACTACCTACATTAAATTTTACAAAAAATATAAAGTTCATTCTTATATTTACAAATTATTTCTTTTTTAAGTTTCTAAATAGATACTAAATGTAGTAAACATTAGAACAATAGAGATAGTCTATTAACTATCGGATACGAACTTTGATTGCTCTTATCTAAAACTAATCAAAGATACTTAGTAATTGTCCTACAATAAATTAGTAATGCATAACATCTATTTATCACAGCACAACTGCCAAGCAGTCAGCTTATTTATAAGTCAAGCCTTAATCCAATTTGATTAAAGTTAATGCTTGATTTATTAAGGATTTTAGTTTATTAAATGTTTAACGTTCAGTTTATAATCTAAAGAGATATAACCTTTCATTATTTAAGTATAGACAAAAATGTCCAATCAAGTTAAGTTTTACAATAACAGGGAACACTGCCATTAAAAAATAAAGCAAGTGTTATTTCAAGTACCAAGTTGTTGCTTAAATGCAGGCAAGAATCTAATCAAGTTAAATTTTACCGCAAAAAGCGACATTGCCTTTTTAAAATGGCAAATGTTACATTAAATACCCATTTCAATATGGAAAGCATTTGGTCAGGAAACATGTTTTAGATTCACAATGTGCATGGAACTGAGTAAATAAAAAATAAATGTATATCAATTTTTTTTACCGGGAAAGGAAGTACTGTAACGATTAAAAATTGCCACTACATATGTTAGCGACATCTGGTGTCATAGTTGACAAACACAAGATTGGTTAGATGTGTCCCTAGCTGATTGTTTAGTCACTGGGATACTAGATGGCGTTGGCATATGTATGGCATTGATAAACGTATCAATAACATATATCCTATTTGTGTGAAATAATTTAATTCAACAAACACACAAATTCAACACATAAATTATTAAATTCTTTTCGAATTAGTTACATACTCGTAAAGGATACTTTAGAAAATGCGTCTATGGGTTAAAAATAAAACGTTCAAGGTCTATGGTCGGTATGACTGTCAATTCTTTTTATACGAGTGCATCAGAGGACTAGCACCTACAAAATATAATCTAACCTGAAAGCATATAAATAATTATCCCGGATGTTGGCAAGGACAAAGCTGGCTAGCGTCAAAATGAAATATTCAATATGAATCAATGATTCAGTAGGCGCAGTGAGTATTAGTTCCATGTTCGTGGCACATGTGCGTTTGATTTTACCATGCATTTTTTACCTTGGCAGGGCTCCAAATGTCTCTTAAAATTAATTTAGCATAATTTCATTTATTATATCTAAAACGATGGTCAACTAGCCATAAGAGCTACAGCAGAGGTTCCCTGCAACAGGTTTCGAACACGCCTGATGTTTTGATTTACAAGAAGTTTGAGGACAGCTACACAGGATAACGGTACTGTCTGAGACATCATGTTTCCAGTATTGGGAATTGATGGTAAAATGTATTCCTTCTGAAAGTGAGTTGTTTATACTTATACTTTGAACATCCAAGAGATTGTGATGACGGACTGTGTGCTCGGAAAATTAAATTACTTGACCAAACTGTGTGACTTTTACTTCAATCAACTTTATGTGGAATCATCCCTGCTATTGTCACATAGAGAACATCTACCCCTTGAGCTCGCTGGTGTGTAAGATAGAAATCCTACCTTACAAGATTACACAAAACATGTTTTCAAGTTTATTGGAAATGGCATAGATGTGAGGTTGCAATGGGTTCCAACGCGCGTTGGTTCACGGGGTAATGAGGAAGCTGATTGTTCGTCTAAATTAGCAGCGAAGGAAGGAGTCGAGCTGAACATTTTAAATTTTGGCACGTATTCCACGTAGTCTGACGTGGAATACGTGCCAAAACTTAAAATGAAATGTTTTAATAACTGGAAACAAAATTTTAATCTTATATCAGTAGAAAAAGGAATATGGTACAAAACAATTCAAAATAAGCTTCCTCAAGTGCCCTGGTTTGAAAATAGTAAGTAGAAGTTATGTAAAATTAGCCGTAAGATTACGGTCTGGACACTATCCGTCGGCAAAGTTTGCATTCCTCATGAAGAAAGTAAGTTCTCCTAACTGCAACACATGTAATGTACTTGAAGATGTACATTACTTACTGATGGATTGCGTCAAGAACCAGGTCAAAAGGAGAATTATAATCAATGAGTTTAATCTAAATATATCAGAGGTAGGTTTAATTCATTCAATTTTGGCACAACCGAAGTCAGATGTGGCGATAAGATTTTCCGAATTGGTGTATCATACTGATTAAGATCCTCCTTTTTATTTAATTTTGAAGCAATTTTTTGTAGTAGTATGTATAAGGCATGATGGAGTTGGCGTATCCATTGAGATAAAAACCCCAGATTAAATCAATAAAGATAATAAAAAAATATTACAAGTCGACCGGACTTCTCGAAACGCATTGAAAAGGAACATGAAACAGTTCTGGCCGTACAACTACCAGGTACCTTTGCTAATTTTTCAATACCGCAAAATTGTCTAAAGAAACGATACGACGATACTCCGTGTTGGGATCACTCTCGAGTGATTTTAATACCACCCAATGCAAAATGTATTGATGAAATTTGGGATTCATTACAAGAAACCACGACATTAGCACAAATAGCATCAACTTATATACATGCCAACTTTGTTAACGGATTTAAGAAGAAAAATAAATAATTTGCTACCAGGGTCCGAAGAAAAACACGTGTGAAAAGTTTTGGAAGATGGTTTTACAGAAAAATTGTGATATCATTGCGTCATTAACAAAAACAGATAATGCAGGTCACGTGTGCTATGAATATTGGGCCAATGCAGAGAATAGTGAAAAGTATTTGGAAGATATGTTATAAAAACCCTTGAAATTAGAGATATGTTTAGTTTCACCAGAACTAGATTACGACTTACTGATATGTACACTGATACTTCACGGGACATCCATCACTTTTGGTATACTGATTGGCCTGACAACGGTAATCCCATCAACCCGACGAAGTTCTAATATTACAGGTGAACAAAAAACGAGAAGAGTTAACAAAAGCAGCAGGCTCTAAACCAGGACCGATAGTGGTCCACTGCTACGCTGGAACTGATCGAACAGGTACATTTTGTACCATAGACAATGCGTAATCACAGTTACGGGAAGAAAAAACAGTGTCCCTACCGCAGACGGTGATGAAAATACGGAAACAAAGACATTCAAGTGTTTTTTTTTTTTTATCTTATATAGGCTCGCGCTTGACCACCATCTCACCTGATGGTAAGCGATGATGTGGCCGATGAAGAAGTTCTTATTGGACAGTATGCATTCTGTAACAAATCAGTGAGATATGCTTTACTAACAGATGTAGAAAAATAGTAACTCAAGAGTATTATTGTTTTTCTTTACTATTGTCTGATAATTTGATTATTAATGGCTTGATGACCAAAGTTCGTAACTGCATAAATAGAATTGTGTTGGACGAGTATGAGTATAGTATATACTAACTAGCTGAGAGTGCGATATTGACTAGCTCGTTGCAACCAAAATGGGGATTCAGTGCTTCAAGACAGCCAGCATCGATGACTTTCTGAAGATTACAAGTCGACCGGATTTCTCGAAACGCATTGAAAAGGAACATGAAAAAGTTCTGGCCGTACAACTACCAGGTACCTTTGCTAATTTTTCAATACCGAAAAATTGCCTAAAGAATCGATACGACGATACTCCGTGTTGGGATCACTCTCGAGTGATTTTAATACCACCCAATGCAAAATATATTGATGAAATTTGGGATTCATTACAAGAAACCACGACATTAGCACAAATAGCATCAACTTATATACATGCCAACTTTGTTAACGGATTTAAGGAGAAAAATAAATAATTTCCTACCAGGGTCCGAAGAAAAACACGTGTGAAAAGTTTTGGAAGATTGTTTTACAGAAAAATTGTGATATCATTGTGTCATTAACAAAAACAGATAATGCAGGTCACGTGTGCTATGAATATTGGGCCAATGCAGATAATAGTGAAAAAGTATTTGGAAGATACGATGCTTCCGGCAAAAAATGTCGTAAACGCCATTTTGGCGAAAATGAGTTAAGAATGCAGCCCTACTTAAATTTGGCGCTGCGTCGATCTAAAAATGTGAAAAAAATATTCGCCTAAAAAAAATACTTTTACACCCAACATTTTTACTAGTATAATCATCAGTTGAGTGTGTCATGCTCTCTCAAATGTCTCTCTGATGGTGGCGCGTGTGTTGGATCGTCCGGTGCCCTTCATTATGGTTGAGCTGGGTGGTGCCATTCACGCGTCATGTTCGTGAACGGACGCCGTCAGTTGGGATTGGTCATAACTTAACTGCTTTGGATGTTAATGCTTTTCTAGCATCTATTATATAACTGCACAGTACATGTGTGAGTACTTTTATTACTTTATGCATGTACGTAGTATAGTGTGTAGTGCTATTCTGGGTGCATTTTCCTCACATATGTGAATTTATTAATGTATGTACTTATGTAACTAAATATTGTAAAAAAACATTTTCTTTAAAAGAGTAAGTATGGAGTTTCTTGTGCATTCTTCTCCATAACAAGCTACTTTCCGAATGCACGGTAGAATCAACTTTTATAACTTGTAAATTTTAATGTACCTAACGTTCAAAAGTGCCGCTTGGTGGCCTACTTGAAATAAAATATCTTTATCTTTGTCTCTTTGTCTTTGAGAAACAATTGTCGTAATGTCACTTGGTCTTGGAGAATTGGTTTGAAAATTGAATTATGTAGGTCGTACTCCTAATTTTGTTAATATTCTCATACTAAAAAGGGGTCGTAACACAAAAAGTATAAATATGTCGCAATTACACCCCGTTAAGAAATTCAAATGTGTCTAACCACTCCAAACAGATGTCACGTGAGGTCGCAATACTGTTGAGGGTGCGTTAGTACATGTAGGGATATGATACGTCACGCGCCTACTGAACCTATAAGCCTAACAGTCCCTACGACTATAATCCCTATAAGCCCTACAGCCCTAACCTACCATATACCTAGTAGTGATATATAAATATATAAATAAGTTCAGGATGTCTGCACCATGCGACCTAAGGTTACAGACGGATAGTAGACAGGATGTCCAGGTTCGGGAAGGATAAACTCACTGCCAGCTCGCAGACTCACGAGACTGATCAGAGATGGCTAAAGGTGTCTTGGCCACAGTGAGGGGTAATGAGACAAGAATATAAAATTCAAATCTGGTTTATTTTACAAGATGTACAGCTTATATACTAATTTAACTTAATACACACTATTATACAAAGTTGTATGTGTTTCATGCGTGTAAGATGCAACTCAGTCATTATTTTAACTAGGCCGCTCGTGTAGTCGTCGCCGGGCCAAGTGCTGATTCGATGTTCAAAGGTTAACATTGAACAAAATGTTTAATTTTTCTGAGAAATAAATGGCGCTACTCACTGGATTTCAAGTAATTGTGTTTTACGTTCGTATCTAATAATTCAGAAAAAACATCCATAGATAATTATTACGGCCTGCTTTAGTCATGACTATTATTGAGGTACAAAAACCATCCGATGATGTAAAGCACATTTCTAGTAAATTTCTGTGGTATAAATCTTTGATAGTATTGCTGCACTTGTCTTTCGCTGAGTATAATTATACAGAGTAATCCTTTGTGTGTGTTGCCGTTTCCGCACCGCATCGCTCACTCATTCCTGACCAAACAAACTTGAGACCTGTAAGAGGGGGACAACAATACTTTCTAGGGTGAAAGCAGGTATGCGGGGCGTCTCATATTAATTTTGTCGATGTTATTGGCCGCACGCACGTGTATATGTTTTGATTTAGTTTAAAAGAAAACTGTCTTCGTGAAGGTTACGGTCGATTGTAGCAGAAACCATTGAAGTGTGTTGAGTGGAACTTTTGTTTGTTATTAATGTGAGTGCAAAAATGGACGGAAAACATCATTACGAAAAAGAAGAAATCGTCGAGTCTTTATTGAAAAGAAAAAAGTACCTAGAATCAATAAGGAACGTGCGTAACTCAATGATGGAAAGGTATGTGCCTGCCTACTTACTAGTTTAGATAACTTTTTACTTGTATCAAATCTGATATTCTTATTTATTTACAAGCTTTTGTTCACTTCGCGGTTTAAGTACCTATCACGCCGGTTCACGTCACGGCATGCATGCGGGTAAAACGGACGGACGGACGTATACCTAGTACCTATATTATTATCCTTACCCGCATTCATGCCGTGACATGAACAGCAGCAATCAATTGAACAAATAGGTATACTTACCTACCTTGTAGTACCTACCTAGTTGCGATTGTTCTTCAGCTCAGAGGGCCCTAATTCAATTCTAAAAGCTGTTTACAATATAAAGTCACAATATATCCACTTAAACTTGTGCACGTAGTAGGTAATTACGGCAAGTTTATTCCATACATTATAATTCGATAGTGTCCGGGCTGTAGTAAAGTACTAGGATCTCGGTGTTTACGACCTTTGTTGTTGGATGCATCGATGTGATTTGTGTTTTACGCTAACAATTTTCTAACACTAGTTTAATGGTAGATTTATTCCTGGGGGTGTAAAATATTGATAATTCCATCACCAAAGGTCGTAATAAACAAAAAATTAAATCATTCTGAGTTCCTAAAAGTACTTAGACTAAAAACCTATCCAAACAACATAACATTTTTAATTTATTGAATTCTAACACTAGTTTAATGGTAGATTTATTCCTGGGGGTGTAAAATATTGATAATTCCATCACCAAAGGTCGTAATAAACAAAAAATTAAATCGTTCTGAGTTCCTAAAAGTACTTAGACTAAAAACCTATCCAAACAACATAACATTTTTATTTATTTATTTATTTAAACTTCATGCACAAAGGTACAATGGCGGACTTAATGCCTTAGGCATTCTCTACCAGTCAACCAAGGGTGGTGAAGAGACAACATGGCAGGTGCATTGTTTAAACCGTGGAAAGCAAACCTTTTAAATACATATGTTACATATATATCTTATACATATTATAATACATACCTACATAAATATATATATATTAAGTAACGAAAAGAAGTTATAGAGATGACCCCTATTTTTAATTTATTGAATTCAAATACGCTACTTAATATTAAAGTATTGTTATTAAATTTGCAGGAAAATACGAGTACCGGTTATAGAATCGCTGGAGAAGAGGAAACAAAAGATAAAAAAATAATAAAAGCTGGGTTTTCCAAGAAAAAATTAACATTTTATCTGTATATTCAAAACCTAAAGATTCGGGTACATTTTTACTTGTAGAACATAAAGATTTCGCCAAATATACTCATCCGATGATGCTAGCAGATTCGTCTTTAATAACCGCAACACCTCTGCTGCAGCAGGGCCCATGTACTGACGCTGTACAGCGTGAAGGTCTCGCTGAAAATACTCACCCGATGACGCCGACAAATTCGTCTCTCACAATCGCAACACCTCTGCTGCCAGGCCCAGCTACTGAAGTCGTACAGCGTGAAGGTCTCGATGAAGATACTCACCCGATGATGCCCACTGATTCGTCTCTAACAATCGCAACACCTCTACTGCCAGGCCCATCTTCTGTCTATGATACTCACCCGATGATGCCCACTGATTCGTCTCTCACAATCGCAACACCTCTACTGCCAGGCCCATCTTCTGACGCCGTACAGCGTGAAAATCTCGATGAAGATACTCACCCGATGATGCCCACTGATTCGTCTCTAACAATCGCACCACCTCTACTGCCAGGCCCATCTTCTGACGCCGTACAGCGTGAAAATCTCGATGAAGATACTCACCCGATGAAGCCCACTGATTCGTCTCTCATAAACGCAACACCTCTGCTGCCAGGCCCATCTACTGACGCCGTACAGCGTGAAGGTCTCGCTGATGATACTCACCCGATGATGCCTACTAATTCGTCTCTCACAATCGCAACACCTCTACTGCCAGGCCCATCTTCTGACCCCGTACAGCGTGAAAATCTTGATGAAGATACTCACCCGATGATGCCCACTGATTCGTCTCTCATAAACGCAACACCTCTGCTGCCAGGCCCATCTACTGACGCCGTACAGCGTGAAGGTCTCGCTGATGATACTCACCCGATGATGCCCACTGATTCGTCTCTCATAAACACAACACCTCTGCTGCCAGGCCCATCTACTGACGCCGTACAGCGTGAAGGTCTCGCTGATGATACTCACCCGATGATGCCCACTGATTCGTCTCTCAAAATCGCAACACCTCTACTGCCAGGCCCATCTTCTGACGCCGTACAGCGTGAAAGTCTCGATGAAGATACTCACCCGATGATGCCCACAGCGTCGGCTCTCATAATGGAAACACCTCTTCTGCCAGGCCTATCTACTAACACTGTAAAGCGTGAAGGTATTGCTGAAAATACTGATTTACTGGTTCTAGATGCAACCGCTCTCCAATCGTGTTCGCCTACCAGCGATTTACAGCTGTGTCCAATTACTGGTATTTTACAGCGTGAAATTACGGTTGAAAGTGCTCGTTCGACGATGCCTGACGATTTGTTATTTATAACAGAATCTCCTCAGTCAAAACCAACAACTGATGTAAAGCAAGATGTAAGGCAAAAACGGAAAAAAAGACGCAGTCTTAATAAAATCGTATACAGATTTTCTACCAAGTGAAAAAGAGTGTCCGTTTTCAGCTGGCAGCTCAGATGAATGGAGTATGAATGAAAGCGAATATTCTAGCGACAATGATGATAAAAAGAAAAAAAGACGACGTAGCAAAAAGATGGTTATAGGAAATAGCAGCAACACAGTAAACGATAATATGTCTGAAAAGAAAAGTAAACCTGTAAATAAATATAAAAAGAATAAAAAATTAAGAGATGAGGGAAAAGCTTTCGAAAATAGAAAGGGGGAATTAATAGAAAGTAAGTCTTTAAAACAAAATCCTTGTGTGTCCGACAAATGCAACAGGAAATGCTTTGAAATAAATGAAGAGAAACGAAAGACTATTCACGAATTTTACTGGTCTCTCGATAATCAGCGCAGAAAAGATTTGAGATTGTACGATGTGCACGACCAGTACCCGTAACCAGAAAAAGGACTGAGTCTCCTAATAGTAGAAGAAACATTACTTACGAATATTATATCAACGAAGGAGAAGGCCGCAGACAAGTCTGCCAGAAGTTCATATTAAACACATTAGACGTAACACAAAAGTTTTTACTATATACACTTACAAACTCCAAAGAGGGTATGGCAGAAACTGAAAAGAGAACAAGACATTACGCATCAAAATATTCGGAAGTAGCAAAAAATTATGTGAGAGAATTTATAAATAAGTTGCCAGTAACGCCATCGCATTACGCTCGAAAAGATAGTAGTCGTGTCTATTATCTCAAGATGTAAAAAATATTTCAAACCTATACCAAATCTATTTATTTGACTGCACAAAGGAAGATAAAGTAAGTGAAGGGGTTTTTAGGAATATATTTTGTCAGGATTATAGTCACGTAGGCTTCCACATTCCTAAAAAAGACAAATGCATCGTGTATAGAAAAGTTAAAAGATCACATCCTAAAAAAAAAAGGAAGCTATAGAAGGTTTGCTGCTCATCAAAAACTACATACTCTTAACAATGATACTGTCACTTCTAGTTTCGACTTGCAAAAAGTCTTAAACACCCCTCATGGGGAAAGTATGTTACTCTATTATTCACGAAAATATGCAGTGTTTTTTGTTATTTACTATTTACGAAAGTAGTACTCAAGATGGATATTGCTTCACATGGGGAAGAAAGTGATGGAAAAAAGGGCAGCGATGAAATCGCAACTTGTTTGAATCAATATTTAAAAATTGCTGATGAAAAAGGCATTCGGAATTTACTGTTCTATTGCGACTCGTGTGGGGGACAAAACAAAAATAAAACCGTTCTAGCCACATTAAATTATTATTTAATGTTTTCTAAAAACTTACAAGTTATTCAAATAAACTTTTTACTGCCGGGACATACTTATATGCCAGCAGATTCAATGCACGCTACAATAGAGAGGGAAGTTAAAAGAATCATAGTTTGGAGTCCATCTCAGTGGCCTTCATTTTTTCAATCAGCTAGAAAGCGGCCAAGGCCTTATATAGTCAATGTGATGGACTACTCAGATTTTTTGAACTGGAGTGAAATAGCATCAAACACTTTTACAAAAGAAACCTTAAAGAATGTTAATTGGAGAAACATTAAGGTGCGTACGGATTGCGCGTACCCTGGTACGCGTACTCAGTTTACGCGTATCCGGAACGCCTAGTCCATACCTGCAGCTACGCGTTCACTCTTGGGGTACGCGTACCGCGCGAGCCAACTCGCAGCGCGAGCCACCGTCAGTCGGTTTTTGGTCGCGCGTCAAAGAGGACGCACGCGGCCGGCTACGCTATATTTGGACGGCAAAATGAATAAACACGCGTGTTCTTCGAGTTTCAATAATGAAAATATTATTAGATTGATTCAACTTTATGAATTTCACCGGGCCTTGTGGGATAGCACACTAACTGATTATCGAAATAACGATTTACGCCAAGATGCATGGAAGGCAATTTCAAATGAACTGAACATTCCAATAGGTGAATTAAAAAAAAAGATGACAACTTTATTAGCAACTAATAGAAAAGAAAGGAGCAAAATCAAAAAAAGTTTAGTAACAGGATCAGGTAAGTTTTTAAATTGTTTATTTACGCATTGTATGCATTGTATTTTCGCATTGTAAATTGACATATTTATAATAGCCTATATACTTTTATATCTTTTTTTTTTTTACAGGAGCTAATGATGTATATATATCGAAGTGGTTTGCATCTGAATATTTTACTTTTCTAAATGATAAGGACAAACCAATGCCAACAACGGAGACTACTGTAAGTAATTACGATTAGTTATTAACGTTATTATATTTATACTTACCAGCTGCTTTATGAGGCTTTTTCAATTTTATTATACATATATTACGCGTTTCAATCGATTCCGCGGCTCTTGCTCGCTCCCGCCAAAAGTTTTGTTTTTTATGTATGTTAGAATATAGTTATAGTTCCAATAGTTGTACAAGTCACTGTGCGCTAATAAACTGTTTATGTGCTCTAAGCGTAGTGTCTTTCACTGAGTACAAACCCCGCCACCACCATCATACATATTATTTTAGCCTACGTTAATCCGTGTAGTTAGTACACGTTTTATATAATATAAATGTCACATTAAAACTTAGTGATTATTTTGCCACTCAAGGGGGGCATTATTAACAAAGTGTTCCGCCAGATGTACACGTATATGAGTAGGAGTATTGGGCGATCTCCTAGGTACACTGTCTAAAGGAAAAAAAGAAGTTAATTGCTGTTGGTCTTGTCGCCATGCACCTGGAACAAGCTCTCCTCGCTGTTCAGAGTCAAATGCATTCGTATGTGCGTAAATATTTGATAGTCTGCTTTTTCGTAAAAAATTGTGTAAATAAACAGTTGCCAATACAATTTTTGTAGCTTTTTCCGGTTCCAAAAGCATTGGTTTTCGTAGTACTCGAAACACCGAACTCAGTATCCCAAATGCATTCTCAACTACCCTCCTTGCTCTTGATAGACGATAATTGAATATTCTTTCAATAGATCCCCTTTCTGGATTACCCGAAAAGGGTTTCATGGTATATTCACTGAGGGCAAATGCTTTATCACACAGAATTATATACGGTACCTTCACATTGTAAGGAGTTTGTAGTATTTCAGGATTCGGTAAATTTAGGCTTTTGTTTTCAAGGTTCCGGTACAAGGAAGTGTTTTTAAAAACACCTCCATCTGATATGCGCCCTTGACATCCAACATTTACTTACATAAAATTGTAATCAGCGTCAACTAATGCTAACAATACAATGCTAGAATATTGTTTATAATTGTAAAATTCCGTTCCACTATTTAATGGTGCTTGAAGGCAAACATGTTTGCCGTCCATTGCGCCTATTGCATGAGGAAAGTTCCACTTTTCTTCAAATTCTTTTGCAACGGCCATCCATTGATTTTCAGTCTCGGGTAGCTGTAACAAATTATTTCATCTAAGTTAAAGGTTTTCTTATTTTATTTTTCAGATAACTACCAGCAACAACACACAGAATGTGCATGAATCTATATCAAATGATGAACAATTAGCCAGTGATTCTGCCTCAACCACGCAACAAGTACCTAGTGATTTGACTTCATCCACACAACAAGCACCTAGTAATTCTTCATCGTCCATATAACAAACACCCAGGAATTCTGCCTCAACCACGCAACAAGTACCTAGTGATTTGACTTCATCCACACAACAAGCACCTAGTAATTCTTCATCGTCCATACAACAAACACCCAGGAATTCTGCCTCATCCACACAACAACAGCACAACACATCATTCAGAAATAAAAGGCGCCGTAATAACGATGACACTGCCAAATTAACAGAAGCAGTGGGATTACTCAAGCACAGTGTACAATATCTATCCAAGGAAGAAGACTGTTACACTTCTTTTGGGACCCACATTGCGTATGAATTGAAAAAATACGACTCGCGAACATTTACACTAGTAAAACATGCTATCAATAATGTTATATTTCAAGCTGATATGGGCCAATTACCTGGTCAGTATGGGTATTATACCGGTGCCTATTCAACGGATTTAACCAACTCTACCTCACGCCAAAGCAATTACAGCGACACGCCAATTCCAGCACAAACTGCACCTACATCAACAGCGGAAACTCCAAAGAAGGCGGAGGATAATCAAAATGAAATTTCTGAAATATTACGTTACGTTCAAGAACAAGAAGAATAATTCAGAAAATTCTTAATTATAATTTAATAAAACTTCTTTAAGTACTTAAATTATAATTTTCTAAAATTTTAATTATCATAATAAATAAGCAGATAAACATAAACGTTTTTATTCATTAACTCACCTTCACATGATCCTTGAGAGCCTTTATAATTGCATCACATACTTCAATAATAATAGTAGATATGGACTGTTTAGATATGCGAAACAGATATTGTAAACTTGTATATGAGTCCCCGGTGGCCAAGAACCTTAACGTCACGGATAGCCTTTCTCTGGCTGTGATAGCTTCTCGAAAATTAGTATTCATTTTTTTTATTTCAGTTTCAACCTTTTCAAGAATTATTTCAAAATCTTGCAAACTCATTCTCACAAAATTTTTGTCCCCACTTTCTTCATAATTTATATCTTCCATTAGCCTATTTCCACACTGTAATCTTTCACGAAACAATTTTTTCATCCACCATCTAGGTTTCCGTTTGTTTCTCTTTTTTTTATTAAAAAATGTGTTGAATAATGACTAACGCCGCAGCAGTGGTGGTGCACGCAACCGCTAAGTTTGTCGGAGTCATGGCGAATGACTGGGGCTCGCGGAGCGCTCTGGATCGATTGACCTCGCGTACAGGTTCGCGGCGGTCCGTACAAGAGCTGTACGCGTATCCAATGTACGCGTGGACAGTGTTTCCCAACTACGCGTAACACAGGAACGCGCTATCCGTACGCACCTTTAGAGTAGCAACTTTCAGAAAGACCCATCTAAACCAAATAGAACTCAAGTATTCAATGAAAGAAGATGCAATTACACATCGAATCAAGTTGTTCGAAGATGTCAAGCGTAAAAGAAAGGGAAAAGGGAAGAATAAATCAAAAGAAAATACAGAAGAAATGTTAGAATTACAATATAATCGAGTAAAGCAGTTGACTCCAAAACAGCTATATACGGATAAACTACCAATTACCGCAGCTAAATACAAAGATCTGCAACGATTGTGTGATCAGGGGACAATACACAAACGGTTTCATGCCGAATACAAACAGCTTCCTTGTCAGTCTCATAATGTCATTGATACTCTTCCTGAGACTGACGAGGAAGATGAAATTTCTGATTAATTATCTTCTATCAGAAAATCAGGTCTTCAAATTTCTGGTTAATAATCTTCTATCCAATGACAGAAGATTATTAATCAGAAATTTGAAGACCTGATTTTCTATAACTCGTCGTCGTATTACGTTTTGCATCTACTTTTTATTATCTTGTCGATAACACTTTCCCATTTTCACCAACGACACTAAAAGTTAGGTAGACCATAGTACAGAAGCTTTCCGAACAAACAAGATCTAGAAAGATAAACTACCTAAATTTTTAAGGGCGTTGGTGAAAATGGGCATTGTTTATTAAAATTATTAGAGCAGTAAGCTTGGTAGAATGTTTACTTATATTTTTTTGTAATTCATTATCAATACGTTTTAAAAAATGTCGTGATTATAAAATCTTCTTGAAATCAATGAAACAAAATGATTACTTAACATTTTGAATTATGTCTGGCTGGTTAGGTACGCCGTTGGAGGTAGAACACTATAGGCATCTTGTAACAAACGCTTGATTAAATTATACGGGACGATGCCTATAATATACTTACTTAAGTGTATTTAGCCGCGACACAAACAATGATGATGAATGATGATTGATGTACAAGATCCTCTAATGGAAATTTAAGTGATTGGTTTAGACATTTTTTTACTTTGGATTTTTTATTAGTGCCTTGCTTAACCATTATTTTGATTAAACGATGAAGGTCAATGAATAAAAAACCTTTTTTAATTATGTCAATTTGTGTTTTATTTTATTGTTTTTATTACAAGTAATGAAAACTCAACTTACAGTCTTAAATTCATTGATTTGCTTCAGATATTTCCATGTTTGTTACATACCATCGCATCAGATCGTGGTGTTTACACTCATTTTTATTTCAGTATATGGTTTTTAAAACCAAACCCAGAACTATTGTATTTAAAAACTGGTGCATACTTCTAACTTCCGTTAGACAAATCGTTCTCCATTGATTTGTTAGTGGTCGTAAATACCAACTTCTTGAATTTTCTGGGGTGTATGTCCAAGCTAACTTTTAAAATAAAGCTTTGACATAAATAGCAATAATATATTATGAAACACCATCGTATTTTACGTATTTCTTGTCTAGAACACAATTTTACAACTTTTAAAGTTAAAAAAATATAAGCCAAGAACGAAATTATTTTTTGTTTTTCGTTGATTACCAAAAGTGCTATTTTGGTGTTTTCGACCTTTGTTGTCGGAAGCATCGATATGTTATAAAAACCCTTGAAATTAGATATATGTTTAGTTTCACCAGAACTAGATTACGACTTACTGATATGTACACTGATACTTCACGGGAGATCCATCACTTTTGGTATACTGATTGGCCTGACAACGGTAATACCATCAACCCGACGAAGTTCTAATATTACAGGTGAACAAAAAACGAGAAGAGTTAACAAAAGCAGCAGGCTCTAAACCAGGACCGATAGTGGTCCACTGCTACGCTGGAACTGATCGAACAGGTACATTTTGTACCATAGACAATGCGTAATCACAGTTACGGGAAGAAAAAACAGTGTCCCTACCGCAGACGGTGCTGAAAATACGGAAACAAAGACATTCAAGTGATTTTCTTATTGGACAGTATGCATTCTGTTACAAAGCAGTGAGATATGCTTTACTAACAGATGTAGAAAAATAGGAACTCAAGAGTATTATTGTTTTTCTTTACTATTGTCTGATAATTTGATTATTAATGGCTTGATGACCAAAGTTCGTAACTGCATACATAGAATTGTGTTAGACGAGTATGAGTATAGTATATACTAACTAGCTGAGACAGCAAGTCACGGATCCACGTGCGTGCTTCAAGACAGCCAGCATCGATGACTTTCTGAAGATTACAAGTCGACCGGATTTCTCGAAACGCATTGAAAAGGAACATGAAAAAGTTCTGGCCGTACAACTACCAGGTACCTTTGCTAATTTTTCAATACCGCAAAAATGTCTAAAGAATCGATACGACGATACTCCGTGTTGGGATCACTCTCGAGTGATTTTAATACCACCCAATGCAAAATATATTGATGAAATTTGGGATTAATTACAAGAAACCACGACATTAGCACAAATAGCATCAACTTATATACATGCCAACTTTGTTAACGGATTTAAGGAGAAAAATTAATTCATTTGCTGCCAGGGTCCGAAGAAAAACACGTGAGAAAAGTTTTGTAGGATGGTTTTACAGAAAAATTGTGATATCATTGTGTCATTAACAAAAACAGATAGTGCAGGTCACGTGTGCTATGAAATTGGGCCAATGCAGAGAATAGTGAAAAAGTATTTGGAAGATATGTTATAAAAACCCTTGAAATTAGAGATATGTTTCGTTTCACCAGAACTAGATTACGACTTACTGATATGTACACTGATACTTCACGGGACATCCATCACTTTTGGTATACTGATTGGCCTGGCAACACTGGCAGCCGGTTGTCAAAAAGTTTTGTGTTAGAATTTAATTGTGAAAATATTATTTTAAGTATTTAATAAGTCTTAATTGTACTCAAAACTATTAATCTACCCATAAATAATAAGGATCTGTGTTTGCAAATTGTTTCGATGCAAAATCAATGAGAAATTCATTAAACAAATATCAGCTGTCATTCAACGGACACATTTGAAGTCACCACCTTACCGGGGGAGTATTTTGTTTATTTATATTGTTTATTTAACTTTTAGTTAGAATAAAAATATTAATTATAATAGGTCCTATTGCCCACTGAACAATTATTCCCTATTCCCTGCGAGCTATGGCCTATTTAACACTTTCATTATAATATATGTCGCCGCGGAGGCGTGGTTCTGCTAATTCGTTATCCAATTAACACAAACTCTATAATCTTGTCATCTCTGAGATTTCGCTAGAACTATTAAATGTCTGTTTATGTTGGTTTTATAGTTCAGCGCCATCTATTGGCTTATTGTGGAATTAGTTATTGGTTTGTTTGAATGAAGATCATTTGATAAGCTAATTTTCATTGTTTAATTAAAACGAGATGTTTAAATAAAACAGGAACACTTATTGTAGGACTTTTAGATTTGTTCTCATTTTAACAACGCACATTTGACGAAGTAAATATGTTTGAATATGACCTTACGAAAAGTTGTCAACAATGGCGGATGTTATAATTTTAATGACCAATAACTAGATTTAATAATTTAATACGAGAACTAAACAAATTTGAGTAATTGATTAAATACTATAAAGTAATAAGACTATTTTACACATCCATGTAATAATGAGAAACCTTCTGGTTAGTAAGATATTCAGATCACCGGAAACTTTGATAGTTTTGTGTTAAGGTAATTATTTTAGTAATAATCTACAAACAACTTTGTATTTGTGAGTATTGAGATTGTTTAATGTTAAAATAATTAACTGAGCAGCATTTTAGTATTGTTTGTTAGCTTTATTCAACTATCCAAGTAATTAGTGTCTAAACAAAAACAATATGGAAGTCCCGCCCACTTGCAACGCGCATCGCGTATGGCGTGTGTAAAATAATAACTGTTTAATAAATCTGATTGATTAGATGTTTGAAAACCTAATAAACATGTAACGCCAATTGTCTTAAAGTGATTGTGTAAACTATAAAAAGATTTAAAAGAGTATCCTAGAGTTTCTTGCTAGGTCTTCTCTAGAGATCGACAAGGGATTGCGACCTAGCGAGCCACCATGTGGTTTTAACTTCAAGTTCGAATGAAAACTCAAAGTGCCTGTAACTAAGTCAAATAAATACTTTCGAGTTTCAATCCAGTGATGTGTGTTATTGAAGTTTACCCGTTCCTATGAAGAATGAAGGAATTGCCTCTAGAATTGGAGTTGATGATGGTGGTCCTATAATTCATAGGTACCTCGACGTGACATCAGAATTGAGATCAGCTCCCGCCTTCTGCCTATGCTATGAAAGCCATCCGAAGAATTTCGTACATCACCGCCACCGCCGAGAGCATGGCAAAATATTTTCCTATGATAATTTCCAAGAACGCATAGAACTTTATTGAAACGTCAGAAGAAGCTAAGAATTGGCTATGGTCTCGTCTAAGCTGCTGATGAAGAAAGAAAGAAAGAAAGAAAAAATTGTTTATTTGCGCCAGGCACGACGCATACCATAAAAAACAAAAATAAATAAATAAAAATAATAATAATAAGATCATTACAAAGTATGCGTCACAACTACGCAAAACGTTCATCGCTCAGCATAATGCTGGGAGGATGCTGACCTACATCATTATGATCATAACTAGCTGGAGACAATATCATTGAAGTGAACCAAAACTTTGTACAGTACAGAATGACCGAAGCAGCTAAATAAACAAAGACTTGATCTGTCCATTGATAGATTCCATCATCATTAAGGGGAGTATTCTGTTTTATTTATTTATGTAACCTAACATTCTTAATTATTTTCATTCATTTTCAAGGCAAGGTCAGTGACCTTTTGTGTGACAATTTTAATCAATCTGCCTAGACTTTTCCCAACTAAGTTGGGGTCGGTTTCTTGTCTAACCTGATGGGGTTCAGCTGAGTACAAGTGTTTTACATGGGGTCACCAAAACCCAGTAACTGGGTAACACGATACCCCTTTGCAAGACTAGTGCCTGCTGGTATTTGTGTGACAATTTTTGGTAATAAAATGAATGAAAACAGCCTAATTTACTTCATAAAATAAGACGGCTTACTAGTAACTCAATGTTATTGCTTAAATATGGTTCTTTCTTTTCTCTTAAGAATTACAATGGCTCAGTTATTATTTGAGAAACTTAATTTTATTTGAGGAGTATGTAAGGATCGTAGCAAGTGGCGATCTGTGGTTGCTGCCTATCCCCATGGGGACAAGGTGTGAGTGTATGAATGATAAACAATTCAAAGTACTTAATTTGAGTTTAGTGCCGGACAAAAGGTAATTTAACTTATTTTTATAGCATTTGTTACATTTAGGTAGCTTACACAAAACAATAGTTTAGTAGGTAGCTACGTTAAGTAAGTAACAGAATGTATGTGCAACAGAATTAGTAAACATTTGGCAAAAAGTGCCATGACATGTTCATGTTGACGCTGTAGTTGTTATTTTTACAATGAGTTATGGTTTTTACCCAACTGCCAACAAGGCTTATTATTGAATAATGTGGAACCTGTTGCATGTCATACTTACAAAATAAAGTAAGATAAGAAAATGTATTAACACATTCCTGAAAACATGAAAAGCACAACAAATAAAATTAAAATTATTACATGCTTAAGAAAATACCTAGGTACAATGATTTGCATTTAAGTAGCTCCACACTAGGATACCCTGTGTCGTGATCTAGTTTTCTTATCTTTAATGTCATAGTTTAAGCGCACTTAGGGGTGAGACAAATAGTTTAGTTACAAGACTTAACAACATTTAAAATATTATTAAGAGGTTTGTTTAGAGTGTAGTGTGCATCTAGTATAAATGTGTTTGTATGAATGAAAGGGATGTGATACACCTGGGTGACTCATTACGAGGACTTTATAATAATTATCAGGAGAGCTTAGGTCCGTGTATGGTCATAAGCTGATAGTCACTTGGTAACTTTTAATTTACAAGTACCTAAGCTTTGAGTAACCAATTATGTATGGAACTTGTGAATTCTTGGTAAATTAATGGTCATGTGTATGTAAGACATCTTTGAGTGAATTTAATGTGATTAATGTGTTCCATCTTATCTGTCTACATGATCTGGTAGATTTGTTTTGAGTATGGAGATCTTGTCAGGGATAGCGCTATAAGTTAGATCTAATGATAAATTGTCTGATCCTACATTCTTGGTACAGACTGTCAGTTGGATACTGATAGGAGGGCCTCCTATAAGCTCTTAAGTTTAAACTTATTCATGTTAAGTTTGTTATAACAAAGTATCTTTAATCATTCAATATTTGATAAACTTCCTGATGAATTAAATCTCACAATGTGTTTAGTTGAATTTTACTCGTTATGGTGGTACATGGGTGTAAATAGATTAGTAATTTCTGACAGATTTCAAAGCTCGTTATTGGGTGCATTTGCACAAAATAAAAACAATCAAAAGACAGGTTTGTTTTACGGTAATTTGTCACATACATTATTATTTAGCTGCATATCTTCTCACATTCCAGATTCCTGGTAATTGTCATATCAAAAATCAAAATGGTTACCTACGATATGGAAACAAAAACTAAAAATACCTGGTGGTGCAAGTGACCGTGTCGCCGGGTCAGGACCTTATATGCTACCAACATACATGCCACCAAATAGAGGTCAGCTAGTAAAGACTTCAAGCACAACATAACAAAAGTAAAAGGTGAGATGTTTTCAAACTATCTTCTACTCACCTCGCTAACTGATACAGTGCTGTTGTATCAGAAGGCTCAACTCAATAGCCATGCCAAATAACTCTACATGATGCTTGTGCATGGTACTACCAAGCAACAAAGTACTTTTAAATTATTATCCCTGGGTTCAATTCCTAGGTCAGGCAAAATGTGTTTATGGGATTTTTCCAATAGGAATTCCTCTGTGACAGCCTAGAGTTTTGAAATTGGTGAACCCCATGCTTCGGAAAGCATGTTAAGCCATTGGCCTTGTGCGCTATAGTATCTTCCTATGTAGATGGCTCATCAGATTGGCTGTCATGGTCGAATTCAATCAGGAGGATTACTGTTATTATTATATTTTTGTAACTCGTAACAGTTCATGGTATTCTATTGTCAAATTTAGGCAATTATAAAAATGAATAATGAAACAATCTCTAATTATAGAGGTGTCCCATAACCTAGAGCTCTGGAGGCAGTTAATAACACAATCATTTATATCAACACCATTCTATCAGCATCCATGGAGGTGCATTTGAGGTAATAATGAGAACACAATAAACTTTCCTGTTGTATGCTGTGGAAGCAACTAATAATGATAACACAATAAACTATACTGTTGGTATGCTGTGGAAGCAACTAATAATGATAAACCAATAAACTATACTGTTGGTATGCTGTGGAAGCAACTAATAATGATAACACAATAAGCTGTCTGTTAGTAATCCGTGGAGGAAACTAATAGTGATAATACAACAAACAATCTCTTAGTTTGCTGTGGAAGCAACTAAGAATGATTTAATATCCATTGGTTAGGCGTGGAGGCCGCTAATGAACAATCTCTCATGTTATCCTGCTGGGTCCACGGTGTACAAGACCACCCAGAGCCTGGTTCCTTATATCCTGTCAAATCAAAGACTTCGTGCCTGTCACGGAGCAATGGTCCTAAACTCCTTAACCTTTAATCCTGTCAAATCAAAGACTTTGTGTCTATCACAGAGCGGTGTTCCTGATCCTATCCTTTAATCCTGTCAAATCAAAGACTTTGTGTCTATCACAGAGCATTACCATCCCGTGAGAATGAAACTAAACAAAAAACAGCTGATCACAATACTCCTACACTACCTACACTATACTTACCAAATACAAGAGTGCTGTGTTAGCCTTATAAGTAGGTGTGTGCTCATTAATGCATCAAATATTTTCATTTAAGATAAACTTTGTAGTTACCTAATCTAATAAGTATTCAGTGATAAACTGATAACTTAAACTGACTCATACCTATTACAAATCAATGAATATTGTAAGATAATACAAACAACAACATTCTGCAAACAAGATTCAAAATGGACTATTAAGCTAGCAACTGACTATTCAATAACAAAAATCTGAAATACAAATTGTATGCCTTCATTGGCATGACATGTAGCAATTCGTTGTTTTATAACAACATTGATCTTTACCATATTGCAAGTTGAATAACTAAAGCATATAGCTGTGGGTGTTAAAATGCATTCAAAATTTCAAAAATAAGGCATACTAAGCATAGATTTCTTACAAGCTATCAATGATGATTAAAACTAGTTGTTATCAGATCACAAATTTAATTTATATTGTAGGATGATAAACAACAATAATCTGCCGACAAATTTCTGTCTGCTATTACAGATAACAACCAAGAAACAGAGACTGAGGACACCAGCACCCGCAGAGCACGCGGTTGATTTTCAGAATGGCCGTGTCGCCGCGGAGGCGTGGTTCTGCTAATTCGTTATCCAATTAACACAAACTCTATAATCTTGTCATCTCTGAGATTTCGCTAGAACTATTAAATGTCTGTTTATGTTGGTTTTATAGTTCAGCGCCATCTATTGGCTTATTGTGGAATTAGTTATTGGTTTGTTTGAATGAAGATCATTTGATAAGCTAATTTTCATTGTTTAATTAAAACGAGATGTTTAAATAAAACAGGAACACTTATTGTAGGACTTTTAGATTTGTTCTCATTTTAACAACGCACATTTGACGAAGTAAATATGTTTGAATATGACCTTACGAAAAGTTGTCAACAATGGCGGATGTTATAATTTTAATGACCAATAACTAGATTTAATAATTTAATACGAGAACTAAACAAATTTGAGTAATTGATTAAATACTATAAAGTAATAAGACTATTTTACACATCCATGTAATAATGAGAAACCTTCTGGTTAGTAAGATATTCAGATCACCGGAAACTTTGATAGTTTTGTGTTAAGGTAATTATTTTAGTAATAATCTACAAACAACTTTGTATTTGTGAGTATTGAGATTGTTTAATGTTAAAATAATTAACTGAGCAGCATTTTAGTATTGTTTGTTAGCTTTATTCAACTATCCAAGTAATTAGTGTCTAAACAAAAACAATATGGAAGTCCCGCCCACTTGCAACGCGCATCGCGTATGGCGTGTGTAAAATAATAACTGTTTAATAAATCTGATTGATTAGATGTTTGAAAACCTAATAAACATGTAACGCCAATTGTCTTAAAGTGATTGTGTAAACTATAAAAAGATTTAAAAGAGTATCCTAGAGTTTCTTGCTAGGTCTTCTCTAGAGATCGACAAGGGATTGCGACCTAGCGAGCCACCATGTGGTTTTAACTTCAAGTTCGAATGAAAACTCAAAGTGCCTGTAACTAAGTCAAATAAATACTTTCGAGTTTCAATCCAGTGATGTGTGTTATTGAAGTTTACCCGTTCCTATGAAGAATGAAGGAATTGCCTCTAGAATTGGAGTTGATGATGGTGGTCCTATAATTCATAGGTACCTCGACGTGACATATAAATAATGTCCATGCAGATGAAACTTTAAAATCATTTTTAATATGTTTAGGCCTTATAAAATTCATGAACTTGATTACTAGAGATAGTTCTTTCACTATTGTTTCCTAGATAAAACCAGTCTAGGAAATTACTGTGTTTAAAAACAAAAATAAAACCAGTAGTACTAGTACCCTCAATTAGATTTTGTCACTTTAATTTTGTTATATAACCTATTTATATAGTAAAGTAGTGATATCAACTAAGATAAAACTACTAATATATCTTTCATAACTTTTATTCCTTTTTTTTTCTCTGTAAATAATTACCTTAAATGTAATTAGTTTTCACTCTTTTTAAACTTATTCATTCTGTCCCTCACTCCTATTCTTTTCACATACTTAGCTGTTTCTTCTCTAATTCCAGGGTGCCTCTGAGGTTGTCTTCATCATGTTGACTCGCAGAGCTGCATCCTTAGAGGAAAAACTTAGGGCTACCTTGAAGGAGCTAGAATCTAGCCAAACCACGGTCCGTCAGCTGTTAAAGGAAAAGGAAGAAAGTGAGGTGGAAATAGGTTTAGTTATTAAGAAGAACACTGAGCTCAAAAACCAGTTGGCTGAACTGCATATGCAGCATGTGGACATACTGGACCAGCATCAACACCTCCGTCAACTTGTTGGTAACTTTGAACAGTGCAGTGACACCTACGATCAGGCCTTAAAACGTATTTCAGAACTGGAGCATTAAGCAAGGCACACAACACCGTAACACGCCTGGAAAAGCTTAAGGCCAGTGAAGAGTCTGCGAACACCTGCAATCTTTATCATGAGTTGGTTGATAGCCGGTCCGGACCCACATGTGTTGAACCAATAGTGACCATAGACTTAACTAATGACACTCTTAATAAATGCAGTTTATTTACTAGTCATAAAAAAATTAAAAAATATTTTAAGATTAACAAGTTAATTAGAAAAATTAAAAAGTCACTGAAGGGACAAAAACTGAACAAATTAAATTTAAAACTAAGACAAAAAAATGTAAATATAATGCAAGAATTAAAAAAATGTAATACTGATTTAGAATTATGTAGGATCAGGTATGATGCTGACTGTCAGAACCTTCAGGATGAGTTGTTTGTGAGGGAATGTGCTCTAAAAGATATCTTTAGCAAATATGAGGCTTCTCAACAAGATCTGAGTAAGCGCATGCTGGAGGCCAACGAGCTGGTAGACTTGGTCAGGTGCAATGCAGAGAGGTATGAGTCCCTGACCAATAACTTCTCTTGTAGCTGTGCCTGCTCTCAGACACCAGATCCTCAGCATGTCACACCCTTAATGGCTCAACCAGTAGTTAATAATAATAATATTTTAAATAATTCAGCTTATGTTTTTTCAGATAAATTTGGTCAAGGTTTTGGTAGTATTCTTAGTCAGTGTTCTCAACAGTATATTGTAAATCATTGTTTACCCGGTGCCAGTTTTAGCCAGTTAATTAATAGTCTTAAATTGACTAAAATAAATCCCAATTCAACTGTAATATTGTTATTTGGGGATAGCTTAGCTGTAAGAAAAAAGGATTTAGTTGCATGTTTTAATTTAATGCTAAAGCTCCATGAGTCTTATAATTGTAAATTTATTTTTTCTGCTTTGCCTTACTCTGATTGTTTGTCGGATGAGCAAAACAGGCATATTTATAATCTGAATCTGCTGATGTATAACAGGACTTGTCGTCACAGGGACGCGATTATATATTTTGATTGTAATAGTTTTATTACAGATTACAGACTCACTGATTGTTCCATGTTTTTGCCAGCTAGTTGTAGGAGACGGATTGCTAATCTTTTAGCATATACTTTACACATTTACACCGGTACTTATACTGTACCTACGTTTACTGTTAGTGGTGACACTAACATCTCTATTGATACTATTAGTATAGATACTAATATCACTTTTGATTCTGTTGGTAGTGATACTAACATTGCTATACACACACCTAGTAGTTTAAACTGTTAGGTTCGACAACGGGTGAGTCGCATATGTTGAATGTTGTACATCAAAATATGCAGGGTTTGTCCGGCAAGGAATTAGAGTTAAGCTTGTTTATGGAGAATTATGATGTTCATGTGTTATGTTTAACTGAACATTGGCTGAAGGAGCATGAAGTAGTGTTTATCAATGATGATTTATTTTCTGTACAGAGTGCATTTGTGAGAAAAACTGCTATTCGCGGTGGATCTTTAATTCTTGTTTCAAACAAGTTAAAATGTAAACAACGGTTAGACCTAGTTAATCTTTCCATTGAGCGCACTATCGAGTTGTCTTGTGTTGAACTTGAGCGGTACATAATAATTTGTGTCTACAGACCCCCTTCAGGGGACTTTACTAGTTTCGAATCTGCAATGGAGGATGCACTTAATAAGATTAAATGCAGTAGTAAAAATATAATTTTATGTGGAGATTTTAATGTTAATATTTTAGATGTTACTCCACTAAGTACTAGGCTTCTGAACTTATTTAAATCTTTTAATTTAGTTAATTTGTTTTTCGAACCAACTAGGATCACGGCGTCTTCGTCGACTTGCCTTGATAATATATTTTGTGATTTTGATGCCGACAATAAATTGGTGTTAAGTGATTTATCATCAGATCACTGTGGATTAATGGCTAGCTTCCCTATGCCATTAAGTAAAAAGCCGCGCAAAGTAGAATGCAGGCCTTATACTGTTAGTCGTTGCAGTAAGTTTAAAAATAATATAGCTCTTAAAGTTATACCGTCAATAATAGAGTACGAGAACCCAAATGAAATGTACGAGGCCCTTTTTGATGTTGTGCAAAATGAGTACAAATCCGTTTTTAAAACTAAAACTATCAACATTACTGGGACTTCCGCTGGTTTCAACCAATGGGCTACACCAGGCATTTATAAAAGCCGAGCGAGATTGTATGAGTTGTATGGTCTGAGACAGTACAAGTTTGATAACAATTTTTTAGAATATGTTAAAAATTATTCAAAATTATTTAAAAAGATTTGTCGTGTTGCAAAATCAAAATTTCTAAGTGAGACTATTAAAAATTCTAATAACAAAGTAAAAGCCACTTGGAAAATCATAAACAACGAAACGGGTAAATCGGTTAAAAAAGAAAATCAACTCGAGATCATGGTTGATAACAAATTAGTTAATAAACCAGCTGACGTAGCTGAGGCGTTTAATGAGTTTTTTACGAGCATACCTGCAACGACGACTTGCTCCTTAAGTTCGTCGCCGTCTAAGGCTGAAAACCTATTGCATAGTAGCGTCCCTAAATGTAGTTATGTATTGAGATTCGAGCATGTAGCGCCTCGTGATGTAGTTAATGTTTTTAATTCTCTTAAATCTAAAAACACGGGTGATTACTGGGGCATATCTACCAAACTTTTGGGCAATATAATAGACATTGTGGCCCCCTATCTTGCTGTTACGTTTAACAAATGCATTGATTTGGGTACTTTTCCTGATCTCATGAAGTGCAGTAAAGTCATCCCTCTATTTAAATCCGGTAGCAAGAATGATATTGGTAATTTCAGACCAATCTCTATTTTGCCTGCATTCAGCAAAATATTTGAAAAGTTAATTCTTAAGCAGTTACTCCGACATTTTAACTTACATAGCCTCCTTCACAATGACCAATATGGGTTTACGAAGGGTCGCTCGACTACAGATGCGGGTGTTGCTTTGTTGAAGCACATATTTGACGCATGGGAGAAGTCGCGAAATGCAATTGGTGTTTTCTGCGATCTTTCTAAAGCCTTCGATTGCGTTCACCATGATACGCTTTTGCGTAAACTACGCCATTACGGTGTTCAAAACGAAGCCCTAAATGTAATTGAGTCATATTTACTTAATAGATACCAGTGCGTAGACGTTAATGGCGCTAAATCTTCCAGGTTACCTGTTGAGCTGGGTGTACCTCAAGGCTCAATACTGGGTCCGTTTTTATTCCTGGTTTATATTAACGATCTGCCATTCTATTTAAAGGATATTTGCGACGTTGTACTGTTTGCAGATGATACTTCTCTGATCTTTAAAGTAGATAGGAATAGACAAGTTTTTGATGACGTGAATAACGCACTATCAATGGTCACAGATTGGTTCACAACAAATAATCTTGTTCTTAATGCCAAGAAGACTAAATGCATAAAGTTCGCTTTGCCCAATGTTAGAAATCTGGGTCCCAACATTGTGCTCGGCAATGAGAAGCTCGAAACTGTTGATTCAGCTGTGTTTCTGGGTATAACAGTAGACTCAAAAATTCAATGGGGGCCACATATATCAAGCCTAGCGGGTAGGCTTAGCTCGGCCGCCTACGCCGTTAGAAAGGTTAGACAATACACTGACGTTGATACAGCAAGGTTGGTCTACTTTAGTTATTTTCACAGTATCATGTCCTACGGTATTCTACTGTGGGGCAGAGCCGCTGATATTCAAAATATATTTGTGCTTCAAAAACGAGCTGTTCGTGCCATTTACCAATTAGGTGCGCGTGTTTCTCTAAGAGATTTTTTTAAAGAGATTCGTATTCTCACAGCGGCTTCACAGTACATATTCGCCAACATTTTATATATTAGGCAGAACATTCATTTGTACAGTAACAATAGTGATATTCACAACTTTAACACCAGAAACAAGGACAAATTACGAGCTCCCTTTCATCGACTTCATAAGGTGCATAGTTCATTCGTTGGGGTTGGTATAACTTTTTACAACAAGTTACCGTCTTCATTTCTAGATTTGCCATTTAACGCATTTAAAGCAAAGGTAAAAGCTAATCTCTGTTCTAAGGCATACTATTCTATTAATGATTATTTAGATGATAAGCATAGTTGGTCGCTGTGTTGAACTCAAGACAATGTTCGTGTTCTTTTACCAAAATTAGCTTGCTGTCAGGTTAAATATTATTATTTTTAATTTCGTTTTTATGTGTATTTTTAAATTTTATTTTTTGGTAAGACTGTCGTAGGTATCGTTTACTGTTATTGTCGGAGCTGATGAAGATTGCTACTATCTTTGCATTATATAGAGTTAATCTTTCTAGTATTATATAGCAGCATAGCCAGCATTGTGTGAGTACCATGTACTTCAGAGCTATCATTGTCTAGATACCTACGTCTTCTATTGACTTGAATGACTCCGGTGGTTGAGAGTATGTCATGCCCACTCAAATGTCTCGCCGATGGTGGCGCGTGTGTCGGATCATTTAGCTCCCTTCAAAATGGTTGAGCTGAATGGTGCTGATACATGTGTCATGTTCGTGAACGGGCGCTGTCGGTTGGGACTGGTCATCTCTTAGCTGCCATGGTTTATTTTAATTGATTCTAATTTTATTTCTGAATTGTCTTTTTATATTTACTATGGACACTTTTAACTTTCTACATCGTTCTCACATAATGTGTAATCTCAACATGAATGATGTAACAAATGATTTGTAATAATTACCTAATTGAAAAAGAGTGTCCATGGAGTTTCTTGCCCGTTCTTCTCCATAGAGATCTACGCCTTGGAATGGGCATCTACGGTACTTTCACAGTTATTATGTCTTGTGACTGGGACTGTAGCACCATAATTTTGTAATATTTTATTTTGTCTTTTGACAATTCAAAAGTGCCTGTAACTGGCCTACTTGAAATAAAGTGCTTTGACTTTGACTTTGGCCTGACAATGGTAATCCCATCAACCCGACGAAGTTCTAATATTACAGGTGAACAAAAATCGAGAAGAGTTAACAAAAGCAGCAGGCTCTAAACCAGGACCGATAGTGGTCCACTGCTACGCTGGAACTGGTCGAACAGGTACATTTTGTACCATAGACAATGCGTAATCACAGTTACGGGAAGAAAAAACAGTGTCCCTACCGCAGACGGTGCTGAAAATACGGAAACAAAGACATTCAAGTGATTTTCTTATTGGACAGTATGCATTCTGTTACAAAGCAGTGAGATATGCTTTACTAACAGATGTAGGAAAATAGTAACTCAAGAGTATTATTGTTTTTCTTTACTATTGTCTGATAATTTGATTATTAATGGCTTGATGACCAAAGTTCGTAACTACATACATAGAATTGTGTGAGACGAGTATGAGTATAGTATATACTAACTAGCTGAGACAGCAAGTCACGGACCCACGTGCGTGCTTCAAGACAGCCAGCATCGATGACTTTCTGAAGATTACAAGTCGACCGGATTTGTCGAAACGCATTGAAAAGGAATATGAAAAAGTTCTGGCCGTACAACTACCAGGTACCTTTGCAAATTTTTCAATACCGCAAAAATGTCTAAAGAATCGATACGACGATACTCCGTGTTGGGATCACTCTTAAGTGATTTTAATACCACCCAATGCAAAATATATTGATGAAATTTGGGATTCATTACAAGAAACCACGACATTAGCACAAATAGCATCAACTTATATACATGCCAACTTTGTTAACGGATTTAAGGAGAAAAATTAATTCATTTGCTGCCAGGGTCCGAAGAAAATCATGTGAGAAAAGTTTTGTAGGATGGTTTTACAGAAAAATTGTGATATCATTGTGTCATTAACAAAAACAGATAGCGCAGGTCACGTGTGCTATGAAATTGGGCCAATGCAGAGAATAGTGAAAAAGTATTTGGAAGATATGTTATAAAAACCCTTGAAATTAGAGATATGTTTCGTTTCACCAGAACTAGATTACGACTTACTGATATGTACACTGATACTTCACGGGACATCCATCACTTTTGGTATACTGATTGGCCTGACAATGGTAATCCCATCAACCCGACGAAGTTCTAATATTACAGGTGAACAAAAAACGAGAAGAGTTAACAAAAGCAGCAGGCTCTAAACCAGGACCGATAGTGGTCCACTGCTACGCTGGAACTGGTCGAACAGGTACATTTTGTACCATAGACAATGCGTAATCACAGTTACGGGAAGAAAAAACAGCGTCCCTACCGCAGACGGTGCTGAAAATACGGAAACAAAGACATTCAAGTGATTTTCTTATTGGACAGTATGCATTCTGTTACAAAGCAGTGAGATATGCTTTACTAACAGATGTAGAAAAATAGTAACTCAAGAGTATTATTGTTGTTCTTTACTATTGTCTGATAATTTGATTATTAATGGCTTGATGACCAAAGTTCGTAACTGCATATAGAATTGTGTTAGACGAGTATGAGTATAGTATATACTAACTAGCTGAGACAGCAAGTCACGGACCCACGTGCGATATTGACTAGCTCGTTGCAACCAAAATGGGGAATCAGTGCTTCAAGACAGCCAGCATCGATGACTTTCTGAAGATTACAAGTCGACCGGATTTCTCGAAACGCATTGAAAAGGAATATGAAAAAGTTCTGGCCGTACAACTACCAGGTACCTTTGCAAATTTTTCAATACCGCAAAAATGTCTAAAGAATCGATACGACGATACTCCGTGTTGGGATCACTCTTAAGTGATTTTAATACCACCCAATGCAAAATATATTGATGAAATTTGGGATTCATTACAAGAAACCACGACATTAGCACAAATAGCATCAACTTATATACATGCCAACTTTGTTAACGGATTTAAGGACAAATAAAAAAAAAATCGGAATAAAGATCGGATCGGGTCGGATTTAAGAAAAATAAATAATTTGCTACCAGGGTCCGAAGAAAAACACGTGTGAAAAGTTTTGGAAGATGATTTTACAGAAAAATTGTGATATCATTGTGTCATTAAAAACAGATAATGCAGGTCACGTGTGCTATGAATATTGGGCCAATGCAGAGAATAGTGAAAAAGTATTTGGAAGATATGTTATAAAAACCCTTGAAATTAGAGATATGTTTAGTTTCACCAGAACTAGATTACGACTTAGGCTAAGGACTCACGGAGCGATTTTCGCCCGCGTCCGCTGCGGTTGCGGGCCCGCAGCTTCTGTAGAATGCAAATATTTATGTAAAAATTAAAGCACATTTCACGACGCGTTTTACGCCCGCGGTGTACGCGGTTGTATGCGGCTCCCGCTGTACCGGCGGGCAACTAGTAGAATCGCGCGGGCCGCGGTTACCCGCAGCCTCGGCGGGTGGCGCCCGCGCGCTTTGCGATCGGTTGGCGGGCGACCGCGGGGGCCGGCGGGCGGCGCGGCGGGAGGTACAGAGATCCGGCCATTTTGCATCAGTGACTTGTTATTACACGTGGCATCGTGACGTTGTCAACAAACAATAAGTATAATATTCTAATAAAATGGATATTGAAATAGATCTCTTAATTACCTTAGTACAAGAAAGGCCAGTTCTATGGGACAAGAGTTTGGAAGAATACAAATACAAGAATTTGACGCTCAAAGCATGGGAGGAAGGCTGTACTATTTTAAATAAAGATTTTGAAAATTCGGACGAGAGAAATAAAAAAGAATATGGTTAGTATTATACAGGTTTAAAGCGGCTACACACGACCCTAAAATCACTGGCAATATCGGGACAGTGGTGGGGAGGACCCTAGATCGTATCATAAATCGCCTGGTGTGTAGGCAAATCGTACCCGATTTTTTTCATCCCTAAATCGCTACGGGCGAGCTCACGATTCAGGGACGATTATCGGCTCAGGGAGCGTTGTCAGGACGTGTGTAGCGAAATCAGGACTGATTTTTGCGCAGTCTGCGCTCGAGCGCTGCGGCGATACGACGTGCTTGCGGTTACTATTGTCGCCACGGGCGATACGACGTGCTTACGGCTACTATTTTTTATTTCGAAAATATGGCGAAGGAAAATGAGCGAGAAGCGTGGACAAAAGTCATTGATTTATTTAAAGATTTACCATATTTGTGGGACAAAAAACAAAAAGACTATTTCAACCGCGACATGAGACAGGAGGCATTCAAAATGCTAGTGCAAATTTTTAATGAAGAGATCGGCAGAGATACATCGCTGGCTGACTTCAAGAAAAAACTTGAGAATATGCGTACTACGTATGGAAGAGAGCTGAAGAAGGTAAGATCATGTAGAATATTATGAGCCTATAACCCTCTTTTGGCGGGAAAATGAGAAAAAGACAAATATCTCGTGAACGAAAAAAAAGCAATTTTTCATTTTTTTTTAGTTTGTTCCTTTATTAAATAATATAAAACTTTGTAAAATGTATTAAAAAATTGTAAATACACCTACCCAGTCGATGAATAGAGCACTTTGCTAAAATTCCTTCTACATCACGAGATATTTGTCTTTTTCTCATTTTCCCGCCAAAAGAGGGTTATACGCTCTTAAATAGAGCTACCTACTTTAAGCTCACGCTTTTTGGTACATCTCAATTCACGTGTTTCAGGTGAATGCTTCCAAGCAAACAGGATCGGGGTCCAATGACATCTATGTACCAGCGTTATGGTATTACCCCCTCTTCCAATTCCTAGAGGGGACGACGGAGCCATGCCGACCTGGAACGGATACTTTGGATGAGGTAAGAATAAAATATATACAATTTATAAACAATGGCTATCAAAGCTGGCAAACAATATGATAAAGGGTCAGACAAGTATTGGGGTTGTGTTGATTTAGGCGGAATATTAACAAGCGATTCTGAAGCATTTGCTACAGAAGCCTTAGTATTGCAAATAGTCTCTCTAAAGGAAAAATTTGTCTGCCCTATCGCTTATTTTTTCATAGATAAGATTTCTGCGTACGTACAATCTCAGCTCGTCCTGACAGCGATTAGTATGCTGGCCGATATTAAAATAGTGGTGAGGTCTTTGACAGCGGATGGCGCACAAGCAAACATAAAAACATTTGAAATTCTGGGGTGCAACTTTACCCTTGCAAATATGAAAACTCATTTTGATCACCCAATTAAATCTACAAAAGTATACTGCATACTCGACCCTGCCCATATGATTAAATTAGCCCGAAATTTATTCGCCGAAACTAGTTTGTCATCGGGAAAAGGAGATATTAAGTTCGCATATGTACAGAAATTGCAAGATTTGCAAGAGGAAGAGGGGCTTAAATTAAAAAATAAGTTGACTAGGGTACATGTCGATTTTTTTGGCAAGAAAATGAACGTCAAACTAGCTGTCCAAGTACTCAGTTCTTCTGTGGCTGATGCAATTGACTATCTGAGGTCAATCGGTCATCCTAGCTTTGCTGGAAGTGAAGCCACAGTGGAATACCTACGGTACTTGGACAGACTGTTTGACATTCTTAATGCCAAAAATCCAGTAGGAACTGGTTTCAAATCCCCTTTGCGGCTTAACAATAAACATGTCTGGACTCAGGTCTTCGAAGAAACAAGACATTACTTGACTGAACTTAAAGTCGACGGGTTTTTAGTCTGATAATAGACACATACAGTTTTGCTGAATTAGCAACTGATTTGTTTGATGTTAATATGACCTACCTATTACCATACAAAGCCTCGCAAGACCACATTGAAATGTTTTTTTCATGTGTGAGAGCAAGAGGAGGGTCAAAAGACAACCCTACTGCTCTTCAGTTTATGTTTATTATGCTAAAGTTGCTATTTCGTAACAGCGTCAGACCAAGCATTAATGCAAACTGTACAAATCCCGATTATGAAAATTCTGCAATACTAGAGTTCCGAAGTGCCAAAAGATCTATCGTGGAAGACGATAACACAGTGTGCAGTGAAGGTTTAGTGGAAGTGTAATGTCCAAGCTCACTTTTTTGGAATAGATCCTGATACCGCTTTGCAAGCTAAAACTCTGAAATGTTTCAAAGTGAACAGCCAATCTCAAATCGAGATGAACAAAAATCACGACTGGTACTACCAAGTTTAGGGCCAGTTGCACATAGCGAAAAGAGACATATGTGTATTTGCTGTATGGATTGGACCTGATTTTCCACTGAAAGTAGTAAGAGTAGAGAAAGACGACGTTTTTTGGCAGGAGAAAATGCTACCCAAATTGACTCGGTTCTACCAAGACTGCGTATTACCGGAAATCATAGACCCAAGAAAGCAATGCCTTTACGCCAAATATTCATTTAAATATGTGAATATAATAAGCATGTAAGCAATTAGTTGTTAACCGACAATAATGTGTTTTCTTTTTAAATTATTGTTTTTATGTCTATTGTTATTATATTATTTTACATACGATACCTTCTTGTTTTTCTATTTACCTAGCTTGAAAATTTCATTACACTAAATAAAATGTATGACTTTTTTTAAATCTCATATAAATCACATTACGGCCTCAAGATTGCTTCGTCCGTCTCGTCTCTCGCGTTACACTGTTTACGTTAAGTTTGAGTGAGTAGCTACGCACACATAAACAATGATGCAATATTTTACCTAAACTCGAGCGTAGTCATTTTGTGAAATGGCTCTTAACCCATTTTTATAAAATACTAACTGTTCCGCGCGGCTTCGCTCTCGTGGACCAACCCACAGGACCCGTTTTCGGGATAAAAAATAGCCTATGTCACTCGGGAATAATGTTGCTTTCTATAAGAGAAATAATTTTTTAAATCGGTCCAGTAGTTTCAGAGCCTATTCGGTACAAACAAACAAACAAACGAAAATATCTTTCCTCTTTATAATATTAGTATAGATTGTTTACCGAGCCACAACTGACCACTCTGCTTTCGATTGATAAAGGTAAAGTTTTCTGCCATTTCGATTCAACTGGAGAATTGGTTAAGAAACCAGACCAAAAAGTAAATATGTGTACTATTATACATTTGTTTTACCAGGTATGAAAATGAAGAACGGTAATGACGTTGGTCTTTTTCCTGTCGCTGAATATATAAGCAATGCACATCCTTATGTTGAACGTTTTTTGAGCACGGTTAGTTATCACGGCAAATATAATTTCAAGTAGAACATCTCTCATAGTTAACCGATTTTAGTTCAGCCTTACTCTAGTTCAGGTTGCGGGGATTCGCTTGTTACGAGACGCACGGGACCGGTCAATGTGGCGAAATTTGGGGGAGGCCTATGTTCAGCTTTGGTGCAGTGTCTCTCGGTTTAAATAAAATATCACTTATAGATTATATAAATTTGATATATTTGAAAAACTAACGCCTAAAATCAATGACAATTCTTCATATTTGTTCATCTCATATGATCAAAACTGGTATCCGTAAAATGAAAAAAATAATAGAAATATATTCTGCCAGAGGAGGTGCGTATTGGCATTGCATTCAATGTAACTTACATTGAATGCAATGCCAATACGCACCTCCTCTCTGCATTTATATATAGAGAATCTTTGTTATTTGGTATTTTTCTAAAACAGAAATAACATAATTATTTTAATAAAATAAAAGTATGTTTATTACAAATTTACTTTATATTTGTTGTGTATTTTTTTAATTAGTAACGTACCTATACTAAATTAAACTTCATGAATACATTATTGATATTTTTATTTTATTGATGATTAAAATATGCTACTTACCCAAGTAATCTATCTCTTTTTCATTATAAGGCATCTCTTTTTCAAAAAAACATATTTACCAACCATTTTAGCGCGAACCTTATAAACAAGCAAATAAAATTGTGTCCTTTTGCTCCGAGCGGGCGAGCGTCAGCGTCCATCCGTGACAGTGGTCACCGATGCACTGCCGCCCGTCGCCCGGCAGACCCCCCGCTTCAACGCGCACCAAGTTCAGTCGGCAAAACTAATAACCTTGATTTACTAATCACAATTTAAAAAAAAGCTTCAGATTAAAATTTTGATATTTTAATTTCCTTTTAGATGGTGAAAGTTTCATAAAAATACGCCCAGTGGTTTTTGCGTGATTGTCGTTTTTTGGTCCGCGTTAGGCGTTACTTTGCAAATTAATTAAACTATGTTATACTAATATATTTTAAAATGTACTCAGATGAAATTATTGAGAAAACGCTCTAGTATAACATATATTTTTTCCAAAAAAATACAACTAGCCGTTTAGGCGTGATTCTCATTTTAAAATCAGCTACTCAAGGGTATCTGCGCCTTAAAACGCGGTCAGCACTGACCGACGCGGCCCGAACGAAAAATCTAGTTGTCGACCATCACTGACCGACGCGGCCCGAACGGGTAGATGCATTTTTTTTGTTGGCGGTCAACCTGTTAAACATTTTTTTTTCTAAATCTATTAAAATCTGGCAGTTCAGCGCACGACTGAACTTAAAGTACAGCCGCCCCTGATCTGTAGTTATATATTCTTTTGTTTTTATCCAAATGGGTTCCGCCGTAAGGTCTCATCAAATGTTGATGCAAGCCAAAACCTTTATCACCTATTACTACAAACGGAATCGATAAATCTGTATCGTTTGTCAGTGGACATGCTGCCGGCAATTGCAAATCACCAACTATTACTTTTTTCCAAAAAGTACACTGCATGAATATTTTCGAATCGCATTCTTTTCCATACGAGCCCACACTGATGTATGTAAATTTATAATATAAATCAACCACTGCTAATAATACGATGGAAAAGAAATCCTTGTAATTCATAAACATGGAACCACTGTTGTTTGGCTTTTTTATTCTAATATGCTTACCTTCCACTGCACCAATGCAATGGGGAAAGTTCGCTCTAGTATTAAATCCATTGGCGATATATTCCCAGTCAGATATTGTGTTGGGTAATGTCATAAACTCCCCATGCAAGTTGTTCAAATAGCATTCGTTACTTCCTTAATAATGTTACTGATCGTAGACACTCCGACTCGGTAGGCGTTATGTAAATCCTTGTATGAACACCCAGAAGCCATATATCTGCAAGTAAATTTAATTACCTATATTTTTCAGCTAAATCGATCCTAAAGAAGTGGACTAATATTAGAGACAGCTGGATGAGGAATATTAATTAGAAAAATTAGTCAAAAAAATCAGGATCATCTGCGACATGTCCGAGAGACTACGTCTATCATAGTCAATTGTTGTTCTTAAAAAAAATTGTGACGCCAGCCATGATAGTGATAGTGCAACTACTGCTACACCAAACCCAGACGATAGTACAACCGCTATAACAGTTACATAAGATGTACACACCACCATCTGTGTGATGTGCACAGATGGTAGTCAAGCGCGAGCCTTGACGAGATAAAAAACAAAAAAAAAACAGTGCAATGGAACAGGATAATTTATTTTGTGAAGAAGATGCCGCAAATAATCAAGATGCTACAAATGAAAGTCAACAAGAAACTAATAATAAAAATGTAGTAGGTGGTTCGAAAAGAAAAAAAAGCAGACCATCGAGGCAGAATTTAAACGTGTTTGATAAGAAAATGTGAGTTTATAGTAATATAATCTCTTATTTACTATTGAAGAGAAGAGCTTGTATATGGTAGGTAGCAGGCTTATTGGCCCGTAGTTACCTATATCATTGGGGTCACCTTTTTTATAGATAAGGATGATGTCAGATTCTGACCACTGGGTGGGTGTTTCTCCAGGTTCAAGAATGAGGTTAAACAGTTCAGTCAGGTGAACTATAAGAGTTGCTAAATCGGTTTTTAATATCTCATTTTTGTGATGCCATCAGAACCTGGGCTTTTCTCTGGATTAAGAGTTTTTGTTGCTGTTATTACTTCGCTTATTTCAATCTGAGGTATAGGTGGATTTCTATTGTTGGGACTTAGGTATTGATCACTTCCATCCGTGCCTGTTATTTCTCTGGTGCTGTATATTTTTCTTATAAAATTGTGTTGCTACAGTGATGATATCTTTGCGGTTGTTGTGTATTTTTTTGGCCTGTTTCAAACATTCGATCCATGTTTTATGTGTTCGCAGCTCTTTGTAAGCTTTCTTTGTGCCTCCAGTTTGAATTATGTGTTTTTCGATAGTGTTATATCTGTGGTTTGAGTAATCAATACATATAATAAATCTGTAGAAAAAATTTTTTGTACATCGAAAATTTTCCAAAAAAAATAGCCAGGGTGTTAAAGGATAACCAACAGAACCCATTTCCAGCATATTTGGAATTTTTGTCTGTTTATTTGTGCACGCATCACGTGAAATTTACGAAACCAATGTACATAATTTGTATACATAAAAATTTGCGTAACTTCAAGAATTACTTAGTTTTTGTTTCATCGCAATCGGTTCACTCTATCAAAAGTTAGATGAATTTAAAGTGTTCAAGAAGTAAATTATCACAGCACACGCAATCCAGTTACTCGGACAGTTGAACTCGCTATTCGATAGATGGCGTTGTGCATTTAAAGTCATTTTCTGAATCGCGGTGTTAAGATTCTACGCGAAATAATGACAATAAAAAAAAATGGTATGTAGGTATGTAGGGTAGGCAGGAAGGTAGGTAGGGTAGGGTTGGCGGACAGATGACGGGAGCGAAGCCGCGGGCACAGCTAGTCATTCCTAATATACTTACTTATGAACTTGTAAAGAGAGTTCTCATTTTTAATTGCTCTTGATGTGGGTTTTGTCTTCTGACGTTCCTTCCGTCTCTCCATAAGCTGTAGCGTGCGCTATGACAGAATTTTATGTGCTTTTTGATCTTTGTTTTTGTTTTGAATTGCTTGCAGGCTTCTGGTGATGTTTTTGACAATATTGTCGTAATAGCTTTGGACTGTTTTATTTAACGGTGCGTTCAGTGTCTCGTTTATGCACTCGTTAAATCACAAGGTGCAAGAGATGATGTACAAATGAAGGAAAATATTGGTAAGTTATATTAGGCATATTATTTTGCATGTACACTACATCATATCGCTCACTTTATTTTTTATTTTTACCATCCCATCATTATACCATTCATTTATTTAAGTGTAATTGTGTTTGTAACATAAGCAAGTACAAGCATATATTACCTATTTGATAGTAAAAAATTAGATACAAGCTAAACATAATTCATATCAGTTTGTACAATATAAATAACTAGTAATTCCAATACTTTTGCAGATCCTGTTACTTCACATCGTGATTCCGTGGCTATGCAAATACGAACTCAAGGTGCAAGGGATGAAGTACAAATGAAGGAACATATTGGTAAGTTATAACAGGAATATTAATTTGCATGTACTCTACATCACATCACTCACTTAATTTTTTACTATCCTGTCCTATTCCATTCATTTACTTGAGTGTAATTGTGTTTGTAACACAAGCAAGTACTAGTACAAAATTTTCAGCAGTAGGTTAGTGCTCCACTTTCCTTGCACAGAGAATAATAATCACGGGCTCCTCAGATTTTAATGGACAAGGGCACAATTTGAATTGATTGTTTTGTCACTCTAAAGGTAAAGAAACCTGCATGTTTGTTAGGATCCCAAAGAAAATAAATACTACATATCAAAATAATTATCTGCATAATAATTATCATAATATATACCTACATAATTACTCTACTACTTAATCTGTCAGGTTTTTGATATTAATAAATAATTTTATTTCATTTTATTGCAGAGCAACATAAAATGCAAATAACCAAAACGGTAGCTAAGAAGCGGGTTAAACGCGTTGCTGTTACTCAATCTGAGCATGCTCTTTACCGAAAACTGGTACTAGAGTGCGCGCAATATAAGTCTGCGCGCGGCCAAACTCGGAACTAATCGTTTGTCATTTTTATCAGGTGTCAAGAGAGTGTGTTGGATTCCGTGTTTTTATTCGTTTTCGAAGTAAATTATCGCCATCATTATGCCAAAAGTAATTTAAAGTGCTGGTAGGGATGTTTTCTTGAAGTGAACAAGACAATAACCGGCCTACGGTACCGTTTTACAAAGTTATAGCCCGCATTGCTTATTTGACAGGTAACTTTTAGGGATACCATTATACTAAAATTTCCCTAAATTTTCGTACTACCGGAGCCTGACAGTATTGGTTTTTGGGTGGTACATAAATATAACAGCGGGACAGGACCGGCATCATATAATATAATGCATCATTGTTAATTTTATTTTAGGCGTTTTTGAAGGCACCGTCAACCAAATAACTCACGAGGGTTATGTGGCAGCAGCTTCATCAAATTTTTTTTAAGTAGAAATTAAAAAAGAATTAAAATTGATATGGACGGTATTAGCCACTGCAGAACCATTGTTAGACCAAATTTAACAGTAGGTACTACCTACTAAGTATTCAATAAAAGATGTAAAATAATTTCATGAAGCTGTTTTCATCATATTCTATACAACTTGCATAGAATATGATGAACAGCTTCATGAAAAAGCTAGTAATTATTTATGCTTAACTTAAATTAATTTAAGTTTCGAGTAATGAAAAATGACTATTGATTAAATGAAGGAAAAAAGATCAGTTATGCTGGCAACATTAAGCACGCCACCCGTCGCGCGCAGACTTATCTTGCGCGCACTCTAGTTGGAGTGAAACTCAGTAAATGTCGCAACAGAGATTAATAGGCAGTCTAATAAGATTAAGGAGCTGCAAAATATAGCAACAAATCCTCAGTTCCTGAAAACACTAGACAAAATGCCTAGTACATCAAAAATTTTAACTTTACTGCAATTCCGAGAGAATAAAAAGGGAGACATAGGCCGTCGATTCACACTAAAAGAAAAAAATATAGCTTTGTCTATGCTTAAACAAAGCCCAAAAGGATACAGATTTCTTAGGAAAATATTCATCCTGCCGTCACCCCAAACTCTTTTAAAATCAATGTGGCAACGCGGGTACCGGATGTTGACGGCCATACACCCAATTGTTTAGACCTTCTCTCTTCTTCAACTGATCCGAACAGTCATTCGGTGTCGGTCTCAGCCCCGCTGGGAACGTCTGACCACTGTCTGGTGAAATCCGTGTCGACTTGCTCTCCTCCAGATGAGAGCCCTAGAGGCTCGAGGCGAGTATGGCGATACGAGTCAGCAGACTGGGACGAGATGCGGCACTTTTTTGCGTCTTATCCTTGGCGGCATGTGTGCTTCTCCTCGTGTGACCCCTCGAGCTGTGCAGACGCGGTTGCGGATGTGATTCGGCAGGGAATGGAATATTTAATTCCATTCTCCGACATTCCGCTCGGTCACAAATCCCGACCTTGGTATAATGCAGAATGCGCCCACGCTGAGGCCCGAAAAGAGTCTGCCTACCAAGCCTGGGTCGGGGCCCGCGACCGCAAAGTTCGAGCGCGTAGGGTTCGCGCGAGGAAAAGAGCCTTCAATTCTGCCGCCAAGTTCTGCAAGCGGGTTCTGCGTCGGGCACGTTTTGACCATATTGGACGTATTGGGGCCAAGCTGGCATCGCACCCTCCGGGTAGTAAACAGTTTTGGTCCCTGTCTAAAGCGGTTGAAACGAATTTCTGTCGGCCCACTTTACCTCCGATGCTGAAACCTGATGGGTCGCTGGCTCACTCTGCGAGTGACAAAGCAAATTTATTTGCATCTCTTTTTGCTAGCAATTCACGTCTGGACGCTGGCTCCAAGCAACCACCTACTGTGCCTCATTGTGACTCTTTGATGCCGGAGATCGCTGTGCACGCTGAAGAGGTCCGTAGAGTATTGTGCAGTCTAGACGTGAACAAGGCCAGCGGACCTGACGGCATTCCGGCGAGAGTGCTGAGGCAGTGTGCGCCAGAACAGTCTCCTGTGTTGACTCGCTTGTTCCGCCTCTCTCTTGTAAAAGGGACGGTGCCGAAATCCTGGAAGCTTGCAAATGTGCAACCAGTGCCCAAAAAAGGCAACCGTGCCGACCCTGCCAATTACCGTCCGATCGCCATTACCTCCATTTTGTCCAAAGTTATGGCAAGGGTACTGAACAGAAAGTTGCTGGCCTACCTTGAAGACAACAATCTCCTCAGTGACCGTCAATATGGCTTTCGCCGGGGACGGTCAACTGGCGATCTTCTTGTGTATGTCACGCACTGCTGGGGCGAAGCCATCGACAGACACGGCGAAGCACTTGCTGTATCGCTTGATATCTCGAAGGCCTTCGACAGGGTCTGGCACGCGAGTCTGCTCAGTAAGCTTCCTGCTTATGGCATCCCCGCTGGTTTTTGTAGCTGGATATCAGACTTCCTTAACGAACGGTCGATCCGAGTAGTCATTGACGGCTGCTCCTCAGACCTTATGGCTATTGATGCCGGAGTTCCTCAGGGGTCTGTTCTCTCTGCAACTCTTTTCCTGCTGCACATCAATGACCTACTTCAGCCTGGTATTGTTGGGTACGCAGATGACAGTACTGTTTCAGAGAGATACTTGTCCAGCGCAAAAACCAGCGTGGATGAAGTTCTTTCCTTGAGAGAGGCTATGGTGGAGCGGACAGATTTGACCTTAAGCCTTGTCTCCCAGTGGGGTGATGACAATCTGGTCTCCTTTAACGCCACCAAAACACAGGCGTGTCTTTTTACCGCAAAAAGGAGTATTTTCGATCAAACTCCTACTTTTCGGGGTACGTCTGATCCTGTGACTGATCGGCTCGAGCTCCTAGGCATGGAGTTGACATCCAGTCTAAACTTCGGCTCCTCCATTGAGAACAAAGCCCAAATCGCGGCCAAAAAACTGGGCATCCTAAATAAAGTGAAGCGATACTTTACGCCTGGACAGCTTTTAACCCTATACAAAGCACAAGTCCGATCCTGCATGGAGTATTGCAGCCACCTTTGGGATGGTTCAGCTAAGTATCAGCTTGCCGCGCTTGACTCAGTGGAACGCAGAGCCAAGAGGCTCATTGGCGACGTTAAACTGGTGGACGCCAGCTTGGCTCATCGCCGCAAAGTTGCCTGCTTGTCGGTCTTCTACAGACTGTACTTCGGTGAGTGTGCTCAAGAACTCCACGACCTCATCCCACCAGCCCCCTTCTACCATCAGACATCTAGACGCACTGCAAGTTATCATCCTTATCTTGTTGCCATTCCACCAATTCGAACCAAGCGCTTCCAAACATCCTTTATAATGCGCTCAGCAAATGAATGGAACTCACTACCTGCGTCTGTGTTTCCGAACGCATTCAACCCGAATCTCTTCAAAGTTAGAGTGAACAGGCTTCTTCTGGGTAAGCTCACTCCATCGTAGACTCTGTCTCTATCACCTATGACCTAGACTAGAGTCAAGAGCAAACCCAATACTAATTAAAAAAAAAAAAAAATTGATTAACATGGCTGACATAAATCCAGGAATCAATAAAATTTGACGGGGCAGATAAAAAAGCTACCGAGAAAATGAAGCTAGAACATAAGCTATGTATTGTTCTGTTTGACGAAATGTCACTCAAACCTAATGTGACGTATAATGAAAGAAGACAGAGTTAGTGGTTTTGTCACAAATGGTCAAGAGACAATATTTGAATATGCTGATCATGCACAGGTGTTCATGATAAGAGGCTTAAGGACGCTATTACATTTTTCTACAAATAACAGTGCTTTTCAGGTACCATTTTAATGTATAAGCAATCACAGATGTGAAGATATCATGGTCTTAAATTAAAGATAATATATTCAGCTCCAGATTGGCATCCGAAAAATTGTATGACATCATACAAAATTTTCGCACAAATACGTTTTTCCCATCACAATAATCGCAAAAATATTCAAAAAGTAGGGTCCATATAGGGACCAGTTTAGGTAAATATACAGCATATTTTATCTTCAAAATTATAAGAAATTGCGGTATATATAGTCTTTTACAGGTTCAGCTAATTATTTTTTACCTAAATCAATATATTTTTTAATTATTAGCTAAAATAAAAACACTTGCCGACTTCTTCATACATTTTGCACTAGCGACTCGCGGTTCATCATTCATTCCGCGCTCAGAAGCGCTTGTGGGAGGATGGGCGTATCGCTCTCTCGCAAAAAATAAATACGATAAAAGTAATAGAAAATATTGTAGTGTGAATGCGTGTGAGTACCGCCGCGCGTCGTACCGTCGTGATCAAAAGGAGTTGATATTTTACGTATGCTCATTATGTAATGCTCCAATAATTTTAGATAATAATATTTTATGTGTTCAATGCAAAATGTTCATGTCATTTTTTAATCCTTGTTACCGGAAATTATATTGTTTTAGGTATCTACTTATTTTACGTAGCGATTTTTTTAAATACCTACAACTTACTACAACAAAATGAAAACAAATTTTTAACCGACTTTCCAAAAAGGAGGAGGTTTTATGTTCGACTTTGTTAGTTTGTTTTTGTTTATGTCCACTGATATCTCCGTCAATCTTGGACTGATTTTGAAAATTATTTTTTTGTTGGCAAGAGTATACTTTGAAATTTTAATAAGGTGAAAATTTGTTGAAGAACTTTGGAGATATACAACGGAACTCTTCAATAAATAACGGCAAATCTCTCGGGATTGCAGCAATCGCATGTCTGTTTATTGTTTATACCATTTCATAACATAACATCACGCCAGTACGCTCTAAAGGGGTACGCAGATGTGTACAGTTCACCTTGGTACACTGTCATTTCACCGGTTATGTTCAGTTTCATGATATTCGGATCATCTATTCTGGCATTATAGGTACCTACCTTACCAAACTACTTGCCTATTATTGTAGGTACAACTAAAAAGTTAAAAATAAAAAAAACTTTTACACAAAAAAATACTACCGACTCCGTAGTATATAAAAAACCGGCCAAGTGCGAGTCGGACTCGCGCACGAAGGGTTCCGTACCATTATCGCAAAAAACGGCAAGAAAATCACGTTAGTTGTATGGGAGCCCCACTTAAATATTTATTTTATTCTGGTTTTAGTATTTGTTGTTATAGCGGCAACAGAAATACATCATTTGTGAAAATTTCAACTGCCTAGCTATCACGGTTCATAAGATACAGCCTGGTGACAGACAGACAGACGGATCGCGGAGTCTTAGTAATAGGGTCCCGTTTTTACCCTCCGGCGTCCATGACGCAAAAAATTGGTACATACCAAAGACACCGACTTCCAAAAATAAAGTTATTTTTCACTTTGTAGATTTCTATCTTGGAAGTCGGTAGTATTTTTAGAGATGATTTTTTTTTATATTTTCAGAAGTCGGTGTCGGTATCTGTTGTCTTTCGTTTTTCGACACAGGAAAGTTATTATTTTTCTCTTTTTAGTTTTGGTTGGTACCCCATATTGGTTGTACTTACTAAATACATCTGTTTACCCCTACAATCGTACAAGCGTGATATTATGGTATGGTGAAAACAATACATAAACATACGATCACAGTAATCGCAAGTCATTTGCTGTTTGTTATTGAAGAGTTCCATTGTCTATCTCCGAAGATCTTTATCAAATCCTAATATATTAAACAATAAAACCTTCCTTGAAAACACATACATTTATCGACGAAAACCCGATCAATATCGGATCAGCAGTTTTTGAGAAAATCACGGATACATACGGGTCGAATAGATAGAGCACCTCCTTTTTTTGAAGTCGGTTGAAAATACTAACCTACTTATCACGAAGTAACAGTTACCAAAATTCATTTTCAAAGTGTCCAATAAAACTTCCTGAATCAACTTAAAACAATAAAATAAGATCAAGGACCAATATTATTTGAGTGATGTATAAATTCGAGCGCTCAGTAGTTTCAATGAGTGCGTACGCGTAATGTTGCTGTGTGTGTGACTAGATACCTAAATTTGAGTTCGTCGAAAATGTAACAGCGTCCTTAATAAAAAATTATAAGCAACCTGTCGCATACACCTTTTCCCAAGCTGCAACAAAGGGGCCTGAACTTGCGACACAATTAAAGGCTGTCATTACGGAGCTACAAGATGCAGGTCTTATTGTGGTAGCAACTGTGTGCGATCAGGGCACAAATAATGTAAATTGCATTAAATATCTCTCGCAAGAGACACGGGTTATCTTGTTGAGAAAGGCAGAACAACACAGACAACGTCATCCTAATAAACAACCAAGAGAAATATTTTATCATCAGGAATAATTTAGTTTCAAAACATTTAAAATATGTAAAAGAGAAAGAAACTAATATTCCAAATGGGATGGGAACATATAACTGCTCTACATAATGAAAACCCAGGCTACAAAGGTATAATAAGATTGGTACCAAAATTAACAGACTCTCATTGTGACCCAAAGAAAATTCCCAGGATGAAAGTTAAATATGCCACCCAATTATTTAGCCAAACTGTGGCATCAAATATGGGCTATCTTGCAGGTAAATGTGTTTGTATTAAACAGCTCTTGTTTTAATAACAACAAATACAATATTAGATAGCTACCTACCTACTTGCCAAACAATTCTCACTTCTTTATTCTGCCACATCACATTTAAATACTGTAATAACCATTTCCTCTGTTATTATTTTGCAGATAAAGGTATCATTCCAGAAGAAGCTAAAAATACAGCAGACATCATGTTATTCTTCGATCGGCTTTTGATTCCGTAAACAGAAGCTTCGGAAAAAGAAAGAAGCATGGCAAGCCTCTTCTAGGACCTGCGACGCCTACGTCAATACACCACAAAACATGGACGGAGTCCAAAAAAATCATAAAGAATATGAAATTTATTAATACTAAAACATTAAGTAACGAATATGTTCCCACATTAAATAATTGGATATGGACACTAGAAGGCATAGAATTATTGCTTAAAAATATTGCAGCGAATTATGGTGTAACATCAGTTTGGTTGCGGCATCTGAACCAGGATCCAATAGAAAACTTTTTTTGGGACCATTAGGAGCCACGGATGCCGCAACGTAAACCCTACATACAGGTTTGAAGCAGCATTTACCACGTTGCTAATTAACAGCCTCTCTAGTGTCCATGCTCCAGGGGCTAATTGTGAAATCGACAATTGTTACGCTTTGCATAAAGCACTCATTACAGGCAGGGACAGCAACGACCAAATAAATTGCAAGCTTCAAAATATTCCTGACATCACTTTCACACCCCTTGAAGAAAAAAATTACCCTCGGAAAGTTGGAGACCTACAATACGTAAGCGGGTATTTTATTAAAAGCGCCAAAAAAAATGTCTTCAAGGGGAATGTTCAATGTAATAAAAATGTGATGTCCAACCACGAGCCTGAGTATTTAAGATACCGAGAATACGCTAACAAAAAATGGTTTTGCAGTCCCAGCAACTCTCTCGAAAATTGTATTTCAAATCTGCAGGATATAAATTATACGATATTAAAAGAAAATTTAGAAAAAAAACATTTAAAAGAGCTAATCAAAACGCTAATATTAATGCATGTGGATTTCGATTTCATAGAATGCGAAATTTACAAAGAAAATTTGATAGATTATTTAATTAAAATATCCTGCAGATTCTTCATATATAACTATTGTAAAGAAATAAATAAAATATTAATAAATAAGAGAGAGAGTGTGATGATGATACGGCTTTGCATAAAATGAAAGCGAAGAAAGAAGGATGGCCAGAACGTACCAGGTGACGAAAAGATGGCGTCCCAATATGCCGTATATATGAAAAAACCCTTATTTTTTAAGGTCTTAAAGACTCTATAAGTTAAGTTAAGTTCATAAAAGAAATGACTCTATAAGTTTTCATAAAAAAAAGATATCCATTTATTTTTATTTTTGTAACTTTTTTTAAAATTATTTATAATACCATGTTCAGAACGCACCTATTGACGATTCATTTCACTTATGAAATGACTTGGTATTAAAAGCAGTGTTGCCAACTTAGTGGATTTTCCACTAAAACTGGTGGTTTAGACCCCCCCGGTTAGTGGCGAAATATTTGTTCGCGACGAAGCGTCATCAACCATACTAAATGGTTCATAAAAAGTTAAAGTTTGTATGTGTAGACATGTCTGCTCACCACGGCGCGCCATCTGATACTAAAATGAATTTTAGAGGCCCGTCTATATTTATACTAAAATTTTACCTACATTTTTTGAGATAGTAGTATAATGTTTTTAGTATTTGTCAGTATGTCATAGGGTTCAATAGTTCACCCTTAACAGAGTAAAATCATTAGAAAGCATACTGATAAGAGTTATCATAGTAAAAAACATAAATTTCTGTCATACGATACGTCTGTGCTCGGCGACGGATTAGTTCCGAATGGCCCGTCAGATGGAGCACCACGATATATATAGTTTTGGAGTTTTTTGAAAATATTATAGTAATTAAAATCATGTTTTTAAGGGCTTATCCTATGTACTGGACATGTAATCAGTACATAATGATGAAACTATGTGAAGACCACATAGTTTCTGCTATGTAAATAAGAATATTGACTTGATATCTCAAACACCAAATATATGGTTTCAGGTCATTTTAGGGTATATGGGGGACCTAGACCGAGACAGGAAGCCTATATACACCTCATAGTTAGCGAAGTCTTTTATATAAAGCCCATTTACTTGAGATATCAAGTCAGTATATAATAGAAAAACTGCTGTTTGTCTGGTTTTGGTAATCGCTTTCGGTTTTAGGTGCCCTAAGTACCTAGAAACATATAGGTGTACTGGTAAAAGTACTACCATTGGAAAGCTTGCTAAAAGGGCTTCCAGGCGGTTTCTAGATGGGAAGAATCGCTTGGATAGTCAACGAGATAGGCAGCCGTGAAAAATGTAAACAACGTAAAACGTTGAAATTTGTAGACCCTTCAGGTGGAATAACTCCATGAAGGGAATAGATGTACTCATGGTGTAAGTACTTTCGGATGGCTTGCTGGACTAGCTACCAAGCCATCACTTTGGAGCGAAAATCGCTCAAGTAGTTTAAGTACAATTCCAGAAAATAGGTTTCTGGAAATGTAATTTTTAGTCAGTTTTTGGCATTCCCTGGGACTATACACCCCTGGGAATTCCGAAAATAAGGAATTTTTGGGGACCTCCCGATGGCCCGTTAAATGCACCATCGTGTCGTCCCAATCTTATTAGTGTTATTATACCTAGTTTCTCTGGTAGCTGGGCGCAAAGAAAGTGACCAGCTGCCAAATTTGTACATAGCGAGGCACCTTATGTGCATATGACCTAGATAGACTTACATAAGCACTGGAAATGTAAAGTGTGGTCTATTGGCTACCAGAATCCCCATAATAGGCGGTGATTGTCTGGTAAGCCTAAGTAGGAGGTCCTAAAGTCGGTGAAATGACTTAGGAATTTATAGATTCATTACATAGGGGATGATATCCCATAGAAGATTCCCGAAAATAAGCTTTTTCTAGACGTCAACAGACAGCCTGCTATTGGCACCAGCAGGTCAACCCAACCTATAGATATCCTTAGGCTAGGTTAAAAGCTATTAAGGTTTTAACTGGGAAATAAAGGGAATTGTCCTTTAATTTCATGTAAATAGTCTAGGGAAGCTATCAATACCTGGAAATTAGGTATATTGATTAGATACATAGATAGGGGGCGTTACTGTGTTACAGTACGAAGAAATCCAGCTATTGATGGCACCATGGAAGGGGTGCGGTAACCCTATTTACCAAATATGTATAAGGGTTTTTTACATAATTAAAAATTATTTTCGGCGAGAATTTGCGGGGCTCTCAATAATGGCACGATGCGAGGGTATAAAGAACCCCCGGGCCCAAATAGAATTTGTAGTCATCCAAAGCTAGTCGCTTGTACTTGTCTTAGTAAATAAGAAGTAATTCTTATATAGAATCACGTCTCAGAAATTGTTGAGAGCCCTAGAATCGTGCCGTGTACTGAATAACTTAGTGTTTCATTTAATTCATCAACTTCAACCCTTATGAAGACATCCCTTTTCGATCCTGTCGAGCTGAACCTCGGAACCTGGACACCAGGAGTGCTGATCCAGAAGTAGGCAACCCAGAATCTGGAAATAACTCAAGTACAGCCAACACATCGTTGAATCGTTAGAGTCGATTTGCAACCCTTCGTCACTGCTGCAGCCAGGCATCCAAGAACCTTTATTTTCGTTGATGTGGATGGGGCGTTCAGCGGCAATGGCCAGAAGGTTTACGCCCTTCTTTTCTCGGGGCCAATGAACACGCTACGTCCTGCACATTTAATGGTCCTTGCGAGCCGAATTTTGGAGCCTGGAGAGCCCCAGGACGTCGGGAACAGCAGATCCAGAAAAAACAACTGGGTGCCTGCATATTAAGTCGGCTACGTGCAACACAACGTTGACCCGTTTGAGCCGAAATTCGAAGTCTGGAGCGCCCCAGGACGTCAGGAAGAAATAGTGGTGGAATTAATTTTTCGAATTTTGGAGAAATTAATTTCACAAATAAACCAAAAATCGACGTGCACTGCAGGGAACAAGTCCTACGTGCCCTATTTGCCGCTGGATCCAAGAGGTAAAATTCTGGAGACAGTTATTGAAAATACCCTATTTTTTCAATAATTGTAAGAAGATAGAAAAAATTTTCTGTGAGCCGCAAAATGCTGTATGAAGACTGATGCGCATCCTTGAAGCCCCAAGAATAGTTCCTGAAGACTTATCGCTGAAAACTACCCTTATGTTTTTAGCGATCTGTTTAAAAAACGAGCGCCCGTCAGAAAAATACAAGACGTGCGTTTTAGAAGGCTGATGTGCATCCTTGATGATTGAAGAATAATTCCTGAAGCCTTATGACTGAAAACAACCCCTAGGTTTTCAGGAAAATTTTGAAGACTGAATTTTCGTCAGTGAATGGAAGAAACGTACTCTGAAGACTTAGATACGTTTCGGATGTACTGACTACGCGGTTCCTGAAGCACTATCACTGAAAATAACTTTGACGTTTCGGTGATTTATTTGAAGATTGAATTTTCTTCAATCGAGCAAGATACGTGCTCTGAAGATTGATGCACGGCTCTGATGCTTTGGACAAGCAGTTCATGAAGCATCACCACCGAAAAGTAACCTTGACTTTTCGGTGATTTAGAATTTGATTGAATCATAGTCAATCAAATAGAACATACACGTTTATGGGAAAAATAAACTTGTATAGCAAATGCCTGAAGTTTCCTGAAGACTTATCACTGACCGTAAGTTTTTAGTGATTTTTTATTTGAAGATTGAATTATAGTCAATCGAAGTGGAGGTTAACTTCTGGAGATCGTCGGTTTGAACGCTGAAGCCCGGAACTGGGACTTATCTTTGAAAACTAACTTCGAGTTTTCAAAAGAAAATATTTCAACAACAATGCCGATAACCAGAACCAAAGGCAAGAAGCCGGAGGCATGGACCGTGGAGTTGGATCAGCCAGCTGGCATCAGACATGAGCTGCCGCCGGGTTCACCTTCCACAACCGAAGGGACCGAGCCGGCGGACGAGCAGCGCCATCTAGCGCCTCAAACTGAAAGCACTCCGACGCATCAACCAATAGAAACTGATCAAGCGGTTTCTACCAGATTAACCAGATTAGAAGGAGCTTCAGACACAACATTGAAACCTTCTCAGAAAGAGAAGATTTCCGAAGAAGACAGACGTACAGCGATGCCGATGACTACCCGGGGTGACGCCCGTATCGAACATAGCCGTCCGCCGTCAACTAGAGTGACTCAGTCACGAAAAAATATAGATAAAGCTCGCGAAGACTTACTCAAAATTAAGTTGGAGCTTGCACAACTTGCACTTCAGAGAGCGGAGGAAGAGGGTTCCGAAGCTGAATACTTGGATGACAGAAACTCGAATGACGAGTACGTGCGTTCATGGCTAGAAGAGGCACCAGAACCTCAGCCTGAGAAGGAGGATAACGTCGTGGAAGGGGGAACCAGAAATTCTATGCATAGACCCCTGACTGCGACCGCCACCAAATCGCAAATAGAAGGTCAGCATCCTAAAGAAAAAGAAGTGCGAAAACCTCCAGTTGCAGCGTCAGCTGAGTGTACAGGAGGTCAGAGGGATAGTCTCCGTCCATTCCTGACGGAGTTGACGTCCGCTATAGCGTCGCTAGCCGACAGAAAAATAGAACAGCGGGACCAACCGAACCCCTCTGCGTCGAAATTCGTCATGACATTGCCGAATTTCAATGGTTCTCATACTGAATGGCTATCATTTCGGGCCATATATGAGACAACTCGAGCGTATTTTACGGACGTCGAGAATACAGCGAGGCTGAGGAGAAGCTTACATGGACGTGCAATGGAAACCGTCAGCTCAGAACTCATCGGACATGCCAGGCCCGATGACATCATGAAGGAACTCGAGCTGCAGTTCGGCCGTCCAGACTCCATAGCGCAAGCTGAAACAGATAGATTACGCGGACTGCCGCGCTGCAGTGAGTCACCAAGAGACATCTGCGCGTTTGCAAGTCGCGTAAGAGGTGCTGTAGTCACGCTCCGCGCGTTAAAAAAGGGTCATTACCTTATGAACGCGGAGCTTATGCGATTGTTAACAGAGAAGTTACCCAATTCGCTACGAGCACAATGGTACCGATCATATTCGGAGAAGTACCAATCGGTGCCAGATATTTCATTGTTCAGTGATTTTATATCTGAACAGGCACACTTCTGTAGTCCATTCGCCCCACCCGAAGGCATCGCTTCGGCCGAGGCGAACACCAACAGACGCGTCACACAAAGGACGCATATAGCTACGGACCAACCGGTAGGAAAATGCCGTGTTTGCGACGTGGGACATCACTACGCCACTGGATGTGCACAATTCAGGGGCGTAGCTGTCGAGAAACGATGGGAGCTAGCGAAAAAACACAATCTATGTTATCGCTGCCTTCAACTTCGACAAGGCAACCACACTTGTAAGAAAAAACAATGTGGCCAAGACGGGTGCAGAGATACGCACCATCGGCTTCTTCATAGGAAGAAGCAACAGCAGAGGGAAGCCAACAAGAAGCCCGATGTTCCTGAATCCCGGAAGGATCCTCAGGAAACGGTGGCCAGTTTCGGGTCACCATCGAGCCAGGCGTACCTCAAGATAGTGCCGGTCCGGGTAATCGGACCGGCGGGAGAGGTGGCAACATATGCTCTCCTAGACGATGGGTCCACCGTTTCGCTGATGGATGAAGACATCGCGAGGCAAGTCGGGGCAGAGGGCCCTGTGGACCCGCTCAAGATCGGTGCGATAGGCAACACCATGCTCACCACCCCATGCTCAAGAAGAGTCAAGGTGACGCTGGTTAGCCCGCAAGACAGAAGGGTACAGTTCAAAGCACGTACTATACCTAAACTCAGCTTGGCAAAACAAACAGTGAGCGATAGGGTTGTCGCACGCTGCAAGCATTTAACCGACTTGAGAAAAGAGTTGATGTACAACAATGGCGTGCCAAAGGTACTCGTCGGCCAAGACAACTGGCATTTGTTATTGGCCAGCGAGATTCGCAGAGGTCCAAGACACCAACCAATTGCGTCACTTACAGCGATGGGTTGGACACTACATGGCGCGCACAGTAGTTTACTACGACAACAAGTACATCATGTCAATAGAATAACAACTGATGATAATTTGGATCATCAGTTGCGCGAACATTTCGCGATAGAATCGTTGTGCATAAACCCACAGCGACCCGCCTCTGACCCAGCAAGAAGGGCAGAGGACATTTTGAATCGATCAACTGTCCAATTAGAGAATGGACACATCGAAACCGCCATGCTTTGGCGTAATGAGCATGCTGAGATGCCAGATAGCTTTGAGACAGCTCTGAAGAGGCTCGTCTCAACAGAAAAGAAGCTGGACAAGAACCAGGAACTTCGAAGAAGATACTCAGACCAGATGGACTCGCTAATTGCGAAAGGGTACGCTGAAAGGGCACCCGCAATTAGCACGCCGGGCAAAACTTGGTACCTCCCGCACTTCGATGTCTTCAACCCAATGAAGCCAGACAAACTTCGCATCGTACATGACGCTGCCGCCAAATCGAGAGGAATGTCACTGAATGACTTCCTGTTAACTGGGCCCGACCTATTACAGTCGCTGCCAGGCGTAATGATGCGGTTTCGCCGTCACTGCGTTGCAATAACCGGTGACATAGCGGAGATGTTCATGCAAGTGAAGGTGCGGAGCCAAGACCGAGACGCGCTTCGCTACCTGTGGAGGGGAAACCGCAGAGAAGGAGCGCCAGAAGAATATAGAATGACGTCCATCATTTTCGGCGCAGCCAGTTCGCCTTGCACAGCAATTTTTGCAAAGAACTGGAACGCAAACAAATATATAGAAAAGCACCCTGAAGCTGTGAATGCTATACTACGTAGTCATTATATGGATGACTACCTAGATAGTTATAGAACTATCGAGAAGGCGGCAGAAGTCGCTAGTATGGTGCGAAAAATACACCTACAGGCGAGGTTTGAACTCAAGAAATGGGTTTCAAATAGCTCGCAGCTCCTAGAAAAGATGGACCCATCGCATATACAAACTGAGATGGTATCCATTGGAGATATAGATACGTCGGAAAAGATACTCGGCCTCATATGGAGGCCAGGCGAAGACACGCTGGGTTTCAACCTCACACTCGCGCGTCTGCCTGAGGGTATCTTGGACCGAGAGGCGCCCACCAAGCGAGAGGCGCTCAGAATAGTAGCGTCGCTATACGACCCACTCGGACTCGCCTCACCAGTAACCATCAAGGCGAAGCAAATATTGCAAGAAGCATGGAGGCGAGGCGTCGACTGGGATCAGAGGCTAGATGTTGACCTAGCATTACAATGGAAAATTTGGGTACAACATTTACGCCAACTAAAAAACGTTAGCGTACCAAGATGCTATCCTGGATATAGCGACGCTATAGAAATGCAGGTGCATGTGTTCACTGATGCAAGCGAGATGGCATATGCTACCGCTGTATACTGGCGGGCCACGACCGTGGAAGGCAAGCACTTAATAAGCCTTGTTATGGCGAAAGCGCGGGTGGCCCCACTGAAACTGCTTTCGATACCGAGACTCGAACTTCAGGCCGCGGTATTGGGAACCCGCGTAGCCGCAGCAGTGATGAGTGAACACGACTGCAAGCCCACGTCAGTAACGTATTGGTCAGATAGCAAGACCGTACTGACCTGGATTAGAAGAGGAGCGAGAGTATACAAACCTTTCGTTGCTCACCGAATAGCTGCTATTGAAGACAATAGCAAAGTCGAAGATTGGCGGTGGATACCCACCAAGATGAACATCGCTGATGCAGCAACCCGTGACGTGCCACTGCGGTTCAACTCGGACCACGAGTGGTACTGCGGGCCGAGATTTTTGTCTCTTGGGCCCGAATTATGGCCCACAGAGAAACCTCCGACTATAGACGACACGGGAGAAGAAAAAACTTTCGTTGTCACAGAAGGGGACAAGAAGAGCTTCATAGAAGCCGTTCCAGAGCCAAGCAGATTCTCCAGATGGGAGCGACTGCTTCGTGCGACCGCCACAGTTCTGCGTTTTATATCTCTTTGCAAAAATAGAACAGAGATAACGTCCTATAAACGGACGAGAAAAAACGCTGAAAAGGACCCAGACTGGCGCCAGAAGCCTGCTGTACCTGCACAGAAGCAGAAGCAGGCATGCAGAGCACCAACCCAGGTCAACAGACAAATTATAGAAGCAGAATTTCTCCAAGAAGCTGAGAAAATACTTGTCCAGGTCGCACAACAACAATCGTTCGCTTCAGAGTTAGCGAACGTTGAAGAAATAAATAAAAATAGCTCGCTGCGACCTTTACAAATTCAGGTCGTTGACGGCGTGCTGCGACTAAGAAGTCGCATAGCAGCTACGCAAGAGGTAGCTGAAGAAGTGATGCGCCCGCCTATATTACATGGCGACCATCACATAACGCAGTTGTACATAGACTGGACACATCGCAGTCTACAACATAGTGGCACCGAACTCACAATTAATGAGGTACGGCAGCACTACTGGGTCGTGAAGATGCGACCAACAGCGAAGAAGGTGATAGCAAGATGCCTGCATTGCCGTATACGCAAGGCACAGCCACCAGTACCTGCGACCGGCGACCACCCGAAAACGCGCCTCGCTCACCATAAGAGGCCGTTTACATATACCGGGCTCGACTATTTCGGCCCGCTATCCGTCACCGTCGGTCGGCAGCATCAGAAGAGATACGTAGCACTATTTACGTGTCTCACATCAAGGGCGGTGCACCTTGAAATCGCCGCCAGCCTTAGCGCAGACTCCGCCATATTGGCGCTGCGCCGATTCGCCGCGCGCAGAGGATGCCCAGCTGAGATACACTCAGACAATGGCACCAACATGCACGGCGCCGACAGAGAGCTGCGAGACGCCTTCAAAACAGAGGCAAGTCGCAGAGGCATCGTATGGCGCTTCATAACGCCATCAGCGCCATTCATGGGAGGCGCCTGGGAGCGCCTAGTTCGTTGTGTTAAAAACACACTATACAATGTACTTACAGAGAAACACCCCACCGAAGAGGTGTTGTCCACACTGATTTGTGAGGCAGAGTACATTGTAAATAGCCGACCATTGACACACGTGTCGGTAGATGGTGATGATGACGAATCCATCACACCGAATCACCTCTTGCTCGGTGGGTCAGCCAGACTACCTACACCTGGCACGTTCACTGAGCAAGATATAGACAACAGGAAAATATGGCGACGATCACAGATCCTCGCTGATATGTTCTGGAGTCGCTGGGTCAGAGAGTACCTGCCGGAGCTCCAAAACCGGCGGGAGCCACATAGTAGTGGGCCCAGATTTAAAGTGGGTGACCCTGTCCTGATAGCCGACGGCCAGCTGCCCCGCAATACGTGGCCGCGAGGCCGCATTGTGGCCGTGTATCCAGGAATCGACGGAGAAATCCGGACTGCTGAGGTACGCACACTTGGCGGTACCTTGAAGCGTCCGGTGAAGAAACTCGTCCCACTGCCCCAGTAACCAGAGATGCCGGAGCGGCGACCGTCCTCTCGGTGGGCCTGGCCGGCAGCCGAGAAATGCCGTCCGTCGCTCACCGAAGGAATGCAGCGCCGCGCCGACAACACTTCGAGTCGACACAGCACTGCACGGCGGGAGATATGTTCGCGACGAAGCGTCATCAACCATACTAAATGGTTCATAAAAAGTTAAAGTTTGTATGTGTAGACATGTCTGCTCACCACGGCGCGCCATCTGATACTAAAATGAATTTTAGAGGCCCGTCTATATTTATACTAAAATTTTACCTACATTTTTTGAGATAGTAGTATAATGTTTTTAGTATTTGTCAGTATGTCATAGGGTTCAATAGTTCACCCTTAACAGAGTAAAATCATTAGAAAGCATACTGATAAGAGTTATCATAGTAAAAAACATAAATTTCTGTCATACGATACGTCTGTGCTCGGCGACGGATTAGTTCCGAATGGCCCGTCAGATGGAGCACCACGATATATATAGTTTTGGAGTTTTTTGAAAATATTATAGTAATTAAAATCATGTTTTTAAGGGCTTATCCTATGTACTGGACATGTAATCAGTACATAATGATGAAACTATGTGAAGACCACATAGTTTCTGCTATGTAAATAAGAATATTGACTTGATATCTCAAACACCAAATATATGGTTTCAGGTCATTTTAGGGTATATGGGGGACCTAGACCGAGACAGGAAGCCTATATACACCTCATAGTTAGCGAAGTCTTTTATATAAAGCCCATTTACTTGAGATATCAAGTCAGTATATAATAGAAAAACTGCTGTTTGTCTGGTTTTGGTAATCGCTTTCGGTTTTAGGTGCCCTAAGTACCTAGAAACATATAGGTGTACTGGTAAAAGTACTACCATTGGAAAGCTTGCTAAAAGGGCTTCCAGGCGGTTTCTAGATGGGAAGAATCGCTTGGATAGTCAACGAGATAGGCAGCCGTGAAAAATGTAAACAACGTAAAACGTTGAAATTTGTAGACCCTTCAGGTGGAATAACTCCATGAAGGGAATAGATGTACTCATGGTGTAAGTACTTTCGGATGGCTTGCTGGACTAGCTACCAAGCCATCACTTTGGAGCGAAAATCGCTCAAGTAGTTTAAGTACAATTCCAGAAAATAGGTTTCTGGAAATGTAATTTTTAGTCAGTTTTTGGCATTCCCTGGGACTATACACCCCTGGGAATTCCGAAAATAAGGAATTTTTGGGGACCTCCCGATGGCCCGTTAAATGCACCATCGTGTCGTCCCAATCTTATTAGTGTTATTATACCTAGTTTCTCTGGTAGCTGGGCGCAAAGAAAGTGACCAGCTGCCAAATTTGTACATAGCGAGGCACCTTATGTGCATATGACCTAGATAGACTTACATAAGCACTGGAAATGTAAAGTGTGGTCTATTGGCTACCAGAATCCCCATAATAGGCGGTGATTGTCTGGTAAGCCTAAGTAGGAGGTCCTAAAGTCGGTGAAATGACTTAGGAATTTATAGATTCATTACATAGGGGATGATATCCCATAGAAGATTCCCGAAAATAAGCTTTTTCTAGACGTCAACAGACAGCCTGCTATTGGCACCAGCAGGTCAACCCAACCTATAGATATCCTTAGGCTAGGTTAAAAGCTATTAAGGTTTTAACTGGGAAATAAAGGGAATTGTCCTTTAATTTCATGTAAATAGTCTAGGGAAGCTATCAATACCTGGAAATTAGGTATATTGATTAGATACATAGATAGGGGGCGTTACTGTGTTACAGTACGAAGAAATCCAGCTATTGATGGCACCATGGAAGGGGTGCGGTAACCCTATTTACCAAATATGTATAAGGGTTTTTTACATAATTAAAAATTATTTTCGGCGAGAATTTGCGGGGCTCTCAATAATGGCACGATGCGAGGGTATAAAGAACCCCCGGGCCCAAATAGAATTTGTAGTCATCCAAAGCTAGTCGCTTGTACTTGTCTTAGTAAATAAGAAGTAATTCTTATATAGAATCACGTCTCAGAAATTGTTGAGAGCCCTAGAATCGTGCCGTGTACTGAATAACTTAGTGTTTCATTTAATTCATCAACTTCAACCCTTATGAAGACATCCCTTTTCGATCCTGTCGAGCTGAACCTCGGAACCTGGACACCAGGAGTGCTGATCCAGAAGTAGGCAACCCAGAATCTGGAAATAACTCAAGTACAGCCAACACATCGTTGAATCGTTAGAGTCGATTTGCAACCCTTCGTCACTGCTGCAGCCAGGCATCCAAGAACCTTTATTTTCGTTGATGTGGATGGGGCGTTCAGCGGCAATGGCCAGAAGGTTTACGCCCTTCTTTTCTCGGGGCCAATGAACACGCTACGTCCTGCACAATATTGCTTTTAGTGGCTGGTGGTTTTTTCTGGTGGTTAAATAGAATTCAGTATCAATTACTGAAAATGCTATCACTCAACCACTAAAGCCGGGTATTCATTAGGCAACATTTGTTTATAAACACTGTTTATAAACAGTTTATAAACAGTGTTTCACAATGTTTCATCATCTCTGTAAACAGTTTATATACAAAGGTGATGCAACATTGTTTATTAAACATGTTGCCATGCTCCCCACTTCGAGTGGAGAGCAAGACGAAACGTCTAGTTTATAAGCAAAAGTCAATAGGTGTGGACGTGTGTTGCGCGAGTTTATAAACATGGAAGTAGTGTGGTCCAACAACCAGGTTTCGATGCTCATAGAGCTTTACCAACAGCGTAATATACTTTGGGATGCTTCAAATAAAGATTATAAAGATAAATTTAAAAAAAATGATGCTTGGGCCGACATTGCTGCAGAATTGAATATGTCGCAAAAGGAAGTGGAAACAAAGATGCATATTCTACGCTCACAATTTTCTCGTGAAAAGAAAAAACTTAAGTCATCAAAAAGAACTGGAAGCGGTGCCGAGGAAGTGATTAAAAGCAGATGGCAGTGGTATGATCCGCTACAATTTTTATTACGTGGTGCAACGACATCTGGAACATCGGATACAATGGGAACGGTGAGTACCTACATTTTTATATTATTTGCTAAGTTGATAATATTAATGTAATTTTTTCATCTTTTCAAGGTAACGGGTTAGTAAATTTTAAATCAAACACAAAACTCTAAATTATAATCAGAACTTTATTTGGAAAAAAACAGGTAGGTACATAGGTACCTACTATTTTAAGTATTATGCATGAGAATTTTGCCACGGCACACTACCTTCTGGACTAATGAAATATTCAGCAAATTGATCTCTTACAACCGTAGCAGCTAGTGGGGGATGTCTTGCAATAGGTTGTAAATCCAACATGCTGTTGTGAGGGCCGATTTCTCTTCGCCAAAAACCTTCTATAATGTTATATTCTGAGTCTTCATAATCGAATGTTCCTGGTGGAGTATATATAGCCCGAGACTGTTTATTGCGCCTCAAAAAGTTATGCAAATATACACATGTCATTGTTACAATTTCACAAGTAGCAGGCTTAAGAGGTATGGCTTTTCTGAAAACGCGAAAGACAGCACATAATATGCCAAACACATTTTCTACTATCCTTCTTGATCTGGAAAGACGGTAGTTGTAAATGCGCTTTATAGTTCCACGATTGTGAATACCAGGATAAGGCTTCATAATATTTTCGGATAAGGCAAATGCGCTGTCCCCTACTATTGTATAAGGTAGATTCGGACCATTTGGTAAAATTGGTTGTGGCTGTGGAATATTCAAATTGTTTTGAGTAATTGCATCGTAAAATGGAGTTTCTTGAAATACTCCACTGTCGGAAGATCTGCCTTTAGCACCACAATTCGCATATATAAAGTTGTAATCTGCATCAACTATTGCCAGTAGTACAATGCTGAATTGTTCTTTATAGTTGAAAAAATCACTGCCAGAGTTAAATGGTGCTTCAATAACAATATGTTTTCCATCAATGGAGCCGATACAATGAGGGAAATTCCATAATAATTCGAACTGGCGAGCCTTGTTTTTCCATTCTTGTTCAGTACTTGGAACCTGTAACCAATTTAAAACAATGATTTACAGGATGGCAGTGCCTCAACGCAGCCGTCAAATACACCGCCAACTGTGCCGCCGCCACCGCCAACATCACAACTGCCACTGCCACCGCCGCCACCGCCACCGCCACTTCCACAGTCAAACAACTCCAAAAAGAGGAAGTGTGACGAGAATCTCAATGAAATCGTCGCCAACACCGCAAAGGGGCGAACCTCATACAAACGGTCAAAAATTAGTTAAGTATACAAAAATGCTCCATTTGTTGAGCTCTATGTCGTCACAAAAAGGCGAAGCTCTAAGAGTAATAGAAACGAAAAAAGATTGACGGCGTATCTCAAAATCAGTTCCAGCAAAATTTTACGAAAAGACGAACTCGAAGTACGCCTTTTAGCGGCGACATCTAGCGAGTAATGCAGAAAGCCCTAGTTGAATTTCGCCCTCTCGTCGCGTCCCGCTTCATTTGTTTACGTCGTTGTTTCGCCCCCGGCTTAGCGGGCTGCGCGAGAGTTACATTATTTTCATTACGTTTAGCAAGTAATTACGCATTGTATTTCTCATAAGTGTGTTTGTAACATAACAATGTAAGTATAATGGTGTATTGGTTTTATTATATTTTTGTGTGAAACAACAGAAATCTCAATATTGCTAATCATAACCGGACATTAATTGAGGTTAGATAACTTTTTAAAACTTTATTCAATTATTGATGAGAGCATTGACGTAGTCCACGAACAGCACCCGTCCGAATAGCACCGACGCGAATAGCACCGAGCCTAGTCCACGAACAGCACCTATCAATATTTTTGGCAGGTGCTATTCGTGGATACAAATCTATTTTATTATTTGTGTCCACGAACAGCACCTACGGCTCGGCAGCCTAGTGCTGGGATGCATTTGTTTAACAGGACATTATTAAATGAAACATATCGATAAAAATCACTAGAACGTTTATTAAGAAAAAAGCCTTATGATAATAATTATTAATCTTACAAAATAATAAATCTGTAACACTTTCTTAATTTTTAATGTATCACAATCAGTCTTTTCAGATCACCTCACCTTTATTGCAAAATTAGACTTAGTTTAATCTTACTAAATAATATCACTTTCTTATTTTATAATATATCACAATCAGTCTCCACATATCACATTTATTGAAAAATCAGCAAATACAAAATATTTCGGTCTAGGCGACATTTAAATATAAGAAAAAACAATAAAAAGTCTTATGATAATAATTACTAATCTTACAAAATTATAAATCTGTAACACTTTCTTAATTTTTAATGTATCACAATCAGTCTATTCACATCAAAGGTGATGAGAGTAGCGATACTGTGTAACGTGCAAAGACACGTGACACAGTATCGCTACTCTACAATTCTTATAGGGTGCAGCTTGTCGTACCCTTGCGCATTGCGAGCAAGCAATTTTCGACCGATTCCACCCATCGGACGCCATACATTGGACCTTTGGCTGATAGTGCGTTAAGACTGTTTATCGTGTAGCCGTGATTTCTTGTCACTGTTCTAGCGACGCGACAATGCGCCGGAGCACACGAAAGTATGACGAATTTAACCGAACGCTTCCGGAGCTTGTTTACGTAAAATTGCAAATAATATTATTAGTTCGGATAGCTCGGCAGGGCACAAAGGGACGTCACAAGAATAGTTTATAATAGTTTGTATCTGTATGTTCCGTGCTAACAAAAGGTGTAGTAGATTTATTAGTGAGTATCTATAAAACACAATAATGGAGCCTGTTGCCGGTAGAAGTGATAAAAATAGTAACATTAGCTACATTTCCAGTAGAAAAGGAGCGCCATTACTAATACATAGTGATAGACAGTACAGAAAATTCAAAACATATAAAAATAATGCTAATGTGTTATGGCGGTGCATAAAAATATCGTGTAGAGGGTTCCTGACGCTTGATGGCAATGAAGATGTAATAAAAATTACAGAACACACCTGTGAACCCATGAGCAGTGCCCAGACAGAAATAAAGAAAAGTATGGATGAACTTCGACAAGAAGCTGCAGCCACCGATGGTCCTATTCCTACGTTATACAAGAGCAAAATAAATAAACTACTCGATGAAGGTCTCAACTTAGTAGCCGATTGCCCAAATTATAAAAACATTAAGTCTAGTCTTTATAACATAAGAAATAGGGCTTGTGGAGTTAGCCGACTAAATGCAAAAACCGCGGGCGAGGTACAAGTAAGTAATCTTCTAGCCGCCATCCTATTAATATTATTATATTATATTATTATTCTTTTATTTTTTTATTCACAATATAAAAAATTGCAATTTGAAATATATAAATTTAATCAGTAGGTAGTAGTTCACATAGACTATGAAGTAAAAAAATTAAAACAACTATTTTTTTATTTTGCTAAAACTGTACGTTGAAAGTTAGTGTTTTAATTTTTTTCTAGATCCGTGATTTTGTTACACACAATGATATATCTACCTAATTTGTCTATTTATGAACACCTTTTCTAGGTACTTTCCCCATATTATTAAATATTTTTTTTAAATATTATTTGTTTTTTATAATTATATTTATTAAAAATGTAATTTTATGATATTGCTTATGGATTATAGGAGTATAATAGTAATAATGTTTGGACATCTATATACAGCACCATTTAATCCTAAACTAAGCTAATCTATTTATTTTAAGGTACCCAAACAATATTTGGACTTCTTGTTAGCTGATTACTACGATGGGAAAAATCGAATTCTACTATTCGCCACGTCAAGAAGCAAAGAAGAACTTGCCAAAACACGTCATCTGTATTGTGATGGAACTTTTAAATCTGCGCCGAAACCTTTTCTGCAGATTTATAGTATCCATGGTGATATCGATGGTGTCGTTAAGCCGTTAGCATATGCTATGCTTCTAAATAAAAAAATGTCTACATATAAAACATTATTTCAATTATTAAAATCTTCGATACCAGCAATGACTGTAGATTTTTTCACGAGTGACTTTGAAGAAGCCGCAGTGAGAGGAATACTGTCTGTATTTCCCAACGTAGCAGTAAAGGGATGTTACTTTCACTTTAAGAAGGCGTTAAAAAAAAAACAGAAGGAGCTAGGTCTTAACAAGTTCGCTGCCACCCCCGCACCGGTGCGGGGAGGGGTGTCCATGCGAGAGGCCGACCACGCACCGGTGCGGTCTCGCGCCTTAGTAGATTCATACACTCAGTTTGGCGCCGGCACTGGGCCAAGAACGTTGTGTTTGAAGCGGCACTGCGCTTGAAATTTTAAATTTTCGTAACGTGTTTTTGGTTTTTTCGTATGTTTGACGGTTGAGTGTTTATGCAGAAATAAATATCAAGTAAAATGGATTGCGAAGAAGGCCCTTCTAGGCCTAAAAGGCAGCGAAAACAATTGTTTTCTATTATGCACGACAGTGATATAGAAGAGGTATTGTTTTCTGATAATTCTGAAGACGATTATCAGCCTGGTGACGAGGAGTCAGCATCAGAGAGTGAAGGTGAGGAGCACCCCTTAGATATCGAATTACGCTCTCCAGCACGTCAATTAGTGTCACCTACAGCTCAGGATCAAGACCTGCAGCCAAACTCACCATCTGTATCAGACACTCAAGGTCAAGCCCAGCTGAACCAACCCTCTGCAGTAGGCTCAACCGCTGAATGGACTACAACTGGCGAGATGAGAGAAATTTATTTTACAAAATCAAACGAATTTTATGGTGAAATTGCAGGAGCAAATCCTATTGATTATTTTAATTTTTTTTTTACTGAAGATTTTTTGACGATGATTTGTACTGAGACAAATGCACAGGCACAGAGGTTGATAAGTAGACATAATCAGGAAGTTTCAAGCAGACGAAGTAGAGATTTTGCCAGGATTTCTGGATGGAAACAGGTCACTGTCTGCGAGCTGAAAATTTTCCTTGGTTTGCTGTTCCACATGGGAACTATCCCTCTCAGTCGTTTACAGGATTACTGGAAAAAAGATAGGCTGTTTTCAATTCCAATTTTTGGGAAACAAATGAGCAGAAACAGATTTCTCCTCATACTGAGATGTTTGCATTTTACCTCAGAGGAAGAAAGTGAGGATCCAATTTTCAAGGTTAGAAGTGTCATTGATTACTTCAACAACAAAATGACTGAATGTTATTATCCTGCAGCACAATTATCTCTGGATGAAAGTATGGTGCTATGGAGAGGGCGACTGAGTTTTCGGCAGTTCATCAAAAATAAACGCCACAAATACGGCATAAAGTTATATATGCTAACTGAACCAGATGGATTGGTATTGAAGTTCCGTGTTTATGCAGGTGGAAAAGATACAGACGTATCTGGGAAGGGTCACGCTGAGAAAGTTGTCATGGAGCTGCTTCAGGGAAAACTAAATAATGGCCACGAATTGTACATGGACAACTTTTATAATAGTTTTGGTTTGGCGAAGAAGCTGCTTGATCACAACACCTATTGTACGGGCACTCTACGTAAAGACTTGAAAGAAAATCCTCAGGAAATCAGGAAAAAAAATATTAAGAAAGGAGAAAATATCTCAATGTTTCGTGAAGGAGTGCATGTTGGCGTGTGGAAAGATAAACGCGTTGTGACGTATATTACTACCCAGTATAAAGACAGAATGGTTCCAGTCCAAAATAAACGTGGCCAAGTTACTCAAAAGCCAGAAGCTATCTCGAAATATAACGATTACATGTCAGGAGTAGACATGCAAGATCAGCTTCTAGCGTACTATCCTTGCGAAAGAAAAACTTTACGCTGGTATCTGAAATTAGCCATCCACACATTCCAATTACTTTTCTTGAATTCAATGAAGATGTACAATAAATATTCAGGGCAACGTAAAATGTCTCTCTATGATTATCGCATGAATGTCATAAATGCTCTGCTGCCCGAAAATGTACCAGGAAATAGACCTTCAAATACCCAAACTCATAAAATAAAGAAAGCCACTGAAACTACTTCAAATGGGCGTCTCAAACGAAAGACATGCCGTCAGTGCACCAAGAATAAAAAGCGTACTGACTCTCCTTGGTATTGTGACACCTGTCCTGACAAACCTGGACTTTGTGTGGAATGTTTTGAAAATTACCACTCAGAACTTCCTCTGTAAATGTTATAATTCATGGTTTTATAACTTTTTTAAATATGACATTGTTGATTGATAATTTCTGCGTTTTTCTCTGATTGTTTTTGTTTTATAAGATATTTTATTCACATTGATGCCAAAGTGTAATGCCATTTCTAAGTAAAGTTCAATTAGAAAATATTTATTTGTTTTACTTTTCTCTAAATTAATGTTGATTTTGCAGTTTATTTCATTACAAAAATGCAAGAAGTATCTAATATAAACCACATTTAAATAAATAAAAGCGTATTATTCCTAATTAACCATAAAAACGTAATAAATTCATAACCCGCACCCGTGCGTTCTTTGGCACTGAGAATGAAAATTTCATTCCCAGTGCCTAGCACGCACCGGTGCGGTGTAGTTGCCCTCCTCATTTAAAATACTGTAAAATATTATATAGATAATTAAGTATAATTACAATCTTATATAATCACTTTAAAGTCGATCAAACAAAAAAATATATTTGGCCTCCCGGTGACCTTCAATTTTTGCAAGTGGCAGTCAACCTGTTAACGACAATAGTATATATAGAAAGCACGTTGCTCTATGTACAGTGCTCCCTTATTTGCCACCGAATGATTTAGATGACGCTTGGCTTTACATTATGAGTGAGAGTCCTCAAGATAGTAATATAACAAAATTTAACGACTACATTATCACACAATGGATTGACCACAAATTTTGGTCAAACAAATGGTGTTGTTATGGCCAGACTCACAAAACGAACAATTATACTGAGACTCATTATTCGGTCATTAACAAATCAATTAATAAAAATAATAAGAACTTACTTAATGTTTTAAGAGTCTTACAGGAAAATTGTAAGAATTTCACTGACATACGAAAAAAATTTGCTACTTCTAATTCACAAAAAAATGCCGCAAAAAGAAACCAACTAATAGACAATATTATAAAAGAATATAAAAGTGGATTTATTTCTCTTGGCCACTGCATGGAAAAGCTGCGATTTTAAGGCTTTCTATTTTTAAATTTAAATTAGAATAATGTAACACCTGCGCAATCGACGGATAGTGAAGGACAATATACAAAATGTTCACGGAGCGCTGTTATTAGTACATCAATAAGGATCTAAGGCTGATTTTGCTGATTTTTCAATAAATGTGATATGTGGAGACTGATTGTGATACATTAAAAATTAAGAAAGTGTTACAGATTTATAATTTTGTAAGATTAGTAATTATTATCATAAGACTTTTTATTGTTTTTTCTTATATTTAAATGTCGCCTAGACCGAAATATTTGTATTTGCTGATTTTTCAATAAATGTGATATGTGGAGACTGATTGTGATACATTAAAAATTAAGAAAGTGTTACAGATTTATTATTTTGTAAGATTAATAATTATTATCATAAGGCTTTTTATTGTTTTTTCTTATATTTAAATGTCGCCTAGACATATTTCTTAATAAACGTTCTAGTGATTTTTATCGATATGTTTCATTTAATAATGTCCTGTTAAACAAATGCATCCCAGCACTAGGCTGCCGAGCCGTAGGTGCTGTTCGTGGACACAAATAATAAAATAGATTTGTATCCACGAATAGCACCTGCCAAAAATATTGATAGGTGCTGTTCGTGGACTAGGCTCGGTGCTATTCGCGCCGGTGCTATTCGGACGGGTGCTGTTCGTGGACTACGTCAGATAAAGACGTTTACCACGTCCACATTGTTTCAGTTGTTTCATTCTGAATAATAAGAGTTAATTATACTATCTTATTTCGGCATATTTTGATTATTATGATTTTGTTAGGTACAAGGTTGAAAAAGTATAGCGACAGTGATAAATATTTTTTTTTTTGGCAAAATAAGTACCTAAATTTAATGTTTAGCCCTTAGCTAAATCAACTAGAAGTATATCAATTAGAATTTGAAGATTTCTAAGAAGAAGTAGGTACTTATGCATCTTTCTTTACGGTACAGTCAGTAGCTAAACTATCTAACTGGTAATATAAATATTTCAACCCATATGATATAGCTTGTTTACAAAGTAAATTGTCAAAAAACACAATTTAGAGTAGGTATTGTAAGCTCAGGATCGCACGGGCGATTTTTCCCGCGGCGATTTTTTTTCATGCACTCGATTTTTAACACTCTGCTAAGCGCCGAGAGTCGAAAATCTAACTGTGTGGCTTTTCGACGCGCTGGGATGCACTCTGTTAGATACTCAACGCTCGGTTCAAAACCGAGAGTTTAAATTCCAGTGTGCAATAATATCCTGCCGCGATATTTTTACTTCCGTGCATACGTGGGCTTGAGTGTGTCTGTCCGCTTTAGATTTTTTTTTTTCAATATTCATAGCTTAGTTACCTACTGCAGTAATATTGCCTGTGTAGCCTATGTAATAGTATTTATGTATTATTTATATCTGTCTTCTCTTACCTAGTTATCATAGTACAAGCTCTACCTAGTGTGTCTGTCTTGTGATATTTATTATCTCATATTGTACGTTTACCAAATATTTTTGGTTTGTTATAGCATGGACGTCATAGTGACGTGGGAAGACCAAACGAATAATTGCGTTTGCATATCTGAACTGAAACCCATGATAAAAAATGTGCCCATAACTTTAGGAACCAAAGTTAAAATGCGTTTCAAAACAAAATGGTATTATGGAACTGTCACAACTACAGAAGATGATGAAACTGGTGAAATAAAAACTGTAAAACCACTTGAACGAAGACGATCAAATGGATCAGAATGCTCTGAGGATAATGTACCTATTTCTATGCTCATTGATAAAAGTGACAAAAAAAAAGCACCTGAAGTTGAAATGAAAATTCAGACGAACGACGATAGTAATATTACCAAAACTGACGCTAAAAAAGCTAATGAAACTGCAATGGATATTCAGACGAACGACGATAGTAATATTACCAACTGTCCTTCTGATCAAAGTAATATTACTTACTGTCTTTCTGGTCAAAATAACTCGGAACTGTTTGAAAACATGGATATAGATGACGTTGATGATCCGGATTACCACCCTGAAAGAGCTTTATCACCCACGGTTTTACAAGACTACCAGGAAATAACTGTGGATCATCCTATGTTACTGTCATGTGAAGTACCTCATTGTGGAAATGATATTTTCAATTCTTGCAATACGTGTTTCCTATTTTTGTGTTCCGAACATTTCGTAGAAAACGTATCCTGCACTATGCATGAACAAATTGTCGAAAAAAATAGCTCAATACCACATGATGATATTCTTTCTGATCAAAGAAAACAGGTTATTCAGGCACACTCAGCTAGAATAAGTCCCATATCTTGTTCTGCTTTAAGTGACATAGAAACACATAGGAATTACAACACTGACGAATTCAGATCACAAACTTGTGAAGTTCCTGGCTGTTTAGGCGATGTTTTTAGCTCATGTTTTAGATGCAATATACTTTTGTGCTGGACTCATTTCGACGAAGATATTTCGTGTGAAAACCACAAAAAAAAGGAACAGGCCAAAAAAACAGCAGATACTGAAGTTAACATGATTAATCCCGCTGAAAGCTCTAATATTGAAAAACTTTATCCCATTGAAGGTTCCAGACGTGAATTTAACTTAACCAAGAAAGAGAAACTAGACAAACGCAAATTAGCTAAAATGTTACGAAGTACTGGCCAGGAATATATTTCACCTATAACAAAAAAAAGTGTACCTGCAAAAAATGTCGGTGCATACTGTAATGTTGCAAATTGTAAAGAGAACAACCGCTATTGTTATCGCTTCACAGAGATTGATAGAAAAGTTATTTTTGCCGATTTTTATAGCATGGGTGAAACCTCGCTAAAACGGGATTTTATTCTACGACACATTACTGAATGTGAGCCGAAACAACGAACGCAAATACCCGGAGGTAGACTTTCAAGACGTAAGAGATCACTCAAGTATTATTTATCTTTTGAAGGGAAAAAATACCAAGTGTGTAGAACATTCTTTCTGAATACACTTGCGGTTTCGGAAAAATTTGTTCGAAATTCTTTGGCTAAGCCTAATCAGTCAGGAATTCTTTTTCAAGACACTCGTGGTGGACGTGTGGAAAGCCTCAAACAAAGAGACAATAAAATTAACAACATGATACGGGAACATATAAATCGTTTTCCTAGAGTTGAATCGCATTACTGTCGAGCAAATTCAACGAAAGAATATTTGCATTCTGATTTAAGCGTCAAAAAAATGCACCGTATGTTACTAAACGAACTTGAAATACCAATCCAAGAGGCTCCAGGTTTGACAACCTATAAAAAGGTGTTCAAAGCCATGAATTTGGCTTTTCATCGACCAAAAAAAGACCAATGTAGTCTTTGTGCTGCTTATCACGATGGATCACCTGAGACTAAATCGAATTTAAAAGAAAAGTATGATAAACATACTACAGAAAAGCAAACTGTTCGCCAACTTAAAGACACAGACAAGCAAGAAGCTTCTTTCGAAAACCCCCGACTAGTCTGTGCATCTTTTGATTTGCAACAAGTCATGTTCTTACCCAATAAAAAAAAAGGAGCAATATTTTATAAAAGACAGCTTTCAGTGTACAACCTCACAATTTACAATATAGCAAATCGAGATTGTTATTGTTTCACGTGGCCTGAAACAGAGAGTAGACGCGGGTCTTCAGAAATAGCTACCGCTGTATCTATGTTCCTTTATGAACATGATGTTGTAGGTTCTAAGTCAATAAGCTTGTATGCAGATGGATGTGCAGGGCAAAATAAAAACTCGATAGTCGCTTCTGCCTTGCTATACTGCATTAATAACGTTACACATCTACAAACTATAACTTTAAGATTCTTTGCTCCAAGCCACGGACAGAATGAGGGAGACTCTGCACATAGTGCCATAAGTTACGCTGTGCAAAAAGCTGGAGATATATTCCTTCCATCCCAACTGTATCCTATTATTCAAATGGCTAGATCTTCACAACCTTACATTCTTCGACCCTTACAATACTCTGATTTTAAAGACTATAAACAGCTATCACAAAACATAAAGATGCTCAGTCTTCGCAAAGACAATGAATCTGGTGCTTCAATAAACTGGACGGAAGTAGTGGAGTTTAAGGTAGATAAGGAAACCCCGACTTCATTGTATTTTAAAACAAGTCACACTGATGTTGCTTACAGGTCTATTTCTGTTAAAAGATCGCAAGCCAAATTCTTAAAAGAACCTATAAGGCCATTAAATGATTCACAAATAAAGATTTCTAAGCCTAAATTTGATGATTTGCTGAGTCTTTGTTCTGGTGACTGCCCTATCATTAGGTTCCATGAGTATCAAAATTACTATAAAAATTTGCCACATGAGTAAATGATAAAGATTATTAACAAACCTCATTGTATAAAATCTAGAAATTTCACGAATACAATTACGTTTAAAACTTATAATATAAGTCACTTTAGTTTGTAACTATTAATCTTTATGATTTATGACTGAAATTCTCATTGATCTCTTTATAATACTAGTCTTAGTATTTTTCAACTACAGTTTATAATTACTGTTAATTACTACAACACCAACGTATTCGCCTATTATAAGATCTGTACTGTACCGGTAAAACGGGGTGAATAGGGATGCAGGGGTGGATCGGGACGAAACTTTAAAATGGATTTGAACTTTAAAATAATATAGTTTGTTGCTAACAAGGACACTTAATCTTTAATTAAAAAACAGTAACACATTACAATCTTTTCTGGCAACAAACTATATTATTTCAACGTTAAAATCCATTTTAAAGTTTCGTCCCGATTCAAACCTGCAGCCCTATTCACCCCGTTTTACGGCCTAAATTTAATACATACATACACACTTTATTTCATACTTTTTTTTTTGCAGATGACTGTATTTCAGTAGGTCTAGCATCGATTTATTTTTATTTTGTTGTTATGAACATATTTCTGATATTATTTGTTACCTATGTGAAACATTGTAATAATACCAAATTGTTTTTATTTGATTTGTAATACCAAATTGTTTTTATTTGATTTTAACCATAATACAGAGTTATAATGACAAAGAATCCAAACTTACTAAGTAATTTGGTTTGTTTAAAAAATATTTTAAGGTCAACAAGTTTGTGATCTCATAATAAATTTTTTGATCGTATTGAATATAGTTTTAGAAATTAAAACAACGCATATTATCATAGCGCATCGAGGCGTAACTCTAAGAGAATATTAGTTAAACGGGATGTCTTGGTGATAAAGTGGCGCGACGAAAAGGCGTATATATTTTCTCGGCTTTTCCTCGAAAAACCCAGCATTGTAAAATATTATATTTGTATTAATTTTGTAGTCCTGTTTCCATAATGCACCTTCGCGTTTGATTTTTTTGATTATTATTTATATATTTTTTAATATCATCAAAATAAGCGCGTCATCGGGAGAAAAAAAACGTTTTTTGGCTCTCCTGTAAAATTTTCTCATTTGAGGTTCGCCCCTTTGCCGCGTAGGCGACGAAATGTATGAAATTATGAAAAGTGCCAAAAAGAAGATGGAGGAACCTAAAGACGAATTTGAAATTTATGGCCAGTATGTGGCATCTGAATTGAAAAATGTGAAAAACCAAAGAGCACTGTTACAGGCCAAGTATAACATAAATAATATATTGCTACAAGCGAGAATGGGCAATTTCGATAGTAATTATTTTGGTGGATATCAAGGCTATGGAGATGGATGGCTCGGCTACCGCACCACATCATCAACGTCGACATATGCTGATGCATCTACACACCAACGCAGACACCAGAACCCCAAGTCCATACTGCTACTGGTGACGAGTTGCGCTTTAGTAATCTTGACGAAATAGTTTCCCAGTTGGAAGATGACACACAATAAATAAATTGATGTGATTTGATTTAAATATTTGATAAATACCTACTTGAGTGATTTGAATTTATTTTATTTTACTCACCTTTACATAGTCCTTTAAAACTTTTGTCAATTCCTGACAAACTTCTCGTATAATCTTGCTGATTAATTGTTTTGATACTTTAAAAGTATATGACAGTGAGCCATATGAGTCACCTGTTGCAAGAAACCTTAAAGTTATAGCTAGTCTTCTCTGGGGCTCAATAGGATGCCGAAATTTCGTTTCCTGTTTTGTTATGGCTGGTCCAATCAATCTCAGTAAAATTTCAAAATCTGATGTTGACATTCTCGTGAAATTTTGAAAAGACCCATCAAATCCACGAAGGTCATGAAATACATAACTTCTATTTAAAAGATAATTTCGAATCCACCACCTTTTCTTCTTTTTTTTTCTAGTAGCACTCTTATGTAATATTATATAAGCAGCACAGAGCATCACTACCTCCTCGGGCGACATCCTGGCAACAACTGAGAAGTGTGGACTGCCAAGTTTCAGAAACAGTGTTTACGGTAAACTTGTTAATAAACCCGTCATAAACAGTTTATTAACAAATGTTGCCTAATGAATACCCGGCTTAAGCCACTAAAACTTTACGAAATATATTATTTTTACTTCATTTAATTTTCAGTAGTACTTATTTAATTTTACTTTTACTGTGTGGGCAACACTGATCCGACAGAATGACGTGCGTGACATGATTAAGATGACATCAAACGGTTCATTTCATACATACCGTAGCCTGGTCTAAGACTGGAATGGAAGGAAAATGCTGCAATGATTACGACCTACCAATAAAAGTTTTAACACAAATCGGTAGCAAAGAATCGTATAAATGTGGAACCGACGATGATGGTGCAGACAAAATTAATCTGAAGAAGACGAATTTGATTTATTTTTTATATTTTTTTAAAGATTTAATTTATTTTTTATAATTGTTGTTATTGAATAATTTTTATGTTCCTGATTTCGACTTGTTGATTTATTTTAATACCTACTTAATTGTTGCATGTTGATTCACTGATTTTAAATATTTTACTAAGTCATATTAAAGAACATTTTTTACTAATACAAGTACATACTGTTTTCATTCGTAAAATCCGAAAAAATAAAATTAGTGGAAATTTTAGCGATTTTTAGAGTAGGGCCGATTTTTGTTAGTGGTTTTCTGGTGGTTTTAGAAGTTGAATCTGGTGGAGAGCTAGTTGAACTGTTGGCAACACTGATTAAAAGACTATCATTATTAACGTTTTTCTGAATAGTTGTTAATGTATTTCAATTCAATTAGTATGTAGGCATCAAATCAAGTACTATGCTGTTTTATTATGCATTGGATTCCTGTCATAAAAATAATTATGTAGGCTCATAGTAAGTATAAGCGTTTTATTCAATTGCCTAAAACGGAACATTATTTGTCATCATATACAGTGTCAATCAATGTCAAATGTCAATTTGACACCCGGTGATCACTTCGCTTCGCATCCGCGCATCGCAAGAGTACGATTAGCGCCTTCACTCGTTGTTGTGTTGTGAATTGTGATACGTACTGAGGCCTTAGTGCGAGTTTTTACTCACGCTCAATCGCGTTAGCGCTAACATGAATTTGTATAGCGTCGTCTGGTGACGGTAAGGAGAAACCTCTTTTTTTGTATACATTTTGACATAAGAGATCGTTTACGTTGTCACTAGTGAGGACGTTAAAAAACTCGGAATAAGCACACTGTACTATTCTGGATTTCCTTCTGTTGTTTTGACCTTGGCATTGTTTTACGGACTGATAACTACCGCTTGTGATGATTATTCTGTGCTTTTGATTTCTGGATACCGAACTTGCTTCTTGGATATTTGTGATTTTGTGAGAGACATCATGCAGACGCCACAACTAGCCCTGCGATTGCTATGTGTTAATTGTAACATACGCATTGATACGCTCCGCCGACATCTTGTATTTGATCTTAATACGAGAGTAATTTCTACGATCTGCGAGTGGAATTCTTCAAAAATAGTATGTATTTAAATACCTGCTTATTTTAGTACCCTAACATAAACCATACAACACAATCATACATCGTAATACAACTCTAATTCTTTTTTTTAGATTACTGAAGAAGATTATATATGTGATGCCTGTAACCAATTGGCAATGCAACATGTTAACTCTGGATTATCTAATGAACCATGCAACAAGCCATACATGATGGATTATCTAATGAATCATGTATGGCTTGTTGCAACGGAGACTCCATCTCCGTTGCAACAAGCCATACATATTGAACTAGATAATAGAATTGCCCCACGGCAGGCAACTTCATCAGACCATGTTTGTCATCCCTGTTGGCTGAGACTTAAGAGAGTTGCAATGCATAATATGCAGCAAAATATTGAGCAGCAGGCCGACCCAGAGCAAGTGCCAGAACCAGAGCGAGAGCCTGAGCCTGAACCTGAGCCTCAACCCCAAGAACCTCGAAGTTCTCCAACCATCGAACAGCAAGCTGATGAAGAACCTAGTGTGATTAGTTTACCTCAGTATAGACGAGCGGCTAATACTGCAGCACATTGTGTTTTTTCTGGTTGCCAGAACAGAGATCTGCATAGGATTTCTGATCCTCTAAGAGCAACAACTCTAAGTAAACACAAATATTACTTGCCTATAAATGCTCGTATTTGTGTAGAACATACATTTAGTCCAGCAGAGACATTGTAATACCTAGACGGAACGTGTTTAAGACGCAATTTCAATATCGGTATTCACTTTCGCACTAACAGATAACGTCATAAGCAAAAAGAGATAGATATACTTTTGTCTATGCCATCTTTTGTGCCAGTGTGGCCGAGTATGCTATAGATACTTATCTATAGACTATAACAGTACTAGATCTGTGCCACTGTCATATCGATATTATTGAGTTTAGTTTTGGAGCGATCTACAAATTTCACGTTTTTTTTTCACATGATTCATCAACCTGTGTCCATAAATGGATCAAGGGATAGCGATAGCATGATTCATTAAAATGCAGTGAACACAAGCGAGAATATAGTGAAGGTGTCCAGTTAGCTCGTTTCATATTCTTGATCCACTTATTTCTTAAATAAGTACTCTTAGGAAACCTGTGCACAATCGATATTAGATTAATAATCACAAATAGCAAATAAACTTTATGAAATAAATTAAAGTAAGTAAAATAAAAATACAGTATCGATAAATCTTTCTCGTGACTTTTGTCACATCTCTAACATCAGAACGTAAGTACGTAAACTGTCATAGCTCTATCAGCGAACGTATAAAAGTTAATTATTTCACTAAATAGAGTGGTTTAAATGATCCTATACGTCCTCGACGTATTTAGAACTTAGATACCTTTATTCCGGACAGCCTATGAAATGTATTCCTTGCACAATAATTTCAATATGCTAGTCGATAACTCACCTGTGGAAAGATATCCTTTGATTATGTTCTGTTAATACACTCATTCTACTCTTGCAATCGATAGCCACACACGACATGGTTCATGCAGATAATTAAACAACAAAATTCTTCCTGATATAAACGATACAAAGGCTTGAAAACAGCGAAAAACTTTAATTAGAGCTGCTAACCGATGGGTTACAACAGTGACTAAAAAGTGGTCTCTTTGACGTTTAGGATGGTAGCGTTTGTCTATGTTTGTCTCTTTCTTTTTCATAGTTTCTCTATAAGCAAGAACGAAAGAATTGACAGTTTCTTTTTCGTCGTAAATACGTTCCGTCTAGGTATTACAATGTCTCTGTAGTCCAGATTGGGATATGTTGTTCAATGCCCAAAATAGTTATAGTACTTTTACGGCTGAACAAGTGGAACATGCATTTTCTTTTATAAATGCTTTTAATACATTTTTAGATTTCTCGAGCATGGAAAGTGTTGAAAGAATTGATGAACACTTGTTTCATTATTGGCTTGGAATGAATAAACAGCAATTTGAATTAATATTATATGAAATACCGCGTCTTGTTGAAACAAATAGAGGTATTTTGGGTTTAGGTGCTCTTCTAATGAAGATGAGAACTGGTGACTCAGATGACCGGCTATCCCAGTTATGAATGGTTCCAAGGCGAACATTAGAAAGATTGATGGATAAGGTTAGAGAAATATTGGTGCAGGATTTTGTGCCTAGAAATCTGGGACTTCAACACATAGCCCGGGAACAATTGTTGCAACACAATTTAATGATTCCTAATGCAATTTATAACCAAAATAATGAAAACACAATAATTATATGCGATGGAACTTATATTTATATAAATAAAAGTTCCAATTATATGTTCCAAAAGGACACATATTCCTTACACAAATATATAAACTTGTTAAAACCATTTTTGCTGGTGACAACTGATGGCTACATAGTAGACTGCTTTGGCCCATACAAGGCTACTACATCTGATGCTGATATAATGAAGACCCTTTTTAGAGATGAGAACTCTTCTCTCAGACAATACTTCCAAAATAATTATATTTTTATTCTAGACAGGGGGTTTAGAGATTCAATTAGTTTGTTAGAGGAGTGCAACTATAAAACATATATGCCCCTGATTCCCTGCTTGAGGGTGAACATCAGCTCACTACCGAGCAAGCTAACAGGAGTCGTTGTATAACGTTATGCCGTTGGGTTGTGGCAGTTGTTAACGGGTATTTTTTTAAACGAGATTTTAAAATATTCCGTCAAGATTTTTTTAATAAAACTGTGCCTCATGTGATGCAAATGTTCTCTATAGCTGCAAGCCTCTTAACCCTTTTTAAGGCAGTGGCCACCAATTTTAGATTTTTTTTTTCGGGCAACTTTTTATCTTTCTGGTATTTTTTTTTTTTTACTGGCAAGCTTGAGATGTCCTGTCAACGTATATTTTTTGTTGTGTGGGAATTGTCAAATTCAATTGACACTTTTCAAACTTTGAACGGTAAAAACCGGTGATTTTGTGTAACGTGTAACAAATCTAGCTCAATCTTTAAAATCTTTTGGGAAACTGGTAAGAGTTTGCATTTATTTCAATAATTACGTATGTCACTTGTACGATCGAGTAGTATTTTGTAAAATTACGTTTATTATTTTGATAAAATTTTGTATTTAACTGGTGGCAATATATCTGCCACTGCCCGTGTAGATAATAATATTACAGTATTTACTGCAGGTGAAAATGCCGAAAATATTGTCTGATGACGACATAGAAAATGCACTGGACGAGTTATTTGGCTTACCCGACGACCCCGACATTTCGGAGGACGAATACGAACAAGAACCGGATAATTTAGATACGTATGAAGGTATGACGCTATATGATATTCTTAGTGGTGCGAACGAAACCGATTCTACCCAGGAGAAAAACGACTCTAATTTAGAAGAATATTTTAATCAGCCGTCAACATCTGGTCTACATTTAGACAGCCGCAACAATGAGTCTACTCAGGTGACACACAACTCGGACGACGAACGTGAGACATCAATTCATTCCTCAACATCTGGTCTTCATTTAGACAGACGCCGTAACCGTTTACTTGACTCTCCTCCTGAACCACCATTCAGCCAACTTCCTACAGCTGTTGATACATTTTCTGAAACTGATGATTCGGATGGTGCAGAAGATCAGTGGAAAAAAGTTATCTGGTCTCAACAACCAAACATGGATGATTTTGACCGTGTTCGTTTACAAGGAACTCAATTCCTTTCATCCCAGACAAGGCCTACAACATATTTCACACGTTTCTTCGATGACGATATTTTTACACATATTGTAACACAAACGAATCTCTATGCAGAACAAAATCAAAGTCGTAACTGGACACCTGTTTGTTGTGATGAAATTAAAGCTTTCATAGGCATAATAATTCTAATGGGGCTCCATCCATTACCGACTGTTGATTTATATTGGGCTAGCGATCCATTTTTCCGCGTAGATGAAATCGCATCCATAATGCCAATCAAAAGATTTAAAAAAATCCTCGAAAACCTGCATTTGAATAATAATGAGCAAACGCCTCAAAGAGCTGCAACAAATTTTGATAAATTATTCAAAGTAAGACCAATACTGGATTTGCTGAATATTGCATGTCAGCGAGAAGCGAAAACAACATCGTCACAATCAATTGATGAATCGATGATTCGATTCAAGGGACGTTCAACTCTAAAACAGTACATGCCCCTCAAACCCATCAAGAGAGGATACAAAGTTTGGGTAAGAGCTGATAGCAAAACTGGTTATGTTTACGAATTTAGCATTTACACTGGTAAACGTGAAGACCAAGCTCCTGAAGTTGGTCTAGGAGTCAAAGTAGTGAAATCTCTCACACAAAAACTCATTGATCAAGGCTTCCGAGGACATGTAGCTTTTGACAATTTCTTTGCATCTTATGAGCTCTTGCAATATTTGTTTGAAAACGGAATATATGCCACCGCAACCGTCAATTCTGGGAGATCTGATTTGCCACTAATACTAAAAAACGCTAAGAAAAAAAATGTATCAAGACAAGAAAAAATACATTTAGAGAGAGGTGAATATAAATGGCGTACTAAAAATAATGTTTCCTTTATCATGTGGCAGGATACAAAAATAGTTACAGTTTTGACCACCGCATTTCACCCCAAAATTTGCCAAACTACATGTGAAAGAAAGCAGAAAGACGGAACAAAAAAAACGTATCCTTGTCCAACAGCGGTACTTGAATATACAAAACGTATGGGCGGTGTGGATCGTTTCGATCAGAAGCGGAGTACCTATGAAGTCGGCAGAAGAAGTAAGAAATGGTGGCTTCGCATTTTTTATTTTTGCATAGACCTAGCAATAACAAACTCGTACCTTCTCTACAGTTCAAACAGCCGCGTCCACAGAATTATGCCACAATTAGCGTTTAGATTATCTTTGGCACGTGGTCTTATAAATAATTTTTCATCAAGGAGAAGGAGCTTGGATACCCAACCAATGTATCTTACTAAGAAGCCCAAGATGTCAGATAATTACCAAAAAACCGGCTCTGTAATCGATGACCTTCGTTTTGCCAGTGTTGGAACACATAAACATGAACGTTTGCCAACTTATCGGCGATGTCGTGTATGTAGCACAAAGACAAACAATAAAAGGTCAAAAATTCAATGTTCCAGATGCAAGGTTCCACTCTGTGTGGTACCTTGTTTTGATATTTACCATGAACAGAAATAAAAATTTGCATTAAGAATAAACCTTATTTTATTTTTGATAGTCTTTTACAGGCAGCGGCAACTATATTGCCACCAAATTTTCCAAAATTTTCCCTTCGATTTTCACGAAAAAAAAAAATACATAAGGCATTCATAACATATTGGCTTACAAAATCCGTTTAGTTTAAATTTGTAACTGTCCTAGTTCCCTCTGCCTTATAAAGGGTATAAATTCGGTGTTAGGTTACAAAATAGGAATGATGCTGAGCATATCATAAATGTGATTAGGGAACGATTTTCAGTTCATAATAATTTAGCTGATTTTATTAACGACATGAACATGAATAGAAGAACATCTGATTTTACTAGTATTACAGCTCATTCCAATACTAATATTACATTCCCCCGGCTAGAATATAGGGTTAGGTTATATTATTTGCCCTTGGAACATATCAGATCCGACAGGCAAGGTCCTATTATAGTGAACATGTCAGGTTTCACGGAGGGTATAGAATAGAAATAAGCAGAGAAAACATTAATGTAGCAGAGTATCGTTTGAGAGGAAGTGGAAATAATTCATTGATAAGAGGCAAAATAAAATCCAGACACATTTCGAGAAAAATATATTATGTTTATATATTAATTGAAAATAATGTGCCTGGAAGGGAAGCTATAGTTGAGTATTGCTGTAATTGTCTTGTTGGCAGAAGAACGATTGGGTGCTGTGCACATATTATGACACTTGTTTGGTTCCTTGGGTGGGCAAGGCATGAGCCGACAATACCAGTGCCAGCAGCATATCTTGATGCTGTAGTTATAAGAGAGGATGATGAATAAAAAGTATTTTTATCAAGACCTTTCCTTTTATTTTAGTACTCCTATATCCTACCGGTGTACTTCGTTTACTCATGTAACCTACCATTACTCGGAATATATATATAATATATAATTCTATTCAGAAATCAAAATAAATAGAAACGAGATCTCTAATTGCCCTTCTCGCTTGTCGCTAACTACCTTTCTAGGCTACGCCAGTCTAGTAAAAGGTAGTTATTGATTCTAATCTCAAACACATACCTAGTTTACATTATTAAAAAAAATCGTGGCCATTTAGATATGATTTTCAAACGCGGTGGTGTTAACAACATAAAAACAAACCAATCTAGCTATAATTTACTTTGGGACATGAAAAATAAAAGTTAAGTCCAGCTCCTATAGAAATTTGGCCATTGTTCTTTACATGAAATGTTTTAAAAGAAAGAAACAAATAATTAAATCAAAAAATAGCATTGTTTTATTTATTGAAATTAGTAGTAGTTAAATTAGTAGGCATAAAGCTAGCTATAGGGTATATTATTACACACACACACGGCTAAATACACACACGCACACGGCTACATAGAAAAGAAAATTTGATAGATTGTTTAATTAAAATATCCTGCAGATTCTTCATATATAACTATTGTAAAGAAATAAATAAAATATTAATAAATAAGAGAGAGTGTGATGATGATACGGATTTGCATAAAATGAAAGCGAAGAAACTTTACATGAAATGTTTTAAAAGAAAGAAATAAGTAATTAAATCAAAAATTAGCATTGTTTTATTTATTGAAATTAGTAGTAGTTAAATTAGTAGGCATAAAGCTAGCTATAGGGTATACTATTACACACACACGGCTAAATACACACACGCACACGGCTACATACACACACGCACACGGCTACACACACGCACACGCCTAGCTATAAACAGGCAAATAGGCAATAGTTTCAAAACTTGTGTTCACTTTCAGTTTCTTAATTTTGTCGCTGAGATAGACCTCTATTTCATATATAATAAAATCCTCTGTGACGGACAGTGATCCACTGCTAGCGGAGGAAGCTAGACGAGCGTAACATTTTTTATCTTACGATTAGTAGGCAGGATATTGATATAGATTTTCTCATATCCTTGGTCCAAGAAAGACCCATTATATGGGATAAATCACACGAACATTACATTGAAAAATTTCGTAAAGCGAATGAATGGGCAGCTGTTTATAAAAAAATATTTCTTAATTTTTTTTATTTTTTTTTTATTAATAGAACGGTACACTTTTATACGTATTATTTTATTAGGTCGTCTATTCAATTTACTTCGCACTGTGAAGTCAGCAACAAGAAAGGCATGTCACGCCTTTAAACTGTGTCACATGGTTGTCCCGTGCTAGCATTTAAGACAACTTGTAAGACATGACATATTTTATCATAAATTGTCATGACCGAAAATATTTTCTGTTAAGAATTTGTAGTTCAAATCAAAAACTATGCAAAGTAAAAAAAAAAAACTTTCATAAATTCATGTAGGGATGCTGCTAATACAGGTCACGTAAAAAGAACGCTGAGCGACAGTGGAGGGGATATGTTTGCGCATGGGTACAGTTGCGTTCTAAAGTACTAGGATATTGTTTTATAAGAGTAATTGTTTTATTGTAGAATCTTATTAGTTACTTATTAGCTACTTAGAACTTTGGCAGAGGCTGGATTTAAATTAGTTAATCTTTACTTAAGAATATTTTTTATGTTTCGATCTTATTATTATAAATATATAAATATCTTATCATTATAAATTATCAACTGCTCCTTTCTCAACTTCTTTCTTCATAAAACAATAAATACCATAAATATGTTTTTCTTTCCTTCATTTTTAAAACTTTCGTCGTGCAAAGAAAGTTGTGTGCGACTGTATTTTGGGAGCGAACGAAGCGTGATCTCAGCGCGGGAAGCATGGGTCAACTGACGAACCAATAGCGTGCGCGCACACAAACACTGACGGAGCATTCCCCCGTCGCGCCCCCTTCATACCACCAGTTTGATCGATAAATCGCTTACTGCGCAGATTCAAGGCCAGCGTTCTTTTTACGTGACGGGACCTGTATGAGGGTTGCAAAGGGGGGCTAAATTTTGGTTATTTTTTGCCTAGGCCATACCGTTTTCATGATACCATTTTGGAAATATAGAGCGTTTTATGCAAAATAAAATAAGATTCTGAGGCCCATAATTCGGAAACAGTCCATCGTAGGGCTATGCTTCTCAACGCCTAAATGGTCTTTATGGCCAAGGTTAAACCGAAACTGCAATAAAATTGGAAAATTTCCGAAAAAGATAAAAAATAAACGTCAAGAAGTTATGCCACAAGTCAAGAAAATATCTCACGCCACCGTGCTAGCATTTAAGACAAAATGGTTTTATCACCCAGACTGTGATAAAAAGTGTGACTTATGCCATGTCACTGTAGGGCGTGCTCGCCGGGCAGTATGAAGCTTATTATAATAAAACGGATAAATATTAACCCATTATTGTTGTTTTCTTTAATAAACTTGCTCTCAAATTGTGTAACCTGTTTATTATTTTTAATTTGACCAAAATATCATAAATGCAGAAGTGGTGTAAACCACATATTTTTCTTTATTATAAGTTTCATTTATACAAAAATATACAAATATTATAGATTTAGAAGTTCTTTTTGTAAATTAAAAACAAAACAAAAAAAATATATATAATAAAAATAAAACATATCTATCTTAGAAAATTTTAAATCCTTCCATTTCTCCTTAGAGTACTGGCAGGGTTACACAGCTTATGCACTGATAGCCTCAAATATAGCATATACATCAGAAGAATAAAACATAGGCTAATCTTCTTCTTTCGTGTTGATTAACTCAAACTATACAACCATTCAGATTTTGTCCGACAAGTATATAGCTACTTGGACAGCTCTATCATTTGTTATGTTCAAGTCCCGTAAGGTGCAGATGGTTGGCATAGGCTATAATTTATAAAGTTATTAGGTGAAATACTAATACCACATACGGACGGAGCCGCGGGCCGCAGCTAGTACTTAAATAATTTGAAATTTCTCTCCTCAAAATAATGTCTGGACTTCAAAAGCCACTGTCATCTCAGAATCACAGTAGTTCGAGGAAACACCAAATTCATTCAGTGTCATTAGAATAATATCTTTTTTATGTGACACTTTGTTTTTTTAACACATATGCACATTTAAACATCACAAGGCTTTTGAGATGACCAAAAATACCACTTAAACTGAAAATACTTAGTCAACCACAAGTGTAAGCAAAAATCTTTACAACACCCTGCATAAGTACTACAAAAATCAACATAGGCTTTTGAGATGACCAACAATACCACTGAAAATACCTAGTCAGCCACAAGTGTAAGTAAAAACCTTTCAACACCCAACTTAAGTACTACAAAAATCAACATAGGCTTTTGAGATGACCAACAATACCACTGAAAATACCTAGTCAACCACAAGTGTAAGCAAAAACTTTTACAACAACCCGCATAAGTACTACAAAAATCAACATAGGCTTTTGAGATGACCAACAATACCACAGAAAATACCTAGTCAGCCACAAATGTAAGCAAAAACCTTTCAACACCCTGCATAAGTACTACAAAAATCGACATAGGCTTTTGAGATGACCAACAATACCACTGAAAATACCTAGTCAACCACAAGTGTAAGCAAAAACCTTTACAACAACCCGCATAAGTACTACAAAAATCAATATTTGAAGTAGTCTCAACTTTATCAAGTTGCTTTGGCTTTTTTTAGCGACTGGTAGCTATTTTTTAGAAGCCAGGTGTGATACGACCTTATTACAAACCGCATATTACAAGAACTACCAGAATCTGGCATAGCTTTTCTGACGTCATTATTTAACGCCATGACAAGACTGCAGTTCTTTCCCCTGGAGTGGAAGGTTGCGCAAATTATAATGCTACTGAAACCAGACAAACAACCAGAAGAAGCAAAATCATATAGACCCATAAGCCTGCTACCTATCCCATCCAAAATATTTGAATCTCTACTGCTGCAACGAATTCTACCTATACTCAAAGAAAAAGGATTAATTACTGACCATCAGTTTGGGTTCCGCAGTAAACATGCCACTGTCGACCAAGTGCACAGACTAGCAAATAAGATCATGGAATCACTGGAGGCAAAGTCTTACTGTACAAGTGCATTTTTGGACATATCTCAAACGTTTGACCGCGTTTGGCATGCAGGCCTGCTTTTTAATTAAAAAACGCCCTACCAGATTACCTGTACGGAATACTAAAATCATTTCTACAACAGCGCCACTTCATAGTACAAAGTGGGGAGGCACTGTCTGATCTTTGTCCCATACAGGCAGGAGTGCCCCAGGGTAGCGTGCTGGGTCCCATACTCTACTTACTGTTCACTGCAGACTTGCCGACATCCAAATCACTAACTACTGGAACCTTTGCTGACAATACCGCCATACTAGCTGCACATAGTAATCCAAAAGTTGCCTCACAAATACTCCAAGAAGGACTAAATGAAATATCAGATTGGCTTAAAAAGTGGCAGATAAAAGCCAACGAAACCAAATCAGTCAATGTTACGTTTACTTTAAGAAGAGGATCCTGTCCTCCAGTCACACTAAACAACATTGAAGTCCCACAAGCAGATCATGTGACATATCTTGGATTGCATTTAGACAAAAGACTTACCTGGCAAAAACATAATATTTTCACTAAGAGGAAGCAACTTGGTATCCAAACACGAAAACTTTACTGGCTCATAGGGCGAAAGTCTCAGCTATCTCTCGAAAACAAGATACTCTTGTACAAGGCAATATTGAAGCCCATCTGGACGTACGGGATCCAATTATGGGGCACCGCATCTCACTCAAACATAGAAATCATACAGAGGTTTCAAACTAAAGCACTACGTATGATAAATAACATGCCCTGGTTTGTACCCAACGAACTACTACACCGTGACCTACGAATGCCCACTGTGGAGCAGGAAATCGTACGCCATACCAAGTCATATAAAGAACGAATCCAACAACACCCAAATACTCTGGCTCCGCCACTAATGGAGAATCACAACAAAACGCGTCAATTGAAGCGCAAAATACCTCAAGACCTAATCCAATCACAGTAAATATATCTACTGTTTAAACAATGAGGATGTGACACAGGTCACATACTGAGCGAGCCAGCGATAGCACCAACCAATATACTGCTGAATGTCCCATGAAGGAGACAGTTTGTAGTAAATAACAAAAAAAAAAAAAAAAAAAAAGGTGTGTTTTCTGCAGGCACAATTTAGTCAGTTGGGTTACCCTTACCAATGACCCACTGCGGTTGCAGACCTACAACCAAACAATACCTCTTGTATTGCTCTCTGTGCAAGAACACCTGTACTCTCAAAGACATCTACGGTGCAAATGCTAACACCAGCGACAGGACTAAATTCTGGGCAAACATATGTAATTTTAATTTGTATAATCAACATGACAAAGCTATTTTTTTTGCCTTTTCACTATGTTCAACAGCATTCAAGTTTACTATTTACAATCACTTTTTCTGTACCTAACCATTAACACTACAGCACAGGATAAACTTGTCGTAACAAAGACGAATCCTAACCAACATGTAGTTCGCAAAAATAACAATACGACTAAGAATCAACGAACATAGAAAACTGACTTTGGACAAAACACATTTCAAACATAGTTATTTGTTATCTGATCACCGATACGATCACGTGTTGCCATAGAAGGCATAGGTATCAACGAAGTCTCAACATAAATTTTTCGACAACAGTTCATTTTAACAACGATCGATATATTAACCAAGTAAACTTAAAAGAGGGTTTTAAGTAGTAAGTTTATTTCAGGTCGCCTTGGGCAATGCTAAAAAGCACAACCATTGCACAAATACTATCGCAAAAAAAATCACAGACAAAGAGGAAACTCTATTTTAGTCGCAATCCATATTTGGTTGTGCTCAGTACAACACGTCTATGGCAGCATTGCTGCATTGGATGCATTGTTTAGGTCAGAACTACAAACAAAACAATCAAAAACACCAAATACCTACACATTTAAAAGGTTGTTTCACTAACAAAATGCCCAAAACAAAACCGACGGCGACGCAATGCCAAAGCCATGACCCTTGACACATGACATGACATGACATGATATGACGGAGACGGACATAGGGATGTGCAACTCGAGTTACTAACTCGAGTTATCTTCCGAAATCGAGTTACTATCAAAAAAACCTAAAATAAAAAAAAACATGAGTAAAAGTTCATTTTTTTTTAATAAATAACTCGATCGAAAGCTACAAATGTAAAAGCCAGTATTAGCTGCAACCAAAATGATTTGTTGTGATTGTGATAATTTGTGAAAGCTGCTGTATGTGTATAACTAGTTTTGTTGTTGATTATATTATATAATTATAATTGTTTAAAATAAGTCAGACTAAAATCAAAAATACAGATATGTGATTTATACTAAAAATAACCTCCATTATTTTAATCCTACCTACTTAATCTTATTTTTTTTTTAGCCTGTATTATCCCACTCCCGGGCAAAGCCTTCCCCCATTCCTTTCATTTCCTTCGATGTTTTGCCTCATCTTGCCAATTCTCAAGGAAGTCATCCAATTATCTGTCAAATATGTAAAAAAGTGATTTGTAACTAATAAATAATTAATTCTAACTTAACTTCCTTCGTTCTGCTAACTCGAGTTGCGTAACTCGAGTTATGTGAATTTCAACTCGAGTTAACTCGAGTCACACTTATCCCGATATGGCCCATCACTAACAAGCAAGCAGTCACTGCATTGACGTCACTGTCACAATCAATTTTACTGTTTTTTTTAAATAATTTTTATTCGTCACCACAGATACAAGTCTTTTAGTCAGATACATAAATTTAACAATATCCACTAGGAATCAATTTGCTAATAATATTAACAGCCGCTGAACTTCACTCGAAAAAAGCCCGCTAAAAACGCTTCACAAATTCAAATTCACATTTCATCAGTGTTGCCAGTGGCAGATAGTCAAATATTATATGAGAAATCTCAAAAAGTTACATTTTCATGAGAAAAGTTAGGCTTAGCACGCACTGCAATTTTTTTCCGCCCATTCTTGGGCATTCTGCTTATGGATTTGTATGAATTACGCATCGCGGTAAAAAATTCGAGCGGAAATAATAACTAGAGAAATCCGTGTTTTGCCACAGAATCCACCGCACCGCGGCGCGGATTAAATTCACGCGAACATTTTGAACTTTATGAACAGGTAGCAAGACAGAAAAATCGCGCGGAATTTTATCCGCAGTGCGTGTTAGTTAGATTCAGTCATCATCATCATCATATCAGCGTCCACTGCTGGACATAGGCCTCCCCCAAGCGTCGCCACATTGACCTGTCTCGTGCGTCCCGCAACCAGCGGATCCCCGCAACCTTCACCAGGTCATCGGTCCACCTGGTGGGAGGCCTTCCAACGCAACGTCTTCCGGTTCGCGGTCGCCACTCCAGAACCTTTCTGCCCCATCGGCCATCCGTTCTGCGAGCAATGTGCCCTGCCCACTGCCACTTAAGTTTGGCAATTCTTCGGGCTATGTCGGTAACCCTGGTTCTCTTGCGGATCTCTAAATTTCTGATTCGATCACGCAAGGACACTCCGAGCATAGACCTCTCCATTGCCCTTTGGGTGACTTTAAGCTTTCTGATGAGGCCCATTGTAAGCGACCACGTCTCAGAGCCATATGTCATCACTGGCAACACACACTGGTCATAGACTTTCGTCTTGAGACACTGTGGTAAGTTGGACGAGAAGATACCGCGCAACTTCCCGAACGCTGCCCAGCCGAGTCGGATTCGACGGTTGACCTCTGTCTCGAAGTTGGCCCTACCCAACTGGATCGTTTGTCCCAGGTAGACATAGTCGTCCACAACTTCGAGTGTAGAGTCTCCGACCTTGATAGGAGTGGGTGTAGCATGGGCATTTAACATCACCTTGGTTTTGTCCATGTTCATTCTAAGACCCACTCTTTCGGAAGCTCTACTGAGGTCATCGAGCATTGTACTGAGGTCCTCCATGGTCTCAGCCATAACCACTATATCGTTGGCAAACCGAAGGTGAGTGATGTACTCGCCATTGACGTTGATGCCTAGCCCTCTCCAGTCCAGAACCTTGAAGACATCCTCCAGTGCAGCGGTAAACAGTTTCGGAGAAATGACGTCTCCCTGTCTCACACCTCGCTGCAGAAGGACTGGTTCCGAGGTCTGATCCTGAAGTCGAACTGACATGGTGGCGTTTTTGTACAAACACTTCAACACCTCAATGTACCAGTGGTCGATCTGGCACCGTTGGAGAGACTGCAGTACAGCCCAAGTCTCGATCGAATCGAAGGCTTTCTCGTAGTCCACAAACGCTAAACAGAGAGGCAGGTTGTACTCTTCAGTCTTCTGTATAACCTGCCGCAGCGTATGTATGTGGTCTACGGTGCTGAAGCCTTTACGAAAGCCGGCTTGTTCGGGAGGCTGGATGAATCGTCAAACCTGCGCGCGAGACGATTCGTGATGACTCTTGAAAACAGCTTGTAGACATGGCTAAGAAGTGTTATGGGCCTATAGTTCTTCAGTAGGGCATTGCCACCCTTCTTGAAGAAGAGTACCACCACACCCCTGCACCATGCCTGTGGCGTTTTCCCTTCGAGTATGACGGAATCAAACAGCTTCTGAAGGGCCTTAAGTATTGGTTTTCCACCCGCCTTCAGGAGTTCGGCCGTAATTCCGTCGTCACCCGGTGCCTTGTTGTTCTTAAGCTGTTTCAGAGCCATCCTAATCTCATACAGGCTGACGTCGGGAATGTCTTCGGTATAGTGTCGGGTCAATCTAGCTCTAGGGTCATTTCATTCGCTAGATTCGCGACGGGTTTAGTGGTTGACGTGTACAACTGCCCATAGAATCTCTCGATCTCCCTCAGAAGCTCCGGTTTGGCGGAAACGATCCCGCCATCATCGGTCTTCAGTTTCATGAGCTGGCTCTGCCCAATAGATAGATCTCTTGCAAAGACCTTGGAGCCCTTATTCCACTCAATCGCGTCTTTAATACGCTCAGTATTAAAGCGGCATAGGTCGCTTTTCAAGGACTTGGAGATCCGTCTTTAGCCGCCGGTATTTCAACGCATCGTCTGAAGACTGCAGGATCATCTCACACCTCTCCTCCATGAGCTTGAGAGTAGGATCAGAGAGCTTTTCGTTCTTATCTGTACGGCAGGTCTTGAAAAACTTAGACCCGACCGTATGGACAGCTTCCACGAACCCATCGCTGTAATCGTCCACGGAGCTCCCTAGGTACTCGAAACGATTCTGGAATTCGAACTGAAAGTTCTCGGGGTTTTAGACCCGGATCTGTGCTGGACGGAGCGTGGACTTCATCAGCCGAGACCTTTTAAGCTTAACATTAATGTTCAATGTGCCTCTTACCATGCGGTGATCGCTCCCGGTTTTCACCGAATTGATCACAGAGACATCATTGAACATTTGCTTCTTGGTTGACATGATGAAGTCGATCTCGTTTTCAGTTGCACCATCGGGGCTTTGCCAGGTCCACTTCCTGTGCTCACGCTTTCTGAAGAAGAAGTTCATCATGTAGAGGCCCTCCTTCTCCATAAAACTGGCCAGTAGGTGACCCCGGTGGTTCCGACGTCCAACTCCAAATTGCCCCACTTGCAGCTCATCGACGTCTCGTTTGCCCAGTTTCGCGTTGAAGTCCCCAATGACAACGGTGAAATGAGTTTTGAAACCATGCATGGCTCTAGAGATATCCTCATACATGGTCTCTACCTCGTCGTCGGGGTGTGCCGAGGTCGGGGCGACCTCGACCTGGCGACCTGTATGACCTTCAGCGAATATCTTTGGGATATTCTGAGTATAAGGTACGCCACCCTGGTCGATACACTCTCGATCTTCACCACGTTGTTCACAAGGGACTTGTGGACGATAAACCCGACACCACCCTGGGACTGTCGGTCACCCTCTCGGAAATAGAGCAGGTTACCGGATTTGAGGATTATCGAGACCTCCCCCTCTCTTCAGACACGATTATTTTTTGTTTGCTGGAGAATATTTTTTGTAAGTCCAAAAAGTAACGTAAAAGTACATTTTGAGTAGTGTTTCATGGAGGTATGTAACCTCCATGAAACACTACTCAATGTACTTTAGGTCTAAAGTCTAAAGAAGAAGGTCTAGAAGGTCTAAAACGTGAAGTAAAATGTAACAAAAGTAACATTCAGGCAACGCTGCATTCCATATTTCATTTTAGTATTTCACAATCACTGTGGTTTGATAAACATCTATGTTTTGACATCGATTTTAAGTCCTCAAAAACATCCATACATTGATATTACGAGAATAATATCGAAACATCGATGTTATACTCTTTACTTCATAAAATATAGCTCATGGAATATTTATATTAAGTCCATGATATAGCTTGATCTCTGCGACAGCTGTCAGTATCAATACAGTAACCAGACAGTAACAATAGCGCTTGACAGGGTAACACTAACTTAGAAGCCTTTTCGACTTTTGACAAATGTTGATGTGAAAATAATTATTTTAAAACTGGTAATTAAATTTAATAAACAACCATTTCAAAGACTTTTGAGAATTCAATGCTAAAACGTACGGAATCATTCATTTTTTCTCGTAGAAAATCTATCCCATTTTATTCTATGTATGAAAACTAAACTTTTTAAATTGACTTATAAACAACAGCAATATGTAGCTATGGAATCGACACTGCGATATTTCACCCTTGAAAATCGGATCCCAGTAGACTTGACAGTCTGTTGTTTCTGAAAAGCTTAGACAATAAGCACTGGGAACGGTACGCTATATTTTCTTTTGAATTTAATAAATAAATTAATAATGTCTTCTTTTATTCCTGATACTTTGGTATGATTGTAAAACCAGTAATAAATTTTGAATTCACTAAACTGAAGAATTCCCTAACTTAACGAAAAAAAAAATGTCTTCTTATATACCTGATACTTTGGTATGATTGTAAAAACAATTTTAAAGAACAATGGCAGGTGCCCATACATTGTTTTAGCCGAGATTAAATTCCAACGTCATTAAATGATAAATATCTGGTTTAACTCAGGGTGATGTTCTGAATTAGTTTGTGCAAGAATTTTTTTCGAGAATGCCGAGAATAATAAATATTCAGTCATGAACTTTTGTAGGTTATGTCTGGGTAACTTTTAATAATGTGTTTAATAGGTAATATTATTCAATTTCGTGGAAGTAAAAGGGCAATATCGCATTAGTATTTCCCTTACCTAGTTATTTCAGCATTAAATGTATATTATACTCTTTGGAAAGAGTAGGTATATTTATTTAAACTAAGCGACTTTGTCGTGTATCGAAAGGTCGTCGTCAACAACCAAGCTATATTTTTTAGACTTGGATACGATACTAGTCTTTTTGCCAATCATTAATTGAAAGTAATTTATTTATTTCTACTACACTACAGTATACTTACCTACCCGCAAGGAACATCTAAACTTAGACATAAACTGTATTGTTAACTCATTTACTGCAATAAATGCAATAATTATATTATTACTTAATATTAATATAGTTACTACTTGTCACTTAGCAGATAAAATGTATAATGGCAACACTAAGCTAAAGAAATTAACTAAAAAATCTAATAACTTTTTATTTATTATCTATACATGTAATAAATCTGTAGAAAAGTAATTTTTGTACATCGAAAACATTTCCAAAAAAAATAGCCAGGGTGTTAAAGGATAACCAACAGAACCTATTTCCGGCATTTTTGGAATTTTTGTCTGTTTGTCTGTTTATTTGTGCACGCATCACGTGAAATGTACGAAACCAATGTAAATAACTTTTATACATAAACATTGTGCGTAACTTGAAAAATTACTTAGTTTTTGTTTCATCGCAATCGGTTCACTCTATCAAAAGTTAGATGAATTTAAAGTGTTCAAGAAGTAAAATTATCACAACACACGCAATTCGGATACTCGGACAGTTGAACTCGATGTTCGATAGATGGCGTTGTGCATTTGAAGTCAATTTCTGAATCACGGTGTTAAGATTCTCCGCGAAAGATTGATGACTATAGACACAAAATAATATGGTCGGTAGGTAAGTAGGGTAGGGTTGACAGACAGATGGCGGGCGCGAAGCCGCGGGCACAGCTAGTTGTAAGTAAAAGAGTATTCGGGTTGAATACATTTATTTTAAGAGCAGGTATTTACATACAATTCGTTTCGTTTATTACGTAGATGTAGGGTAGGTGATCTACAATTATATTATGCTACCCACTTGTTGAAGTTATAGATGTGCGAAATTTATACGTTCGTCGTTACACAACGGCAATTGTGTGTCCGCACGCGTAGCGCGTGTATGTTGATGCCGGCTGCTACAATACTTTAAAAAACGTTGACAATTAATAGAATTTCTTTCGTATATAACTCACTTTCAGACGCTCAAATTTAAGTCAGCTAAGAATTCGCCATTGTTCTTTAGAATTCACTAAACTGAAGAATTCCCAAACTTAACGATAAAACATCGGTTATAATGGGGCCTTCCTTATTTTCCATAAAATGGATAAATTATATTTACATTGTAAATATAAAAAAAAAAGATTTTTGAGAAATCGATCTCTTAGACCCCGATATTTTTATGAATCGATTCTTCAGATTGTGATATGAATTGATTTAAAAATAGATCTTTTTTTATCAGAATCTTCCATTCCCAAATGAATTTCCAATTGACCATAGACTAGTATATTATTTATTGGGACTATTGACAATGAATGTCTATGTCACACTCAATCAAATGATGATGGTGTTTTTTCTTTTGTCTTGTTTATTATGGTGTACAATAAAGTGTATATAAATAAATAAATAAATAAATGCGATTTAAAATTTCGTCGTAGACTAAACTGACAGCTGCCAATCATTGAGGTATTAATGCTGCCAATGAGCTTAACTTATTTAATAGTATGGACTGGAAATACCTACAAAAAAACCTTAAAATGGCACTTAAAATGGCTGCCGATGCTATGGTTGTGTTGATCACGGAACACACAAACATTAATAATACAAAAAGTAAACAACCATTTGTGATTTGACAGCAGGACTACCACGAACACAACCACAAAACCACAAAATTCGTCACATAATAAGGCGAATATGGCACGTACCTACAACTGTCACTATGTCATAACAAAACGTTGCCCTAATGAGCTACAAGTGAAATATTGTTGTCTCTTTTGTCAAATACGATTACTACATTAGAAAGAATGAAACAAAACGATGTTTCACATTCTGTATCGTATTTCACTCATATTTGTATAAGCTAATTGTATGTTTAGAACATCGCGGCGCCTCCATGTTTTTCCTAGCTCAATGGCTTATTTATTTAAAATGTTGCAAGCGCGGAGCATAGTGTTGTAGGTAAGGCTAAGTAGTCTGTGGGTAAGGCTCAATCATATGTGATTCATCGAGTCCATGTGACTCCTCTATTTAATTACAATCCTCCAAATCCTCTATTTAATTACTGTATATATTACATTTTAAACAGAAAGCTTTTTGGCATAAATCTTATAAAAATACTAGGTCAGACAGCGACTATATAAACTTTTCTTACTTTCGTTCTGTTGTCAAAGTTATGATCAGCAGTACCGCATACCGAGAATATCAAAACCGTATTAAACAACAATTTGCAAATGAACCGAGATCTTTTTGGGGTTTTATTGAGAGCAAGCGTTCGAAACGTAGCAAAGTGAAGATAGCCAGGAAAGGTGAGCCGATACCAGAGCATGAGTGTGCCCTGGCGTTCGCTGACTACATCCATTCGGTATATGGGCCAGTGGTGCCGCGTTTGGAAGCGGCTGCCGCTGGGCTGGCGGCGCCCGCGTTCACGTGGGGCAGCTGTCTCTTGGCGAGGTGGGTGCCGCGCTCGCGCGCCTCAAGCCCAAGCGTTCAGTTGGGCCAGTCGGGGTGCCCCCCTTCATTGTTAGGGATTGTAGGAATGTACTAGCCCGGCCGCTCATGCATCTGTTCAATAGCTTCTTACGAGAATGTTCATATCCGGACGGCTGGAAGGTGACTAGGGTTATTCCGGTACCGAAAGGTGCCCCAAGCTCAGACGTTGGTGGATATAGACCAGTAGCAGTACTGTCACCATTTGCTAAAGTCTTTGAGACTGCGTTGTGTTCATCTGTCCAATCGCAAGTAGCCTCACAGCTCAACGACGCGCAGCATGGTTCCGCGCGGGCCACAGCACGAATTCGAATTTAATGTGTTTCTTAAACCAGGCCGCCACAGTACTGGACTCTGAGGTAGGTGCCTAACTGGACGTCGCTTACTTTGACTTCAGAAAGGGATTCGATAGTGTGGACAATGATATCCTTTAAGTAAATTTGCGAGGGCTGTTTTTACCCCAGCCCTTCTAAAGTTCTTTTCCAGCTACATGGGCAACCGCAAGCAAATGTGGAATACGCAGGCTACACCTCTGAACCGTATTGTACTCTAACGGAGGTAAGCCAGGAGACGAATTTGGGACCCTTGGAATTTATTGTGATGGTCAATGATCTCCCGGAGGTCAATGAAGACGCTGGCTGCCTATTATTCGCTGATGATCTGAAGTTGTTCATGCGGATAAGCAATGATTCGCACTGTGAAAAGCTTCAGCGTGACATCGATCGGGTAATAGCGTGGAGTGTAGAAAACAAGTTACACTTCAATGTGACAAAGTGTCTTATAATGTCCTTCACGCGGGCCGTGGTACCCCGACGTCACGAATATAGTATGGGCGGTCACGTCATTGCGCGGGTGGGGTAGGTGCGAGATCTTGGGGTCATATTTTCTGAGGATCTATCATTTAGAGCTCAAGTCGTTCAAGTGTGTAAATAGGCCTTTGAAAATCTTGGGTTTGTCATGCGAGAAACCCGTGACTTTACTAACATGGCAGCAGTGAAATCACTTTATAATGCGTTGCTGCGAAGCAACTTGGAAACTAGTGCTATCATCTGGAATCCTTATGAGACTAAATATTCTCAGATGGTGGAAAAGATGCAGAACAAGCTTACACGGTACCTATATATGAGGCAAATTGGCGTCTACCCGTTTTACCCGCTTATGTACCCAACTCTCTTTGTAATAGAGATGGTTGGGTACTATAAGTTGGAAGTGAGGCGCAATCTTGCTCTGGTGAAATAATAAATATGTCTTTATGGTTTTTCGTGGGATGCTAAACAATCCACAAATCTTGGAATCGTTGGGATTACTCGTTACAAACAGTAGGCTACGGTTGGGGCTGAGGCAGAGTCTCTTTGAAACTCCGGCAGCCCGTACAAACCTGGTACAAACATATTAAAGTTTGCTCCCGTGTGTCGGGCAATTACGATTATTAATAGCATCACTTAGCAATTGGACATTTTTGCTGCTCTTTGGCGGAATTACAGAAGGTGACAGTGAGTGTATTGTCCTCTATGTAACTTGTCGTCACTGTATGTAACAGTCGCATTGTATGACTACTTTTATTACCTTGGGTTTTACCTGTAAAAATAAATGTATGTGTAAATGAATAAATAAATAAATGTTGTGTACTCTTAAGGTCAGACCGCACTAGGCGTAACTGCGCGTCAGCGGAGCGACGCTACAAAATATATTGTATGAGATAAAGTGTCGCGTCGCGTAGTTCCGCTGCCGCGTAGTGCGGTTTATCTCATACAAAATCATACAAAGTATATTCGGTCATGTCGCGTCGCGTCGCTCCGCTGACGCGTAGTGCGGTTTGACCTTTAGTCACTAAAAATTCAACCTTCTAGCGTTATCCACAACGAAGTCAAGCACACTTTTCTCGAAGGCACATGTCGAAAATATCCTAAATGGCTTCGAGAAAAGGATAGTACGTACGGCTGTGCCTTTGTTCACTCGACTTATTAGTGAATTTGTATACCTGTTTTATTTTATTGTTGTTTGTCTCGCGTTGTCTGTGGCCCGCGCCCGCGACTTCGCCCGCGACTTCGTTCGCGTGATCCGCTTTTTATCCTACAAATGACTTTTATAAGCAGGGAAATGTGTAGTGGCGATAAATAAGTAGCCGACACTGGGTATGATGTGCAAAAGGTATATTATTGTTCACAAACACAACTTATAAAAGTCCGCCATACAACATCCCGCTTAACAATTAAAGTAAATTATGTGCGTTAACAATAGTCACAATACTTATTACGAACTAGTGATCATAAATCAGAACTCAAACATCGAGTGAACAAAAGCCGGGAGGCCGCGAGCGGAAGTACAGCGCCGCGTGTATATCGAGCGGCGGCGCGTACGTGACTGGCCAGCGAGCCCCTAATGGCGGCGGGGGTGCCGAGGACGGCTCGCGCCGCCTAACTATACCTACTTAACCGTGCGGCCGCGCACGGTCTAAAATTTAACCCTAACACCACACGTTACACTCTCCCCCTCTAGCCTAACCAAGCGACCTCGCGGTTGGGGCTAGTACTAGAAAAAAAATTGACTACGCGCTCCTACTAATCAAGATATCTGCGCGGTCTTCCCCGTCTACGCTTCTCCCTTATCGGAGGTGTGACTTCACCAGAGAAAGGTGTGAGGTGCGAAGTGTGATACCGGCCTACATTACTTCCTGTTTGTATATTTTCCAGCTCGTACGTAGTCGGGCTTACCACTTTCGACACCTTATACGGGCCGTCGCGGCGCGGGATGAATTTTGCTGTCTGTCCGCGCCCTGCGTCGTTAGGCCCCTGGGTTTTTAATAGAACGAGGTCTCCTACCTTGTACTCGGGCGGTGACCTTCGCCTCTTATCTGCATTCTCCTTCTGAATGCTTTGCGCCTTCTCATGAGTATCCCTGGCCTCATCCAGAGTAGCGGCCAAGCGCTTGAGGTACGGCGTAATGCTGGGCACGAAGTTGTCCTCTTCAAGAATAGCCCGCATGTCTGTGGAAGAATCGGAAGGAGCTCGCAGCTCTCTTCCAAACGTGAGGTATGCTGGTGAAAATCCAGTGCTAGAAGTAACTGCAGAGTTCATGGCAAACCTGACAGCTGCAAGATGCAGGTCCCAACTGGCATGGTTTTGTCCCACCAGGATAGCTAGCTGTGGTTTCAGGTCCCTGTTCTTCCTCTCTATGGGGTTGGCCTCTGGGTGATAAAAAGGAGTGAGACACTGGCTAATACCAAGCACATGACAGGCTTGTTGCATCACTTCACTTACGAATTGCACGCCGTTGTCACTAATCAAGCGGCGTGGCACACCATACCTCAGGAACACTTCGTTGGCCAGGGTCCGAGCACATTCAACGCTGGTGGCACTCTCTAATGGGAATAACTCCACCCAGCGTGAGCAGACGTCTTCAACGATACACCCACCTGTTCTTACGGTCGGTCTCTACGAGTGGGCCAAACAGGTCCACAGACACGACCTCAAATCGCCTGTTTACGGCAGGCGTTTGCAGCAACCCCGCAGGTTTGCGATTATCTGCCTTATACTTTTGACACGGTACGCATTCCTTAATGTAATGGTTATGTATTTTCGCATACCTGGCCAGTAGTAACGTGTTCGAACGCGCGCCAGTGTGCGCTCCACGCCGAAATGGCCTGCAGTCGGCGCGTCGTGGAGTTCAGCCAACACTTGTTTGCGCTCGTGTTCGGGCACGACTAAACATGAGTCCTCTCCATCGTCGTACTCTAGACTATACCTGTATAAAATTCCATCAGATATGGTATATCCGCGGTCGGACCACGGTCTCCCCCTTGATGGTTCGTCGGATTCCATGTCCTCAATTATCTTCCTTACCTCTGGGTCCAATAACTGGTTGCTACGGATGTCCGCTCCATTCCTCTTAGGCATATCAACGATCGTCATACATAAGTCACACTCTACCTGTTTCTGCGAGCAAACGGGTCGCGACAGCGTGTCTGCAATCACGTTTGAGCGTCCGGGTGTGTATTCGATGCTAAGGTCGAACTCTTGCAACGTTAGGGCCCACCTGGCCAATCGGCCGCTAGGTGACCTTTGACTCATCAGCCAGCGCAGCGGCTGGTGGTCCGTCCTAACTACAACCTTCGCGGTTTCAACATAACCGCGGAACTTACCAAGTGCCCACACGACAGCTAGAGCCTCTCGCTCAGTCGTGGAGTAGTTCTTCTCGGCGTTTGTGAGGAGTCGGCTTGCATACTCAATTGGCCGCTCGTCAGGGCCCTCCCCCTGCATTAGAACAGCTCCGAGGCAATACGCACTACTGTCAGTGCAGAGAACGAACGGCTTCGACTCATCTGCCTGACGCAAAATAGGAGCAGACACGAGAAGAGACTTAATGCGTTTAAACGCCTCTTGTTGCTCGGCGTCCCATCGCCAAGCACTCGACTTCTTCAAGAGGTTCGTGAGGGGTCTCGCTACTTCTGCGTAATTGTTAATAAAACGTCGGAACCAACTCGACGTTTGTAGGAAACACTTCAATTGTTTGACATTTTGCGGGACGGCCATGTTGTCGATGGCCGCAGTCTTGTCAGGATCCACCTGGATTCCACCTGGCACGATAACATGGCCCAAGAATTTGACGGATTCCCTCGCGAAGAAGCTCTTGTCTCTATTTACACGCAACTTAAACATGGCTAGTCGATCGAAAACAGCCTCCAGGTCAGCCAGGTGCCTCTCGAAGGGTCCCGGCGACAGCAGGATCAAATCGTCAAGATACGCTAGGAGTTCCACGCCTTTCAGGTTGGAGCGGAACTGATCCATCAGCCTTTGAAAGGTGGCCCCAGAATTCCGCAATCCCATCGGCATCCGCTTAAACCTAAAGGTACCAAGAGGTGTAGTGAACGCAGTCTTGTCCTGGTCCTCTGTACATACGGTTACCTGGTGGTAGCCTGAGCGAAGATCTAGCGTGGTCATGTACTCACTAGTCTTAGCTGCGTGAAGAATGTCGTCAATGCGCGGGAGCGGGTAACGGTCCGGCTCGGTGACTGCATTGAGCTTCCGGTAGTCTATACAGAGCCTTAGGGTCCCGTCCTTCTTACTCACAAGGACAACGTTGGAAGCCCATGGAGATTCGCATTCTTCAATCACATCATCTCGCAGCAGCTTATCAAGCTCCTTCTGCAAGGCCTCTTTCTTATTCTGCGACATCCTGTACGGTGGGGAAGCAATAGGTTCTTGGTTTGGACTCACCTTTATTCGGTGTATTGCGAACTCCGTAGCGGGTCCCTCGCGCGCAAACTGCGGGGCGTGCTCATCAATAAAAACGCTGAGGGTGCGCTGCTGCTCCGGTGTTAACTTGCAACCTTCGTCCGGGCGCAGCGCTAACTCCGCAGACGCGGTACTCATTAGGTCCGCATCCGTCGTCGGGTCAAGACTGTAGGAATACACAAAATCATAGGAGTCCCCGGGGCTATCTGAGAACCTCCAGTTACCCTGGGCGACGTCTAATATCATACCTGCGCGTGCTAAAAAGTCGACACCTAAAAGTGTTCTAGTATCAGCACCAGGCAGTACCAATAGCGGGCATAACACCGTGCGCCCTTCAATAACAATACTTACCTCAGCTGTCAGCAGGTCCCTCCAACCTTGGGATCCATCAGCCAGGTGAACGAATCGTTTAGTCTCATTAAACTGAACTCCTGAGTCTACCAAGACTCGGTATAATAGTGAGCTCGCTAGACTGTGTGTAGCGCCGGTATCTACAATCGCCACACCTCTACGTTCCATAACGTTAATTTTAACCATCGGGTAGGATTCGCGCGTACTCACATTTTTTATCTTTACACACAAATTGCTATCCGTACTACTACTATTATTACGATTATTATAATTACAATTGACGATAACATTATTGAACGAAGTTTTATCATCCTCTTTCGACAATGATTTTATACAAACATCGCATTTCGACCTCACAACACCTTGCTTACCACAACCATAACAACGTAAAACTTTACCCAACGATCCGTCACTACACGCGTTTCTATTAGGTGCAGTTTTCTCACGGTTACGACAATCTTCGCTAACATGGCCGAATATCTTACAATAACTACAACGTGGCCTATTCCTATTATTGTTACGTATAGCGGTCGCACTCGTCGTAGGGGAACTCGATCGAGTAAGTTTACGGTCGGTGGTAGGCGCCGTCAATGTTATGTTATGCGATCTCGTACTTTTATTATTATGAATCGGATTATCTATCTTAGATTCCTTATAAACATCCTCCGCGGCCCTAGCTTTGCACATTAATTCGTCTAAACTACGGACAGAATCGCGGGGTAAACGTTTTATAACTCGCCTGTGAAGCAGGCCGTAACAAATATCTATTTGTAACACTTCATCAAGCTTATACGGAAGCTTGGCTATTAGCGCACGCACTTTACACAGAAATGTCTCAGCACGTTCGTCGTCATGTTGCTCAGCGGCGTAGATCTGTCGCAGCACCTTGTGCGCGGGCTGTGCCACGCCGTACATCGCGCGGAGGCGGGCGATCGCGTCGGACCACGTGGTTACTGACGCCTTGACGCCGCGCCACCATATCGCTGCTTCGCCTTCTAGTAACATCGGCAAACCTCGCAGAGCGTGCTCGTCGCTCACGGCTGCACACTCCTTGAAGACCTGGACGGAGTCTAAGAATGCTTCCAGGACCTCGGCGTCATGGGACGACCCGTTGAATCTTGCCGTACATTTTGTGAAGTTGGCGCCGGCGCTGTTTGAGGCCGCGGCGCTCGCGTTGCTCGTACTCGTTGAGGGAGGGGCCCCGACTGGGGTGGAAGCCCTAAATTCACCGGCTGACGTCATCATCGAGTTGATAAGGGTTCTGTTTGCTTCTGCTTGCGCACGCGTGATTGTCTCAATTAGCGTGGACAGGAACTGTTCCGTGGGGAGGTTGAACACTGGTTGTTGTTGTGTCGGCTCCGAGCCGACACTCGCAGGTTCACGTTCATCAGTGGCGACGTGCTCGCCGTTGCTGTCCTCCTCTTCCGTATGCGTGACGTCATCCTCGCCATCTCCTCGCTGGTGACGGAGCGCTTCTCCTCTCCTCGTTATCGGCATTTTCACTCGCGGGGGTGATGATAACGGGTAAATGTAGTCGGAACAGTTCAGCACTTTGTGACAAGGTTCGAGCCACTAGTATGGGCGCCAGTATAAGCAGGGAAATGTGTAGTGGCGATAAATAAGTAGCCGACACTGGGTATGATTAACGTGACCATTTATTCTTTGACTCAAAACGGGACATCGGTTTATTTCGGTCAAATAATAGGTTGTCAATAAAAAAAAAAAAAACACTTTTTAAAGTTATTTATTCAGAAAAAGTTGGTTAAAAGTTACGAATCACAAAATATAGGTACCCAAAATGTTTAATTATATTTATATTTATCAGAGGAACAAATTTGTTTTAATATAGCTGGAGACGATTTCAAGTAAGAATGAAACTCTTGGCACGTTTTTTTTATATTCACCTTAATTATCAACATCGCCTTTAGAACTGAAATTTGTAACTGGGTTTTTTCAGATGTCCACAATTTGTTCATAATCGAAAATACTCTTTCTACTGGAGCATTTGTAGCAGGCAAACATAAAATATTTTCAATTAAAATCGAAAAGTTTTCATGCTGAAGATTGTTGGCGCGAAAGTGTTTGAATAATTCCACCCAACGGGTTTCCGTGGAAACATTTAAATTATTCCATTCAGTCACTTTTTGCGATGTAATGTAATTAGAAATTAATGAAAATTCGTCAAAAACTTCAGTATCCTTATTACAGTCAATATATTGTTTTTCAATTAATACATCCAGAGATTTTTGAATGTCTTCCCATGTGGGGACCTTTTTTAAATCTGCCCAATAAAATATCTCCAATTCTTTGGTAAGAAAGTAAGTCCACTGGTCCAGATATTCACGGCTTGTTTTATAAAATTCTGTAGCCATCCTCTTCACAAATTCTTCATCGATATCAGTACCAGTATTTTTCAATTTTAACATTAATTGACGGACAGTAAATGGAAGAAACTGATGGGTCTGTTTCTGAGTTAAATTGTCTTTTAATTGATTGATTTCTTTCGCAGCTTCAATTGCCGATACAGTCTGACCTTCAAGTTTCAAGACAGCTTGATGAAAACTTGCTGACTGAGCGTGTAAAAAATAAAACCACAATTCGGATGTGGGATCTTCAAAAAAGTTTTTTAGTAACAGAGGACATTTTTCAATACTCAAAAAGTAGCTTTTTAACGGCTGATACATTTTTAAAACCCTCTCCAAAGCAGGCATAAGAGCAAGCCATCTGGTTTTGCTATAGCCGAGCATTTGTTGATATTCCGTTTCAGTTTCGGCACAAAACTCCTTTAGAGCTTCAACTCGAACCGTGTAAATATAAAAAAATGAATAAATCTTCACAATAACGCTTTCGTAATCTACCGGTAGCCCATCTGCAGCAGATTTTATTGCATTGTGAATTACATGGGCTCCACATCCAATACCTATTAATTCTTTTTTCAGAGATTATTGTAATTTCGTTATAACATTGTTAGTCCCTCGCCTAGCTGCTCCTCCGAAATTGACGTTGGCATTGTCCCCACAAAATGCTACGACTTTTTCTGTCAAATTATTATCTGTCAACACTTGGTTTAAATAATTGATAATGATGTCAGAAGTTTCACCAGGTTGGTCTTGGAAATCTAAAATTTTTACTTGCACACCTACGTAAGGTTGAAAAAAGCGCACTACAATAGGGTACATTTTCTTGTTACCGTGGTTTGAAGCGTCGTTTAGTATTGTAATACAACTGCACTTATCAAGGTCATCTTTTAATTCTTTCATCGCTGTAGGCATCAAAACATTTACTACAATAGCTTCTGATTTCGTACGCGCGCATGTAAATTTGGGATCAAAACATGATTGAATCAATTTCGATGCACAATCATTTGAACGAAAACTGTGGTTTTCTTGTATCGTGTGATAAGCCCAGACGCCTTCTGCCGCGGCGATATCCAAATCCTTCAAAGTCGGCGCGTCCGATTTCTTGAAAAAATCGAACATCGAAGAACTCGAAGCGGCGGCACGATCGGCATTTTTATGTTTGTCAGACTTTAAATGCTGTTCAATATCACCGCCACCACTGTGGGAAACACTAAATTCTGTACGACACTTTTCACATCTGACATCTGATGGAGTATTTATTTGCTTGATAAACGGATATTTTGCTTGTAAGCTAACATTGAACGAACACTTGCGTTTCGGCATTTTAACTTCTGATTCTAAAGCAAAAGAAATTATTTACTACACGAGCATCAAATAAAAACACAACAAATAGCGAAAAGTGGGCGAATGAAAAGTTTGTCACACAATAGTTAATACCTAAGTAAACAAAACACGAGCGATAGATACACTCTCCGCTATCGTTATGTTGACGATGAGTCATCGTCGATGACGCGGTCTCGCTCTCGCACACCGCTAGCTCGCGTCCGGTTGGTGCGGGCGTCACATCGACGGGCGAGCTGTATCCGCTACTCAAATTTTCGCGCGGTTTCTGAAAACGGGACAATTTTGCGTCCCGCAGTTCATTTCGGGGACACCGGGACTCGTAATTGTAAAAAGGGACAGTCCCGTTCAAAACGGGACGTCTGGTCACGTTAGGTATGATGTGCAAAAGGTATATTATTGTTCACAAACACAACTTATAAAAGTCCGCCATACAACATCCCGCTTAACAATTAAAGTAAATTATGTGCGTTAACAATAGTCACAATACTTATTACGAACTAGTGATCATAAATCAGAACTCAAACATCGAGTGAACAAAAGCCGGGAGGCCGCGAGCGCAAGTACAGCGCCGCGTGTATATCGAGCGGCGGCGCGTACGTGACTGGCCAGCGAGCCCCTAATGGCGGCGGGGGTGCCGAGGACGGCTCGCGCCGCCTAACTATACCTACTTAACCGTGCGGCCGCGCACGGTCTAAAATTTAACCCTAACACCACACGTTACACTTTTTAGTTTTACCCCCTTAAACATTAAATTGCCAAAAATCCCTTCTTATGGTGCTTACATCAAAAAAGAAACCCTGTACAGTAAAATTCTTCTAAAATTTTTAATACCCTCTAAATCGTCTTTTAGGAGTCGTTTTGAAAAACTAATAATTAAAACCTTTATTACCTTTATTTACTTAGGTTAGTATTTATGCCAAGTTTCAAATATATAAGCCCAACAAATTTCCACCTTTTCACCTCCATAAGGGTAGAATTTCCAAAAACCAATAAATACATGACTTCTTTTTATCAACCACAAGAGTATAAATCTCTAACTTCAGGTGTACTTACAAACTTTAGAAATTCATATTCATTTTAAAAAACTCATTGTTTTTTTTATTAACCAAGAGCGTAAACCAACAATTTCTGATGTTTTACCTTCCAAACCGAAGAAATTTAATTCACATAAAGTTACAACTCCTATTTTATCCCCTTAAGGGTAGAATTTTCAAAAACCAATAAATACGTGAATTATTTTTATCGACCAAGAGATTTAATGTGTCCAATTTACAAAGTGTAAAGTTTTCATACTACCTTTCAACCCTTTTTTTTGGGGTTCCTCCTATAGACGTAAAGTGGGGATGTTTTTTTTTATCTCGTCTATCCCATGGTGTAGGGTATCGTTGGATAGGCCATTTAAAAATATTATGGGTTTGTTAAAACCATTTTTCGAATCAGGGTTCCGTTTGCGTAAAATTAAGCTTTAAATTGCAAATTTATGTTAGAGTCAAGTGTCGCCCCCCACTGCCTGCGAAATGGTTGGTCTTGGCTATGAGAAAAAAATCACGGCAGTAGTAAATACAACGAAATTAAAAGGAAAACTATCACAACTAAGTAGGCTTTACAAGTTTACGAGTAATAGTCGACCAACTTATAAAATGTACTTGGAACAGTAAAAATGTTGTACAAATGCCATTGAGAAATTACTTAAATAACGTTGTTAGATGTGTAAAATAGAGTAAATATATGCTTATCAACTATGTAAAAATATACAAAATTAAAATCATAACAGGCTGTACAAGTTTACGAGTAATAGTCGACCAATTTATAAAATGTACTTGGCACAGTAAAATTTATGTACAAATGCCATTGAAAAATTACTTTAATAACGTTGTTAGCTGTGTTAAACAGATAGTAAATATATGCTTATGAACCATGTAAAAATATACAAAAATAAAATCATAACATCCTTAATAATAATGATTTCTAAATTAATAATGTTTAAGCTCGAATAACGCATTGAAGTGGCCGGAGTCGTTGGCAGTACCGGTCCGTAGTCCATACGGCACATGCGCGCGGGGGAGTCTATTTCGTGTTAGTGCAGAAGTATTTTCGACGTTTTGTAATCTAAAGTCAAATTGGATTCGATTGCCAAGCAAATTACTTATTTTCTTTTGTCGATATCCATCTATAAAGTCAATATTCGACCCGACTACATCACTCATTGAGTAGCGTAAATTTTCCAGAATGAGATAGTGAATACTGCAGATTAGAGGTAACATACGAAATAAATTCCGAAAGAGAAATAAACAAGGAGCGTGCGTGCAAGGATCCAGGAACGAACCATATTACCATTCCCCGTGGCTGTAACGCGCGCTCGTAACGGCCCCCTACTCGATCCTTTCGCAATTTGCGCCCGCGGTGATACTCAAATATATAATATTTTTCTAACTTCAGTTGCGAAGTTGGATTTTATAACTGATCCTTCTTCAGTTACCAGTTAGTCCTTCTTTAGTTTAAGTCAAGAGTGAATAGGTTACTTCTAGGCAAGCGTACTTCACCGTAGAACACGTCATCGCTTACCATCAGGCGATATAGTGGTCAAACGCGAGCATATAGATAAAAAAAAATCTCATCCTATCCCGTTTTTAGACGTTATATGTCGCTAAAACCGTTTTAATGTTCTTGTAACAACAACAAAACTCTCTACTTAATCCGCATTATTATGCAACTTCGGAACCCTATTACTGCGCGTGGCCATACACGCACTTGGCCGGGTTTTTTATTTATTTATTTATTTTATTATTATTTTACGGCCCTCTTCTACACCCGCCGAGAGCCCAATCAATGCTATCAACCGCACTCTCCAAACAGCGGCAAATATACTGGGCAAGTAGTAGACTTTGGAGAACCGAGGTAAACCCCGACTAAAGCCAGCTTCATCTTCTATTGTCATCATCTACGTCACAAAACTATTTTTTCAAAACGGTTCTTTTGCTATCTAGGTGGCTACTTTATACAATAAAACTCATAAGTTGTTACATATCTTTAGTCTCACAAAGAATAAATGCAAAAAGAGGCTAACTGACTGGCTACTAAAATTAAACTATAATGATACTGAAAACATTCTTATACAAACCTAAACAAAAATCACACACACACCCACACACTCACACATTCACCCACACACTCACACATTCACCCATACTACACATCTACTTACATTCGTCTTGCATACTTAACCTAGATACTAACCAAAATAAATAAAACTTTGAAATGTCTTATAATACTTTACTACATTCTGTCAGCGCGCTTAGTACATAATTTATAAAATGAAAATGTAAAGGGGTGGGATCCTGGTGTCCTGAAACACAGGCCACGAGCCTAGCTCAGGCACCAGTCTCCCACAATATACATTTACCTATGTTGTGTATTATTGTCGAATCTGACCAATGTAAGATAATTTATGTGTATTGTGGTGAGAAAAATTAAATAAAGTTATTATTATTATTATTGTATCACTATAAATGACATGTACAGGTTGACATTTTACTAGATTTAGTTTAGTGAAATGACATATCATCATAATCATTTCAGCCGAAAGACGTCCACTGCTGGACATATGCAGGCGAATGAAAAAAAAAGGAAAAGAAATGACGTATCACTGAAATTATATTAGAATTTTGTTATATCACTAAACATTTTTAGTAAGAAGACGTAATAAACAAGAATATTCGCCATCTGCCGTAATTTCGTGGTATCCGTGGGATTTCGTAAAATCCGTGGTATCCTCATTTCCCTGTGTCATATATACCAATTAAGTCACTTTTTTTTATTACCTGCAGCGGCTTGATTGTTTCTTGCAGCCAGTATAGCGCTTTCACACAACCTAGAATTTTCTTAAACCATTTTATTATAACAGGCAGGCCGTATTCAACTAAAACGGGTTGCTTCCAATTGAAAAAAGCCGGCCAAATGCGAGTTTTTTGCCGTTTTTTTGCGATAATGGTACCCTTACCATTATCGCAAAAAAACGGCAAAAAATCACGTTTGTCGTATGGGAGCCCCACTTAAATATTTATTTTATGCTGTTTTTAGTATTTGTTGTTATAGCGGCAACAGAAATACATCATAGGTGACAATTTCAACTGTCTAGCTATCACGGTTTATGAGATACAGGCTGGTGACAGACGGACAGACAGACAGACAGACGGATCGCGGAGTAATAGGGTCCCGTTTTTACCCTTTGGATAGGGAACCCTAAAAAAAGATATCTTGAATAACACAAATGGACCTTTGTCAGCCTTTAGGCTGTTGGATTTATTTCCTGCCCTGAATTGCGACTAGAAGGCGTAAGAAGTCTTCACATAGGATCTGAAACACCAACATGAAAGCAAACAATTAATGACGGAAGCATTTGGGTGGGACTATCGATGACACAGGCCTCCTCAAAAGTATCGTCCCAGTTAGTGTTTGATCAACACTAACTGGGACGATACTTTTGAGGAGCCTTCAAGCAAGTGAAGTGCTCTACATGCTGCTTGAAATGTTGAATGCTTGTTTTGAGAAAGGTGAAAGAAGTGGGCTTCGAACAGCAGCAACCGACGCACGCAGGGAATAGAATTCACTATTAGGTGGACTGTATATACTCGCCCTAAAGTAGAGTCTGAATAACCAAATCACGAAGCAAAATGTGTAAAACCGTTAATCCTATTAAGTCAATTTGTGATTAAGTCGTCGTACATAGGTCAGTAAAGTTACTAATCTGGTCTATCATCATCATCATCATTTCAGCCGAAAGACGTCCACTGATGGACATAACCCTTACCCAAGCGTCGCCTCACTGATCGGTCCTTTGCGTTTCGCATCCACCGAACGCCCGCAGCCCTGACCAAGTCTTCGCTTCACCTAGAGGGTTGAGTGACAAGGGAGGTTTGTACAAAAACGCCACCATGTCAGTCCGTCTTCAGGATCAGACCTCGAAACCTATCCTTCTCCATTGCGGTGTGAGACAGGGAGACGTCATTTCTTCGAAACTGTTCACTGCTGCGCTGGAGGATGTCTTGAAAGTACTGGAGTGGCGGGGGGACCAGGCATCAACGAGAATGGCGAGTGCAACACTCACCTTCGGTGAACGACATAGTGGTCATGGCTGAGACCATGGAGAGCCTCAGTACAATGCTCGAAGACCTCAGTAAAGCTTCCGAAACAGTGGGTCTAAAAATGCACAGTCTCAGAGAGTATTGTAGTTGCAAAATAAAAGCACCAGAATGGAAGCCAACTGTTCCAACCTGTTTTGTTATTGTCACACTGAATTCTAAGATAAGCTCCTAGAACCTTATTTTCCAAACCTTCCAGAGTTTCATGATGATAAGCTGTTGAATGCAGTTTATTTATATGCAACAAATTGCAAATCTCAGTGAAAACTGATGACATAAACTCTGTTCCCTGGTCTATTAATATCTCTCTAGGGATACCATACCTCAGAATAAAATTGTTTACAAATAACCTAGCTACAGAAACAATAAGGATCGGTGCTTTCATTGTTTATGAACTTCAGTTATGTTACCTATTTATTTTGGTGAATTTTACTGTTTGTACGGAACCCTCGGTGCGGTTTTTATTTAGTACGAGGATTGCCCTTCTGTTTAAATTAGATAGGTAATGGATCAATTATAATTTAGATGATTAACAGTAAAACGGATTGGGTAGGTACGTACTGTAGGTACATTGACGTTTTTTAACAGTATTTTATATAAGATTGAGTACCATTTGCATTTTGAGACAAAGGCACATCATGGCTTTTAACGGCTATGGTTTGAATCATATGCAAATACGTAAAATGCCACAAGTTCATTAAAATAAACCCATCGAAATATGAAGCAAGACATTATTACATTCCAATTATTAATACATTTCAATAAGACCGTTAGTCTGTTATACCAATATTATTATTTTGAAAATAATACGTTTCCGTTATTGTAACAAATACGCCATTACCAAGTGCGAAATGAATTGAAACGTTCAATTCATTTCGCACTTGGTAATGGCGTATTATATTTATGAATAAACATGCAGTCATAAAGGTTCACGTTCTCATCTCGTCCGAGACCGACAACATTCAAACTCTCAGTAACCCGACCATACCAAAAATATCCGTCCAAATAGTATCTCAGTCGCACCAGAAAGTGTCCCAGGTTTTGTCGGCTAACAAGTGTCTGTCGAGCCTCCACTGCCTCCAAAGTGAATGCAAAGTAACGATCACCACCGAAATCACACGAACTACATCGGGCTCCAGAGGTTATAAATAGACCCCGCGTGGAAAATGACTCTTCAGTATTATTGTGTGCGCGGTAAGGAAAGACGATTTCCGCGCGAAAGTTCGCCCGCCAACAATAACATTGCACATATTGCACTTTGTTATGTGAACATCTTGTTGTTATCAAAACATTAAAATGCCTGCGGACATAATGTCGAGTACATGTGGTGAGAATTTCGGCAAAAGTTTAAAGAAAACAAGTATTGAAAGTGAAGTAAAGTCTGGTTTTTTGGTACTTTTGGGACCTGGCGGGATGCGGCAAGACGTGAGAGTCGTAGTGTACAGGACTTCTTTGGAGCATTTCGCGGTAATCTATCCCAGAAAAAGGGTGACGAAGCCCATTGGCGTGGTGAACTTGCGGAACACAGCTGTCGAACAAGCCGAATCAAACAGAGGCTTCATCGTGCGACAGAAAGGCTACGACAACACAATCTCTGCGAAGTTTGTGTGCTCCGAGCGCGAAGTTGAATCTTGGATGTGTGCGTTCACGTCGAGGTCTTCACCGCACTGCGTGCACACCAGTCTCCCGGTTCTGGAGGAGACTGAGGAGAGCTAAGCAAATAAAAGAGTATCTAGCCGCTAAATGGTCTGGGTTACTTCCTAATTTCGACGAGTCTCGTCAAAACGAGGTAATGTTTGTTTAGCAATGGAATGCGAAAGTGAAAGTCGCGTATTTTGCAAACGCTCGAAAGTGTCTCGGCTGCGGAGCTTAATAAAAACAAGTGCTGTCTACTGTGTTCGTCGTGACTCATCTAGGTTACACAATGTTATTGTCTGGGTCTTGGAAGCCGCGGTATTTTGCTTTACAAATGAGAAACGCGATTCTGTTCGAACTACTTCGAACAATTACGTTGGACACAATAATATAATACTTACTACATTGTAATGCGTTTGGTATGGAAAGAATATTTAGCAGGGTTGTTCACCTAGCATGTTTTTTTCGTTCCGATACATGATGCATGTGATGAATCATCAAATTAATTTTACATAATTTCAGGATTTCGGCAAACTTGCAGTTAACTTTTCTTTATGACTGGCAAATATTGCGGCAGTTTTACTAATCATATGCAGATCAGATACAATTCAAGATCGGTAGGCTTTTAATTACTTAAGTACGTACTCAAACAGTAGTAATAAAACTTGTCATCTGTATCAAATACTTCTTAAACCGCATTTTTTGTTGTTATATGTATATATTTTTTACGATAGGCATTTTCTAAACATTAAGGCGCAGATTCCCTTGAGTAGCTGATTTTAAAATGAGAATCACATATAAACGGCTAGTTGTATTTTTTTTTTTAATATATACGTTACATAAGATCATTTTCTTAATAATTTGATCAAAGAAAATTTTGAGTTTTATTCGTATAACAAAGTGTAATTAATTTGTTAAGTTATGTCTAAAACGGACAAATACACGACAATCGCACCAAAACCGCTGGACGTATTTTAATGAAATCGACACCATCTCAAAGACAATATAATTATCTACATTTTGATCTGAGGCTTTTTTTTAAAGCCCTACTTTCCTTATTATTCTATGATTCCATATGATAGAATAATAAGGAAAGTACAAAAAACTACTAAAGTTTGGGGTCGCGCGGATGTGAAACCAGTGCGCGTTTAGTTCCCTCAAGGTCGTTTGCGTTAGTCGTCCGTCTTATTATTACTAACTATATAGTCTCACTGATATATAGTTTCATTCAGGTATCATAAATTCCTTTGATACTACTTTTGTACTTTTACTTTGGTGATCTTGGTAAACGACGGTGGACAAACGATAACGATTTGCAAAACTCCAAAATGTGACCGTGAGATAATCCCGTATAAAATATGTCATTTTTCAAACTGTATCGCTACGTCTTTGATTTGGTCTCACTTTAGAATAGACACAACATACCATCACACTAATATTCACCGAAGTGTTAGACATAGACAAGAAGACACTCACGTTTCGCCAGCTATCTTTAGGTATAGTCGTCACAATCTAAGAAAACCGTTGACGTTTCTCATTTTACATGCCGCGATAAGTTTCTACGTAAGAAATTGAAAAATCAAATTCATAATCCTAATTAATTACTATGTTACAGATACACTATGACAACGAGTATCATTCGCAAGCATCAAGTTCAATTATTAGATATTACTAGCTGACCCGGCAAACTTTGTTTTGCCATAAAAACTCCACACATTCACCTACCCTACACCTACCCTACACCTACCCTACACCTACCCTACACCTACCCTACACCTACCCTACACCTACCCTACACCTACCCTACACCTACCCTACACCTACCCTACACCTACCCTACACCTACCCTACACCTACCCTACACCTACCCTACACCTACCCTACACCTACCCTACACCTACCCTACACCTACCCTACACCTACCCTACACCTACCCTACACCTACCCTACACCTACCCTACACCTACCCTACACCTACCCTACACCTACCCTACACCTACCCTACACCTACCCTACACCTACCCTACACCTACCCTACACCTACCCTACACCTACCCTACACCTACCCTACACCTACCCTACACCTACCCTACACCTACCCTACACCTACCCTACACCTACCCTACACCTACCCTACACCTACCCTACACCTACCCTACACCTACCCTACACCTACCCTACACCTACCCTACACCTACCCTACACCTACCCTACACCTACCCTACACCTACCCTACACCTACCCTACACCTACCCTACACCTACCCTACACCTACCCTACACCTACCCTACACCTACCCTACACCTACCCTACACCTACCCTACACCTACCCTACACCTACCCTACACCTACCCTACACCTACCCTACACCTACCCTACACCTACCCTACACCTACCCTACACCTACCCTACACCTACCCTACACCTACCCTACACCTACCCTACACCTACCCTACACCTACCCTACACCTACCCTACACCTACCCTACACCTACCCTACACCTACCCTACACCTACCCTACACCTACCCTACACCTACCCTACACCTACCCTACACCTAACCTACACCTACCCTACACCTACCCTACACCTACCCTACACCTACCCTACCATATTTTTTTTTTTTTTTTTTTGAGATGAAAAATAGATGTTGGCCGATTCTCATAGATACCGGATAAGCACAAAAAATTTCATCAAAATCGGTCAAGCCGTTTCGGAGGAGTATGGCAACGAAAACTGTGACACGAGAATTTTATATATTAGAAGTATTTTTATAGAGGTCAAAACGGGCCTTTTTGACAACTTTAGTAGATAATATTATTTTTACCGAAAACTCTTTTGCTATTGAAGCTTGTTTTCGTATATGCGGGACAAAAGTTAGACCGTTATTCCCACACTTATCTTAATGGTCATTGCATAGCAATTTTACTTTCTTTGGGCCGCTTGCGCTTGCGCCGTCTCGACTCCGAGGTAGTAGCTAACACTGCCAATTATGTATGAAATATTTGTTATTTAACCTAGCAACTAACTCTAAGTTGAGGCGTATATACGCCTCAACTTACTCCCCAATGTTAACGAGGGACTGGCCTTGCGCCCACTCGGTGCCAGAATATCAATATTAACCCTCCTTTTTGATTTACATTATCCATATTAACTAATAAAAAATAAAAAAAAACTGTGTAAAAATATTTATAAACGTCCAAGTCGTTTTGGAGTAGTATGCCAAAGAAGCGAAAAAATATGGTGTTGTTGATTATTTGCAACTATATTCAGTCATACGAAAAAAACATGTTTTACATTAAATGATATACCTGAATCAATAATAAATATATTCTTTTTCAAACATTTTAAACTAGCCGTTACTAAGGAGTATGCTTTAGAAAGTAACCGTTTAACGACACTAAAGCGGAGTAAGGGCCTAAGTTTTTGGTGCAAGTGGGCCTTAGGAACTTTCCGAGCGAAAGTCTTATGATTTAAATTTTTTGTTCAGTCACTTTAGTTGCGTAGGTTTTTATTTGCCGGTTACTGTAACTCTGTATCTTCCCATTTCTGGGCTAAGGCCACCATGACTCCTACTGTTTCGGTCCGGGTTTAGCCTGGATGCGTAAGTGTGGACGACTGGCTGTTTATTACTTTTACCTAGCACGGCAGACCACGAAAAAGGTGCGTCTTCTGCCTGCCTCAGGGTTTTTTTATTTTTTTTATTTACTAAGTACCTGCATGAACATTAGGAACGTACGACTTTTTGGGAGGATTTAATAATATTTTAATACCAGCAGTTTCCCGCGACTTCGTCCGCGTCGAACTCGTAAAACCAAAATACACATGGTTTTTTTTACGTGGACCCCTAATTATATTATTTATCTAAAATAAAAGTTAATATTTGTAACATCAGCTTTCTGACAGTGAAAGTCTCGTTAAAATCGGTCCAGCCGTTTCGGAGATTGGAACAGACAGACAGACAAAAATTTTAAAAATATGTTTTTTTTTTGTTAGAATTAGCGTAAATAGCTACTCTCATATGCATTTAATAAATAGCTATTATTCTGATATAACAAACAGAAACTTCAATTTTATTTATTTAGATAGACTATGCTCAGCTTTGAATCTCGATATTTACTCAATCTCGACCGGAGATCTCGACTCAAATCTACATATTTTGATTTGTTCATGAATTCATGACTGAATTACCGCCTTTATCATTAATTCGTAGTTTTTTGCTTTTTTTACCTTGCAGTTTCAACTATTAAGATTATGTATGACTCCTTGAGATTTTTGATTAATTACTCACAAAGCTGTAATGGGTTGTTCAACTTAAATTTAATTAAGATCACATTACAATCGCATTATTCTCTATTTTAAGTTATACCTTCCTTTGATTTAAGCGAAAAAGACAATCGTCACAGATTATATAGGTACAGGGGGGTGACCATATGCTCTTAGAGTACCTAAGATTATTTTGAGTGTGTGTAAGGAAATATATGACTTGTATAAGTATACGTCTGTCCCTAAAGCACACTCAAAATAACCTTACTCTAATAGGTTATGGTCACCCCCCCGGTGTCATGTGTCGGAACTTCGGAAGTAAGAATATTAATCCTTGGTCACCTAGGTTTCTGGAACGATATTATCGTTGCGTCAAAAATTAAACGCAAGTCAAATTGTGCGATTGGCAAAGTAATAAATTATTTAACCTATTACAGCAGCCAACGCGCGACAATTTGTTCACGTCAATTTATCGGTAATTTTCGTTCCAGGAACAGGGAATAAGCCTTTTGAAATGAGGTTAATATTGTATCCAATATTGACATGTAATGTAGGTTGTTGAACTGATTTTGTTTGTATTTGTAAATTATATACCTACATAATTATATACAATTAAAATGTAGATAATGGTAGTACATAGCTGTTGTGTAAAGGCCCCTACAAAAATACTGTTATCGATATTATAGTAGTCACAGCGGATCTTTATATCTCTGAAGTTAGCTCTGCCAACCATTGCGCAGGCAACAGTTTGTTTCGAGTATACTGCATAGAGTAAGCGAGATAGAACGATGCGACAAACGTAAGCGAGTGAAAGAGACAGTTATACAATGCTATCTTCACCTTCAACATTGACACAAAAATAGCTACTGCGCAGGGCCTTGCAGCCAATTCAGAGACACAAAGATCCGTTGTAAGCATTATACGACAATTTGCAAAAATTTTCTATCTATACCCAAGTAGGTATCAACTTTAACGTAATTTGTACAATTTGATTTTGAAGTGACCATTTGTACTAGGGATGTTACGAAGGTTAAATTCCGATTCCGGAAAATCGGTACTTTTGATTGTTTTTAACGCTCCGATTTCGATTTCGGTTCGGGAACTTTTAAATCGGAAGTCGATTTGGGGTCACTGATTTGATTTAATTAACTACAACACACATTTTATTTAAATTACTATTAATACTGTTTTTTTTTCAATGCCTGGTTACTTATGTGTATTGTTTTTCACCTGAAATTAAAAAGGCTGATTAAAAATTTATGTATTTATTTTACTTAACCTGCTTTCTGTTAACACATCTTACTTCAGCCTCCGCCTCCGATGCCGACTTCATTTCCGATATCATCACTTCCGTAACACCCCTACGTAATTTGTATTTTGTACACAAAAGGCCCCAAGTTGTAATGGAATTTAAATTCTGTTATGTATGGCATAGAGTGGTTGATTCACTACGCCGAATTCTGATTTCAAAAATACCTACCAGAAAAATGGCAGATATATTTTCAGTCACTGCACTGATTACAAAATTAGGTATTAGAATGCCTATTTTGTTTGTATGTCACTAGTTATTTAATGGGTAAAAACAAGTGTTGTGAACATTTTCATCGTTATTTATGTGAAAATACTTGTTTAGCAATTTGACTATCTTCTTCAATTCTTCCTAAAGGGTATCTTGATCGGAATGGTCAACGCTGTGGTATGCGGCATGCTATATAAGGTGCCAGACACAGAACATACTCGTATGGAAACTGTCCAGAATGGTATTTTACTCCGTCGGAGTATGCGTCAGAGCGGTGAGGAGGATGATGTGTCCGGCACCGCATACCACGGCGTTGTGCGTTGCGATCAAGGGACCAAAGCTCCATTACTCAATTAATCAATATCTGCAGCCTATCGCAGTCCACTGCTGGACATAAAGCTCCTTATACCTAATTATTTACTTCAAAATCACAACTTGATGTTTTGACAGACATGAAATACCTATTAGATATCTTCACGAAAAATGTACAGTATAAATCTGTTATGCAATTATTAATAAAATTTTCCTGACTGTAAAAAACATTGTTTGTAAATATATTTTCTAGTTTATAAACACGGCAAACCTACTCTCTTGCCAAACTGAATATATAAAACCTAGGTAGGTACTTACTAGATTTGTATTTAAGTAATTATGACTGATTTGACAATAACCTTTTTGGTGTTTATGCAAATATTTTAAGAAATGTAATATTGTAATAATCAATAAAAGATCGTTCAAAAATATGAAAGGTGGGTAAACAGGGTCAAATTAAATTCATAACCGATATTCCGCACAAAAAAGTGATACTTGTAATGATTAGGTATGTCACCGGATTATTGAAAAACCGTTACTTTGTAATAAATCTTGCAAGATTATAAACTCTATCGATCTCTATCTCGAATTATTATATTGTTTACAAATCATTTAAAAAACAATCAATCTCATCCCAATTCGATAGTTTACCTACAATAAATCTGTGCCTTTTCGAGAAAAAAAGAGTTCACAATCTCGCGCGATTTAGTATAAACTTACGGTGTTTAAATTAACCTGGTGACAATAACAAACAAAGAAAAATAAACCAGTCTCAAAGTTTAATTTCAAGCTACTAGCGGTCGTTGACCCCGAAGTCAGCAATAGTTACTTGAAATTTAAAGTTTAGATGCCGATACACCAGGGCTGAAAATTTTCGCTATCTCATTTAACTTGACTCGATCAGTCAGTTTACCTCTCGACAATACGGTTGCAATAATACATAATAGTGTCCAGAATGTATTAAATTAATAAATATGATGTATCAATAATTTGGTATTTTATTTTGTTTATCGCCATTATATTTAGGCACTCTGCTACCTCCCAAGGTTTGAATAATGTCCGTGGTACCTCCACGATACGATCCATAATAAGGTAAGTAAATTAGGATTTATTAAGGTAACTGCCAACAAATTCCTCTATAACTTTCAAGTCTCTAACTCAGCGACATTATTCTTGCTGCACATAAATGAACTGCTAAAACCTTTGGGAGCTTGTTCTTGGAGGCAGTTGCCAAATGGGGCGATGCCAATCTGGTTAATTCAATGCCGCTAAAACACAGCCGTGTATTTTCTCCGCTAAAAAGAGCCATTTTCACCCGGCTTCATCTTTCCGAGGTGTAACCGTACCGATAACGGAACATCTTAAGCTTCTTGGCGTAACGTTGGTATCGACACTCAATTTTGGCCAATGTATGGGCCAAATTGAGTGTCGATACCAACGTTAAAAAAGGGAAAAGCTCAACTGGCTGCCAAAAAATTGGGGATCCTTGCGAAGGTGAGACGGTACTTCACGCTAGAATAGCTGCTTAAGTTGAATCAAGCGCAAGTTCGATCTTGCATGGAATACTGTTCTCATTGTTCTTTACTCAAAAAAATCTCGCTAATACCACAGATAATATAATACTAGCATACTAATATTTACTATTTTCGATAGATAATCACGACTTATTTTTACGCGATACCGTACTACAGCTCCTGAAATATAAACCCGGGATTATTTTGTGTATTTTTACATATTTTGACAAATTCAAATCTAGGTTTTACAAAAAACTTCAACCTATGCGATGCTTTTTGAGTGAGATATCGGCGATAACGTGTTTTTCATCGTTTCAATGGTACGACCAGGCGTTTTTTTTATTCTGTGGGTGCGACCATGTTCCATGGGGTTTTATTCTTAAAGCTCCTGAAATATATACCTAGGAATTTTTGTTGTATTAAAAAAAACTATTTCAAATCTAGCTTTTACAAAAAACCTCAGACGTCTGCGACGCTTTTTCAGCGAGATATCAGCGAAAACTTTATTTTCACCGTTTCAATGGCGCGGCCATGGGGTACCTAAATAAAAATGGGGTCTTACAGCTCCTGAAAGATAAACCTAACTAGGATGTTTTTTTCTTCGTTTAAAAAAATAATGACAAATTCAATCTGTTATTTACCTAAATTTCAAGTCTCTGCAACGCTTAGTTTTAAAGATCGCCGTGGCCGCACGTTTCTCCGCGTTTAAACGGCGCGGCCACCTTCATACCCTTGAAACTTTTTAACCATAACTTGTAGCCTCCACCCGTTCTATTCCCACCTAGCAATAGGCAATAAAAAAACGGGGGCGTACTTTAAACATAAGAACTTTAATTCGTAAAAAAAACATCCAGTTCAGCCGGAGGCACACAAATTTGTAAGGTCGTGGGTTACGGACGTCTGTTGTCACTCCTGTAGGGATAGGTACTCCCCTGTAGTTGCAGGAGGCCGGAGATGGAAGTCGGCCGATGATCAGATTCGTGCTGTACGGTGATGTTTCTTTCGGCCTATACGGCGAGGGTGACCGACTCGCTTAGCCCACCAGTGGCGTAGCGACAGGTGGGTCTTCGGACTGCGGCACACTGGGACGACCGGCACGCTGTGCGGCGAAGAAGAAGTTGCCGTAGGAAGCGCAGCCGTAGTTAGTGCAGCTGTAAATAGCGCAGCCGTAAAACCTGGAAACCACCGTTCCAACTTATTAAATCTCGGCCAAATAAACTTCCGTGCTGGGGTACCACCGTCGACAACAAGAAGAAAGTACCTATTTAATTGTAGTAGTATTGACGTGGTGGTACCGCCCAGAACGGAGTTTACAAATCAAGCAAGCTTGAGCAAAAGAAAATAGGAAAAATAACAATCATTCAGATTCTGTTTAAAAAAGTTACGTATTTATATTATAAAATTACAAATACAATTGAAGGTAGAAGGAAGTTAGATAGCATGATGCAGCGTTATTAGCAATATCAGAGGCTATTCCTAAATGGTGCTTAGAAATTAAAATTGTACCGTAACAAGAAATAAAATAGGGGTAGGTACATAAAATAATGATTGGCAAAAAAATGAGATGGAAATGATTATTATGTGCGTAATTTGTGTGCTATTCTAGACTTACCCTAATTCGGGATTTCCACGCACAACTTCAAACTTGAATCAAATATTTCTTTATAATAATAACGCTCGTGTCTGCTAGGACGCTCGACACGGCGCAAAGTGATGCGTGCGCTCGCACAACAGCCTAGGAACGACTGGTCAAGTGGCGAGTGGCGACTCATGACCGGGCGACCGAGCGCAATCTTTTTTTCATTCGTTCTATGCGAGCACTCGCCCCTCCCGCGCCTCAGATACCCGGCGCTTTCCAAGTCGCAAACAAACAAAGAACGAAGCATTATAATATTGTAGTAACGTTCCGTTACATTACCCGCCGTTCCCTCATAAGGATTTTATTTTAAGAATAAAATCCGCATATTATATTTGTTACAACATACCCATTTACTCATTCTTTCACTTCAGTCATACCTCATCTCTCAAAAAAACCTAATATACAATACATCACACAATATAAAAAATTATGCGACGTGTCCTATCATGCCGAAAATCAAGTGACTATTATTCGTCAATGACTCTTGTAACAGATCTTAAAGTTCTTTAGTAGTGTGTGGGAGAATGTAACGAAGTCCGATTTATTTATAGGTGGCTATTTTCAGGTCTTTTATATGCCAAGACCCTAAGCTTTTACCTGACATATCCTCTAAGACATAAACAAGTGGTGATAGTTTTTGAATGACCCGGCACTTAATGTATTTGGGAGCTAATTTCTTGCTAAAGTGCTTATCCTTATCGCTCAGGACGTAAGCACGCTTGTATACGATATCACCGTTGTTAAATTCAAAAGCTTTACGTCTTAAATTATAATACGATGTGTTTTTTTCATGGGCGTGATACAAATTTTTCTGGACTTGGTCAAAGATAGAACTCAGGCAACCAAGGTTCTCCGCATACACGTCGCGAGGTAGAAACAAGACCTCATCTCCCAAGTCAGCATCGGCGTAATGTGAACCACATAATACTATTTCCCGTCCAAAAACCAGAAAAGAAGGTGTAAATCCGGTAGCTTCATTAACTGAATTATTAATCGCGAATTGTACTTTCGGAATAAATAAGTCCCATGATCGATGATCACCATCTACGAAAGTAGCAATGCAAGTAATAATTGTTTTATTGTACCGCTCCACAGTATTAACCTGAGGGGTATACTTTGGTGAATAGAATATGTTTGGTATTTTATATCTCTTGAATAAATCCTGAGTATGCCCACTGATAAATTGAGTACCATTGTCCAGAAAAATACTTTGAGGCACTCCATTTACTAAGAAAATTTGTTCTTCCAAAATTTTAACAATTATCTGAGAAGTTGCTTTTCTAATTGGGAAAATATGACAAAATTTGGAAAAACAACAGGTTACTACTAATATGTAACTATTTTGTTTACGTGTGACCGGGAGAGGTCCCATTAAGTCGATGGATATCATCTGGTAAGGGCGAGAGCATTGCTTGGGGCGACCCATTTCGCCAAGAGTAGCATGGTTTTGAGTCTTGTATTGAAGACAAGTACTACAGGATCCAACGTATGTTGCTACATTACGATGCATGCCCGGCCAGTAGTATCTGAGTGCGATGCGTCTATAGGTCTTAAAGATGCCCAAATGACCAGCAGTTGGTTCATTATGGTTTTCCGCAATGATCTTATCCCTAAGCTCAGAAGGAACGACTTCCTTCCAAGAAAATTCGTTAGTAAGCAAACACTTATTTTTACTAAGGCGGAAAAGAGTGCCATGTTTAATTTGGTAATTGGGAAAACTTTCAGGCTTTGTGACACAGTTATTATAAATGTTCCTATACCAATCATCACTAGAAGTCGCGAATGAATTAGCAGTGACCATAGAAGAAACTGGTACAGCTCTAGACAACGCATCGGGGATAACGTTGTCAACACCTCGTCGGTGCTTTATATCGAAATTGAACGAAGACAAGCGTACACCCCAACGTGCGAGCCTTCCCGTAGGGTTATTTAGTGAGAGAAACCATTTTAATGCACTATGGTCTGTGTAAACTGTGAAAGTTTTCCCGTTCTCCAAATAGCATCGCCAATGCTCTAATGCCGTGAGAACTGCAAGTGTCTCCCGCTCCGTAATGCTGTAATTCCTTTCTGCCGCCGTTAATGACTTGCTCATGTAAGCTATGGGGTGCTCTTTTCCGTTTAAAGACTGAGTGAGCATACCGCCTATCCCATAGTTACTTGCATCCGTATGCACCTCGAAAGGTAAATTGTAATCGGGGCAAGAAAGAACAGGCGCGGAAACTAAACATTCCTTTAGTTTTTTAAATGCGACTTCTGCCTCATCAGTCCACCTGAAAGGTGGCGTGTTCTTTTTATTAGAAGTCAACTTGTTGAGTGGTCCTGCAATTGTGCTAAAATTGGGAACGAACCTACGATACCATGTAGCTGTGCCTAGAAATCGCTTTAACTCCTTGCGATTAAGAGGAGTTGCGTAGTTAAGGATGGCTTCAACCTTTTCCGGATCTGTTCGCAACCCGTTCGCATCAACCACGTATCCCAAGTATTTTAGTTGACTTCGAAAGAACTCACACTTTTCCAAGTTGACGGTTAGGCCCGCCTCACGCAATCTGTCTAAAACGCGAATTAGGAGGGACACATGCTCTTCAAAACTATTGCTAACAATTATAATGTCATCTAGGTAGGCAAATATTCGGTGATCTACGTTACCCAGCAACTTATCTACAAGACGCTGTTGCGTAGCGGGAGCATTTGTCAAGCCGAAAGCTGTGGTCTTGAATCTAAGTGTCCCTCGACCTGGGACGTAGAAGGCCGTTTTGTCTCTGTCCTCCTCGGCAATGGGTATTTGCCAAAAAGCTTTGGACAAATCAAGGCTAGTAAGAAAACGAGCGTCGCGAAGATTGTCCAAAATTTCCGCAATGTATGGCAAGTTGTAGGCGTCTCGTTTTGTGACCGAATTTAACTTCCTGCTGTCAAGACAAAAACGAGGCTGACCATTCTTCTTAGTAACGAGGAGTACCGGAGACTGCCAGGCACTTTCACAGTGCTCCACCACATCTAGATTTAACATCTCATCTACCTGTTCGACAAGGATTCTCTGTTTTTCAGGAGACAGTCTGTAATATCTTTGTCTAATAGGAGGAGAATCACCAGTATCGATGCGATGGGTTAATACGTGCGTACGGCCTAAGCCTTTGCGCTCAAATGAAATGTCCCTAAATTGCTCAACCACGTTATCAGCTATAGCGCGTTGAGACTCATCTAAACTGTCATAAGAATGAATAAAAGTTTGATGATTGTTATTATTTAAATCAACTAAAGGATTAGCTGACAACTGAACGGAGCCCAAATATTTCAGACATAATTGGAAGGCGCGCCAGAAATCAATACCTAGAATAAGTGATGATTGAACTTCCGGAACTACATAACACTTAATTATGTGAAATTGGTCTTCTAAATGTACTGGTACATTAATGTAGCCAATACTCTTAAGTGTTTGACCACCTGCAGCTATTATCGAAGGAGTATCGTCAGTACAAAGCTTAAGGCCACGACTGAGTAACGTGTTATGTGCGTAATTACCTAATATTGTAACAGCTGACCCGGAATCCAAGAGGGCAGACGCTGTAATACCATTGATATTAATATTTATATATGGTCGCGAATCACCTACAGGCTTAGTTTGCAGAATTGAAGAAATTTTGTAACTGTTGAAAAATAAATTAACTGTTTTCAACCAAGTATTCCAATCATCTCTATTAAAGCGACCTTCTAACGAAGACGAGTTGACACAATCCTGCAAATCTAGTTTTTTGGTTTCTGGTCCCTAGTACAATTCGGACAATCTGGTTTCTTGACACCTTTATGACCACATTTAAAACAAATAAGTTCTATACTTTGACAATCTTTGAGACTATGCGAATAATTGCGACATCTAGGACAATATGGCAGCTTCGCATCAGTAACCTTATTATTTTTATCTATAGCATGTAAATATTTTTCATTAACATTAGTATTATTTGAATTTTGTTTGTTACTATCCAAGTTTGTTTTATTGTATAAGTTTTTGTAATTTGTAAATTGATTTTGTTTGTTACACGCATCTGGTCTTTGTTTGTACGCAAACTCTGGCGCTAACGTGTCAGAAGTAGCAGCCGAAGGTTCTCGGAACTGGACCATGCGTGACTGAACGTTTTCAAAGTTCCTGCAAAGAGATCTCAACTGCTCCACAGATGTGATCTGAGGTGCAGAGGCTAGAGTGCTCGCATAGCATGGTCTTATGTTGTGTAAAATCACCTCCAGTCTATCCTCCTCCGCCAAAGGCCTCGACAAGCGTGAAAACATTCCCGAAATGATAGACAAGTAAATTGTAATGTTTTCCGTTGCCCCCTGAGTCCTAGACCGAATCTCAGATAAAAGACGGTAATCGTAATCCGCTTTGTCGAAGTCCTGCACCAGAAGAATGACTAGTTCATCCCAAGATGAGACTTGCTGCCTTACACTTCTGAACCAATGAAGCGCATCATCCACAAAAATATCGGTTGCAAATGAAAGCAATTTTGAATTTGTAATGTTTCGAGCTACGCTATATTCATTTGCTCTTTGTATAAAGGCACGCACGCAAGTCTTGCCATCAAACTTTAGTTTAGTTAACTCGGAATGCTTTGAATTACCCTCACATGTCACTGAAATATTAATTCTTTCATTGACCTGCGGGTCAGAAACTGGGACGGCGGCTATGAGAGGGTCAGTACCCTTTGCCTTTAATGATATGAAAATTTCATAGTACTCCTTAAACATTCTCGTACATTCCGTATGCACATCCACAAATTTCTCATCCATAACGATCCTATTCAGCCGATGATACAGGTGATGGAAAAGATTTTCTATTCGCCCCAAAACATTCCTGTCTTTTGTGTCCTCATCCAGACTAGATTTAATTTTATTTAATATTTCCAATGAGTTATTCAAATCTTCAAGGGGGTCTAGATGGGAACACAAAATGTCCTCAGACACAAGAACTTGACCAAGCTTGCAAATCTGCCGTCTAAGATCCGCCACCGTACTAGCCGGGGTTTCACCTCTTACGGCTACCTCGTATTCCAATTCAGACTTTTGCAATGACAAATATTTTATAGGGTATGCCATTATAAGAAAAAAAAAAAAAAAATTGACCAATATGTTAAAGTCGTAAATAGCACACAAATTATTACGAATCAATGATGAAAGTACTCCGTTCTGTTACAATCAGCTCTAACAGAACCGAACGCTGTGTTATATGTATGATATGAAAGATTAAGAAGCAAATCAAAGAAACAAAACAACTAAAAAAAAATGGCGATGAAAAAAAAAAGCGTGATTAAATTTTTGCAACTGGTGTGAAGGTAGTTTTACAATAAGTTTGAGAAGCAATATTACTACAATTTAAAACAGGTGAAAGAAACTAAAAAATATTTAAACACCCGCTAAATTTCACAAAAAAACAACCTGTATTTTTTATTTATAAAGTTAAGAAAAAGGAAAACTGACATGACAAGGTTAATAATTATCAACTCAATGTGAACATTAATCTTCACCCCAGTTACTGCACACGAAAAAATTAACAAAGCGTTTTACAAAAGAAAAAAAAATACCCACTCACCGTACAATAACTAACTACTAACTACAGAAGCGAAAACAGACAGAACCACGTAATTGGGCGCCAGTGTAGCCTCCACCCGTTCTATTCCCACCTAGCAATAGGCAATAAAAAAACGGGGGCGTACTTTAAACATAAGAACTTTAATTCGTAAAAAAAACATCCAGTTCAGCCGGAGGCACACAAATTTGTAAGGTCGTGGGTTACGGACGTCTGTTGTCACTCCTGTAGGGATAGGTACTCCCCTGTAGTTGCAGGAGGCCGGAGATGGAAGTCGGCCGATGATCAGATTCGTGCTGTACGGTGATGTTTCTTTCGGCCTATACGGCGAGGGTGACCGACTCGCTTAGCCCACCAGTGGCGTAGCGACAGGTGGGTCTTCGGACTGCGGCACACTGGGACGACCGGCACGCTGTGCGGCGAAGAAGAAGTTGCCGTAGGAAGCGCAGCCGTAGTTAGTGCAGCTGTAAATAGCGCAGCCGTAAAACCTGGAAACCACCGTTCCAACTTATTAAATCTCGGCCAAATAAACTTCCGTGCTGGGGTACCACCGTCGACAACAAGAAGAAAGTACCTATTTAATTGTAGTAGTATTGACGTGGTGGTACCGCCCAGAACGGAGTTTACAAATCAAGCAAGCTTGAGCAAAAGAAAATAGGAAAAATAACAATCATTCAGATTCTGTTTAAAAAAGTTACGTATTTATATTATAAAATTACAAATACAATTGAAGGTAGAAGGAAGTTAGATAGCATGATGCAGCGTTATTAGCAATATCAGAGGCTATTCCTAAATGGTGCTTAGAAATTAAAATTGTACCGTAACAAGAAATAAAATAGGGGTAGGTACATAAAATAATGATTGGCAAAAAAATGAGATGGAAATGATTATTATGTGCGTAATTTGTGTGCTATTCTAGACTTACCCTAATTCGGGATTTCCACGCACAACTTCAAACTTGAATCAAATATTTCTTTATAATAATAACGCTCGTGTCTGCTAGGACGCTCGACACGGCGCAAAGTGATGCGTGCGCTCGCACAACAGCCTAGGAACGACTGGTCGTGGCGAGTGGCGACTCATGACCGGGCGACCGAGCGCAATCTTTTTTTCATTCGTTCTATGCGAGCACTCGCCCCTCCCGCGCCTCAGATACCCGGCGCTTTCCAAGTCGCAAACAAACAAAGAACGAAGCATTATAATATTGTAGTAACGTTCCGTTACAAACTTTGACAAATTTATGGTTTTGGGAATCAACCTTTAGTTTTTTTTACAAAATATCGCCCTGGCCGCACCATCTAAACGTATATCTGCTTGTAAAGGGGGCCCAAGCACTTTAAACCCTATAATAAGTACTTAGTAGTAAAAGCAAGTTAAGTGAAAAGTTGCTTTTTCTAAGTATAACATACGCTTGTCCTGTTTGGAGTAGCACCTGTCTCTCTATCAACAATTGCAAGTTATTCAGAAGAAAGAAGTAAAAATATCCTACAAGACTAAATTTATAACAAATCTCAAGAAACTCCATTAACGAATTTTTAACTTCCTTTACTATACAATCTCATAATTAAAATATCACTAGATTTAATACTAATAAAATTATTCCAATCCCTTGATCTCAAATATATGTTCATCAACATAAGACAAATTATTACCATAAATATGTCAATAGTTTAAGTTACGGCACTTACCGCCTACCACAGCACTATCTTTTGTTCCCACTAACTCGGCGAATGACCAGCACCTGAGCGCGGGCGGCAAGGAGGCTCCATCCTCCTCAGCATTAACTGGTCGAATGGTTGCTAGTTTTTTAGGGTTCCGTGATAATCATTGATATAACAATGTTGTAACATATAACAATGTTGATAGTACAGGAGTCTTCTTCTACGTCGGTACACTCTTGGCAGAGAGGTCGTGGTCATCATGTTGCAGTGAGACTTCGGGTTGCCATAATATGTTTAACGATGCGACGCCATCCCTCTCTATCGGCTGTTATTCGTGTGCACTCATGCAATGGGCCACCCACTGCAGACTTAATCCGTTTGTGTCTTAAGCATACCGTCAGATACTATAATGACCGCAAAACCCCGGTATACGCATGTTTTCTCGACCTGTCCAGGGCCTTTGATTTGGTGGCGTATGATCTCTTGTGGAAAAAACTTGAGAGTATCAACCTACCTCCAGAACTTGTTACCATCTTCAAGTATTGGTATACGCACCAGGTCAACAGCGTCAGGTGGTCGGGGGCAATGTCGGAGCCATTAGGTTACAGTGCGGTGTAAGGCAGGGCGGACTGACCTCGCCCTCGTTATTCAACCTTTACATGGACGCGCTGATCGTCGCGCTGAGCAGTCAGCATGTCGGCTGTCATGTAGACGACGTGTGTCTCAACAATTTAAGCTATGCAGACGACATGGTTCTGTTGAGCGCGTCGATTTGCGGCCTAAGAAGGTTGATTGCGACATGTGAGGATTACGCTGTTAAACATGGACTTGTTTATAATATTAAGAAAAGTCAGTACATGGTCTTTGAGGCCGGTGGTGCTATATGTCCCGACTATGTACCACCTATACGTTTAAATAGTGTACCTTTAGACAGGGTGAAACAGTTTAAATACCTAGGACATATAGTCACATCTGACCTTAGGGACCACGCTGACTTAGAACGGGAGCGAAGGGCGTTATCTAAAAGAGCTAATATGCTGGCCCGTAGGTTCGCACGTTGTTCGGATGGAGTGAAAGTAACTCTTTTCCGAGCATATTGCACGTCCATGTACACCTGCAGCCTGTGGGCTAATTACACGCAGAAAAGCTACAACACCCTCCGCATTCAATTTAACAATGCTTTCAGAGCGGTTTATGGGTTCAGCGAGCGCTACTGCAGCGCTTCGGGTATGTTCGCATGGGCGCGCACGGACTGTTTTCATGCGACCATGCGGAAGCGCTGCGCGTCTCTTGTGCGCAGAGTGCGAGGCAGCTCCAATACCGTTCTGATTATGATAGCAAATAGGTTGGACTGTCCTTATGTGCGACACTGTTGTGACAGGCAAGTTACATATAGTGTCGCACGTAAGAGACTACTGTAAATTATGGAATATGAATTTGAATTTATTTTATGAGTTGATGTTGTATTAGTACATTATGGTACAAGTGTGCAATGTTGGTGATTACCGCTGAGGCGCCATTGAGACCCGAGCCGTAGGTGAGGGTCTTAAGATAGCCGAGGACGGTAATCATCAATACACACGTGTATCATACGACGTTTTTCAGCACACTTGAAAATAATACAAAAAAATCAATTTCAACAGTAAAAAAGTTGTGATTTTTTTTTCACAATGGCAGGCAAAATTAATCAGTTTTCCTATGCGCGCGCATTTAACAATGGCGATCGGCCATAGACTAAAAGAATGAGGTTTCTTTTTTTTTGGCCTTTCGTGGAAAATGTTTTAGCCACGTACAAAATAGGGCATTTAAATTTTTCTTAATTACAGAGCATTTAAAATTTATATTTGAGTGAAAGTTTTATTTATTAAGCACGTACAAGTTGAAATTATCTATTCAAATACGAAGTTGCATAAAATGAGCAAGCAATAGGTACATTAATTTATTTGTACTATTAAGCACGATCTTTTTTGTATCGAAACTTTTTTAAGAACAAACCAACTCGACCAATAAATTAAAAAAAAGCCTCTTTATCTCACTTGTGAATAATAGCAATGAAAAAGTCACAGTTTGATAACAGGTACCACTTTATGAGCAAGTGTGTTGAAAAATATATTTTCAACACACTTGCTCATAAAGTGGCTCTAATTTCACCGCAATTAGGCATATAATGATACCTGTAATCAAACTGTGACTTTTTCATTGCTATTATTCACAAGTGAGTTATAGTTTTTTTTTAAATGGGTTCCTGCCTTCATTTTAAATACTTTTAAATTAAACTAATTTTAAAAGTGTCACAAATCAATCCAATGAAAATTAATAAAATAATTCATTAATTCTAATCCAGTTAAAATTGAAGTATTTTCAATGTAATAAAATGTAACACTGTTAATCAATTAAAAGTGTCCTATCCGACATTAATCCCTTTCTATTCCTGTCATGGAAGTAGTACTTACTATATCCATAACATGATATGGGTAGTAATTACTATTTCCATGATATCCATTAAATACATAAAATGTGGCATAGCTTCTAGTCAAACAATTCAGCAAAATGCTAGTACCTCACATATTGCTTGCTCATTTCATGCAACGTACGTGTTTAATAAATAAAACTTGACCTCAAATATAACTTTTGTTTCTCTGAAATAAAGAAAACTTGAAATGCCCGATTTTGTACGTGGCTAAAACGCTATCCGCGAAAAGCTAAAAAAAAAAGTAACCTCATTGTCAAAGTCTACGGCCGATCGCCATTGTTAGATGCGCGCGCATAGGAAAACTGATTAATTTACCCCGCCATTGCCAAAATTTTTCACAACTCGTTTTCACTGTTGAAAATGATTTTTTTGTATTATTTTCTTCACAAGTGTGTTGAAAAACGTCGTATGATACACGTGTGTATTGATGATTACCGTCCTCGGCTCTCTTAAGACCCTCACCTACGGCTCGGGACTCAATGGCGCCTCAGCGGTAATCACCAACATTGCACACTTGTACCATAATGTACTATTGTATTTATTTCTTTGTATTTATCTATGTGTGATTTTGTATTTATTATTGAATAATTTAAAAATGTTGTCTAATATGAGTTTAAGACCTGAAATGAATGAATTTTAATTTAATCTGGTTAGTCCATCGCATGGGCGACCTGCCGCGCGCTCTCGTTCCTTCCCATATAGAAATATAAAATTCAATTATATCTATGCACTCTACCCTGAACTACAAGCCGCTCGATAGAGTCGTTGCCTCGTCGGGACACGTGTCGTGACGCTGCCTGATACCGAGTTCTTGAAGGATGGATATGTTAGTGCGAAACTCAGTCCACGACACTCCAAGCATTCTTCTCCAGCACCACATTTCCAGGGCGTCTATTCTCTTCCTCTCAGTGTCTCTCAGCGTCCAGGTCTCGGCTGCGTATAGAAATATGGGGAACACAAGTGCCCGTATGAGCCGGGTTTTCGTGGCTTTGGTGATATTGTGATTCCTCCATATTTTCTTCAGCCTATCCATGGCAGACCTGGCCATAGCCATGCGTCGCTTGATCTCCTCCCCGCAACCACCGTGGTTCGATATTAAAGCGCCCAGGTAGACGTATAATTGTGCGACGTCACAATTCGCGATTTGAGTGTAGTTATATACGTACAGTGCCCATAACATATTTGCCAGCCCCAGATTACTTTTGGCGAGGAGTCACGTTACTAAAAGCTAAAATTCTACTGTATATAATAAACTACCTATCACCCATTCTTTGCTAAGATTTTGATACTTTCACTTATATTTAAGACACAATAATACATAAGGTAGGCGTAGAAAGTACCCGTATAGATGTTACATAGGTAGCTACTATAAGTTTGGAAGATTTGTATTTTCTTCTTTTCTTTGTACGCATAAACCGTCAATCTATCTGCTTCGCTTGTTGCATCTGGTTGACCATTACAAAAAAAAAATAGATTTTTTTGTAATGGTCAACCCAGATGCAACAAGCGAAGCAGATAGATGGACGGTTTATGCGTGCAGCCAGTGATATCAATGGCTAAAAGTTGATTGGGGTGCTGACCAACCGACAGCTAAACAGATCCCAATTGTTAGTTAGAATCTCACCCGTTAAATAAACCTAGCGCAAGCTCTCTGCTCACGATGTTCTCAATAGGGTCGGTCTTCACCCTTTGAAAACATCGTGATCAAACCGGTATGTTCTTAATCCAAGGATTCGAAGACATGTGACATCCAGCAACCCGCACTGGGCCCGAGAAGTGGATTACGGTTTCGGGCGACAGGCCCAGTCCCTCTGGTAAAGAGAAGGCCTGTGTCCCAGCAGTGGGAACATTATAGTTTGATTATAACTTCTATCGTAAGTAAGTCAAGCTAGACTTGTTGAAGAGATTTGGAAATTAGCTAGACCCTTCTTAAAAATGGCAGAAATCTTAAAAACTGGCCAAGTGCGAGTCGGACTCGCGCACAAAGGGTTCCGTACCATTATCGCAAAATCACGTTTGTTGTTTGGGAGCCACACTTAAATATTTATTTTATTCTGTTTTTAGTATTTGTTGTTATAGCGGCAACAAAAATACCTACCTACATCATCTGTGAAAATTTCAACTGTCTAGCTAACACGGTTCATGAGATACAGCCTGGTGACAGACGGACAGACTTAGTAATAGGCGCCCGTTTTTACCCTTTGTGTACGGAACCCTAAAAAGCGAGTCAAAAGGATTACTTAGTTGAGTTTATTACAACTTTCCTAATTGTAGCTCCAGTATAGTAGGTATCGACGACATACACATAACATAAAATAATAACTAGCTTTATGTACTAAAGCTATCGGGGCCACGTGTACATTACAACCATATCAGGATCACTAACTGCCTACAAATTGTGCAATACCACAGAATAAATAATAATATAGGTACGTCATTCCTCTTTATAAGCTAGTTACACCGGCCGGTTTTACTTGAAATGCCTATTAACTATGAAGGAAACGTAATAAATGAAAAACCTACTAAAATCGACCCAGGCTAAATAAACAGCGCTAGCCAGCAGTCTAATTGCGAAGTGAATTCAGCAAAGCAATTTCGAAAAGAGAATCTTCACCAATGGAAGCGTCCAATAATTTTTGGCCATACCTACTCTTTCATAGGATCAAATCTTTTGCCTTGCCGAATTCACTTACGTAATCAGGCTGCAGGTAATTTTCCAGATGGGCACACACATGAAGTTAGGACAACAAGAAAGCGTTCAATGTGTCGGTCTCGTTTAATAGTCTTGCAGATCGGGCTTTTGTGATCCTCGAATTAGATTCAAAATCTTGTTTTATTACAACTGGGTCCGTATCCGTATTATAAATTTCTAAAAATAATTTAATACTGAGATGGAATACTGAAATGCTGCGGGTTTTCTGAACTTATGCGAATGTAGCAGGTGCGCAAAAAGATGAAAGCTAAAGCCCTCGGCTTTTAGGTACTATAAAAACACGCAGCTATATATATTAGTTTGTTTCCGATTAAATAATTCCTGACAATTGATTGTCAATTCGCCGCCTAGCTACATTCAACACACAAACAACCATTATCTACAAGTAGGTCCGTATAGTACAATTAAGTAACGCTAACGACCAATTAACAAAACAGTTTGTTACTTTAAAATGAAGAATAAAACAAAACGCACGCGAGAGAAGGCGCAGGCGCCCGCAAAAATGCAAAATCTATTTACAGGCGTCCTATTTGTACTATTCGCCTTTGCTTTCTACCTTACCATCTCCTTCGAACCGCTTACCAAAGAAGAGCAGATGAAGAGATACAATAAAATGACTGAGGAAGTGGAACCATTTAGGAAGAACTTAACAGAATGCGCGCGCCAAGTAAAAGCGTCTATGGTTGACGTCGAAAACTTTTTAAAGAGAATCCCGCAGGCGAATTTGCAGGGAAAATGTTTCGTGGCTTGTATACTAAAACGTAACGCAATCATTAAGGATAACAAGATAAGTAAAGAACAGTTGTTAGAAGCCAACAGGGCTGTTTACGGCGAAGACAGCGAGGTGATGTCTCGTTTGAAGTCAGCCATAGGAGAATGTACGAAGGTAGTCGATGGCATTTTCGAAGTTTGTGAGTACGCGTCGGTGTTCAACGACTGTATGCATATAAAGATGGAACATATCTTGGACCAGGTGATGATGGAACGGCGCTTGGATGCGGTCGGGCAGATTACAACGAATCCTGACCAATGGGGCGAATCAGAAGATGAGATCATGAAGCTGGTCAAGGACGAACTTTAGTTTGTAAGATATGTTTTTAAATCGAACTAGTTTAGAATTTTTAGTAACTTATGGCTCAGCTCACACCGAGACGCGACTAGATGCGACGCTGCATGCCCTTTACAAGCTTTTATTTAACTTTCAATGTATGTGTGTTCGGATCAAATCTTGCAACTGAATTTTAAAGCAGTTATCCTCAACCGATTAAGATGACATTTTGCATACATGTTTAGTGCGGATGACAATGCATGGTTAGTTAAGTCACGTCATCCTAAATCCAATACCTACGGCGGACGGCCCAAGATGACGGAATAGTTATTTTATTTAAGATAGCCATACAATATTGAACTTTATTTTCTACACGAAAAGGTACCCATTTCAACACTGCATTCGAATATTCTTATTAATTAGTAAGAGAATTCTAATAAACCCCACGGGGGTGTGTATCGCGTCACGTCGCGTCTCTTTCAGGGCTGATTTTAAGTGTAGTGTTTGTCTATTAATGAATCACTGTCAAAATAAAACAAAATATTGTTACGAAGAAATTTTAATTCTTTTCGAAATCACCTAATTATAACTTCGATATGATTCACTTAAAATTTACAATAGAAGCGCACATTACAAAACAAATTGGACACAAACTTGCTCCGTTTTTGTCAAGTAGTCACTTGGTGGGTACATCGCATAGTTCTAGGGGTATATCGGCTTACAAGTCTACAGTTGTGTTAACATATTAAAACTGTCCCAATAATTTGAGTTTGATATTATAAAAATATCAAGGTAAGACTTCGGCTTTTTACAACATCACATAATATTGCAATAAATCATGAATAGATTGTAAAGTCAACTGACATTTAATTAAAACATTTTTCGAAAATTTGTTTTATATTTGTTTAGAGAAACAATATTTGTGTCCCATTACAGAGAAGAGCATTGAACAAACTTCGTTGTTACAAAGGTATATTTGAAATCAGAATTCGAGATAATCATCAAATTTTGAAACAACAAGCTCTGTCACACACAACAAAGTGGAAATTCCTTTGCAACCATACATCTTATTTATTTATTTATTTATATATGCTTTATTGTAGGTACACCAAGTTAAAACAAAGAAAAGGAAACTTAAAACTAAAATACATACAACGGGCGGCCTTATCGCTTACAGCGATCTCTTCCAGGCAACCTGGAATGGATAGTGATAGCCTGGACATGAAATGGGGTTGACATTGGTGTAACACATAACAATACGAATATTTACTTTAAACACAATAATATTATTATAGAATACACAAATATATACATATGTTCCATAATAGATACATAAATACATACATACTCAGGTCCTTTTAAATACAAATGGTCATTTAAAAATCAAATTAAATAACACAGCGCTAAAGTCCATACTTCAGTTCCTAGCGATGGATTAAAATTATCTCGAATTATGAATTCTCTATTCTAAAAGTAAATGTTATCATATAAAATAAATACGTTAAAAAGTCAGTTCACAACAAACTTTCGTAAACAATGTTTACTGGTTTTAAGGAAGTATATTTTCACACTCCCCTTAAAATGGGATTACGACACTAGACATCTCGGAGACCGGCATGACCATGAACCAAAAACTCGAAGATTTCTGACACTGGGCCAGCGTGGTGAATAAAACTCCCTCTCACAGAAAGGAGACTGTGTCCCAGTATTGAGAACAATGTAGGCTGAGAATTCTATATCACATATAAATACAATTATTTTATTGCATTATTGTTGATGTTTATTACAATTATGGAATTTTTTGATGACATTCCATTCGATTTTTTTACATTTTCATATATTCACGACAAGGTTTTACAAAAACATTGTAAAATACACAAAATAACAAGAACAGTCTTTGTGTCGCAATCTAAACCACAAGAAATTCTTTACCAAATTAAAGTGCGATTTCCGTAGTCACATTGAAATTCTGGTATGTCTAAACTAAAGGGATGTAATACCTGTTTCATGCACTTCTCTTTATACAAATAGATAAACTGGTGGACAATAAAATTTGGCCACATCTATTTTTAGGATTTATTCAATTTTTTATTTATTTTGTGTATTGCTAAAAAAATGAAGTTCATTAATTTAAAAATTATAAAAAAAAACCTGATTTTATTTTGAAACACAGTCACGAAAACCGGTTTGTAAGGAGGCTTAATTTTATTGTCCACCAGTTTAGAAGACATCGAATGTACAATTGTTCCTATATTAACTAGTATTAGAACTAGGCCCCGGGGGGCACTTGAGCTGATGTTCCATAGATAAAAAATAAGACTATTTATATTATACACCATTTTGGATGTGGACCGATGTTCTCAGTTTAAATTTTAATTTTAAAAATCACTAAAATGTATATTTTAATTTAGAAGTCTGTTACAAGAATGAATAATAAATACTGATTGGATATTTTTGACAAAATTTTGATTATTTTTAGTCTACTTAAAGACAAATAGACTAAAATCAAAGCTATTGCCTCAAAATTTCTCTAGCTACGAATACATTGCAGTAAAACTTGTAGTGAGGATAAATATATCGTTTTCTTTGATAACACCAAATATCGCAAAAACCTCAAACAAATATAAATTCAGTGAAAAATTCATATTATTAAGTTAACACACATCAGACCACAAAAATGGGTACAACAACGAACATTTTCAAATATTATTCCTATAACTTATTACGAAAAACAATCCATACGAAAATGGTTAAATACACTTACGTCAATACCAAATGATACCTATTATCATTACAATCTAAAAACTAAGGTATCATACAGTCTTAATTTCATCAAAATTTAATTTAAATCCCAAATTTTATGTTAAAACTTTTTATATAAATTACTATTCACTATATAAATAGTTTAATCAACCATTTTTTAGCTAAAATATATAACTACCCTATTCCTTGAAGTCATGTATAGTACTTATTGCTAATATCATTAAAAGAAAATCAAAGGTATAGAAAACGATAATATGGCAGTGTCCTAAAACAAAAATAACATAAAGTTATTAAAAAATAGTAAGCGTATATTGGATCCTAACTTTTAACTGTAAAATTATAGTTATATAATAATAATATTTTATTTCATTTAATTTAAGGGTTACGCTCAAAATATTAAAACATGGTCTACTTGTTTGCAATTATACTGGTATCTAAATTTTAACATTTCGTTCAAAATTATTATGGCTAATTGAAATATTTTTGTAAAACTATTCGATGCAGTTTACATGCACGCGAGTGTATTTAAAGCTAAGAGTGTTTAACAACTAGAGACATTTGTAAACAAGACTTGAGTGACAGTCGATAACGTTCATTCCAGGATCGTACGATAAGGTGTCAATTGCCACCATGACTCCGTTGAGAAAAAGAGCTATTGCTATTCGTTCTGTATAGCCTCGTCTCTCTATCACAGTGGAACCATGATACTTTTGATACATCATAGTGTTTGCAGTGGTTGCCCAGTGGTAACGTTCCCGACTTAGGTGTCGTAAGTCGTGGGTCGAACCCAGGCAGGCGCTTTACTTTGTGTAAATTATTTCATCACCACTGCTCTGAAAACGGTGAAGGAAAACATCGTGAGGAAACCGGCATGTCCTAGAATCAAAAATTCGAATACATGTGTCATCTAACAACACGCACTAGGCCCGCGTGGTGGATTAAGGCCCATTGCCTCTCTCACAGAGAAGAGGCCTGTGTCCCAGCAGTGGGAACATTAAAAGGCTGATGATGACGATGAAATCTTACTGAAGGAGGTGGAAACGGGTGTTGAAGTTAGTATGGTGAACCAATAATTTCTTAAGTAAGGCGGTCCACACACCTACAATATTATTGCGCAATTGAAATTGCAATATAGGTTTAAAGCTCGGAGCAAAAAAATAGGCTATTCGAGCAACGCAGACGAAGTCGCGGGAAAAAGTGAGGATGTCTCTAATTGTCAAACACTTATTTACTAACAACAGCTCTATACTACTAAATTAAGATCAAAATATACACGCCGCACCCAGCGACCATTATCATTGATTTAACGTTAATACTACAAAAATACTTCATTTTATCATGGACTCTTTATCTTGGCCCACATTGTTTGATTCAAAAATAACTTTTTCTTAACAAAAGGAAGAATATTTACACAAGTGTCGGCAGTAGGGTTCAGTCACGATACAATTTTAAGAAAACTAGTTCTAGCCAAAAAGTATAGGTATATAGTAAAATGAAAAGAGTCCAAATTTGTATAGTACGATACAAATATTTGATCGAGCAACGATTTAAAAATATTATCTGTATTTGATTGGTTATTAATATTTCTGGGGTTAAAAGTATCATCTTGAAAAACTTTGTTAAGTTATGTGAAAATAAATGTGTAGCCCCGGCATGTAAGTTGGCAAGGTTTTGGCGTACTGGGGATAACTGCCGCACGTATTGCGCGAACTGACCAACCACCACATAGAGCAAACGAAACGTGGCCGCGACGCGATTAGTCAGTCGATTCTTGTGTCAACTGACCAACCAATCGCGCCCTTGGAACGTTCGACGCGCTCCCCTTCACTACCAAAGAGACCTAAAAAACGACTTCTGCTCATCTGACTCATGCCAACTTACGTGACGAGGATTTTTTTATTATTTGACCCCATAGAACAAGGTGATAATTATAAAAAAAAAACTGTGCCCTACATGATATCGAGTCAAAAAACAAAGTCAGCTCTGAAGAGCTGACTTTGTTTTTTCTTTTTTAGGATATCTGATATTTGTATAAATTGTATCTTTGATTGATGTTTATGGACAAACATTTTGTTTTATTTAGGAGTCGGTACTTTAACACCCTAAAATTTTACCAATGAATTAAAATACACCGCATATACCATTTATTCAACAGTTCACTATTGTTTCTAAAATATTTAAAAATTACATAAATTTTAAAACTGCTGTCGGTGACCATTCACACTTATAAATTCTATCATTTTGTGACATTCAAAAGCGTCAATCGGTTCACTCCTTTTTTCTGTAAAATTCGTATTCGGGTTGTTGTCTGCCGATAAGATTGAATTTAAACGGAAGAATAAAAATGGTGGCTTCACATTATTTCCTATACAAAATCTGTGAAACCGTCATTTATTGTCCTCAAATATATGTTATCTGAGGATTGTTAAAACGGCCCCGAATCGAAAAGTTGCTTTTGGTCATCTTTAATTAGCAGACAACAACCTTGTAGAAGAATAGCAAATTACTGACGCAAATAATATAATAATTAAAAATATAATATGTGACCAAAGCTTGAGTAAACTACAAGACGCAGATAAAAGACTACCTGCTTGAATATTAGCTTGAAATAAATCACAGTAAACTTCCTCATTGTAAAAAATCTTCAGGACCATATTTTGACATGTTAAATACATCATTATTCCAATGCGAGAGGGAGAGGGCGCTATGCATGAGCGAAAGCACCGTCCCTTTTTCGCAGCGGACTCATGATGGCTTTAATAGGTCATGGCTGACGATTGATGATTTTAATAACATCAGCCACAATTATTTGTTTACTTTTTCATGGGTTTTTTGTAACTTCAAGCTAATTCAAATTCATAAAACAGCATAAATATCAGTTGCCTGCAGAAAAATACATAGTTTTTTTGCCGAAATTGCCGTTTTTATCCTTCTGAACAAAACGAAGAGCTATAAATATTGGGCCATATATCATAACACGTGTTCCCATCACAATTTATGTACTAGAATAATGTCCCGAATCTCGAGGGGGTAGGCCGCTGTCATTCCGGCGGGCAGCTCTGCACGAAGGAGGCGGGGAACAGGCCGGTGCGGCCAGTTCGCTGCAGGGTACCTTTGTACCAGCCGTCGCCTCTCTTTTTCGACACTATCACTATATCATCCACTTTCAGTTCTAACTCGTACTCTGAATTCGGCGGGTACGGGACTATGCAGCGGAATCTGTAAAGTAAAATTTTGATGGTTGAGTGTATAAGTCTAATTTAAGTACACTTTGACGTTCAATAGTTCTGCTTAATAGCCTAATCGAAATAAAGAATTTGACTTTGACTTTATCAGTGTTAGCGATTTATGTTTAAACGAGCACAACGAGTGATTTTTCTGTGTTAATATATATATAATAATTAATTTGATATTTTTTTACACTGGCAACAAAAATGGACTGCTGATCTTTAAAGGGCGGTAAATGACAGTGGCCTACTGTTATTGCCCGCCTTTTTTAGGGTTCCGTAGTCAACAAGGAAACTGGTAAATAAAATCATGATGTATATCTTTTTAGGGTACCTCCTGTACACGTAAAATGGGGATGTTTTTTTTCTCGTGTATCCCATGATGTGAGGTATCGTTGTATAGGCCATTCAAAAATATTACGGGTCTGTGAAAACTATTATTCGATTCAGGGATCCGTTTACGTAAATTTAAGTATGAAATTGCTAATTTTTGCTAGAGTCCCCCCCCCCCTGCCAGATAAAAGGTTGCTTTTGGACATGTAAAAAGATTAACGGCATTAGTATATATGACTTTCGTAATCGGGTAAGTCCTTCCACAGACTACACATAACAAACAAATAACTTTACCCTTTTATAATATTAGTTAAGAATAAGATTTACCTTTCTTTACTGGGTTGCAAGTGGTGCCTATCTCGCCTCGACGCCGTCACATCTAACGACTGCGATTTTCGATGTTGGGACTGCCACGGATTTTCTGTGCCCGCTCTGTAAAGTGATACACACGTTATTCTAAATAGTTCTTAATAGGGTAGTTTACTGACAATTAGTTTTTTGTCCGTCAGGTAGATTAATAAAAAATATTGGACACGTATTTTTTCTTTTAACATGTAAACATAAAGTGTCAACGATATAATGCGTTGGATTATCTTGTGACGTCACGCCGCCGCGCCGCTAGTACGCTAGTATACTGCCTTAGTGACGTCACAAGCCCCCACGCCTGAACTTTGATGCGCTTTAACTTTGTAATTTTTTATTGATTTAGTAAAGCAAAAAACACGTGTCCAATATTATTTGATAGTCTCACTGACGGACTAAATAGAATTATAATTTTTCTACCCAGGAAATATCCCTATTGTTAAGGACGTAAAAGGATATTATTTATAATTTGATATAATTTATATGATCTGCATTAAGTCCGCCATTGTACCTGCCTGCATGAAGTTTTAAATAAATATAATACTAGGAGCAGTGGCGGCCCAGTGGTTACGGCCCCGACTTACGAGTTCCAGCTCGTGGGTTCGAGTCGCGGATAAATTTAATAAAGAGTTACCGCGGCCCTGGCACAAGCAAGTGAAGGAACACGGGTGGGTTTTAGTCAGTAAAAGTCTGACACGCCCTTTCGCTTCACCCAGAGCGAGAGAAGTCATTGGATGATATCCCACCAAAAAAAATAATCTCGTGGGTTCGAAACCCGGCAGGCGCTTTAGCTTGTGTAATTTATTTAATCCCCACTGTTCCTAAGATGAAGAAAAGCATCGTGAGGAAACTGGAAAGTCTTACATTACAGTTCCCTCCGATACAAGAAACCTCTGTCCCAGCAGTGGGAACTATAAAGGCTCATTTTGCTGACTGATGCAGGTGGCGTTTTGTAGTTAAATCTACTGCGATTTTTAAACCAACGGTGGTTAGTTGGATGCAATTATGTATTATTGAAACATTTAAGCCAACAAACAAGATACAGGATCTAATTAAATAAGTAGCAATTTTTTTGCTAATTACGATAGCATCACAAAAGTAAAATCAGCCAAATGTTAGATAGTGGCATTTTAGCATTATGACGGCAGGCTATGTTCGTTAATAGGTTTAGTTTGTGTGCTTGAAAAGGAGGAAGTGATATAAAGCGACACGGAAAACGTAAAACAACAAGCTCAAAGAACAATGCATGACACTGAATAAAGGATATGTGAAGCTCATTGATTGGACACGTTTGACAGTGGTGTATGTGTTAATAAAAAGGTGCATTCAGGCATCGTTGCAAAAAAAAAACATAATCATGGCTGATTGAAGGTGTAGTTCAGGGATGTTAAGGATATGAAATTTCGTATCTGGATACGGATACGGATATAGAAAAATGTTATACCGGTTTCAGTTATGAAATTATTAAGGATTGTCCGTTAGTGTCGGTTACAGCTAGATTTTTATCAATATACATGACGTACGCGGCTTGTGTTACAGCTCGGCCGGGCAAGAAACCTGTCATAACGTGTCTCATTTAAACTCCGCCCTTATCCGAAATTATAAAAAAAACTTTTTAATCGGATTCGGTTACAGATAGATTTTTATTTCGGATATCTGATAGTTTCGGTTACGGAGCTACATAACATCCTTGGTACAGTTGAAGGGATTTGTGCAAGCAGCTCTCTTGCGTTCATGAGTGTATGTGTAGGGTCGCGACTCACGAGTATATGAGTGTGTATGTGCATACAACCTGTGCAGATGGTGGTGTTCGTGCAGGGCCGCCGGGGCGGGTCTCTCCTTGTGCGTGTTGGTGCGTGTGGCCGGCGGCAGAGCCCGCAGCAGTTGCGAGGGACATGAGCCCGACCTGTACCCACACCGTTAGTATGCCACGAGCCAACAACAAAAAATCATTATGAAGATTAACATTGAAATGTGTGAGAATTGTCATTAGAAATAATATATAGAAAATAATTGAAATTATAAAAATATATGGCAATAATAGTTGGAGCAAAATTTCGATAAGTATTTATTATTGGCATATATGTTTTTATCCTCATGTAATATATTTTTTGTATTTGACAAAGATCTGCCAATGAGATCTAAATAAAATATTTAGAGAAATAATAAAATACTCGATGTTGGCTTGTGGCAATGAAAACACACGTGAAACACAAAATGCAGGGCCAAAGAGTGCTGTTAGAACAAATCAAACAATCAAGCACACATAATGTACAAGGCCGAATTAAAGTAAGTAGAGAAAGTATAGACGTTATGGGTATATCCTATGAGAATCAATCAATATACTGGCGCAGTGGCTGAGTCGCGGTCCGATTCTCGGAATAAATATTTGTATGATCTTCAGATACTTGTTCCGGCAGGCTTATTACGTATCTTGCAAGAGCAAAACGATAGCAATTTTTTCGCAATACTTGCTCTTCAATACAGAAGTTTTATATTTTTAAGAAATAAGTGCATTTGACAAACAGCGAGCGATTAGCAAACGATTGTGTAGGACCTACCATACCTACACTGCAGGTAATTCCGACTTTTATGACATAAAGCGTTTGATCGCGCGATGATTGCGGTTTGCTGTTTCTTAAGTAATAAGCCGCTTTATTTTACATGGAGCGATTGACTATCATATTCCCACAACCCAGTAACTGGGTAACACGATACCCAGCAAGACTGGTGACTGATTTATAATGACTGGAGTTTTATTTTACATTTTTTAATTATTTATTTAAAAATAAAGAATGCCTGTCAACGATTTACAAATGGCAGCCGGGACAAACAGCTTAACGTGCTATCTGAAGCACGGAGTTCTCTTTATGTAATGAATGGTCACCCATCCACGAATCAACCTCAGCTAGCGTTGCTTAACCTCGACCTGTTCGAATGTTATAATGCAGCCACGGATTAATAGTTTATTTTTAATATTTTTTTTCATTTTATCGTAATTAGATATCAATACGCATTACGTCTGTTGACTTTCGTTAGTTCATTTAATTCGGCGCTGAATTTAAAACAGTAAATATGTTAGGAGCACACAATATGCATAGCGGTGCACACACACAAAAAAAGGTGGCTAAAGACGTTCTGATTTCTGACTCATCTGGTAACACATACATATGCCTATGAGTTAGTTTCATCCTTCTTTTCAAACACTGACAAATAGGTCAGTTTCAAAGTCAGTTTTAACCCTCTACGGAAAAAGAGGAGTGTCAGTGATAAGTTTGACGTGTGTACCTGTGTGTTTGTGTATATATGTGTTTGAAAGGTGACTTTATAGCGAGTGTTCTTAGCTATGATTGATGAAAATCGGTTTAGCCATTCTAAAGTTATGGGCGTTTTAATGTTTGAATCGGGAGGTGTTCGTAAGATATCGTGTCATAATTACGTGATCAATAGATTGTAGATCGAAGCTTATCTACTACTGGATCATTATTGTAGCATGAAATAAAAATGTGTCGGGGGTTTTTTAAATTGTTAAAATTTACCAATTTAAATACATTTTGTAAATGTTTTAGGGAAAAGAAATAAAAACTGTTCATGCCATTCAAGCATCAAACACTGGGAATTATACTCGGCTAAACCGAAAACGCTCTGGCGGCTTGCTTAGCGACTACAGCCTTCTTCAGTGAAGGCGAATCTTTATTGGTAACCGTGTAATAAAAAACTGGTCAAGTGCGAGTCGGACTCGCGCACGAAGGTTCCGCACCATTATCGCAAAAAACGGCAAAAAGTCACGTTTGTTGTATGGGTGCCCCCCTTAATTTATTCTTTTTTAATTTAATAATTATTCTTTTTTGAAGTGAATATACAACTAAATATTCTGTGAATTTTTCTAGCGTCCTGTTGCCGTTATTAATATCGAGCAAAAAACGAGAAAATAATCACGTTTGTTGTATGGGAGCCCCCCTTAAATATTAATTTTATTCTGTTATTAGTATTTGTTGTTATAGCGGCACTAGAAATACATCATCTGTGAAAATTTCAACTGTCTAGCTATCACGGTTCATGAGATACAGCCTGGTGACAGACGGACAGACAGACAGACAGACGGATCGTGAAGTCTTAGTAATAGGGTCCCGTTTTTACCCTTTGGGTACGGAACCCTAAAAACGAACGTTTCAAACTGTTCTCAATCAGACGCACTGCGTGCTTGGCGCCTTCGCAACTAGCTTAGCATGTATCAGTGCGAAAAAGCGCCTCGGCTCAATCGGCCTTTCAGAAGGTTTTAATCCGAAAATCTTACCAATTTTGTAAATGTGAAAGTTTGGATGGATGTGTGTGTATGTTTGTTACTCAATCACGCCAGAACGGCTGAACGGATCTGGATGAAATTTGGCGCAGAGATAGATCACAGGAACAGCACATAGGCAACCCAGTATAATGTTCCACTGGGATAAAAATAACAAATGTTACGCGGGCTAAGCCGCTGGCAGAAGCTAGTAATTAATATAAATCCATTCATATTGGTCATTGGCATACTCCTATAAAAATAACATATTTTCGGCCCATAGATTGAACCTGAATTCAGAACGTATTTAGACCTAAAACAATAATTTAAGCTTCACTGCACAGATAAACTCGGAATTGAACAAACACAAATTATGAGAACTTAAAGGTCAATGTGATGCCCCAAATGTTTTTTTTTTAATTTTTGATTATTTACTTTCGTATTTTTATCTTGTGCGAGTCACAAATAAATATTTTTAAAGTTGGGGTGACTGACCGGACATGTACAGGGTGATGCTGCTGCGAGTTAAAGGTGAGCATGAGCGATGTTCCGGGCCCGTCCTCGAACACCGGGTTGTCCATACTGTAGCCGGCCGGCGGCGGAGACTTGCACTTCTTCATGGCCGCTAGACGTTTCATCAAACTCACACCGGTTGATATTGACGATTTCTCCGCTTTCGCTTTTTCTTTTGGCTGTTGAACAGAAATTGAAATAGTAGTTTATGCAATGGTCATATAATAAGGGTTATTAAAACACGAGCGTGTCGCCTCATGTGATAATATTAACACGCGAGTATTTTAATACCTAATTATATGCCGTTGCATACACTATTTTGTCTTCACTCATACAGTTGAAATAAAATAAAAGTGGAAACTAATAAAATATGCGGTATGGCGGGCAATTGAGATTCTCATTGCACCATGACTCGCGCGCATCCATAGACAGACACTACTTTTCTACATTAAGTCAATGAGCCCATAAGCGCCAATAAATTAAAAAGTAAAAGTGTGCTATAAAAATTAAAAAGTTATTATTATGACGCAGTTGTTTGAAAATCGAAGGAAAATGTTGTACTGTAATTGTTTCTTTTTTTAATTATACCTATCCACGAATATAAAGTACGTGTTTATGCAATATTTTTTGAATTCATATTTGGAACATTACGTTGTGAGTATAGATAAAGATTTTTATAGAGTGAAGTTTCGCAAATAGTAATTTAACTATTTGTAAATGCACCCACGATCACGATACAGGAGAAATTCGTAGAAATTAAAAAAAAGTTTGGTTTGAAGAGGTTTGTCAAAAATGCATGCGGATTGCCAATAGAATAGACTTTATTGTAGATCAAAAAAAAGAAATTACACATATCTTTTACAACTGAATACTATGGGTACAAAGACGGTATTACCGCTGACAGCGATATCTACCAGATAACCTTTGGATAGATTTTGCCCAATCCAATCGGTAAAAATGAAGCACTTTAATTCAAACTTTCATCCCTATTTAACCTCTCCATAAGGGGATGAATTATCAAAAATCTTTCATTAGTGTACCTTCGTTTTATTATGAAAAAATCTTTTGTAAATTGCATGCTTCTAAATCCAGCTTAGACTGTGCATGGGCTGACAGAGATTGAATTTAATCATTCTATTAAATAGATCTATATCGGAGAAAGAGGGTTGTGATGTAAAAAAAAATACTACCGCTAAGTACAAACAGCTATTGATTGCTCGGCTCTAAATTACCGTAAATATGTATTCCGATACGAATAATGCAAAACCATAAATGCATTCTCTCATGTTTTTGTATTTTTTTTTTACTATTCTTTATGTTTCTTTTTTTGTCAAAAAATTTGTATGTGCTAAATAAATTTACTTTCTTTCGAAAATGTATGCAAAAAGGTTACCTTTTCAGATCTAGGCGTGTTTTGTTGATTCTGCGCAGGCGAACACCACGGGTAAGTCAGTGGTTGAGCTGAAAATAATCACAGAAGTAGATTTAATTAATTTCGTTAAGATTGGGACACATTACTGGCGCATATGATATGACTGTTAGTTTCTATTCATGTAAACAAAAAATAAATGTTATTTTTCTTCAACTTAATCTGCCTACACGGGTATTTCCAACTTTGTTGGGGTCGACTTTCACTCCAAACGCATGCAGTTGAATATCATACTGGTTCCGCTGTTGGGTTATATTCACCATAAGATTATTCCAGGCAATTTATGCATCACTTTGAAGACATACGCAGTACGCGTTCAGTGTCACTAGCGGGGTGCCAACTGAAAACCAGCGCTGGGTGACGCCCAGCAAATGCTTAGTTGGTAACCCTTTCGGTATGGGCACGTTCAGCGCAATTTGTCTTTGCACTTCTGTTTTGTCTTTTACTCCATGTTTGTTGCTGTTGCGTTGTGCCTGTGTCGAATAAATATATTTCTATTCTATATCTAAATGGTCTCAACAGCGTCGCATATTGTAGTGATATAAACTGTGAGTTATTTTGAATCAGTGCCAGTTGATTGAACCCACGTAAACTCTACTTCTTCCCTTCCTCTGAGACTATTAGTTAGAGTTACCTATGATGCTAGCGGCCGCCGCGCTAGCCACTGGGCCAACACGACATACAATAGTTATAGTTACCTATGATGCTGGCGGGGCCCGGGCGCACTGCTGGCGGCCGCCGCGCTAGCCACTGGGCCAACACGACATACAATAGTTATAGTTACCTATGATGCTGGCGGGGCCCGGGCGCACTGCTGGCGGCCGCCGCGCTAGCCACTGGGCCAACACGACATACAATAGTTATAGTTACCTAAGATGCAGGCGGGGCCCGGGCGCTCCGCTGGCGGTCGCCGCGCTAGCCACTGGGCCAGCACGACATGACATACAATAGTTATAGTTACCCATGAGGCAAGCGGGGCCCGGGCGTGCTGCTGGCACCCGCAGCACTAGGCACTGGGGCAACACGGCATACAATAGTTATAGATACCTAAGATGCAGGCGGGGCCCGGGCGCTCCGCTGGCGGTCGCCGCGCTAGCCACTGGGCCAGCACGACATGACATACAATAGTTATAGTTACCCATGAGGCAAGCGGGGCCCGGGCGTGCTGCTGGCACCCGCAGCACTAGCCACTGGGCCAGCACGACATGACATACAATAGTTATAGTTACCCATGAGGCAAGCGGGGCCCGGGCGTGCTGCTGGCACCCGCAGCACTAGCCACTGGGCCAGCACGACATGACATACAATAGTTATAGTTACCCATGAGGCAAGCGGGGCCCGGGCGTGCTGCTGGCACCCGCAGCACTAGCCACTGGGCCAGCACGACATGACATACAATAGTTATAGTTACCCATGAGGCAAGCGGGGCCCGGGCGTGCTGCTGGCACCCGCAGCACTAGCCACTGGGCCAGCACGACATGACATACAATAGTTATAGTTACCCATGAGGCAAGCGGGGCCCGGGCGTGCTGCTGGCACCCGCAGCACTAGCCACTGGGCCAGCACGACATGACATACAATAGTTATAGTTACCCATGAGGCAAGCGGGGCCCGGGCGTGCTGCTGGCACCCGCAGCACTAGCCACTGGGCCAGCACGACATGACATACAATAGTTATAGTTACCCATGAGGCAAGCGGGGCCCGGGCGTGCTGCTGGCACCCGCAGCACTAGCCACTGGGGCAACACGGCATACAATAGTTATAGATACCTAAGATGCAGGCGGGGCCCGGGCGCTCCGCTGGCGGTCGCCGCGCTAGCCACTGGGCCAGCACGACATGACATACAATAGTTATAGTTACCCATGAGGCAAGCGGGGCCCGGGCGTGCTGCTGGCACCCGCAGCACTAGCCACTGGGCCAGCACGACATGACATACAATAGTTATAGTTACCCATGAGGCAAGCGGGGCCCGGGCGTGCTGCTGGCACCCGCAGCACTAGCCACTGGGCCAGCACGACATGACATACAATAGTTATAGTTACCCATGAGGCAAGCGGGGCCCGGGCGTGCTGCTGGCACCCGCAGCACTAGCCACTGGGCCAGCACGACATGACATACAATAGTTATAGTTACCCATGAGGCAAGCGGGGCCCGGGCGTGCTGCTGGCACCCGCAGCACTAGCCACTGGGCCAGCACGACATGACATACAATAGTTATAGTTACCCATGAGGCAAGCGGGGCCCGGGCGTGCTGCTGGCACCCGCAGCACTAGCCACTGGGCCAGCACGACATGACATACAATAGTTATAGTTACCCATGAGGCAAGCGGGGCCCGGGCGTGCTGCTGGCACCCGCAGCACTAGCCACTGGGCCAGCACGACATGACATACAATAGTTATAGTTACCCATGAGGCAAGCGGGGCCCGGGCGTGCTGCTGGCACCCGCAGCACTAGCCACTGGGCCAGCACGACATGACATACAATAGTTATAGTTACCCATGAGGCAAGCGGGGCCCGGGCGTGCTGCTGGCACCCGCAGCACTAGCCACTGGGCCAGCACGACATGACATACAATAGTTATAGTTACCCATGAGGCAAGCGGGGCCCGGGCGTGCTGCTGGCACCCGCAGCACTAGCCACTGGGCCAGCACGACATGACATACAATAGTTATAGTTACCCATGAGGCAAGCGGGGCCCGGGCGTGCTGCTGGCACCCGCAGCACTAGCCACTGGGCCAGCACGACATGACATACAATAGTTATAGTTACCCATGAGGCAAGCGGGGCCCGGGCGTGCTGCTGGCACCCGCAGCACTAGCCACTGGGCCAGCACGACATGACATACAATAGTTATAGTTACCCATGAGGCAAGCGGGGCCCGGGCGTGCTGCTGGCACCCGCAGCACTAGCCACTGGGCCAGCACGACATGACATACAATAGTTATAGTTACCCATGAGGCAAGCGGGGCCCGGGCGTGCTGCTGGCACCCGCAGCACTAGCCACTGGGGCAACACGGCATACAATAGTTATAGATACCTAAGATGCAGGCGGGGTCTCGGGCGCGTGGCGGCGCGTCGGGTGCGGCGTGCGCGGTGCTGCTGGTGTTCGACACATTAGCGACGCCCGCTACGGTCGCCACTGCTGCCGGAGATGTCTGCAACAACACCGCCATTATTAATCACTAGTCTCTTTAAAGCAGGCATAACGATTTGCATGGCTATTCAAGGCCATACGATATGATATGCGATCGATTCAGTACGGGATCTTGTTCGACTACCTTTTTTTTTCTACTCCCTGGTATCTGAACCCAGGCACGGGCAAAATGCTATTCACAGACCGGAGCAGATGGGTAAGATCGTCATGTCGATTGAGATGTGTTTAGGGCGAACGCTACAAAATGAAAGAAAACAGATATGATTGTGGTAGAAAATTTGAAGTGATATTTTTATTTTTTTTATTTATATGTTAATTTGGTATGTCGATAAGTGCAACTATGTAATATGCACCTAAACTTTAACACAAAATAAACAATGATTTTATTAGTAACTTGCTTCGTAAACGATAGCCTTCTGTCAAGCCGGTAAGGAAATTATAAATACAACAAGGTCAAAATAACTGTGCACCTCATGTTCGTCTCGTGCGCCAATAGCGCGATTCGAATGTCAGAGTGACGTGACAGTGCCAAGTGCACAATCATTTTGACAGAGTATTACCTAAAATCGTGAAAAAGTTTCTGTAAACGCGCGACGTAGTTCCCGGGGAACACGCCGCAGCGCTGCGAGCGCTCCGAGCAGCCCTTGTACCAGCCGTCATGTTGTATGTATGTATGTACCTTGTCATGCTTGGGGCGCGCGCTGGCGGCGGGCGCGACGTAGTTCCCGGGGAACACGCCGCAGCGCTGCGAGCGCTCCGAGCAGCCCTTGTACCAGCCGTCATGTTGTATGTATGTATGTACCTTGTCATGCTTGGGGCGCGCGCTGGCGGCGGGCGCGACGTAGTTCCCGGGGAACACGCCGCAGCGCTGCGAGCGCTCCGAGCAGCCCTTGTACCAGCCGTCATGTTGTATGTATGTATGTACCTTGTCATGCTTGGGGCGCGCGCTGGCGGCGGGCGCGACGTAGTTCCCGGGGAACACGCCGCAGCGCTGCGAGCGCTCCGAGCAGCCCTTGTACCAGCCGTCATGTTGTATGTATGTATGTACCTTGTCATGCTTGGGGCGCGCGCTGGCGGCGGGCGCGACGTAGTTCCCGGGGAACACGCCGCAGCGCTGCGAGCGCTCCGAGCAGCCCTTGTACCAGCCGTCATGTTGTATGTATGTATGTACCTTGTCATGCTTGGGGCGCGCGCTGGCGGCGGGCGCGACGTAGTTCCCGGGGAACACGCCGCAGCGCTGCGAGCGCTCCGAGCAGCCCTTGTACCAGCCGTCATGTTGTATGTATGTATGTACCTTGTCATGCTTGGGGCGCGCGCTGGCGGCGGGCGCGACGTAGTTCCCGGGGAACACGCCGCAGCGCTGCGAGCGCTCCGAGCAGCCCTTGTACCAGCCGTCATGTTGTATGTATGTATGTACCTTGTCATGCTTGGGGCGCGCGCTGGCGGCGGGCGCGACGTAGTTCCCGGGGAACACGCCGCAGCGCTGCGAGCGCTCCGAGCAGCCCTTGTACCAGCCGTCATGTTGTATGTATGTATGTACCTTGTCATGCTTGGGGCGCGCGCTGGCGGCGGGCGCGACGTAGTTCCCGGGGAACACGCCGCAGCGCTGCGAGCGCTCCGAGCAGCCCTTGTACCAGCCGTCATGTTGTATGTATGTATGTACCTTGTCATGCTTGGGGCGCGCGCTGGCGGCGGGCGCGACGTAGTTCCCGGGGAACACGCCGCAGCGCTGCGAGCGCTCCGAGCAGCCCTTGTACCAGCCGTCACGACAGCGCTCTGTGACTGTGTAGATACCTGTACACAAAAAAAAATACATTTTTATAACCTTGTGTAGAATGTAGGAAGGTTCCGCAACATAATATACGATCTAAGACAGACATCGCTGATTTTGGAGATGTCACCGGATTATTGCAAAGCGGAAATTGCTTTTTTCATGAGATTTTTTTATGATTGTTGACAGGGCAACGTTTGCCTGGTCTGCTTGTTTATAATACTAGTAGGATTCATTAAATAAGTTAAACCTTACCTCCTTTCTTAAGCTCAAGTTCATCCGGCTTCTGTGGCTTGTAGGGATAGATGGCGACGTAGGCGGCCGGCAGCGGGCGCTCGTTGCTGCGCGAGCGTCGCCGGCGCCGCTCCGAGCGCTCTGAGCGACCCTCCGTGCGCTCCGAGCGCTCCGTGCCCGCGTCCAGCAGGCTCGTCGCGAGGATCTCGGCCGAATGCCTGTGAGAAAAATCATTGATAAAGTCAGAAATAAATAGAAAAATTAACGTGGCCACCAATAAAAAAAATATTTAAAAAGCTTTCCATAAGTCTATCGGATAGTCGGCAAAAAAATAGAAAAAGAAACAGAGGTGTCGCGGATCACCCGGTGGAAAGTTTTTTTTAACAGGACATGCAATTCCTGAATGTTGAATTTCAGAAACACAATTTGTGTATGAATAAAAACCCCTACAGAGCTAAACCTCCTGAACTGAACCTAAAACTAACAATAATTACGTACTGGTTGTTAGTAAATTTAATGTTAGATTTTTACTTGAAAGAAAGAATTACGCACGATTGTGCCAAAAGGGCCTACGCACAGCATAAAGTAAGGCAATACTTGATCAAGTTCATTGTTGTATTCGTTCAGTTATCTGGGTATACCACAGCTCACTAAAGGAAACAGGCTTCGCCTAAAAACAGTCATAATAAACAGCTCGAGAAATTAAATAAATGCCAACTCACCTGTTTTGCGTATTATGATTCGCTTGTAAATGAGTTGAAGGAGTCAAACTATGTCTCTTATCCCTTTCTCTATGGTGATGGTCTCTATGCGCTCTGGTCACCATATAGTTCCCATCTTTGCCGTGAGAAGGCGACAGCGCAGCCTGAAGGCCCAAACCAAAGTTCAACAAAGAATCCGGTCCACTCGGGCGCACCAAGTTTTTACTAGACGAAGGCGCTTCAAGCCGCGAAGACTCATTATTGGTTGCACCATCATGATTTTCCTCCTGAGTTTGCGACGCATTACTCGCACTCGATGCATTCAATTTTGGACTCTCTGACGGCGGCAAACTGACATTCAAAGAGGTGTTCGTTGCTGTCGAACTTTCGTTCAAACTCAGCACTCCCATTGAAGTGTTAAGAGACTCCTCGTTGTTCGTTTCTTCCTCTGGCGGGTTCTGATTTATCAGGTTTTGATTCTGAATTTGAGTTGTATTAGAAGCGATTACGGTTGCATTTCGGTCGGTATTGTTGTCGGGTGAGCTTGGAAGGCTCGGTTCAGCGCTTTCGCAGGTACTGGTGTTCGAACTGGTATTAGGAGTAGTGGTGGAGCTAACACCGACTGACGGAGTGTTCATACTCGAGCTAGAATCGGAACTGACGTTGCTGGTGTTAAAGTTAGCGACTGACACGGGAAAATGTTCGTGTGTCCTTACATTCTGGTACGTAGTTTCGACCTTATGCACTGGAGTTGAATTATAGCTGTCATATTTCACTGTTCGTAATCTATCGTAATTTTCGCCGCCGATACGTGACACGCTTTGTATGCCCATAGTGCCTTGCTGCGACTTGTTATGCATATTGGTGAATTGTATGAGATCTAGGGAGTGTTTCGTTTGCGTTGGCTCCATAATATTCCTGGGTACTGCGGTAGTGGTGACCAGGCCGCCGTGAGAGATCGCGGTGACGTGTTGGTTGATGGGCTGTGGGACCAATATTTGCGCCTGTTGGGCCAACATCGTCTGCGCCGCGTGGTAGTTGGGGTGGGATTGGCTCATGGTGGCCATGTTTTGGTAGTTGCTCTGAACTGTGGAGGGGGTAGACATGGACATCTGTTGGTAACGGTGAGTGTGCTGCTGTAATACAAACAAAAAAAAATTTGTAAAACATTTATCTAATGGGTCATTTCCTCCACTCGAATCAAATTACCTTTATAAAACTGACAGTTATAGCTTATTTTTGCGTTTTCGACTTAGCCGAGTGGAGTGGAAATAAAATCCTTTGGCTAGGCATGGACATTGTAAGTTGTAATTACTTGTGCATGGTGTCTGTGGTCTGAGTGCGATGGTCTCGAGTGTTCCGGGATGGGCGGCACGGGACGATTCAGCGGCACACTGTAAAACACATAATACTTTATTACTAACTAAACTTGGTGAATGGGTGACTTTTCATTCAATGACCATCTTTCAGGGGGCTGAGAGTACTATGATAAACGTGTTTTAACTCTGAAAGTTGGTTTGTATATACACCTTGACAAGCGAAAAAATAACAAAAAAAAAATTAGATGAGTTTGCTATTTATGATCTGCTCTTAAAAAAAATATCACCGAAATATATAAGCTCAAAGGTCAGTTTCTTCTGAAGTTCAGGCATTGTAGAGAAATTCGTGGAAAGAAGACCTCATGCGCAGTGTAATACGCGTCGCTTACTTGTTCGAGTCAATCCATTTTAGTGTCACCGGCGCCGCTCTGCTTCAGCCTTATCTGACACGACTGTTATGTTTTAACGTACAACTCGGTCAAAATAACTGTGCACTTAACACAGTGACGTCACTCTGACGTTAGACTCTGGTTATTGGCGCACGAGGCAAACGCGGGGTGCCGAGCGGGTAGGCGGGAGTGAGGTCGAAGTGTACAGTTATTTCGACCGCGTTTTACATGTAACGATAAAAACATTGTATACTGTGAAATAAGCCCTTTTTTATTATTAGGAAGATAGGCTCCCGTTTGACCACTATCTAACCTGTCGGTAAGCACCTGATGTGGCCGACATTGAGGCACTCAGGTTACTCCAAACCAGTAGAAGTAACCTATTGACTCTTGACTGATTCGCATGTTGTAGTATAAGGAAACTAAGAATGATCAAAAACCTGTTCATAAGCTGCCTGGCGGCCTGGTTAAGCTCTACGAAGGCGATAGGGAAGATGCCGACGCGCTGGTCGAGTCGCCCCTCCGCCCAGTTGTCGTCCACGCGCCGGTGCACCGTTATTATAGCTCCTGGAAATACAGATATTACATCATTATACCAGCCACTACGCAGGTTACATTTAAATAGTTTCTATGGGCGTTAAACTTCATCATCAATATCATAAGTTAAGCCATAAGCATCGTAACGACATCGTCTCGCCTTGGGACAAGCTCACGAACCACAAGCGATGCGTGGTCAACTCGCATTCTCCGCGCTTACGGATATCCGTTACCATGCCTACGTCTATCCGTCACCGCGCTTAAGATTTTAAGAATTTTCCTCTTCATAAAGTGCAATCGCTATGATAGCCATCTCACGCTTTGAGATCAGGTTGCCGTAAACGCGCCGCCAAGCGGTAGCCGAGTCGGCGTGCCGGAGCTACTGATCCACTTACGTTAGTTCGACGCTGGTTGACGGCAGGACAAAAGGCGAGGCGGTGACGACCCGTTTCGGAGCTAATATGTGTTCGTCAATCTTTATTTCTGACTGCTAACAGCTTTCATAGATCAACAAATCATCATCATCATCATTTTAGCCGAAAGAGGTCCACTGCTGGACATAGGTGGTCCTGTGAGTCTCGCGTCCACCGGATTCTCTCAGCTCTGACCAGGAGGGTAACCTTAAGTTGTACATCATCATCAGCCTTATAATGTTCCCACTGCTGGGAAACAGGCCACCTCTCTATGAGATGTAGTGGGCCGTAATCCACCACGCGGGCCCAGAGCGGGTTGGTGGATGTTACATGTCTTCTAATCTATAAGCTCTTAGAGCAAGGTTATTTCGAGTGTGCGTAAGGGACATATATATGTATAAACCTTATAGACATCTGTCCCTTTTTCCAAGTCGCTCCATGATAGTTTTGACACATCATGGTACGGGGGCAGGTCGTCACTCCGCCTAGATGGAGGCCTTCCAACGCCGTGTCTTCCGGTACGCGGACAACAAATGACGGCCGGCGAAACGGCTTAACATGCTTTCTGTATAACCCGGTTCATTAAAGAAACGAATCTAAAAGGGCGGAGCTTATCATGTTCTTTCGCTTGCACATTACAGAAATATCTAAATCTACGTGGAGTGTCTTTTTTAACTTTAAAAAGACTATTTATGGGGCTACTTACTTGGGTTGTATGGGCGCCTGTTTGGGCTGATAGGGCCACCTTAGGGGCGGTACGACGTAAATTACTTCAAAGTCAGCGTTTAGCTTTGGTATTCTTGTGCAAAGCATACAGGACGGTTAGTACTGAGGCCTTACCGGTACTTGCTGGCGTACTTCCGGTCGACCTTAAGGTGCAGCGACGTGCTGCAGTGTACTATTCCGCACGAGAGACCACCGACGCGGACTTTTTAACGCGGACTGACCGTGAGAAAATCTCTATATTATTTAAACCACCTATTGACGTCTGGGAGGAACTTTTATCCGAATGGCAATGTAGGTGGGATAATTCCATCAAGGGCCGACACCTCCACCAATTCTTTCCATCCGTCCGCGTGCGGCTGGCCAGGACGTGGCTGGAGGTGGATCATTGTGTTGCTCAATTTATCACAGGACATGGTAACTTTAAAAGTAAATTATTTTCCTTCAAGCTCGTTGCCTCGCCTTTATGTCAGTGTTCTACATCTGACTGCGAATATGTACAACCTGCACATCATATTTTATAGGAGTGTATTCTTTGGCAGAATGAACGCAATATTATGTTGAATAATGTACAGGCAAACTAGAACACTTTTCCGTGCGTTCAAGCGTTTTTGCCATACCTATAATTGGAATCAAATATAACAGCTCACAATGTTAGTTATTAATATTTATCATAATTTTTATCTGTGGTGCTAGGCAACTGGGCTTATCCCAGTTGTAAACGACCCTTTGTGCCTATTGGCCTTGTTTGTTCTGTCTCCTGCTTGATATGGAGGGAAGTGGAAATTTATATATTTTTTCTCAAACATGCATGGAAATATTGACATTATTTTAGAAAAAAGAACACGCGAAGTACCGAATTTACGGACAATGAAAATCAAATCCATTGCTGGACCGTTTTTTGAATTTGGAACATTTCAACGCTCCAGCAATGTTGTATGAAACGGCGTGCTGGGGTTATTAGATACTCTTTGATTGGATCTCTTTTATCATTCTTGGCATACCAAAGTAAGTCTCTTTGCTTAGTACAAATTGCGTTCACGTGGCTGTATAGCCATAAATGCGTTTGCCTTTCGGCACAGATGATAAATAGAAAATCGGAAGCAAAGCTGAAAATTCGTCTTGATTTGTTATTTAAATAGTTAATAAATATAAATTTAATAATTAAAATGAGTTCCAACGGTTCACGGTCCACCAGATTTAAGATCAGAAGCCAAATTGGCAATGGAAAATCTGCTTCCAGCGAAGTCAAAAGCAAAATACATGAAAGTATATGAACATTTTAGGATTTGGAAAAACGATAAAAAAAAATAACATTTTCTCCGAAACAGTATTTTTGGCGTATTTTAATGAGATTTCTAAAACTAAAAAGCCATCTACATTATGGGCAATTTATTCCATGCTGAAATGTACAGTTCATGTTAAAAATGGCACTAACTTTAAAAATTAAGGAAATTTAACTACTTTTTTATTTCCCTGCATTCTTTTGAGAAAAGCATTATATATACCTCGGCGGAAATGGCAATTGCCTGTCTCGTATTAGTGAAGTCCTCGCCTACGGCTCGGCCTTCAAACTCATACTCGACCTGCAATTGTCTATTTCCCGGCCTTTGCAATAATGTACTATTCCTACTGCTCCATTATTCTTTTCTGATTAATTTCGTTGCGGGATCCAAGACAGTTAAATTCATTCTCCGGGACTTCGTCGAGATTCATTGCCTCGGCGCTTTTCTGGTGGTCGCCATTGTTGATTCTGGCTTTCAGGATTTCCAGTGGTTTGGGAACAGTGCGGTGGGATTGCACACTACAGGCGGCACTAATGTGTCGTAATGTCAGATTCAGATTTGCCTGTCATGTGCAAGCGAGAGAACATGATAAGTACCACCGTTTTAGATTCGTTTCTTTGAACCGGGTTATAGCATTGAGGTGTCGCTTAGCCTATATCATACCTTTGTCGAACGCCAAACAGCCTTCTTCGTCAGGTGCGGACATCCGGAAGTCGTACAACGCTTTGCACAGTGCAGTAGCCACTGGAAGTGGTACCACCACCTGCAAACAACATTATAAATGATTAGCGATATAATTCAGGCGTCTGACATTTTCCATACATACAAATAAATAATATTGAAGCGTCTGTTTGTAATATATGCTTTTTAGGTAATGCTTATTAAAGCATAGGTATACGTTACATATATAAAGAAAAAAAATTTTTGTCTGTTTGGTCCTGGCTAATCTCCGAAACAACTGGACCGAAGAAGAAGACGTAGTCGCGATGCTTTGCTCGCTTTGCTCGATGTACAATAAGAAACGATACTTTCAAAAACAGTAAAAATAAATTAGCGAGTAGATAACATATATCTACTCGCTAATTTATTTTTACTGTTATAAGAAACACCTAACGTGCAAATCATCTGAATAATTTTTAACAATTTAGTTTTTCTTTGATTTTGTTGCCGTTGTGCTGTATGTGTCTGCGTCGAATAAATATTTTATATTCTATTTTATTCGAAGTTTATAAATATGACTGAGATATTTTCAAATTTATGTGATATCAATTCATGTTATTTTATGATTAAAAAGCTCTTTAGAACATAAAAAATAAAAAACATATTGCGGTTACAGCTAAGAGATAAGTACATAACAAGAATAAATAAAATTAATAAACTAATGGCCCAAAATAAAAAGAAATAAAGGACATACATGTGGCCAGTATTCTTTGCTTTTTTTATTTGCAACATGTGGTCTTTGCACATTCATAAAATACCCACATGTACTATGTGATTAAAGTAAATTCATTGCAAAGGCAATCATCCATCGTTAGAACACAGTATACTTAAAGGGATAACTTTAGGGCAAAAACTGGAAAACTCAACAGAGCAACTTAGATGTGAATTGGGGTCACTTTCAGCGAAATTACCACAAAAATAATCTTAATTACTTAAAATTATTTTTCTATAAAAATAAAGTCTTATAATATCTAGACAGATATTATAAGATTTGACAGATCTAGTCAGATACTACAGATACTGATATATCTAGATAGATGATTAGAAGAAAAAAAAACTGGCAACACTGCCCGAGTGACATGTCAAATTTGTGCTCCGTATTTTAAAATTATATTTAATTAGTATTTAAGTGTAATTAGGATATAATTAGTAGTAAAAACTCAACAAAACGCTATAAATACTCAGTATTATTGTTTTACGGGAAAAATATCGAGTTATACAAAAGTTTGTGACACGGAACCGGTAACCTATCAAACAGCTGACGACTGAAGTCTAAAGTGCTGAACTACGGATATTCTAAGGGCAGTATTGTTTATTTATAGCACACAAAGTGTAAATTTAACCTTGTAACACGTTCTTGTTAGTTTTAACGTCTAAATTCTGTTGTTCTAGTACTGTGCAGTGAATCTAAATAGTTTTGTTGATATAGTAGAAAACGAAATAAAACAGATCCCAATGTGCATAATTCTATTAATATATTCAGATAACTTAATAATAAACATTTACATAACGCTATGATCGTTATTTTGCATAATTTAAATAGAAAACTACAATAAAACATTAATTCAAATTCTGGCCATCCTACCCACAATAAAAAATAAAATAAAAATCTAAAGGCAATCATTAGCAACTAAAGTCAGTAATAAATAGCTTGATAAGCCAATTTAACAGCCTACCTCATTTCACTACTGAACTACACTAACTATTCCCTCCGTTTCCAGCTTTGCTTTGTTTTGTTTTTCCTCTTTTCCTTTGTTTCTCACTGTTTCTTTTTTTTTTTTCTATTTCTAGTAACCAATCCGGAAACCATGCCTCCGATGACCCGTTAGGCTACCGCTCAGGACTTAGAAATTAAATTGAGAACGGCACTCCAGGAACTTAAGGACTCACAGAGCCAATGTCGGGAGATGTTGCAAGAGAGAGAGGATTGTGAAGTAGAAGTTGAGAACATTGTTTATAAAAACACAATCCTTAAACGGGAGCTAGTTGAACTTAGTCAAAAATACCAGAATGTTGTAGATGAACGCGACCAACTGAGGGTAGTCACGGATGGTTTCAATAACTGCAGTTATCTTTATGAGGAGGCTTTAAGTAAAGTTAGGGATCTAGAAGAAGAATTGATTCACGCAAACTCTCATATTTTTAAATTACAAAAAGAACAGGAATCAACTCAGGTTGATGAAACTTGCCATTTGTATGATGAACTTATTAAATCAAATTTTAAACCTGATTCAATACCAACAATTGACCTAACTGAAGATTCTTTAATAAAACAGAGAAATTGTTCCAAAGTTAGTCGTAACAAACTCAAAAAATATGCAAAACTAAATAAAATAATTAGAAATTGTAACAAGTATAGGAAACAACACAAATTCTTTATTAAAAATATTCCACTCAGGAAAGAACGTGTTGACCTAGTTAATAAATTAAATAATTACCAAATTAAATTAGAAGACAGCAAAAATATCTATGAGATTGACACACACCGCTTACAGACTGAAATCCAGGTACTTGAGAACAGACTTAGTTCTCTTTACAATAAATATGTAAATTCAAAATTACAAATTAAAGAACACATTTTGGCCGCAAATGAGTTAGTGATGTGTCAATGTAACTGCCAGACAGTTTCAAATCAAATTGCAGTCCAGCCTGATGCTGCGGAGGACCCGTTCCAAGCTGGGAGGGTGTCTCAAGACACTGTCTTCGCACAAGACGGTTCTAATGTAGCACAGGATTTGCCTCAATTAGGCCGGCCTGAAAGTGCTGGCTTTTCATCTAGTCATAGAAAAGAAGGTTTTCATTCGGTTATGTTTTCGGATGGTGTTGGAAAAGGTTTAGGTAAATTAATAAATGGCAATCAGAGTCATTCCACTTTTAATTATTGCATGCCCGGGTCATCATACAAGCAAATAATAGAATCTGTGACAAAGAATATATATAAACCAGATACCAATATAACTGTATTTGTAGGTAATAGTATAAAAGTAAAAAAAGATGACATCACTGAGTGTGTAAAAGAGATGTTAAAGTTAAATTACAATAAAATTATTTTGTGTGCCTTCCCTTACTTGGATAAATTGTCAAATAGACAAAATAATCACATTCACATGCTTAATAAGCATCTGCACTTTCTTGTGAGTCACTATAGTGATAAACTAGTTTTTTTTTACATCAACATTTTTGTTGGTAAATTAAAGTCGACAGGCGATACTTTGTATCTGCCTCTTAGGGTAAGACATCAAATAGCTCGGCTATTATCTTATACAATAAACTCAGACATAAGTAGTATGTCGAAGTATCCAGTTATTATTGATATTAGTAATAGTACTAATTTAAATATGGTCAATACCTTGAATAACGTTAGCAAAAATGCTATTAATATTTATTCTTTAAACTAGTTGATAGGACAAGGGAGGGTACCAATAACGGAGTAGTTACGAGTATATCCACCATCAAAAAGGTACCTTCTTGCTCGCAAAAAATTAATTTGAAAAAAAGGTCTGAGCAGAATTCTCTGAAATTATTCCATCAGAATATTCAGGGTTTTTCTTCGAAGGAATTGGAAATCGAACTGTTTTTAGAAAAATCAATGTTTGAAATTGTTTGTTTCACTGAGCATTGGCTGAAAGATTATGCAATGTTAATCAATTATGAAAATTATACAGTGGGCAGTTGTTTTAACAGAAATATTATGTTGCGTGGGGGTTCACTTATATTAATTAAAAATGGTATTAAATCAAAACCTCGTAAAGATATAGTAGACCTATCAGTTGAACATAGTGTTGAACTGTCCTGTGTTGAGCTGGATAAGCATGTCATAGTGTGCGTTTACAGACCCCCAAATTATAAGAACTACTCTATATTCGAGTCAGTGATGGAAGATGTTTTGGCAATACTTGCAATGGGTAATAAACTAATAATTGTCTGTGGTGACTTTAATATTAATATTCTAGAAGATAATTCAGACAGCAGTAGGTTATTAAATCTCTTTAAATCATTTAATTTGTCACATGTGTTTATGGAACCAACCCGAACTACACTGACTTCTGCTACATGTATTGATAATGATTTTTGTAGCTGCAACTACTTGGACAAAGCCATTATAAATTCTCTGCCTTCGGATCATAGTGGGCTACTGGTAGCCTTTGAGTCCATTATGCTAATAAAACAAGTGCAGATTCAATCCAGACCAATAACATCCGGTAAATTAAATAAATTTAACAGCACTTTAATCAGTAAGTTAAGCATCCAGGACCTCACAGTGAATGATGGTAATATTTTGTATGATGAAGTTTTCTCAGTGGTTCAAAAAGAGTTCAATAACACTTTTAAGAAGAAAACTAAAACTATATGCCCTAAGTTTTTATTCAGTGACTGGGCGACTACAGGACTTAGAAAAAGTAGGGAAAGACTTTACGAGCTATATGGGCTTAAGCCTTGTATTAACACTGAAACGTTTAATAAGTATGTTGCTACTTACTCAAGAATTTTTAAAAATTCCTGCAAGGCAGCTAAGGTCTTGTACATTAGCAATAAGGTTAAATTAGCAGAAAATAAAATCAAGACGGTTTGGAAAATTATAAACAATGAAACGAATAGGAATAAAAGAAATAGTAGTGATTACACGCTTGAGACCACACACGGACTTATTAGAGATAACAAAAAAGTTGCGCAAGAATTTGTTAATTTCTTTACCAACATCCCAATTAAAACTACTGAAACTTTAAATTCTTCGCCCTCGCTTGCTTTTGGATTATTAAACGCGAACGTTTCATCCTGCCCGATTGTATTTAATTTTTCACATATAAACCCCATGACAGTAATAAAAGCTTTTAAGCAAATCAAGATCAAACCGACTGAAGATCTGTGGGGAATGTCCATCAAAGCTTGTACCTCCATTATTCAGACTATAGCGCCGTACTTAGGGTTGATTTTCAATTTGTGTGTGGATCAAGGAGTTTTTCCGGATCTAATGAAATATAGTAAGGTTATACCACTTTTTAAATCCGGGGACAGTAAAGACACAAATAATTATAGACCAGTATCCGTGTTGCCGGTTTTCAGCAAGGTATTTGAGAGGATAATGCTAAATCAAATGCTCATTCATTTTAATACGAATAACATCTTGCATGATAGACAGTATGGTTTCACCAGAGGACGTTGTACAACTGACGCTGGTGTCGCTCTATTAAAACACATCTTTGATGCGTGGGAAGATTCGCAGGATGCCATAGGTATCTTCTGCGACCTGTCGAAGGCGTTTGATTGCGTTAATCATGAAACATTACTTCTGAAACTTGAGCATTACGGGCTAGGTCAATCAGCGTTAAGTTTAGTTAAATCTTATTTGAATGATAGACAGCAATTAGTTCAAATAAACGGTGTGAATTCGTCCGGGTTAAACGTTAAAATGGGGGTACCCCAGGGCTCAATTTTAGGTCCTTTCTTATTTTTAGTATACATAAACGATTTACCCCGTTTATTGGAAAACAAACTTAACATGGTGTTATTTGCTGATGACACATCTTTAATTTTTAAAATAAATAGACGTACTTGTCAGGTTGACGACGTAAATAACGCGCTACGGCAGGTTCAGGATTGGTTCACTGCCAATAATTTAGTTTTAAATGGTAAAAAAACCAAGTGCGTAAAATTTTCCTTGCCGAATGTCAAAAGTACTGATTGTGACATTATATTAAACAAGGAGAAGCTAGAATTCGTCGATAAAACGGTTTTCCTGGGGATCACGCTGGACTCAGGGTTGCAATGGGGTCCTCATTTGGTATCCCTTGCGGGGCGGCTGAGTTCGGCGGCTTATGCTGTTGGAAAGATTCGTCGGTTGACGGATGTGGATACCGCCAGACTAGTCTATTTTAGTTATTTTCATAGTATAATGTCTTACGGTATCTTACTATGGGGAAGGGCTGCAGACATTGAGTCAATTTTTATTCTGCAAAAACGAGCCATCAGAGCGATATACAATCTTCGCCGGCGCGATTCTCTAAGGGAACTGTTTAAGGACATTAACATCATGACGGTTCCTTGTCAATATATTTATGAAAACATCATGTACGTAAGAAAGAATTTACATCTTTTTAGTAAAAACGGCGACAGACATAATTATGTTACTAGAAATAGGGACCAATTAGTTCAACCAGGTTTCAGACTGGCTAAAGTAGCCTCATCTTTCATGGGGTACTGTACAAAATGTTACAATAAAATTCCTCCCCACATTCTTGAACTGAATGAGACGAAATTTAAAACTTGTATAAAACGCACACTATGCAGGCTGGCATATTATAAGTTGGGGGATTACATCAATGATAAAAATGCTTGGCTAAATGCTAGTCCTGCTCCACAGCCACTAGGGCGCAAAAACAAGTGTTAAGCAGAACATTATTGTTTTGAATTATTGTTGGACCTTCTGAAGACTGTCTATATATATTTGTATTGTATAAACTCAATTTCATTCATCAAGGTATGTACTTATGTACCTAAATATTGTAAAAATTTTTTTTTTTTTAAAAGAGTAAGTATGGAGTTTCTTGTGCATTCTTCTCCATTACAAGCTACTTTCCGAATGCACGGTAGAATCAACTAATAATAATAATTATTTGTAAACTTTAATGTAACGTTCAAAAGTGCCGCTTGGTGGCCTACTTGAAATAAAATATCTTTGTCTTTGTCTTTGATGTTGTATAGTTTAGAAGACGCA